>CM046337.1:18537718-19150218 GCA_025403435.1 Artocarpus heterophyllus
TCCTGAACCACCATTTCCAATGGACCGTTCTTTCCTTTGGCTTAAGACCGCCCATCCCTCTTCCAAAAAACCGTGACCCGCATTTATGGCCCAATTCTCCCTCATGCCCTAATATACATAGAGACATACTCCTATTTTCCCCTGATCAAAAAACCCATTTGGACTTACTGGCCCAGTTCATTCAGATCACTGAAGCCCACAGTATCATGCTCTCTGAAAAGAAAATGATTATTGGCAACCCAAAATAGATTTTCTTGGCATGACCCTTTGCGAATGGACTTATCAGGCCCAACCTCACATAGTCCAAGAGCTACTCAAATTCCCTGACAAGGACTTCTCAAAGGTCCAAATCCAACAGTTTTTGGGAATTATCAATTATCTTCGAGACTTCGTGCCGAATATATCAAAATTGACCAGTCCTCTCACACACCTTTTGAGGAAAGATGCTCCACCATGGGATAATGGGCACACTACAGCTGTCAAGAATCTTAAACAGATAATGCAGACCCTACCACCATTGTCTATCCCATCCGATGGAAAAAGGATCGTGCAGACAGATGCCAATTAACACTCACTGGGGGGCCATTCTCCTTGAAGAAGACACGAATAAAGCAAGAAGGATATGCGGATATAAAAGCGATTCTTTTAAAGAATTCACAGCAGCACTATCACTCTACTTTCAAGGAGCTACTCGCAGTCAAACATGGAATCTCGAAATTTGAGTTCCACCTCATTGGCCACCACTTTCTGGTCGAAACTGACTCAGCAGTTGCAGCAGGAATGATCAAGATCAAGAGCAACAAAACCATTAATGCCCAACTAATCAGGTTAGCTGTGTGGTTTGATCAATTTTCCTTCGACATTAAGCATATAAAAGGAAAAGACAATATCATCCCTGACTACCTCTCTCGACCACCTATAAAAGGTCATTCCCAGAACTCAGCAAATCTCATCCACATTCCATACATCTTTACTATGGATTCCTCTTCTCATCCACAACAGTTATTTTCCCAGAGATGCCCATGTTATTTTACAAGGCAAAAATACCAAAGAGAAAGCCACCAAACGAGCCATATTCATGCAAAACCAACTTATAAAAGATATGGCCCGACCATCTACCCTGACCTTGGCCTACACCCAGATTTTCCATTTCCAAGGTTATCCCTTTCAAAGACGCTCTATACATGCCACGACCACTGGCACATCTTTTTTGGTACCTGACCAGCGTCTACACCATTGCCATTGAAGTCCAAGCCATTGGACTCCGAACAACAATTCGCAGCCTACCAGGACAAAGACGATTTTGAACAAGCATACCAAACTCAGGCCCAAGTCCTACAATGGTTTGCTCCTCTGGAGTATTGGGATCAACTCCTCACCTCAGAGTGGGAAAAGCTTAAGGGACCCCGACAAGCATTTTTGTATCCATACAAACCAAAGGATCCCCAAGCAATCATTCCCCTCCACTGCTATGTCATCCTGTTCATCACCCTCTCTGCCAAACTCAATCCTGACGGAACCATCACCACTAATCCGTCCATTGAAGTTTTCAGTGCAAAGGAAGAACCCCTCTCAGGACCAGACAAGACACAAAGGGAAATTCAAAAAATTTTATTTGAAAAAAACCAGACAATTCCTGATTCCTTTTGGCCCACCACCAGACGAAGATGCCCCCGTGGGAAAAGTTTTCCCCCATTTACAGTGAAAAAATTGAAAAGGCCTTTAAAAATATTCGCTGGTACCACCACTGATAAAGAAGACCCCACACAGCTCAGCAGCACCAAGAGGCTTTACACCCCCACTGACACGGAATGAGTACTTTATTACAATAATCCAGCCTTCCAAGATTCGCAGGATCCCTACATGAGTGACTCTTATCTGTTTGACACTCTACCTTCTACTCACTCCTCTTCACAAAAGCTTTTGTGGTCCTGCTATGACGCGTGTCCACCTATGGATGAAGATGAAGTCGACGAAGCACTACGTGAAGCCCGAAACAACTCCTGGCTGGATGACAACTGTGATGACGGCTGTGACACTGACTAGAGAGTCATCCCTTTGCCATTACTTTGTAAAATAAGTGCGCTAGGACCACCACATGTCCTTTCTTTTACTTTTGTGTGTAACCTTATCTTAAGTGAGCTGTACTCTAGCTGTATTCCAACCTCTGTAATCAGGACCACCACGTGGTCTCTCTTTTCTGTCCAGAGCCCTAGGCTCTCCTAGATATAAATATGTAAACCCCTCTCACCAAGGGAGGCATCGAGCTTTGACAAGCTTTCTTCTTGTAAAAACATATGCAATATACTTTCTTTCTGAAAACATGAGTTTCTAAACTTTCAATAAAGATTCAAGATCAGGAATGAACGGATCTTGGTCCATTTTTGAGAAACAACTTGGTGTCCCAAATCCGATAAGTCAGGTCGTAAATCCCTATAAATGCCAAGAGGGCGAGACAAGGGGTAGATAAACTCCTCGAGACAAGACCCCAGGCCACCCCAGGCCACTCCTCGTAAATTGCTTAACAAACTACAAACTAGATAAATTAATAAATAAAAAAGGAAAACTCCTTTGCTTTTTTTTTTTCAAAATTTATTGCCGAATATATTTTTATTTCCTTTTATTTTGTTTTGTTTCTTTTTTTTAGGGTATTTATTTATTTTGGTTTTGTTTCGGTCTAGCGTGTCATTTGGACTCCTTCCAAAATCAACGAAACGTTACTATTTATATTCCAGAAACGTGCCACGTTTTGATCCAAGAAAGCGAGTTTTTGGTTTTTCACACACTCGAGAGACTAGCTCTTTTGACCATATTTTTCTGGCGGGGTATAAAATCAAAGGACAAGCCGTGGCATTTCTGTTATTTCGTAGTCAATTAAGCCGAGTTTCTAACTCTTAAACGGAAAAATAGAGTAAAAATCTTTTTTTTTTTTTTTTTAAAAAACAAATCCCAAATTCAAACTAAAATTATGTCAAATTAATTAGCACAAAAGAAATTTAGGTTCATTAAGTCTTACGTATCCCCCAAAATACGCTCCTGATCTCATCCGTCCACGTGTCCTAGAGACGACGATCGTCCGCGTCCTGTTCGTTCGCAGTGGAAACTGTTGATCTCCCAACTACTTGTTACGGAGATCGAATCACCGGAATAAAACTTCCACCTCAAGCTTCTCAATCCAACGGCTCACATGATGCCACGTGTAATATCACTATTTTCGTAAACTCGTTTTATTTTCTGGATTTACTTATTTTCTATTATTTTCCGATTTTTTGGTATTTTCGATCCAAACCCTTGTCGCTCGTCGAATGAAACGAAACCCTAGCTCTCTCCGTCTCTCGCGGTAAAAAAAAAAAAAAAAAAAGAAGAAGAAGAAGGAGAAGAAGGTGGAATAGAAATCGAAATTGTCGAAAATCAAATTCGAAATTGGAAAAAATCAAATTAGGTTTCATCAAATCAGGAGGCCCGGATTCAAACCCTAATCATGCTTCTCGCGTGTGATCTTCACGATTGGTTGGGGCAGACAATGGGCTCCGGCATTTCGGTCGAGGTGCGTATACGATTTAGCTTCGATTCAATGATTTTATGTTGATTTCTTCGAATTTATTGGGACTGATTTGAATGAATTGGCAAAAGGGCGTGATCCCTTGCTCTTTTTGTCGGATTGTTTTGTATTTTCCATTTTTGTGATTTGTAGTCTGAATTCGGTTTTTTCAGATCTGAATATTGCGTAGAGGGTATGTACGATGGAATGTGAAAATTGCTTGTTTCCAATTTTGGATTTTGTATTGAGAGGCTGTTGATGGAAAATAGAATAGAACCCTCAGATGGCGCGGAAGTTCCCAGGAAATCGAGATCTTTGGATCTTAAGAGTTTGTACGAGCATGGAGTCACAAAAGACGTCCAAAATAATAAGAAATTAAGAGAAAGTCTAGCGCAGATGATGGTGATGAGAACCGAGAGAAGAAGAAGAAAAAGAGTATAAAAGAGGTGTCTCCTTAGTAGTTTGAAGAATAGTAGCAGTAATAGCAAGAAGAATGTAGATAGAGTTTTTAATGGTGGGTTGAGTTCTGGTTTGCATGACTCCAAGGACTTGAAGTTGGAGGCTAATCAGAAATTGAACAGCGGTATTTGGTTAAGAGCATTTCATCCCTGAGTTTGAATGATGGTGTCATTCAAATCCCCAGGCGCAAACGGGGCTTTGTGGGGCGAAAAAAAGGTGAAGGTGGCCAGGTGTCGAAGCGGCATGACCAGTCTTGTGGTAAACTGGACCTTGTTGATCAGGTAAGTAATTAAGCAGGGATGACTCTGGAAGTCAGGTTGAGTCCGTGAAGGTTAAGATAAGAAAAGGTTTTGATGATTTCAAGGGAAACAGTAATAGTGAGTCAAACTCAGCTAGGAATGCAGAGGAAGAACGTGGGCGAGTTAATCATTGGTTGTAAGCAATGGTGATTCGTCGTTTAAGAAGTCACGGAGGAAACGGAGTAAAACTAAAAATTTGGCACCAGACAGTAAGGTTGCTGTGAAAGAAGCAGAGCCCTTGGCTGATAATTCTGCCACGATGTGCAATGACTCACAGGAAGATGATGAGGAGAATCTCGAAGAGAATGCAGCAATGATGCTTTCATCACGGTTTGATCCAAACTGTACTGGTTTCTCATCAAACAACAAGACTTCTGCATTTGCGACTGTGGATAGCTTGTCATTTCTTTTGACTTCTGGTCGTGATTTTGTTAGTCGTAGATCAAAGTCTCCATCAGGCTCCGAGTCTCCATCAATTGATGCTGCTGGCAGAGTATTGAGGCCAAGGAAACAGCACAAAGAGAAAGGACATGCAAGGAGAGAGACGACATTTTTATGAAGTTTTCTTCAGGGACTTGGACGCTGATTGGGTGTTGAACCGCAGAATAAAGGTCTTTTGGCCTTTGGACCAGAGTTGGTATTATGGTCTTGTGAATGATTATGACAGTGAAAGAAAACTTCATCATGTTAAATATGATGACCGTGATGAGGAGTGGATTGACCTTCAAAACGAGAGATTCAAACTCCTCCTATTTCCTAGTGAAGTTCCTGGTAAAGCGGAGCGCAGAAAATCAAGGGTTCAAGGTAAAAGTTCTGATCAGAAAAAGTAGCTCAAAGCCCAAAAAAGAGAAGAAAAAAGGAGATTTTTCAACTCAAGATGACAGCTGCATAGGCAGCAACTATATGGACTCAGAGCCTATAATTTCTTGGTTGGCTCGATCTAGCCGCCGAGTCAATCTCCTTTCCGTGCTCTGAAAAAACAGAAAACATCTGATTCATCAATGAAGTATGTGCTGCCACCATTCTCCAAGAATGCAGTTAATTCCCACAGGTGTTTTGAAAGTAGTTCACTGAGAAGGGATAAAAGAAAAACATCCAGAAATTCTAAGTTGACAGGCAGGTTTGCTATGATGCAATGAAGGAGGATTCTACCTCAGAAAGCATCAGCTGCCCTGAAGGTGGCAAAAAGCCTATTGTTTATTTTAGGAGGCGGTTCCGCAAAACTGGCCTAGATTTGTCTCGTAGATGTGAGGAAAATTATGTGTGTAGAAGCGCACTTGACCCCGTTACCTCAGCTGCTGCTGTTGATGATACCAAGGATGTGGAAAAGTGGGATGTGCTTTTGGAAGGTTGGACCCAGGTGGACTTTTGTGGTGTGTTGATGATGCAGGTTTGCTGAAATTGACACTTCCAGGGTTAGAGTCAGGGAAGTTTAAGTTTGATATGGACGTTCCAGTTCTTTCAGGTCTGTATGACTCATTTAGAGTGGAGAACCTTGGGTTGAGTCGTGCTGCAATGCTGCTTCATTATGGTGCAGTGATGATCAGATGGCCACAGGTTCTTCTGGAAATGCTCTTTGTCGATAATGTAGTTGGATTAAGGTTTCTTGTTTGAAGGCTGCTTGAATCGGGCTCTGGCCTATGTTTTTCTGGTAGTAACGACATTTCATCAACCTAATGAGCGTGTGAAGTTTGTTGATACGCCACTGCCAGTAACCTCAATCAGGTTTAAGCTTGACATGTTTTCAACATTATAGAAGCATCTCGAATTTGCATTTTACAACTTTCTCTACAGTGGAGAATTCGAAGTGGATTGTACCTGGATTGGAAACTCGGGAGGCATTGTTTAGTAACCAAGCAACTACCTCTGGGTGAATGCACTTATGATAATATTCAGATGCTTCAGAATAAAAGATCCATTCACTCCTAGATCATTTGCAGACAGCGGTCCTTCATCAAGGTATTTATTTATTTATTTCATTTGCATAAACTTTGGTGATCTATACGTCCTAGTAATTTCAAATACCATATACTTTGTATTTTTCATATGATTTTGGCTTGGTTAGACATTGACGTCCCCTATACGCACACGCACACATACCTTGTATCTGTACATTGGTGCGTTAAATGCTATAAATAACAAATAAGGAGAGTACTATTTATTTAATGTGTCCCCTTATTCTGTTGTCATGAATTCTGTCATGAGTGATGTTAACTTCTGTAAATTTTCTGACCAATCAGGGCACACGGAAGACGTGCAGGCAGGGATTTAATTTCATGGGTGTTCCAGTGAATCTGCTTTTATGGACATCAGCCGTCTCCTTATTCTGATGAAATGTACAAAACACTTCCTCCACTTGCTCTTTCTTTTACTGCTGCACCTACTTTCTTTCTTTGTTTGCATCTCAAGATGCTTATGGACTCTCTGGCTCATATTAGCTTTCGGAAGCATGATTCAGTGGAGCATCCAGAGAACTCTGGCAGTTTGACTCAAGATGACAACTGTAATATGGAGGAAAAATCTAATAGGGCTTGGAAAACAGTCTCGAGGAGAATATGAAGTCTCTTTCAGGTGAAGTTGCTTCTGATGGACCTTTCTCCCTCTGCTAGACCAGAGCCAAGCAATGGTCTTTCAGTTCACTGTGACAGGGATCAGAATAAAACCTTCCCAGCCTTACCACAACGGTTGATGCTAATGTTGCTCAAACTTCCGCCAATTCCCCGGTTCGTCAAAAAATAAGAACTGAGGCTACTATACAGTTGCAGGCATGGCACGGCCACCATTCAGAATCAGATCAACGTGCTTTATCATCAAGGACTTTCGTTGACGGAGATAAGTCTGAGAGTGGTTCTCAGTCTTTTGTGAATGGTCTGAGTGTTGAAATCCCACCATTTAACCAGTTGGAGAAGTCTGTTGATGGGGAGTTACATGGTGCTCGGCAGGCTACTGATCTTTCTTGGAATACAAATGGTGGCATCTTTTCTAGTTCCAACCCCACTGCTCCTAGAAGCACGGGGCATCGATATAAGCACAGTTCATCCTTTGGACACCCCCTCACATGGTTGGTCAGATGGGAAGGCCGACCTTGTTTATAATGGTTTTGGCAACGGACCTAAGAAGCCACGAACTCAGGTCTCGTATTTGTTGCCGTTTGGAGGCTTTGATTGCAGCCCAAAGCAAAAAGTATACACAAAGGGCTTCCTACTAAACGAATCAGGAAGGCTAGTGAAAAGAGGTCATCGGATGTTTCCAGAGGCCCTGAAAGGAACTTGGAATGTTATCTTGTGATGTAAATATTTGATTACTGCCGCTGACAGAGGATGGAGAGAATGCTGAGCACAGGTTTGTTCTGGAGCTTTCTGATCATAACGAGTGGAAGCTTGCTGTGAAACTATCAGGGGTAACAAGATACTCCTATAAGGCACATCAATTTTTGCAGCCTGGGTCAATAACCGTTTTACACATGCTATGATGTGGAAGGGAGGGAAAGGATTGGGCACTGGAGTTTCTAGATAGAAGCCA
Source organism: Artocarpus heterophyllus (assembly GCA_025403435.1). Classification (NCBI taxonomy): domain Eukaryota; kingdom Viridiplantae; phylum Streptophyta; class Magnoliopsida; order Rosales; family Moraceae; genus Artocarpus; species Artocarpus heterophyllus. The sequence goes on from CM046337.1 coordinate 18,545,540, forward strand.
GTGGGCTCTTTTCAAAGAGATGCATGAAGAATGTTACAATCGGAACATTCGAGCTGCTTCTGTGAAAAACATTCCTATTCCTGGTGTCCGTTTGGTAGAGGAAGGTGACGATAATGGAATGGAAATACCATTCATTCGCAGTTCTGCTAAGTACTTCAGACAGGTTGAAACAGATATTGAGATGGCATTGAATCCATCTCGTATTTTGTATGACATGGATAGTGATGATGAACAATGGATTAGAATGCCCGGAGTTCTTCAGAGCTTGACAGTGTTATATTTGAAGAAATGTTTGAGAAGACTATGGACATGTTTGAGAAGGCTGCAGATGCTCACCAACGTGGATCAGTTGACAATAGAAGGAAATTGAGGAGCTCATGGTTGGAGTTGGTACCCATGGATGTAATTAAAATGATTTATGAGCATTGGAGGCAGAAAAGGCAGAAGAATGGGATGCCTTTACTTCGACATCTCCAGGTACTTTCTGTTTAATCTGTCTATCATAATTAAAACTTTTAGGGACCATGAAGGAATTGCTGGACAAACTTACAGCATCATAGGATTGTTGTAAAAGAGAAACAAAAAGTGAAGTAATCATTTAGGTGAATGGATTCGTATAAAAATATGGACAACAACCAATAAGAACAATTTGTAGTATTATCTATCTGTGGTATTGGTTTGAATATTTACTTAGGATGAAAAACATATCCGTAGTCTTTTTTGGCTCTTGGATTTCTTTAAACAGCAAGAGCATTGGGCATTGAAAAACCAAGTTAGATATGATTCAATAATGTAATTAATCTTGATGCTGATGATATGATAGTAATTTAATTAATCTCGATGCTGATTGCTTCTTATACACATATATTGGGTCTCACCTTTGACTTTGGTGTCCACTTGGTATAATGTATGGACAGGTTTTCAAATTTTTATTGCAGATTTAATTTCTGGATAGAGTATTGTCTTCCTCTGCTGTCATTCCTTTGAAATTGAGTATAACGTAGATCGAATTGTTTGTTTTCTTCAGGCTCCTTGTGGGGAAAAGGGTACCAACAACAAGTGAGCGAGTGGGAGCTAGCTAGACCAGAATCAATGCCAATCTTCCTAATGGATGCCAGAGAAAGCTGCACCAATTGAGAAGCCGCCCATGTTTGCATTTTGTATGAAACCCCGGGGTTTTGGAATTCCCAACAAGGGGCTCAAAACAGAGGTCCCCACAGGAAAATCTCAGTTTTGGGCCAAAACAATAATGCCTTCGGGGATCAGGATGGTTTTCCATGCTTATGGTAAGTCCTTTATCCTGTATAAATCATTATTTTTCTTTTTAAACAAAAGAGTGTGTTTCATTTTACTTTTAGATATTTTTTGAACCTTAAAATGTTTCTTTCAGGGAGGAAGATTGAATGGCTTTTTCTTTTGGGGATGAAAAAGTTCGTATATCCAGGCTATACCTATGATTCTTTAGAGGAGTCGCCGTTGCCTCAGACACCATCACCTAGGATGTTTTCGCCACGGGATGCACGTAGCATGCCATATGAGCAATTACGGGCTTGACAGAAGTCATTCTATAAATTTCAAAGGAGCAAGTCTAAGAAATATGGGAGTATCGTTTCACCGAGTGACCCCCAGATGGCTTTTTATGGTCACAGAATGGCAGGGAGCGGAAGCAGAAATGGGTTACATCGGTGGAATATGGGCTCCTCTGAGTGGCCAAGTCAGCAGCATTTCCAACCAGAGGCATCCCAGAGGCATCTCATTGAGCAGTTTGATGGTTCTAATCTCGACGAGTTCAGAGCGCGCGATGCTTCCAGTGCTGCACAGCATGCTCTCAACATGGCTAAGCTCAAGAGAGAAAAAGCTCAAAGATTAGTCCGCAGGGCGGATTTTGCCATTCACAAGGCTGTGGCTGCTCTTATGACTGCCGAAGCAATCCAAGATTGTCCTGAAGACGACTCAGATGGTAGTGACGACTGACTGGTTATATGGATGTAAGTGTGGCCGACCAATTTGTTTAGCCCTGCCCTTTTTGTGCAGCTACAGAGAGAGGCTTCCCTAATATATAAAATCGGGCACTGTTTTTGCTAGAATAAATCTGGTTTTATCGTTGTCAACAAATGATGGCCTTTTGAGCTTCTACTAACATGAGAGATATGCTCAGTAAAGAGAAGAAGAGATCACTTCAAAAGCAGCAACCTCCCCGGTTCTCTCCTATGACTTCCTTTTTTGCCAGCTTTTAGCACTACTCAGTTCAGTGCAAAACTATTCGTGCTGGACCTGCAGGTTGGGGGTGCATGGGATTTTGGCTTCCCATCTCTTTTTGTACAGATTTTTTTTTTCTTTCTTTTTTCCTTCACTTTTTTTTTTTTTTTTCTGTCCCCTTAACCTCGCCTTTGTTTTTTCTTCTAGTGTTCGATTTAAAAAAAAGAGAAAAAAAAAATCAGATTCCGGAAATAATACAACACCACTTGAATAGGAATTATTACTATATTTTTGCTGTTTAAAACGGTAGCATTAAAGGAAAACATACATGAAAACAAGCCTAGATCAGAATTCTCATTTCACGTTTTTAAATGCTTGTTCACATTGTCGTTATGTTGTGTACATGAGCGCTTTATTCGGTCCCATTCTGTTGATTCTGCAAGTCAAATATATGAATTTACTAATATTGGTAACAATGATCTATAACACTTGCTGTATTAATATTTTTAAATTAAGTTGGGATTTGAGTTTGATTGAGACAAACAGATTTATACGAGCAGTTTATCCTTTTAATGTGGGCCCCTACCCACCTTGTGGGCCAGCTCCTTGAATCATTGGGAGTGGGAGGGATTAAGGACTTCTTAAACATGTATTTTCTAGGGTGGAGGATATAGGCCCAAAGAAAGTAATCAAAATTGATAGGCTAACCATTAGGGAAAGTTACTAAAGAAGCCATTTATTTGTAAATCCTTATTTACATAAAAATCATTAGACAAGAAAGGAAAGTTGAGATTTTTGAAAAATTTAAAGTAAATAACAAGTTTTAAAAATATTATAATAAATAATAAAAAAATTATAAAAATAATAATTGATAAGGTAAAAATATTTTAATTAAGTTATTTAATTTTTATTATTTACTATAATATTTTAAAAAGATATTGTTTACTTTAATAAGTCTAAAAAAGGTACATCCTTTCTCTCTTCGTTGGGACATTTTGAAACATGCCTTTAAGAAAAGTCATATTAGGTAAATGACTTTTTCTTTGACAATTTTTTGACGTAAAAAAAATAGATTTTTTAGGTATCAAAACAGCTTTATTTTTTTTTTTACTCTGTTGAGTTTCTTCTCCTTATTGTAATTATTTTTGTCTTTTTTTAAAAAACTGAAACAATTTCTTTAATTAAGAATTTTTTTTTTGCCCTCTTTTCAAAATTTTCCCTCCTCGTCGGTGCTCTTTTTTCTCTCTCCTCGTTGTTGCCGCTCTCTCTCCTTTGTGTTCCTTTCTCCACTCATCGTAACACTCTTTCCTCTCTCTTTCTTTCTCCACCGGAGCGTAAGGGTCGTGAGGTCTACAAAGAGACCTACCAACATCGGACCGCGACGATTGTCGCAAGCCTCGAGATGCCGCGCCAACAACCATCTCGACGGCTAGTCGTGGGGTAGATCGCACGACTAGTATCCAAGCCAGATCTCTCGGCCTCATCGCAATCCCGTGTCACATCTCCACAAAAGAAGCCAAGCATCACCGTCATGAAGTCGCAGCTTCCACGGTCGATCGCCGTCGACAGAAAATCCGTACGTTGGTGATTTGGGAAAGAAAACTAAGGGTAAAATGGGAAATGAAGAGCAGAAGATGTTAACAATATGTTGTTTATTTTACTATTTTAGCATATGTCATCGATTTTAAATGGATATAACGCCTATACTGTATAAGTTACCTAATTTCTATTGACGACGAAACTCTTGTAACACCAATGTTGGGTGGGAGGAAGGGATGGATAGATAGAGGGTGTAACACCCGTATTTTTAACGGGCATAATTTTGTAAAATTTAATGAATAAAATGTGACTATTTAAAATTACTAAGTTGTTTATGATCATTTAAAAAAATACCATTTTAGTATTTTCTTACCAAGTCTTCCTAAGAAACATTCAAAACTTACCAACACTTACTTCTACCAATCTTGTCTCCCTAAATTATTGCTCAATTATATAGACTTCTTCTCATTTTGCTAAAGGTATCCGAAGGGGACATTGAATTATTTTCCGTCAATTCATAGAAGACATGGAGATATTTCTCAACCACCTAATTAATTATTTCCTTATCTTCTTCTATAATTCACTCCAATTATCCCCTCAATTATGTTGGCATTATTTGCTAAAAGTCTTCATGGGAGATAAGATGATATTTTCCTTTAAGACTCTTTTGTTTCTTCTTACAACTTTTCCCCGTAAACATCTCATTCCTCTTAAGCATTTTGATATCTTTTTATTTAACTATCACCACCTTCTTCTCTAGTTCTCATTCTCTCCCTTCTCACTTCAAATTTCTAACTAAAGACATAGAGCACAAAGCTCTCTTTGTGGCCAAGACAATTATAATTCCCAACGATGATCGAGGCGGTTTTAAAGTTAATTCAAGCTTGATTGATAACCCAAACTTTGGTGCTTTTCAAAGAAGTTTTGAGGTAGGTTTTCTTTAATCTAAACTTAGTTTTTAGTATGCATTTTCTCCATGTTTAATGCATAAAATACTTTAATGGCACTAGTAGACGGGTTTACACATAACTCACTTATGAATGTGATTATACGTTGTGCTTTAGTTTTAATTGTCCTTATGCATGCCTTAGGGTCAAGGATGTGTGGAGCTAACGTTAATTGATTCCAGGATTAAAAGATTGTTGATAAGCTTGAAAGGTAGGGATTCTATTACTCATTTTTGTGAGGTTTTTATAGAATTAAAATTGATTGTTTTGCCGCAATATATATATATCTATGTTGAACTGATATTATATGAGTATCACATATGAAACTATGACATGGACTCGTCTTGTATTGTACGGCGAGGAACATAATGAATTGACATATGTTATAAATTGAGAAGCATGGTTAGGAAAACTGACTCTATTAATAATGATTTAATATAGAGAAATGGTGAGACATGAAGAGGGCGGCGGTTACGTCCTTGGGCATGAATACCCAAAAAGGTAAAATAGGGGGAAGGTGATGACGCTTCCTTGGGTTGAAAGTCCCAGAACACACTGTACAGGAATTGATTTGGTGAGGACTCGGGGCTTGATGTCCCCTTACCGGAACACCCTTGGAATGTTTATGGGGTGATCAAGTGCGCCCATTTGGGTTTCGATGAGTTGAGTGATACTCAATTTAACATGGATACCTAGGAACAATGATGATTGGTAATATTTGTATAAATGTGTAATTATGACACTTGGTAATGATTAACTACGGTATCCATAAGATGTGATCATAATAAACCTCATAATCTGGAATATGATGTAACCTACTAACCATGCAGTTTTTAATGTGGTAATGGATAAACCATAAGGTGAGTCATGATTTCCCTACTGGGCATGTCGATGCTCATCCCTATCATATCTTCATATCTCAGGTGGAACTCAGTGCAACATATTTGAAGAGGAATAAGCGAAAACAATCCTGCTGTTTTCGTGTTAGAAGACCCTGTTTAATTACAACTTATCTACAACATGTAAGAGTTGTATTATTTTTTTTTATGGCTGTGTTAAGTTATTTGGGAATTGTACTATGGTGATGATGACTGTAATTATATATATTTGGTGCTACACTAAAAACTGTGGTTTGTATTTAAAACGTTTATTTTTATTTTTCTTGTTGTTTAAAGACCCATGGGCATTGTTTAATTGATTTAAATAATATAAAATTTAAAATTATTTTTATTTATTTAAAACTGTTAACCCCCACATAGGGGTGTTACAGAATTTTTGGTATCAGAGCCTAGGTTCGATTAACCTAGGGGGTATAGCACCACCTTAAAAATTAATCTTTGGGAATGGTTTTAAAGTTAGGTGTTAATGTCATCATCATTTGGTACTGATCCTAGTTAAATTTTCGCAGCCAGTAGAAACTATGCCACCAAGACGTCAAATGCAATCGTCTGAGCTATCACAACCGGTTGAACATGCTCAAGAAGTTGAGCAACCGGAACCGATGGAACAAGCTCAAGAAGATGAGCAACTACGACATGCAACACAATCCCCGCCAGCTGCACCAGAAGTAAATAATTTAGGACAAATTCTTCAAGCATTACAAAATGTGCAAAGACCTGTGGAGGTTCGTGATCCCGAACAACGACATCTAACTCTGTTGAAGGAGTTTATGAAGCAGAAACCACCCACATTTAGTGGAGAACCTAACCCGGTCATAGCAGAACAATGGCTAAAGGCAGTCAAAAAGAAGTTGGACACCTTGAGGATTCCACGGGAGTATTGGGTTAGCTTTTCAACATATATATTTGAGGGTAAAGCCGAAGAATGGTGGGATCTTCAGAAAGACGACTATGATGTGCCGAATCTTACATGGGAGCAGTTCGAAACCATTTTTCGCAACACCTATATTCCTCAGAGCCATAGGCAAGCAATGATGCGAGAATTTGAAAACCTGGTGCAGGGAGATACAACAGTTGCTGAATACCATGCTCGATTTATAGAATTGTCTCGCTACAATCCCGGGGCTGTATCGGATCCAATGGCGAGATGCGAAAAATTTAGAAATAACCTGAGGCCAAAAATCAGACAAATGATAGCTGCTGTTCCATCAACAGATTTTCTTGATCTTGTAGCTGCGGCACAGCGGGCAGAGACAGAACTAAATAACTCCTATGGAGAGTATAAGGGTTCTGGTGGGCGTCAAAGGAAAATAAGTAAGAAAGAGAAGTCACAAGGGCAAGTCATTCAACATAGTGGAGTGACTATTGGTGGTGGATCTTCTGGCAGTGGTCGTTTCCAACCGTATGCTTGTCATAACTGTGGACAAGTGGGACATCTGAGGAGAAATTGCCCTAACCGCCCTACACAATCATCCTTTGCACCAAGGCCACAAGGAAGTCATTTTGGCTCCACTGTTTGGGGAGGGAGTCAAAATCGTGGAGCGCCTCAGCAAAACACTCCAGCTTCCCAAGTCTCAGTAACTCAACCTCGAGGGTTCCAGCCTCAGTACAACTATCAACAGCGGCCACAGGGTTCCAATTTTTATGCTAATCAGAACTTCCAACCGACTCCACAAGGCTCAGTGAATCAAAGGCCATATTTTTCTGGGAGAAATAATAATAAGGCTAGTAGTAGCCAAGGAAACCGAGGAAAAAGTGATAAAGGAAAAGCACCAGCACAAGCTTATGCAATTACGGCTACAACTGGACAAGGAAAACAGGCTGATCACTCAGTTGTAGACGGTATGATTCACGTGTCTCATTCTTGGGCTCATGTATTATTTGACACTGGTGCCACTCATTCATTTATATCTATGTTATTTGCTTCCGTACTACAATTAGAAACTGAGACATGTAGTTCATCATTAACCCTTAGTACACCAATGGGCGGGATAGCTGAAGTATCCATAATTTGTAAATCAGTGTGTATTGTTATAGGAGAACATAAACTATCGGCTGACCTATATGTAATAACTATGACAGAGTTTGATGTAATATTAGGAATGGATTGGCTAACTAAATACCAGGCAATAGTAGATTGTCATAGGAAACGTGTCTCTTTATTCACCAAGAATGGACAAGTCATCGAATTTCAGGCAAAAACAGGAACAGTGACGCCAGCCCCGGTGCTAAAGGCTTGTATTGGAGGACGAAGGAATTTCACCAATCTTGGGACGATCTTTGCTTCAGATGGAGAACTAAAGAAGAGTGACCTATCCTCTCACACTCCTGTGGTGGATGAATTTTCAGATGTTTTTCCAGATGAATTGCCCGGACTTCCGCCTGATAGAGAAATTGAGTTTGTCATCGACTTAACTCAAGGAGCAGCGCCTGTTTCTATTGCCCCGTATCGAATGGCACCTGCTGAGAAAGTGGAATTGAGGAAGCAGTTGGACGAATTACTGGAAAAAGGATTTATTCGACCAAGTACATCACCTTGGGGAGCTCCAGTACTTTTTGTGAAGAAACATGACGGATCGTTGAGGCTCTGTGTCGATTATCGCCAGCTTAATCGATTGACTATCAAGAACAAGTACCCTCTACCCCGAATTGATGAGTTGTTCGATCAGTTAGGAGGATCTTGCTATTTCTCAAAGATTGACTTACGATCCGGATATTACCAACTGAAGATAAGAGAAGAGGACATTCCAAAGACAGCTTTTCGGACTCGCTACGGTCATTTTGAGTTTCTTGTCATGCCTTTCGGGTTGACTAATGCACCAGCGGCTTTCATGGACTTGATGAACCGTGTCTTTCGACCGTACTTAGATCAATTTATCATTGTTTTCATAGATGATATCTTGATCTATTCTAAAAACGAAGAAGAACATGCTGAGCATTTGAGGATCGCTCTACAAACGTTGAGAGAACATGGTCTTTATGCAAAAAGAGAAAAATGTGATTTCTGGATGACGAAGGTCAAGTTCCTTGGACACGTTGTCTCTGAAGAAGGCATCTCAGTGGACCCCTCCAAAATTGAAGCAGTGCTAAATTGGGAACGACCAAAGAACGTGTCAGAGATTCGAAGTTTCCTCGGACTAGCTGGATACTATCGACGCTTCGTAGAGAATTTTTCAAAGATTGCTTCTCCATTAACAAAACTCACAAGGAAGAATGTCAAGTTCGTGTGGGATGATAAATGTGAAGAAGCATTTGAGGAACTGAAACGAAGACTCACTAGTGCACCTGTGCTGATTATACCTAACAACGAGGAGCCTTACACAGTATACACTGATGCCTCAGGAAACGGTTTGGGTTGTGTGTTAATGCAGCATGGACGAGTAGTTGCCTACGCCTCACGCCAGTTGAAACCCCATGAGAGGAACTACCCCACACATGATCTTGAGTTAGCTGCTGTGGTTTTCGCACTCAAAATTTGGAGATGTTATCTATATGGCGCAAAGTTCGAGCTATATTCAGATCATCAAAGTCTGAAATATTTGTTTACTCAAAAGGATCTCAATCTAAGGCAACGAAGATGGACTGAGTACATGGTGGACTATGACTTTAGTATCCAATATCATCCTGGAAAAGCAAATGCCGTGGCAGATGCTCTAAGTCGTAAGAACAACGGACGTATAGCCAGTTTAGCATTGGAAGATTGGAGACGAGTCACCATCGCCGACTTCAACTTGCAATATTATGAAGATAACGAGAGAGCTTTCTTATTCAATGTGATAGCAACTCCTACGTTAATTCAGAAAGTAAAACAAGGACAATGGCACGATGAAGGATTACGTAGGGTTTGGAAACAAATACAAAATGGAGAACAACTGGATGGATGGCAGATTGAGCCAGAAGGATTTTTACTTTACAAAGGAAGATTAGTTGTTCCAGAGGATCCATATCTCAGGCATGCGGTGCTAGATGAGGCTCACCGTTCAAAGTTTGCTATTCATCCTGGAAGCACAAAAATGTATATGGATCTAAAACGACAATACTGGTGGCGAGCAATGAAACGAGATGTAGCAACCTTTGTCTCTAAGTGCATGACGTGCCAACAGGTTAAAGCGGAACATCAAAAGCCTGGAGGCGAGTTGAGGAGCTTACCTATTCCAGAATGGAAGTGGGATCATGTGACAATGGACTTTGTTACTGGATTTCCTAAGACTCAAATAGGGCATGACGCCGTTTGGGTAATTGTAGATCGTTTAACTAAGACAGCCCACTTCATCCCAATCAGAACTAATTATAGTGTCTCAAAATTATGTCAATTGTACGTGGAAAAGGTAGTGACATTGCATGGAGTGCCAATGTCAATAGTTTCCGATAGAGATACACGTTTCACGTCAAAATTTTGGAGAGGATTGCAGAGGGCCTTGGGAACTCAATTGAATTTTAGTACAGCTTTTCATCCTCAAACAGATGGACAATCTGAACGTGTCATTCAGATTCTCGAGGATATGCTTCGGGCTTGTGTGCTGGACTTTGGAACAAATTGGGCTGCACAGCTGCCATATGTTGAATTCGCATATAACAACAGTTACCAAGCAAGTATTAGAATGGCTCCATATGAGGCCTTATATGGTAGACCTTGTAGATCTCCATTGTGTTGGGCTGAAAAGGAAGAGCGTCTTGAACTTGGGCCTCAGTTTATCAGAGAAACAACGGACAAGATCCAGATTATTCACGAACGTCTTCAGACAGCTCAAAGTCGACAAAAGAGTTATGCAGATAAGAGGAGGCGACCTTTAGAGTTCATGATCGGAGACTTTGTGTTCTTAAAAGTGAAACCAAAACGAGGTGTATCTCGATTTGGTGTTAAAGGAAAGTTAGCACCAAGGTATACAGGACCGTTTGAGATTGTGGAACGCATTGGAACGTTGGCATACCGTTTAGACCTACCACCACAATTGTCTCATGTACATAATGTGTTTCATGTATCGATGTTGAGAAAGTATGAACCCGACCCTTCACATGTGATCATGTGGACAGATGTGCCAATTCAAGGAGATACGAATTATGAAGAAATTCCAGTTCAAATACTGGATCATGAAATAAAATTATTACGTCGTCGTGGAATTCCTCTGGTGAAAGTGATGTGGCAACACCATGATGTGGAGGAAGCCACATGGGAACTTGAATCTGAAATGAGAGAAAAGTACCCACATTTGTTTTAACATTGTAATCAGTGTACGAAATTGCGAGGACGAAATTTTTATAGGAGGGGAGAGCTGTAACACCCGTATTTTTAACGGGCATAATTTTGTAAAATTTAATGAATAAAATGTGACTATTTAAAATTACTAAGTTGTTTATGATCATTTAAAAAAAATACCATTTTAGTATTTTCTTACCAAGTCTTCCTAAGAAACATTCAAAACTTACCAACACTTACTTCTACCAATCTTGTCTCCCTAAATTATTGCTCAATTATATAGACTTCTTCTCATTTTGCTAAAGGTATCCGAAGGGGACATTGAATTATTTTCCGTCAATTCATAGAAGACATGGAGATATTTCTCAACCACCTAATTAATTATTTCCTTATCTTCTTCTATAATTCACTCCAATTATCCCCTCAATTATGTTGGCATTATTTGCTAAAAGTCTTCATGGGAGATAAGATGATATTTTCCTTTAAGACTCTTTTGTTTCTTCTTACAACTTTTCCCCGTAAACATCTCATTCCTCTTAAGCATTTTGATATCTTTTTATTTAACTATCACCACCTTCTTCTCTAGTTCTCATTCTCTCCCTTCTCACTTCAAATTTCTAACTAAAGACATAGAGCACAAAGCTCTCTTTGTGGCCAAGACAATTATAATTCCCAACGATGATCGAGGCGGTTTTAAAGTTAATTCAAGCTTGATTGATAACCCAAACTTTGGTGCTTTTCAAAGAAGTTTTGAGGTAGGTTTTCTTTAATCTAAACTTAGTTTTTAGTATGCATTTTCTCCATGTTTAATGCATAAAAATACTTTAATGGCACTAGTAGACGGGTTTACACATAACTCACTTATGAATGTGATTATACGTTGTGCTTTAGTTTTAATTGTCCTTATGCATGCCTTAGGGTCAAGGATGTGTGGAGCTAACGTTAATTGATTCCAGGATTAAAAGATTGTTGATAAGCTTGAAAGGTAGGGATTCTATTACTCATTTTTGTGAGGTTTTTATAGAATTAAAATTGATTGTTTTGCCGCAATATATATATATCTATGTTGAACTGATATTATATGAGTATCACATATGAAACTATGACATGGACTCGTCTTGTATTGTACGGCGAGGAACATAATGAATTGACATATGTTATAAATTGAGAAGCATGGTTAGGAAAACTGACTCTATTAATAATGATTTAATATAGAGAAATGGTGAGACATGAAGAGGGCGGCGGTTACGTCCTTGGGCATGAATACCCAAAAAGGTAAAATAGGGGGAAGGTGATGACGCTTCCTTGGGTTGAAAGTCCCAGAACACACTGTACAGGAATTGATTTGGTGAGGACTCGGGGCTTGATGTCCCCTTACCGGAACACCCTTGGAATGTTTATGGGGTGATCAAGTGCGCCCATTTGGGTTTCGATGAGTTGAGTGATACTCAATTTAACATGGATACCTAGGAACAATGATGATTGGTAATATTTGTATAAATGTGTAATTATGACACTTGGTAATGATTAACTACGGTATCCATAAGATGTGATCATAATAAACCTCATAATCTGGAATATGATGTAACCTACTAACCATGCAGTTTTTAATGTGGTAATGGATAAACCATAAGGTGAGTCATGATTTCCCTACTGGGCATGTCGATGCTCATCCCTATCATATCTTCATATCTCAGGTGGAACTCAGTGCAACATATTTGAAGAGGAATAAGCGAAAACAATCCTGCTGTTTTCGTGTTAGAAGACCCTGTTTAATTACAACTTATCTACAACATGTAAGAGTTGTATTATTTTTTTTTTATGGCTGTGTTAAGTTATTTGGGAATTGTACTATGGTGATGATGACTGTAATTATATATATTTGGTGCTACACTAAAAACTGTGGTTTGTATTTAAAACGTTTATTTTTATTTTTCTTGTTGTTTAAAGACCCATGGGCATTGTTTAATTGATTTAAATAATATAAAATTTAAAATTATTTTTATTTATTTAAAACTGTTAACCCCCACATAGGGGTGTTACAAGAACTGTCTTGTAGAGTCAGGAAGAAAGATTTTTATCTCTGTACCTACTATTGAGAAATTACCTTAGAAAATGCAAGTCATCACTTCCAAGGCAAACAATGTAACTTCAAAACTCAGCGGAAAGTGCAAATGAGATTTGAATTTCTCTCTAAACTTTTTAATCTTTTAGTTTTACCTAAAACATGTTTGTTTATTTATTTTTCTTTATGCGTTTTGAATAACCGCTCTTGTATATATTTGTTGTTATTCTTTCTACTTAATCTTGTTAAACATTGAGGACAATGTTCAATTTAGGTTGGGGGAGAAGGTTTGTGTCAAAAATTTTCAAATTTATGCCAAAATTTTCAAGTTTGAGTGTGTTTTTGTCTGTCCAAAGTGGGACTTGTTCTAAAACTAAGCGTATTAAAAGAACTTAAAAAACCCAAAAAAAAATTGAAAAATTTTAAAAAATAATGTGTTGTTTGTAAAACTGTTAAGATTCTTATTTTAATATCGGGATGGCTGAGTGAAAGAGTTAGTCTTGAAACGCGTCTTGATTTAGTCCGAAAATGTCATCTTTTATATATTTTCATTTATGCTTACATTCTTAATGTTGTATGCATACATACATGTTTAGGAAAGTTGAGCTATAAAGTCTTTAGCATTCTTGAGATGTGTCCTAATCATGTTTATATCATATTTCATTCAGTTGAGTTTGTCAGCATCTGTACTTAAAAAAAAAAAAAAAAAAAAAACTAAAAATTGAAAAATCCTAAAAAAATAAAAAAAATTTGAAAAACCTAAAAAAAATGTTTTGTAAATATTTGTTTGCTTTGTTTTTGTTTTTAAAGTGCATCCTGACCAATGAAGAAACATGGTTATATCATGGCTTGTTATAAAATTTAGATATTGTTAAAGCTTATGTTAATTTCTTGTGTAAGCCTCATATTTAGATTGATTTTTTTTCCAAAATTTGAGCACTTAATCTTAAACTTTGATTTGTTATACTAATTTAGATACTGTTTATGTTAATATAATTAGGTTTATTTTTATAAAATCTTATAATTTGTCTGAATCCTTCTTAAAGCGAAATCCTAGATAATACTAAGTTAAGGACATAATTTAGGCTATCTTTTACTAGTTTGAGCCTTTCAAGCTTACCTGAATACATTTTATATCCCTAGTTATCTCGTTGTGCTTAACGTTCTGTTTTCGTTGTCACCCACAAATTTTTGAGCTCAGTCTTTTTAATAATTTCATATCCCTTCTTTTTACCTTTCACTTATAAGACATATGATCGATTTGGACGTATTTTGGGTTATGCTAATGTTATGGGAGGATGGCAAGGGTTACGAAAGCAAGTTTGGTTATTATATACATCTGTAAATTCAAAAAAAAATCAAAATAAAAAATTCAAAAAAATAAAAATAAAAATAAAAATAAATGAAAAAAGTAAAAAAAAAAAAAAGAATAAAATGTGGATGACAAATGAAAGTTTATTTCAAGTCTGGGTTTGTTACTTGAAAGGTCCGAGGATAATGTAAGTGACTTATGGATGAATCAAGCTTCAAATTTATCTTTCATCTTATCTTTTTACCATAGCCTTACATTGTAAGCCAAATAAAGTCCTACTAGTTCTTAATTTATTGTTATTCTACATTAGTGGATAGAAGAATGAAAAACAAATTTTTCAGCTTTTGTTAAAATAAATTAGTTTATATTAATGTAAATTTATGTAGTTTGTACACAATGATTAGTGTTAGAAAATCCATCTTAAATATGAGACATACTTTTAAAATAAAGCATAAATTTGAATAATATCTATTTTTATTTTAAAGTTATGATTCTAAAACAACCCCTTAGGACATTCCGCAAGGAGTCACAAGCTTTTGAGAAATCAATCATTTAGTCTATTTTTATGTTTTAAGCACTTTAATTGCTCAAGACTAGTAAGAAGCTAGTTGGAGGGTGTGATAAGACTGTGAAAATGCACATTTTTTATCACTAAATATCATCATTTTGTATTAACATTTCTCATTAAATCCCTTCATTATAACATTTGTGTGTTAATTATTATTTTAGTGTGTGTATGAAAATATGTTTAAAAATATGTTTTTAGTGTGTTTTGATGTTTAATAATATTTTTAATAATTTTTAGAATCATTTCTATGTGTTTTAAAATTATTTAGTCTGAAAATAATCAAAACTATAAAAATAATGTGTGGGAATTTTATTTTAAGTTTTAAAGTATTTGTAAATAAGTTTTGAGTCTGTAAATATGTTTTATTATATTTCTAGTAATTTCTAAAAATATTTTCATGTCTTTAAATAATACATATGTTAAGTTTGTTAATTTTAGAAATTTTATTTATTTTTAGTAATTTTTGTGTTTTTATTTTAAATAAATATTTTTTAAATCAGTGTAAAATTTATGTTTATAAAATAATTAATTTTAGTTTATTTATTTTATTTTAGACTCAAAATCTGCAAAAAAAAAAAAAAAAGATGGTGCAAAAAGGGCAAAAACGGACCTCAAATGCATCAAAAATAAAAAATAAAATAAAATTCTAAGAGGACATGTGGCGAGCTTAGGACTGTCGGATTTAGACCGGCCAAGCCATCTAAGCTATCCACATGCCCAACTCCCCTAGCAGCTCATGAAGTGCGTTCCATGTGCACCTACCCTCTTGACCGCTAGATCAGCTTAATACGACTCACGGAACGGTCGCCATCAGTCCTCTTGGTCCTAGTTGCAGCACACGTTCTTTTAGCTGTTAGATCGAGTCCTGGTCCAAGCAATCAATGCCTTTCCTTTGTCTCGTTTTTTGCATGCGTCACACTAGATCACACAGTGAAATTTGCACTCTAAATAGCAGTTTCACGCGTAAAAAAAGAAAAAAAAATCATATTTTAAATAAGATGGGTGGTAATAATTATTCAAAAAAATCCTAAAATATCGTAAATTGCATCCTACTCATTTTCAACCTAAAAATATCCCAATAAAATAATAAAAATAATATAAAATAAATAAAAATGTAAAAATTTTTGTAAATAGTAGATTTTTCTCTACTATAAATACTCCTTCTTCCATGCATTGTAATTCACACCATTTTTTTATAATTTAGCGTTAATTCTCTTCTTTTCTTTCTTCTTAAGTTAGTTTTCTCTTAATTTTAGTTTTATTTTTTTGTAAAATACTTCTAGTTTTTATGTTGTAAAATAGTTGAGCTTAGTAGAAATATGTGTTTCTATCTTCAATATGTCTTTCTAAATTTTTTTTTACCTGAGGAGAGAGGGAGAAATTCTAGCAAAATTAAGGTAAATATTTTTAGTTTTCCAAAGTTTTCTAAGTTGTTAAAATGTCAAAATCATTTTTAAAAAACTTATGATTTTCATATTAATTTAGCTAAAACTTTGGCAAAATTAAGTTTTAATTTATTATAGATATAGGCTGGTACAGGTAATGCTTAGAAACACTTGATTATTTGTAGACAGAAAATGACATGGTAAATGGTTAATTGTAAATTTTGTTCGTAATTTTAGTTAATTAATTTTGAAATCATGCATATTTCTTAAAATTGAGTTTTTGATGCATTATAGACATGAACTGGCATATTAAATGCTTGGTAACTCTTAATTTATTTTAGACAAAAGATGACATATTGCATATTTAAACCACTTGAATAAACAATTTTAGAAAAACTAAAACATATTTAAGTTAATTGCCAAAATTGAACATCTAATCCTCAACCTTTGATAAAATTATTGTTTCTTCTAAGTTAAATTGCACTTATTGTTAAATATCCATCTTTTGTTTAATTGCACTTAATATTAAAGTTTCATTTACCATTTTAAGTCATTTTCTTGTTGTTGAAATTTTAAAAATCACAAAAAAGATCTAAAAATGGAAAAAGTAAAAAAAATGTGTAAATATTGTAAATAAATTGTAAATAATTAACTTTAATTCTCAAATTTTGCAGCTAAAACCAATATAACTGATATATTGAACATTTGCAATACATTTTACCTGTGGGATCGACCTCGAATTCACTAAGTATTATTGCTTGAACACCCTTATGCTTAAGATTATATTGGACTTATACTTTTAGACCCGAATAGGTGTGATGTGCTATGTTTTAAAATTTAGGGCCAAGATAGAATAAGTTGCATAATTCAAGGGTCAAAAGTGAAATCAACACTTTTTTATATGCACGTGGCACTTAAAATGTACAGCTGATAAATGAATCATCTAAAGCTTATAAATATTGTTCAATTAGTTTCAAATGTAGCCATACAAAGATAAACTTACATAATGGAACCTGAGAAAAATTGTCATCATCGTCCGTGAAAGAATTTTCATGATTTTATCTACGACCCTATAGTATTAAAAAAAAACAAAACAAAACAAACAAAAAAAAAAGAAAAAAAAAAAGAAAGAAAGAAATTTGAATAATTCTCCTGTTTTAGATAAGTGAATGTCCAGGGGTCACATTTCCCAAGCAAAACATGCGCTATTTCATATGTTAACCCCATACCCGATAACGATACAATCATTAAGTAAAACAATAGTCACCTAAAAAAGTAAAACACTAGTAAATAATAGGATTTCTTTCAAGTTTATCAGCGTTTCTAGGTCTTAAACTATGAGGATTGTGTCATCTTAGTCCTTAATTTTTTGGAATTTTGATTACTTTTGGAATTTTGATTTTTTCCCTGGAAATTTAGTCTCTCACATTAAAATTGAGGAATGATATTTAAGATTCTACAAAATAATCACGTCTCAATTGCATAATAACTTAAATAGTTTCCTAAAAAGCAAAACATCCTTTTTACTACTGTTAAAAACCCTTATAAACAAGACAATTTTCATTTAATATAACTATTCTAGGATGCAATTATTTTTGTGAAATTTAAGGTGTCGTTCGTCAATTATAGCGTCGAGAGTTAAAATTGACCATAAAAAGAGTTCTAAGAATTAATCTCTAAGGAAAAAAAGGAAACAAAGTGGCACAATGCATATAGCTGACTCTATAACAACAATATAGCAAGTGTTATGCAATTTATCATAGAACGGTGTATATGTTATAATGAGGGCCCTTCTTTTTTATGAAAGACCGAAGAAAAATTCAATTTATATTGCTGGAGTGAAGTATGAAGAACATGTATTCTACAATAAATTAACCTAGTTGTGCCTAAGTCAAAAGAAGTAGATAAAAACAAACTAATGAATTTAAAGTCTTAATCCACGGCGGAATTTAATACTTAAAATTTGATTATTTTATATTGGATTGAGGGTCTTATAGATTGGTTTCGAAATGAGATTTTCCCAATTTACATTAACTGATTGAATTATGGATTTATCCCCTTATCTGTGTAATTAGATCTATGAATACCCTAGACTAATATCTTTTGAAGTGATTTAGAGCCAATTTGTTTCGTGATTTGAATCACAATTTAAATCATTTTGTTATAGTATTTTCTCTCATAAAAATTTAAATCTTCATTCAAATACTCTATTCAAATACTCAAACCAAACGGGCTCTTATTAACTTGGTTTAGGTTGCTTCTTCCAATATTACAGGTCCATAAAAGAGGTTGATTTTGAACAGCTCGAGTGCTTCCCACCAAAAAACGCACAACATGCTTTTACCCTTTTTAAACTGGATTTTCGCTGACCACGGGCCCTCTTTCCCTATGTTTCATTTTATAAAATCATGTAAGAGACGACAGCCTATTGAAGCAAGAGGAAAAAGGAGCACCTTTTCACCTTATATGTGACCACAAAAACACAACAGCACGCTTCTTTCAACATACACGTTTATACAACAAAGTGCAACAAAAATTTACATGGCACAGTAACCAAGTAAAATCGATGCTACCGGCGAAGTTTTCTTAACAACCACTTCTTTCGTGCCGTTACATCCATGGCAACAAACATCTTGGCCTTTCTCTCATCTTCTAAGAGTTCACAAGCTTCCAAGAAGAGCTCATCGTTCATGTCTGGTACGGTTTCGAGTGCAGAAACAATCCTCTCTATTGAGCAGTTGTCATTCCTTTCTACATAACCCACTAAACGGTTGGCCAAACCTGGCTTCTCTTCAAATGTTTCTTCTACCTCCTCCTTGATGGTTCTTTGTACTTTTTTACTACATGATGATTTTGATGAAGTTGCCGGTTTTCGCTTTTTTCGCAGATCAGATATTTCAAACTCCCTTGCTGGGGATTGCAGGTCGCAAAAGACATCATCCATCCACACTTTTAGGGTATCATTCTCCACTTCCCTTTTTATATTCATAACTTCTCTTGCATTGGGTACTTCACAACCGAAAGTAAACTCTTTGTAGACATCCATAATTCCATCTTCGTATGATATTGCATCAGGATGCTCCTGCAAATAATAAGATGTTCCCATGAAAATACTTATAATTATCAGGTTTGTCATCAACAGAATTGGTGCAAAATACCAGACTTTTGGTGTTCTTACTAAGAGTTTGTTTGGTCTGCAAGTTCGCAATGGTTTGGTTTAGAATTGTATGGTTTAAAATAAGGGTTCTAAACCGTGTGGTTTAAACGATGGTTTTGAACTGGTGTTTGAAATGCAAAGATTTAAAATGAGAACTGGTGTTTGAAAAACTATATTTTATAAAGAAAAACGAGAATAAGAATGATTTTTGTGTAGAAAGTGGTTCAAAACCGCCTGAACTTTACGGGGAGAGTTTGGATTTTAGGTGTTTAAGCCGGTTTAAAACCATCTTTATGGTTTAAAACCGCCTTTGTTGTTATTCCGCTAAACGTCAGTTTGAACCGTCAACATAGTTTAAAACCACCTCCAAAGTTTAGAATCCACGCACCAAATGGCGCACAAGTTATTTAACTTTGGATTCTACAAAATAGTTTTCGCCCTTACACACCTTACCCAAGCTAGAAATCTTACTAACTATTACGTCCACATTCTCTATTGAATGTCATGATGATCCGGAGCGAAGTTTGCCCATCTAATGTAAAACCAGTAACCTTTCCTCTAAGCATATGCTGTAACGTTGGATATAAGTAAAATATTGATTTATTAGACTTGTCACTTACCCTTGGAGGAGAAAAACTAGCTGGGGAATGGTCATCTTCTTCACCTGAAACTTATTAGGAAACAAAAGACACTGCGTTAGAATTAAATCTGACGTTTGTCAAAAAAGAACTAGACAGGATCAATATCTTATTAGATCATAAAAACATATATGCATTGTCAAAATTATACAATGCACGTATTTTATCCTTTAACAGTTTCAAGGGAACTATTTTTACCCTCAAAATCAATACAAAAGAATTGCATCTTCATAACTGTTATTATTACCAGCTAGCACAAAACCTTCCATAAACATCACTCGAAACCATATAATTATTATCAATGATTCATGCTAATGCAATTTCCAGGAGGCCCTAATCATGTATTACCTAAGACATAAACAAGTGATTGCAATTTTGTCTATATCTCAATTATACAACAGAAGCGGACGTACTCAACGTTTATGCAAACACAGAAACAATGGGAGATACAAAGAATCATAAAAGAGAGGAACAAACCAAAATTTACTTCCAGGTCATCGTCCTCAGAGGCCATGGAGTGACTTGAATTACCCTCCTTTTTTATGTCATTTGTTTTTCCGTATATCAAGAACAAGTCATTGAAATTTGGGAGAGTTCTATTTCTATATGACCTTGCATCAGGGTACTCCTGCACAGACTTCATATGAGCTTCTATACATGTAAGATATACAGATAATATCACCACGAAAAAAACCAACAAAGAGAACCTTAATATAAGCGTCCCAAAGATCATCATCAGCTGTTATCCTTTGTTGCATTTCATCCCAAGCAAACCCACTCTGGTCAAGCAGAGCTTTCATGTCATTGAATCGTTTCCTCAAATTCAGAAAACGACTTTTCAAGACATCTATATCATGCTGAGGACCAAATTCTGCACTGAATTTCGTAACCATGTCAGTCCAAGCCCATTTACTAAATTTATGGTAAACGATACTTCCAATGCGAGTTTGCTCCAGCATTAGATCAATGAAATGACGATCCATTCGTGGTGTCCAATCAGTTCTCCAGCAATATTTATTTTGAACATTAGCTCCTTCAGCATTCAAAAAACAATTTACAGTAAGGAATGATTAATTTTTTTATCTATGGCATGATTCATAACATTTTTGTTTAACCAAATACAAGGGAAGAGTAGGCAAATAGTAACTTTTGAGAAAGCAAGCAGGACTTTCAACATCTATTTTACCACATGTTCAATTTTTTCAATGCGGCATTATGACTCCAAAGAAAAATTAAAAATTAACAAAGGCATAGGCTGCAGAATAATTTTGAGAAACTTCAAGACCAGATATGAAGGATAACAGAATGCAAAATTCCATAACCTCGACTAAATGAAACCTTACCCCCACCATTGCAGCTGATAAATTGACCTGGTCGGTTGAATTGTTTATTAGAAGTTGAACTTCCATAAATTAAGCACAGATCATTGTAGTTTGGATTGGACTTGAATCTGTAAGACTCTGCATCTGGGTGATCCTACAGGTACTACATGTTAGTAACCATATATACTTGGACATTAAGAATCAAATAGACAAAGTAAGCACCTCAATGTAAGCATCCCAAACATCATCACATGCTGTGATAATTTGCTGCATTTCGTCCCACCAGAAACCACTTTGGTGAAGAATATCTGTCATATCAAGGTACTGCTTCTCCAACCTTTTAGCGTGGCTCCTCAAGATATCTTTCTCATGTTGTAATCCAAATCTGTCCTTGAACAATGCCACTATATCTATCCACGCTTGGTCATCAATAAAGCAATCAATCTTGTTTATTTTACGCTTTTGCTCTAGCATGATATCGATGAGGCAACGATCCATTGATGGAGTCCAATCTATCCTTGAAGAATCACCATTTACAACGCTCTGAATCTCTTCCCCATCTAGTCATAATTAGAAAGTCGTAACCAATGGGGGAACATCAGCAAACAACAATACTCAAACTTTTAGTTGCCATTGCAATCATCTTAATTACTTATGTTTTGTGTTCTTTACATTTTTTGTTTTAATTTTTTTTTTCCTTTTTGCATGGATTCTTTCTGTATTTCTAGCCTGACTATATAAATCAGCTTTCTTAACTTGGTTTAATTCACTCTATTTGGGTTTGGAATTACATTGGACTTCTGGCACCTGAAATGAATAATTAAAAATACATCACTATGAATCTTCCCATGGAAACTGCATAGAGAATAGAAGTTACATGGGGTATTTCTCAAATTTTTAGACTCTGCAATCAAAAACTACAAATCACAATCTGAACAGATAGGAATCATCAGAAATATAATGAAAGAAACACAATATCAAAGGACATAGCATTGCCTCTTCCTAATTCAAGCTTGATTACGAGGTGGAGACTTTTGTTAAAAACCACAATATTTGTAATTACTCATGATACTACTAGGAAAATTCAGCAGACATAATTTTATTTCATCCATGGGTGAAAGAAGAAACTTACCAACCATCAATTCCGGGACTTCACTGTCAAAATCCTCACTGTGAGCAATGTGAGAATCAACTGCATACGAATGCCCTTCCCTCTCTTCACCTACAAATTTACTTTTTGTTTTTCAGACAAGTAATTTACGTACAAGAAAAAATATTTGGTACGAAAAATTACTGGACACTTAGAAAATGCAGAAAAAAAGGCAGAAGCTTCACTATTTGTGTCACTTTGACACATCTGGTGCCACTGACATTCAAATCCAAGAATTCTAATGGTCACCATGAGAATATTAATGTTATGCTTTGAAACACATACACACATGCGTAAACTGACCAATAGCATTAGATCTTTTTAAACCAATCCCTAAGAAAGCCACGTATAAAGAAACAGGACATTTATGGACACTAAAGAGGAAAACCATAAGCTGGCATGTATTTGCTTATAATTCTTTTTCAATGAATCGTCACTATGTCCACAATAAAACAGATGTTAATATCCAGCATCAGACGCATCTAACCCTAACATAGAGCACATAACAGTCTAACATAGAACACTAAAGTTCACCATTTACACATCTAAAGTCCAAGCTTGGTAAGTCTAATATGAAACTCACCGTTCATGTATTGTACGACGTCATCTTCATGGTATTTCCCTCTCTGCAAGTGACTGCGAACTCCATTGCTTATTGCAGTCCCATATATTAAGCTCAAATCATGGTAGTTTAGCAAGGACTTGTTCCTGTAGGAACGTGCATCCGGGTGTGCCTAGATCAGCAATAATAAGTGTCATATACAAGCATGACAAAAGCTTAATTCTCATTCATCAGGATGTGAATGATGGCAAACCTTGATGTAATTATCCCAAACAACATCATTGGCCACTATCCTTTGTTGTCTTTCATCCCAAAAGAATTCATTTTCCTCAAGTAGGCTCCTCAAATTGGTATAATACTTGCACAATTTCTTGTAACGCTGTCTTAATATTTTTTTCCCATATTGAGAGCAGAATTTTGCATTGAACAAAGTAAGCATATCTTTCCAAGCTTGTCTTGTAAAGGTATCATTGACTTTACCGCCTTTTCTCATTTGACCCAGCATAAGTTTGATAAAATAACGGTCCATGGCAAGTGTCCAATCTGTTTTTGGTCGCTCTTTGGTAGTGGGAACATGGTTGTTCACCTCAACCGCTATAAAAATAAGGTGATAGTGAGAATAACGTGATACTTAATATTTAAAAATACAAAACTCGCGAATATCATCAATAATCAAGTAAGTAAACAATGATTTAATACTGCAAACATCATTAGCAATCAAGTAAATAATTGGTAAAACCAAAACCTACTCTTACCAGTAGCTGCAATTTTTAAAACTCAATTAAGTTACCTGTTACCATCATTGCATAGAATATGTGCCTTTCTAAAGAAAGAAAAACAGGATTATCACTTATAGCCAGGCAGCTTTATTATGTCTTTTATCTCATTGTGGACAAGGGTAAACAACAAAAGGGATTATTTCATATACATTTCTCAGGGTATAACAAGCTTCATTCAATCATAAAGACTTGACAACTTAAAGACTAGCATCTGCTAAGTTTGACAATACAACGGCAATATTTCTTATAATTTTCAAATCATTGGGCTAAAGTAACCAAAAATACTGCCAGGGAAATTTTTCATAGATCATAATCCAATCAAAAATATCTCCTTGTATTTGTATCATTCCCTTAGTTTGTGACAAGTTGTGGAGACATACCAACATTTAATGATTGGAAGTCATCATCAAAATCCACATCATGACTTGAAAGGCTATATCGCCCATCTGCAGTTGTATGAGCGTATATTAAGCACAAATCGTTGAAGTTCACTAAAGCTTTGTTCCTGTAGTATTGCACATCTGGGTGAGCCTGCATGGATGCAACATGAGTTTACTACTAGAACGGTGAATTATTTGTACACAAACAAGAGCCAGAGCACCTTGATGTAGGCATCCCAAACGCATCTTTCAGCAACCACCATTTGCCGATTGTCGTCCCAAGAAAATCCACTCTGATCCAGGAGATTCCTCACATCGCTAAACTGCTTCCATAAACTAGTGTAACGACTTTTCAACACATTTACATCATATGGAGATCCAAAACTGGCATTGAACATGACCAACATGTCATTCCACGCCTGTTTATTGAAGGTGTGCCCCATCCTATTTCCCCTGTGCACCTGATCTAACATCAGATCAATAAAATATTGCTCCATTGCCGGTGTCCAGCTTGTCCTTGAACGGTCTCCGCCTATATGGGTTTGGCTGCCCATCTATCCCTTGCATCATTGACATATTTGTAATTAAACAATAGATCAAACACAACTACTACATTATTAACATAGATGTGTAGATCACATTCTAATTATGATAGCGGATTGGTGGCTTTGGTTCTATCGTATGGTTAGACAAGTGACAATGTTTATTATTAAAAACAACTCCCAAAAAAAAAAAACCAACAAAACAACAAAATTTGTATGAAATTTTCCAATTACTTTTAAAAGAACCGTACAAAGATAAACTTACAAAATGGAGAGAAATTGCATATACTATCATCATCCGTCCAAAGAAACAAAATTTCATGATTTCATCTAACACCGTAAAAAGTAAGCGTGTATGCTCGAAACAAAACGTGATCATAAAAATCACCACAACAAGAACAAACCAAGCTGAAAGTCAACATATTAAGCCGCTATCTGATTTCAAACAAGTTTATTTTTTCAAAAAAAAGGAAAGAAAAGAAAGAAAAACATTTGACAGTTTCGAGTTCCATAGAAAAACATTTGACAGTTTCGAGTTCCATTCTCAGTACAAATAAGCTCAGCTGAGCTCCTTCGAGATGATACTCTTCCAAAAATGATAAAAATCATAAGCTGAGAATCTCATATGGCCCAAAAATTTTCTCGGCGACGAAAAAGCGAAGCGAACGAATTCCATGATTTGAAGGAGAATAAAGCTGAGAAATTAAGTGCTCAAGTAATGAGGCGATGGGATTAGAGTTTCGTCGTTACCTTTGATTTGTCTGCATCGAAGGAGGAGGAGGTAGTTGGGAGGAAAAGCTAGGGACCTGGGTCTGGGTTCTCTCACGGATCTCTGAAGCAGCTCTATAGGATAATCGGATCCTCGTTTGGTCGCGTCTCTTTGGCTGCTTGGATTAACGTGCTCCCTGGTCTCTCAGTGAGGATCACATAAACCCTTCGTTTTTTTTTTTTTTTTTTTTGGGAAAATCTTAGGCACCGGTAGCGCTCAGCACCGTAACTAACTAATAGGAGACAGGTATTACCTATAAAAAATTTTGTTTCATATATAGTGTTTAACATTATTAAAATCCTCTAACATCATTCTTAAAAGTGATTGGCAAAGGGTCTCTCTTATCTAGTATGTTTGGCTTAATCGCTTATAACTGTAGCTTTTGGTGTATAAGTTTAGGTCAGTTCAAACCAAAAAATGGCTCAAACTGGTATTTTAACTATGAAAACGATTTTAAATTGGTCAAAATACTCACAATTTAAACTTTACCTATCTTTTCAAGTTTACAGGTTTGAACCATTTTTACAGTAAAAATTATTATTATTTTCGTTTTCTTTCATAAATTATAGTTTTTAAAATAAAAGTTATCGTTTTATTTTCATTTTAAACCTTTACATTACGAACGACAGTTCACAACAATTGTTTAAACCACATAGTTCAAACTATAAAATTCTAAACTACACCATCCTGAACTTGCACACCAAACAAACTCTTAATTTAAACCAACAACAGTGTAAAGCTCTCACATATTATAGTGCATAGCAAAAAAAAACAACTACAATATAAAGTTCTCATATGCTACAGTGTTTGAACTAATTTTTTAATTCAAACCAATTTATCAAACACCCCATAAATCTCATTATCATAGTATTTGCATACTAAAATTCTTTCTTCTCTTTCCCTATTTCCTTTATTTTCTCTATTTTCTCTCCAGCCAGCTATCAATGACACTGTTGAGTGGTTTTGTCGTGTCGACAAAGAATGAACATCCAAATAATAAAAAGGACAAACTCAAAACCTTTTGATAATTTAAATAAGGTGTTTGGAGTATTGGTTTGAATTCAAATAGTGTAAAACTCTCATATGCTATAATGTAAAATAAATATAAGTTATGGTACAAAGCTTTCATATGCCATAGTATTTTAAATCAAATGGCTCAAACCAATGTTTGATAAAGTGAGAGTTTGAGAAACGAAAATGAAAATAACCTTATTATTTTTGCAAGTGTACTTTTAAATTTGCTCCATAAATGGTTAGACTAAAACAATCTTTCTAACAAAAATACAACCAAACAAAATTTTAAACATTGGTCGGATATATTGACCCCGTTTGGTAGTGATTTCATTTCGGCTTTTGTTTTTGAAAAAAATCTGAAAATGAGAATATTTTGAAAAATAAGTTAAAACTATTTTTGAAATTGTGTTTAGTGGTATGTTTTTTGAAACCTATTTTTATTAATATAATACTAATTATTTAGTGTCAACTAAAACTAAAAAAAAATGACTTTTTTTTTTGTTCTTTTAGTCTTCACCCTGTTCAACCTCTTCAACACTAGTGAAGGTGGATCGACGACAACGATGTCGGAGACCGAAAGGTTGCGACCAACAACGCTCCAAGGACGACAGCTACAATCAACAGAGATCTGGCGGGCTGGGGAGCAATCGATGAAGATCACGCAGTAGGGGGCCGTGCGTGACAATTTGCAGGGATGAGCTTAGGCTGGTGGCTGGGCTACGACAGTGGGCTTTGACAGTCATCAAGATCGCCCTGATGACAGATTCAACAGAGATGCAAGGGAGCTCTAGGGAGCTCTAGCGCTAGCAAGATGGGTTCAACTAGATCTTGTGGCGGGCGAGTTTTAGTGATACAGAAAAGCTGTCGAATTATTTATTAAGCACTACCACGTTGCACCATGCCATATCATTTGTTGATGTTTGACAAAGAAGGATGAATCCATTCCGCCATGATTATGTATATTAAACGGTGCTTTATTTCTTTGTCTCTCTCTTTTTTTCCCCCTTTCGGTGACTCAGAACGAGTGAAAGAGTTGTGCAGTGACCTGTGGGCTACATAAACATTTTCAAGATTTGGCAACCAAGCATGTCAAACTCAAAATCCAAGGGACTTTCATTTCCGTTATCAAAAGAAAATCCTTTACTGTTTCTAGTTCTCTTTTCTAGTTTAAATGGCCATTTGGTATCCCCAATGTACTCAAATGCTAAAGTTACAGAAACAAAGTACACAAGTCATCCTCATCTATATTCCTCCGGCAAGCGATATCCAGACATAACTATCTTGTCGGCGAACATCTTACCGGTCTTGGGCATCACGTGCCAGTGCAATGTCAAGTTAAATTCTTTTCCACGGAGATTGCTTCCCTGCAAAAGAAAGAAGAAGCTGCTAATTTAGTTGATGAAGAAACTGGAAAGTAAGCCAAGGGACTAATTGATTTCCAGAAAGGAAGCTTACCTGATCAATGAAACGGTACTTGTTTGAGGTGTGAATCCAGAATTTTGCGTTCTCCTTTGCAGGTATAATTCCATCCCAAAGGGAGATCTGTCAAAATAGATTTTGGTTAACGAATTAAGCCATGGAGTCACTTGTTTTAATAAGGTCAGTGAAATTAACAAGCCTGAGAATATGGCAATTTGCAGAGTACAAAAGGAAAATATTTCTAGAATCCAAATTCATCCCAAAGCAAACATGTTCAACAGATATAAAATATAAATCAAAGGGAAATAACTCCAGAACATTTATGCAGCCAGATGGATATAAACTTACCTGGTTCAAGGCGTTCTTTGGGGTGTCATATTCAGCAGCTAAGAAGACAAAAACCTGCCATTTTCAATGAGATAGAATGTTCGTCATTTAATTCTACAAAGGTTTATCAGATCATGACAGACGTGCATTGTGCTTACGACCATGATTATTTTCACACAAAAATCCGTTTAGTGCTCCAAAAGTGCCCCTTCACATAGAAAACGAATTTCAATAGTTCAATGAACTAGAACACTACCCCATGTATCTACACACATACATGCGTACATGCCCTATGTGTTCATACATAGTGAGTGCAAGTGTTTAAGCTGCAATAAGTCGCAAGAGTTCTCCAATTAGCAAACCTGCTTTGTGTTCCAAGTAAAAAGTGACTGCAAATCTGCTGAAATATTCAAAGTCATGCTGACCTGCGTAATGAGAAAGAAGTTTTTGTTTGATGTGAAATGACAAATAAAATGGCACGACTATTGCTAATACAGTACAACAACTAACAAACTGGGACACATGACTGAACAAATACAAATTAGTACAATAGAAGTCCAACAAGGAATAAGAAACCATTCTCCAAAAAACTATTTGGGAAAACAATTCTTAGATACAGGCAAAGAGCAGAGGAGATATAGTTGTGAATTTTGTACATAATGAATCTGAACTTTGCAGATTATCATTGCTTATCTATTAAGGGCTCGAAAAACTCTCCTTAAAGGACAAAGCAAAAGGACCCTGTCCCCAGAAAGTTGAAATAAGTAAATTCTAATCTCGGTGCCAACAATACTTAACCAGATATCAAAACAACGGTGCATGAGCAACGGACTCAAACAAATTGCTGCATGTACTCAATTTAACAAGTTTTCAAGCTTTACTAACTTGTGTTTGGTACTGCCAATCTTAACATATCCATATTATGATATAATCACAGTTAAGCAAAATCACAAAGAAAAAAGAGCCGAATTTCTTAAAATCATTAAAAATAAATGAAGAAATCTAAAAGCCAGTCAGAAAGTACGTTTGTTGAAAGAAAAACACCTACACTGGCTATAATAAATTCAGTCTTTTCACGTGTTTCATTCAACTTACTCGTTTTCCCTAGAATTTCATCCACAAAAGAGAAGAACCAACATAACAACTGACATGAATAAGAACAACTATGATGTATCGTATAAAATCCAAAGAATTTGTATTTCTCTTCTCTTAATCCGAATGGATTTAGTACAAGAAACATCTACAAATGTCAAAAGCAACTATACCGAAAGACAGTTAAACATGTCAAGTTTACATAAAACCTTAGGCACATCAGCTAGGTGTGACAAATTCAGCCACACATATACACCAAAAATGTGACCAAAACCCAACAAACCCTAATTCAAAAACCTTGTCCCAAAGCATGTATATGTTCCAAATCAATTATACATAGATACGAATATAATTGGCCAAATACAAAAACAAAAACTACAATCTTTGGAATATTATATATACACATATACACACATATAAAAGAACAGGAAACTAATCCAATGAATTAATGTTCTCGCCAAGTCAAGCAAGGACAAATCCAAGGAAACCAAACCCAAAATAATAGACATAAATCCACATCTATTTTCCTATATGACGAAAAAAAGAAAAATCCAAACAAAGATAGAAAAATTTACTTCGTCGTTCCCATTGGGTTGCTTCTGGAACCAATTGATGTTCAACATCTAAGAAAACAAACCAAACAAAAAAAAAAATCAGAAAATCAGAAATCAAATCCAAGTGGGTATACGAAATCACGAGACAATTGTAAGATTACAAATAATGGATCTAGTAATAAAAGAAATGACGATGATGAATGTACCTGGACTTGGGCAGTGGAAGAAGGGTGATTGAGGTTGTCGGAGAAAGAGGCCATGGCACACATAAGAGCGAGAATGGTGAGAGCGAAGGTCAACAGAGCATTGGCTCTGTATCCGAACGAATGCATTTTTCTTTTTCTTCCCTCTTCTCTTCTCTTCTCTTCTCTTCTCTGTGTTTCGCCAAACAAGCCCTCCTTCTTGCTTTCGGCTTCGCTCCTCTTCTCTTCTGGGTTAACTTGACGTTGAGAAGAGGCGTAAATTGGGTGACTTTTTTATTTTTTATTTTTAACTTTACCCCTCTCTTTCTTTTTCTTTTTCTTTTTCTTCTTCTTATTTTACCATTAACGCAATGAAAAACTGTTTTTTGCCAGCAAGCTCGGACCATATGGCACTGCTCTAACGCAATTGCAAGGGGTAAGTTACATTTTGGCTCTAAACTGTATATTCATTGGGCAGAACACGTCGGTGGGAACCACAATTGCCATTCTCCTTTTGCTTTAGTTGTCCATGTGTATTTTATTTTATCTTTCCTTCATTTTTTTCATAAAAATAATTAAACAAAGAGAATTTCTACGATAAGAGCCACTATTTTCTCTTATTGATAAGAATCTTTTTGTGCAATCAAATTTAAATCTGATGGTAAGAAATAAACAAGCTCATCTTTAGTTAAATAAGCTCATGCACACCAGATCTATTAGTAAAAAAATTAAAACAAAATTCTTTAAAAAAGGGCAAATTTGCTCTTTTTCTTTGGTGACGGCAAGAGTCGAAGGTCATTGGCAAATCGAGACGAGGTGAGTTAGCATCGCGAGGTGGAGGCTAAGCTCGCCAAGTCGAGACCCCATTGTGGCGGTAGTGGTTCGCGAAATCGCAACACTCGCCATCTTGCTTATGACAGAATCGCTGAGACCTTTGCCTAGACAGACAATTCGCCGACGATAGAAATGGGGATCTTATTTTGAGTTGGAATTCCCAACCCTGGATCTGGAACTTTCAATATAATTGAGTCGCAAAGAGGTTGCAGCCATCGCAAATACATCGCTCAAAGGTTTAGCTGGTGTCGCAAATCATCATGGCGTAGGTGAGGTCCGTTGATTCATTGGCTAGGATGTGGATTTGTCAGGTTGCGAGCTCTATTGCGGAGGTCATTGAGGCTCACAAGCTCATGGCTAATCAAGGAGGTCGTAGAGTTCGCAAGCTCACACTCCGTCACTAGGCCACCGCTGCCTGGATGCCCCTCCTTTCTTTGTGAAGTTGCATTCTTCGTTGGATTCCATTGCACGTGGAGGCAGGTGGCCAGAGTTCTTCTTTTTTTTTAATGGTTGTATTTTTTTAATGGTTTTTTTTTATTTTTTAAATTTTAATTTTATTTTTGATTATATGTAGGAAATCCTATTCTTATTTGATAGAGTTGAGTTTTGTAAACCATTAGATTACATTTACTGGCTAAAAAAAAGTGGTTCCGATAGATAAAGAGTCTCTAGAAGGATCTTACTATAGCCTTTCCCTTAAACAAATTCGTACTTCCTTTGATTAGAAAACGAAAGGCAATTAAAAAAGTACAAAAACTAAATCCCCACCCCCCCTCCCCCAAAAGAAAAAAAGAAGGAAAAAAAAAAAAGAAACCACTACCCCCCAAAGGAAAAAACCAATAAAAATATTTATTTTATTTTATCCTAAAAGGCAAAAGCAAATAAAACAATATCTTCTATTTATTGGAGAACGACATATATTAGCCAATTAAATAAGTATGTAAGATGTGTAGAATTTTTTTTTTTTAGAGAGAGAAGGTTGAAATACATTTTTTTTTATTTTGTTTCAAGTAAATAGCAAATTTTTTTTTGAAATGTAAATAGCAAATTTTAAAACATTTGAAGTAAGTAACATGTTTATGTAATAAATAAATTATTTGTTAGTAAATGTGTTGTTTATTTCAAATATTTTTTAACATTTTTTATTTGTTTAAGTTTCAAACATAACTATTAATGGAAAATTTCATAAATGTCATCTTTTGAAACTTTTTTTTTTTTATATAAATACAACACACGTTCAAAACTTTTTTGCCACTAAGACATATTATGATAGATGAGAGAGAGGAAAAGAGAGTTGAATTAAAAGTGTGTTAAAGTTTGTTTAATTGAATTGGTTGGGGAAAATAAATTAAACCATCACTAATTATTTTTAAAAAGTAATAATATAGCATAACTTTTTATTTTATGTGTGATATAAATAAACATATTTTTTAAATGAGTGGCATAACATATAATTTTTTTCTACGTTAATCCAATTTGTTTCACGGACTTGACAATAATTTATTTTAGAGAAATTGTATGAAATAGCAAAATTTTTAAGCTAATCAATAAATAATGTTAGCTTTTTTAAAATTGTGTAAATAATAGCATATGATGAGATTTTGAGATGTAAAATTCCTAAAATAGCCTTATAGTAATTCAAATTTTTCCCTCTATATTCCCTCGTTTCTCTTTCCCCTATCTCTTTCTTCTTCTTTTTTGATGAAATACTCGTATTTTGGTCTCTCTCTCCTCTTTCCCTCTCCTCGCTCTTCTTTTCTCTCTCACCTCTGGTTTTCGAT
The DNA here is from genome assembly GCA_025403435.1 of Artocarpus heterophyllus. Taxonomy (NCBI): domain Eukaryota; kingdom Viridiplantae; phylum Streptophyta; class Magnoliopsida; order Rosales; family Moraceae; genus Artocarpus; species Artocarpus heterophyllus. The sequence goes on from CM046337.1 coordinate 18,578,153, forward strand.
CATCCTCGTTCAATATGTAGGCATTAGAGCTCATCACTCCTGGTCGTGGTGGTCAGAGAAAATCACGTGCCTCTAATTGAAGAGATCATCATCCTCTCCACTAAGAACCAAGCCACCGTTGTTATCGCTCATAGCTCCGTCGCATCTGCCAAGATTGTCGTTAGACGCAAAAGATCTACAGTTCTCCATCGGAGTCACACAACTTTAAGTTGCTAATTTGGTTAGATTCGCGATGATCTATGGTTCTTTGTCTATTGGTTTGATCGGACTTCGATGGCCTATGATTCTCCATCTCGAAGATCTACTTGTTTGGTCGGACTTGCGATGATCTACAGTTATCTGTCTCGAATATCTACTAGTTTGGTCCGACTCGCACAAACTGGACTTGTAAAGGATGCTTGAGCTACCATGCCAGAGAGAAGGAGAAGATAAAGGGAAGAACAAAGAATTTGTGGTCATTTGACTATTTTTTTTATTCAGAATTTTTTTAGTTTGATTTATTTTGTGTTTGATTTGAAAAAGGAGGAAAATTTTAATTTGATTCTTTCTTTTCTTTTAATCCATTTTGTGTTTGATCTAATTTTTCTTCTAACTGGAAAATATGGTATTTTGCCGGTGCCAATGATATCCCACGACAGTGCTAGTAAATTTTTATATTTTTATGGAAATACTATATTTCCATGGAGACATAGAATTTTTCGATGGATGACGACGTCGTCGGTGTTGATGATGTCCGGGAATGTCGATGGTTAATTTTTATATTTACATGGTAATATAGTATTAACATGTTAATATTGTATTTTGTGGTTGCTAATGGTCTGGCAAAGTCATCGGTGAATTTTATATTTACACAATAATACAATATTGCTGAAGTAATATTGTAATTCCTAGCCGCTTGTAGTCGACAGTGAATTTTTGTATTTCATGGTAATACAGTATTATTATAGTTGATACTTTATTTTCTAGCTACTAGTGGTCCAACAAAATTGTCGGTGAAGTTTGTATTTACACAATAATATAGTATCACCAAAGTTATACTTTATTTTCTGGCCATCAATGGTTCGACGAAGTCATCGGTGAATTTTTATATTTATATGATAACATAGTATTGCTAAAGTAATATTGTATTTCTAAGCCGCCGTTGGTGTAATGAAGTTACCTGTGAATTTTGTATTTATGCGATAATATAGTATTATCAGATTAATACTCTATTTCTTTCTTGGTCACCTGTGGTCCAACGAAGTTGTTAGTGAATTATTTATTTATGCGGTAATACAATATTGTCAAAGTAATATTGTATTATTGGCTGCAGGCTGTGCCAGTAAAGTTACTAGTGATTTTTTGTATTTATATAGCAATACATTATTACTAGAGTAATATTGTATTTTTCTATAGTCGATGATGCCGATGAAGTCACCAGTGAATTTTTTTTTATTTACATGAGTATGTTTTACGTTGTAAATACAGAAATTTAACGACAACTATGCCGACACGAGTAATACTGTATTTCTAGGTCATCGACAGTGCTGGCAAGGGAAGAGGATGGGAGATACAAAAGAGAAAGAGGTGGGAGAATTTTGAGAGTTTTGCACTCAGTTTCTCATAATATGCTATTTACTACACATTTTGAAACTCTATGACATCATTTACTATGTTTTAATCTAAATATACTATTTTGCTCTTTCGCAATTTTTTTTAAGCCAATTGGGATCATGTTATATATATGTATATATATGTTGTTACGAGCTAGTTTAAGGACTATAATTAATGAAGGTATTTAATGGGAACAATTTTACAATTGATTGGGTATATTTAAACTGAATTTTGAAACAAGAAATTATTCAAAATAGTAGTTTTAACTACCAAATAGGTAAATAATGTTAGAAGTTTTAAAAATGCATAAATAATAGCATATTCAATTTCTTACAAACATACAAAGACCAAAAATACCCCTTTCAATTCAAATAAATCTAAGTGTTTTTTCTTTCTTTTTTTTCCTCCTTCGCCTTACCTAATTCTCTCTCCTCTTTTTTCTCTCTCTTGCCTTCCTTTATCTCCACGGTTTTCTCGTCCGACTTCCACTTCAGTGTCATTGGATGGAGTCACGTAGAGAGGGAAATTGTTGGGCCATAACATTGCTTGAGTGCGATAAGGAGGAAATTGAATTCTATCTACTTTCCCCCTCCTCCTCTTCATTCTCTTCCTTCGATGGTGATGAGCTACCATAGCGATAGCATTGTAGAATCCTCTGCCTTTGTCAGTATGATTTTCATCCTATCAACTTCGTAAGTTACTCCCTCATTAGCACCTATGCTTTGTCACATCCGATACAACTAGATTTGGAAGGGTGACGAGGACGATCGTGAGTGGATCTCGCAAAGGCATCAATCTCCAGCTTCATCTGCATTGATTTTCTCTTCGGATCTAATCATTGATTTGAATGCCATTATTGCCAACAATTGTGAGGAAGACCTTGATAGAAGCTCTAGCTTTGGAATCATGCCATTGCTGCCAGTTATCATCTGAACTCCTGCCACTGTCTGTACCAGACAAACTCCAATGACAAAACCACGACGAAGTCTGGTGCCGTGAAGCTATAGCCATTGACTGAGTTTTTTTTTTCTGCTCTACTTTTTTTTAATAAGTTCTTCTCTACTTTTTTGTTGTCCTTGTTATTACTATTACTATTACTATTCCTATTATTATTATCATTATTATGTTTATTTTTACTATAAAATGGAGTTTTGTTTAGAAATCCATTTTTTTAGAAAATATGTAATTTTGTATAGATTTTTGTATCTGAGTTTTGTAATGTTATGGTTGGTATTTTGTAACCGGTGATGTCGGCAGACAGTGTTTGTATCATTTCAGTAAATATGTATATATTTTAGGAAATACATTAGTAATGGGTAAATAATATATTAACCGAAAAATAAATTATTTCTTGGCCATAATGATGTAGCGGTAAATTTTTGTATTTATTGGGAATATTATATTTCTAGAGAAATATTGTATTTTTTGGCTACCGATGATACTGTCTCTGCCTGTGAAGTTCGGCAAAGACGCTAACAAATCTTTGTATTTACACGGTAATATAATATTATCAAGTTGATATTGTATTTCCTGGCCGACGGCGGTCCAGCGAAGTAGGAAGTGAGTTTTTATATTTACATAGTAATACAGTATTATTAGAGCAATATTGTATTTCTTAGCCATTGGCGATTCAACGAAGTCATATGTGAATTTTGTTAGACATGTATGCTCTAAGGAGTAAAAATGTAATACGTTTTTGGAGACATTTTTATCAATAAAGAATTTATTCATTTATATATACCAAATATTGTCCTCTTTACGTTCATATTTGTTGAATGTATGATAAGCAAACAGTAGTCTGAGACTGTCAGTCTAAACCTTAAGAGTTGGGCATATGATGGGATGATTATGCAGTAGACACGACTCTTAAGGTGATGGTCTAAAATATATGATCCGCAATCGAGGGAATAAAGTTGGGCGCTTTATTCATGTAAAGATTGTTATGTTGTCTATATCCCTTTTGGGAGATGGTTTGTCTTGGCCATCGGAGTTGGACTCCGTGAATAGAAACATTGGCGCGTTGTCATAGGTGACGATGTGTTGGATCGGGACATAAAGTGAATTGATTTGGATTAATAATTCTGTCTTAGCAAATCGATTCACTTTAGACAATCATTTGTATTGTATCTTAATCCTGAGATGAATAATGGGCCCGTTGTCTCGATTTGTGTCTTTTGATGTACCAATGGGTGACTCCCACATCTCTATAGTGGCGTGCATGCCGGTACGTTGGAGGCATGACTCTTGGTAGCGTAGACTTGTTATTCATAGATATGGAATCCATAGCTCCTCTTTAGGAGTAATGATATCCTCTTATATGCGTTGTCCTGTAATTGGAAAACTGGAGCGCTCAACCATTTGGATACATAGGTGTAACCGAATGGTATACTATCTTTGGATGGTAAGTTTTCTAATGGTGAGACAATGGAACGTAAGATAAAAATAATCGGAAAGGTAAGACAGAACTTGTCCTTAAGCCGATTATGGATGATCATATGGGGATGCGATACACTATGATATGTCATGGAGACTTAGCTACACGAGCTTCGTAATTCTATAAAGTTCGAGAGTGCAGCTCCAAGCTTTTAGTGGAGTAGCGTTGGAGTTGATAATTGTGAAATGTATATCTGGGATATTGGGTTTCATAATTATCATGAGCTTGAACTTTATAGGTCCATTTTGGTCCCCTTTGCTAGCTCACAAAATCCTGTAACGACACGGCGTGCTTTTCCAATAATTGGTGACTTATGTCGGATTTATCAGATTGGTTTAAAATTTAGAAGAATCAAATAATTCATGTTTGTTTATCGGTTGAATTAATTATGTAAGAAATTAGTTCAAGATGAACTTGTTGAATTATGGCGTTCGGATAATTCTTGTCTGTTTATCGGTTGTTTTAATTTTGGACAATTAGAACAAGATAAACTTGTAGAATTATTGTGAATTGATTTATTTTCTTAGAGATTATCTTGATAAAGTTTGTTTTGATCAGATATCTTTTCTATTGGGCTATTTGAATCAAAACTGAGACTTTATCCTTTAGAATCTCGGGTGGAAAATAAAAGATTCGCGGAGATTTTTTCTCGGCAGTTCGGCATGCCGGATGACGTGTTCGGCCTGCCGAACTGGTCAGTTCGGCCTGCCTATCACACAGTTCGGCATGCCGACCGCGACAGTTAAGATTACGCGTTTTTCACGCGTATCTTATCAGATATTGATCCAAACTTGATTCTGTTTCGATTTTTGAGACCTAATCTGATATGGACTGACCCCAAGGACCAATAGGTATAAAAAGGGAGTGAGTCTAATGATTTACTCAGATCAATTTGAGAGATTAAGAGTGATACTCTTCTAGTGAGCATCTGAAAACTCCCTGAGAGCTTTTGTTCACAAATTACGAACACTAGCTTTGGGTTCTCTCTATTGGTTGGAAGGAGAGTCACCGGTGGAAGAGCTGTACGTGTGAGCCCACACTCACTCCGGTTGTGGATAGAGAATAGCAAAGAAGACCAGTTGGTTGAGGCTCTTCTGGAACGTTACTTCTCTACACAGGTCGCGGAGGTTCTTCGGCACACTGAGGTTAGTAAGATCTGTTTAATTTATACATATAACATGTCAAACTTGTGTTTTGGAAAATACTCTGATGAAAAATTTTAAAATTCCGCTGCGCACTTTGTTTCCAACAAATTTTTATATTTACACTGTAATATAATATTACTAAAGAAATATTGCATTTTTTTGGCCATCTATGGTCTACAAAAGTCAGCAGTGAATTTTTGTATTTATACGGTAATACAGTATTACAAGGTTAATATTGTATTTCCCAGCCCACCTGCGATCCCGCTAAGTCGCCGGTAAATTTTTGTATGTACACAGTAATATAATATTCGAGAGCAATACTGTATTTTTTGGCTGTCAGTGGTCTAGCAAAGTTATCGGTAAAATTATGTAATTATACGACAAATATGACATTTCTTGATAAATATCGTATTTCCTAGCCTCTAATGGTATGAGAAAGTTGTTCGTGAATTTTTATATTACACGGTATATATGATATTTTCTGGTAAATATTATACTTCTTGGCCATTAGTGGTCTAGCAAAGTCGATGATGAATTTTTGTATTTACAAAATATTACTGTATTTCAAGTGAAATACTATATTTCTAAGCCGCCGGTGGTCCGATAAAATCGCAGGTGAATTTTTATTTTTACACGATAAATACAATATTTCTCAATAAATATTGTATTACTCAGCCGTCAACGGTCTAATGAAGTCGCTAGTGAATTTTTGTATTTACATAGTAAATACAGTATTTTTCGGTAAATATTATATTTACATAATCGATGACAATACCAACGAGAGAGGAGTGTGAGAAATATAAATAACAAAGAGGTGAGAGTATTTTGGGGCTTTTATTCTTAATTTCTTATGAGATATTACTCAATTTCTCATGATATGCTATATATTATACATTTTGAAATTATATGATATTATTTACTAAGGTTTAGCTTAAATATGCTATTTTGCTCTATCTCTGTTTTCAAACACCTCTTTAAACTAAAATTTATAATTAAAAAATAGTATGAAAAACTAACTGATGTTAGCCCAGCTGTTAAGGATATGATGGATTAAAGGCGGAGTTATCAATTTTAAATCCTGAGAACAACTCTTATGTTAAAAGACAAAAAAGAAGAAGTTGTATTAAACTATAATGGACTATAATTACAAGAACCTATTGTTAGACGTGTATACCTTAAGGAGTAAAAATGTAATATGTTTTTGTAGACATTTTATCAATAAAAAATTTATTTATTATTTATTTACCAAATCTTATCCTTTTTAAGTTTATATTTATTGAATGTGTATTAAGCAAACAAAAGTCTGAGACCGTCGATCTAAACCTTTAAGAATTGTACATATGATGGACAAATTATAAGGAAGACACGATTCTTAAGGTGACAGTTTAAATCATGAGATCCGCAATCGAGAGAATAAAGTTAGGTGCTTTATTCATGCAAAAATTGTTATGTTGTCTATATCCCTAATGGGAGATGGTTTGTTTTGACTATCGGAGGTGGACTCCGTGAATAGAAACATTGGCACATTGTTACAAGTGACAATGTGTTAGATCGGGACATAAAGTGAATTGATTTGGAGTAATAATTCTATCTCGGCAAATCGATTCACTTTAGACAATCATTTGTATTGTATCTTAATCCTGAGATGAATAGTGGGCCTGTTGTCTTGACTTGTGTCTTTTGATGTACCAAAGGGTGACACCCATATTTTATTAGTGGCACGCATATCAGTACGTTAGAGGCATGAGTCTTGATAGCATAGACCCGTTATTCATAGATATGGAGTACATAGCTCCTTTTTAAGAGTAGTGGTATCCTCTTATATGCGTTATCCTGTAATTGAAAAACTAGAGTGCTCAACCATTTGGATACATAGGTGTAACTGAATGGTACACCGTCTTTAAATGGTAAGTTTTTCGATGGTAAGATAATGGAACGTAAGATAAAAATAATCAAGCAGGTAAGACAGAACTTGTCCTTAAGCCGATTATGGATAATCCTATGGGGATACGATATACTATGATATGTCATGGAGACTTAGCTATACGGGCTTCGTAATTCTATATAGTTCGAGAATGCAGCTCTAAACTTTTAGTGGAGTAGCGCTGAGTTAATAATTATGAAATGTATATCTAGGATATTAGGTTTCATAATTATCGGGAGCTTGAACTATATAGGTCTATCATGTCCCTTTTGCTAACTCACAAAAATCTTGTAACGATACGGCGTGTTTTTTCAATAATTGGTGACTTATGTCAGATTAATCAGATTGGTTAAAATTTGAAAGAATCAAATAATTCATGTCTGTTTATCGGTTGAATTAATTTTGTGACAAAATTAATTCAAGATAAACTTATTGAATTATTGAGATCGGATAATTCTTGTCTGTTTATTAGTTGATTTAATTTTCCTAGAGATAAACCTGTAGAATTATCAGAAATGTATTTATTTTCCTAGAAATTATCTAGATAAAGTTGTTTTAATTAGATAATTTTTCTATTGGTTATTTGAATTAAAACTGAGACTTTATCCTATAGAATCTCAGGTGAAAAATAAAAGTTTTGCTGAGTTTTTTATCATAGGTTTGGCATGCCGATCCTCAAGTTCGGCTTACCGATGGGGCAAGTTTAGCATGCCAGTTAGACAAATCGGCATGCCGACTGCGCAATAAGAAGATCACATGGATTTCATTAGATATTGATCTGAATTTGATTCTGATTCGAATTTTGAAGACCTTATCTGATAATGACTGACCCTAGACCCAACCTCTATAAAAAGGGAGTGAGTCTTATAAGTATTTTAGATCAATTGAGAGATTAAGAGTGAAACTCTGCTGGTGAGATTCTGAAACTCCTTGAGAGCTCTTGTTCACAAATCACAAACACTAACTTTGGGTTCTCTCAATTGGTTGGAAAGAGAGTCGCCTAGTGGAAGAGCTGTATGTGTGAGCCCACAGTCACTCCGATCGTAGATAGAGATTAGCAAAAGAAGACCAATTGGTTGAGGCTTTTCTGGAATATTGTTTCTTTTCACAGATTGCGGGAGTTCTTTGGCATTCAAAGGTTAGTAAGATCTAGTTAATTTATGTATATAGCGTGTCAAACTTGTGTTTTGAAAAATACTCTGATATAAAATTTTTAAAATTTCATTGCGTACTATTTTTTCAACACCTATCTATCAAAAAATGATTAATTATCATTTCTTTTAGCGTATTTGTTACTCTCTTAGCCTTTGAGAATATGTACTTGTCTCACTCTAACTCTTAAGATTTATTTTTAAAGGTCTAATGCCCTTAAGTTTTTTTATTATTTATTTAATAAAATGTCTATTTTTAGACAAAATGTAGCATGAGTGTAACATATAAAGATTTTACGAAGGATAAATTATAAAGCAAACGATTCTAAAAAAATATTTCCAAAAAGACAAAGAATATAGGTGTAGGACTGGCAACGCTATAATTAGTTATTCATTTTATTTATTTTTCCCTAAAGAATGCTTGTTTTTCTTGTTATTATATTTCTCTTAAAGGCCTCACGTGTCATTATCACGTTAGAATATAACTAAAAATAGATAATTTTTTGATTCATAGGGTTTAAACTATGTATTTTATAAATCTCAAGGTAGCTAGTGTTAGTGATATACCCTAGGCCAATTATGTAATGAACACATTTTGACTTCGTTACAGTTGGATTTTATTAATAAATAGGCATTTTCATTATTGTTTTTTATTCTAATTCCACGAATAGTTAATTCTGCCTAAGGTCATCAAGTATGTGACTTGATAGTAAAACTCTTAGGTGAAAATTGAATTCTATTCTAAATTATCTCTAGTCGGTCATTATTATTGGGATAATAATGAATGAAGACTAGTATAAAGTTTGACTGATGATTATGTTTTACTAATCATGTGTATGATATACTAAGTCAACTCATAAATACATATTTGAGAAATGATGTATTGGACCGATCCGCTATGAGAATACTGCATGGATAATTGTCATAAGTGATTCTCATCATAATAGTATTATCATAGTCTTTTGACCTGAAATCACTATTGTTTCTTACATGACAAGTTCTATATTTTGACACATTTTAATATTATCTTTAACAGGATGATGGAATGGATTGTTGTTTGATACAGAGTGAATCATGTGAGGAATGTGAGTGATTAAGAAGGAATTTGTTCTTCATTTATTATGAGAAAGATATTTGTAGGCCCTTCGATAAGTTAGACTAAAGAAAAATGTATAGCCATATTGGAATGTATTGATAAGGGTTATCAATATCAGTCTATTTAAGATCGAGAAATAATATGATTGAATAGTATAAGGATGACATAAACCATGCCTTATGTTCAATCAAGGTATCTAGTGACAAAAGGACTTTAATACTTATTGTATATTAGGTTATGTCAGATTATTGACATTCGCATAACTTGGGTAATCATAATGTCCTGCTAGAGGCCGCTTATGATTTGTGGGCTAAAAACAGAATTTCAAGCCCACTACCAACGTTATGTGAACCTACAGGGTCATACACTTGGAACAGACCAAAAATGAATTTTGGGTTTATTGTGTCTAGGTTCAATGAACCTGATAATGTCCAAATTCGATGTACTAGATATGTCTAGGTTCATGAAATCTGACATTGTCTAGATTCTATGAATTATATTTGAATTACAGTTTATCTTAGTTAAAATCTGACTTTTCTCAAAATCAATATATATATATATATATATCTGTTTTAGGGTTTATGGCCGAATTAGAAGAGAAAAGGTGTTCTCTTATTCTAAAGAGGCAAAAACATTAAAAACCCTAAAATTAGAGAGAGTCATTTAACGCAAGGAGAGGGTGCTAGCACACCAACTCGTTTTTGAGAGACTCTGTTCGTGTGGATACCTATAGAGGGCGTTGCTCTAAATAACAACATCTGAATCTGATCCCGAATACAAGAAGCTCGAGTTAGGGTGTCACTAGAGTGAACCCGCTCTCTTTCTTCCAGCAATCTTGCCCTTTTTGTCATCCTGGTAAGATTCTATGACTTTCTTATCGATCTAATCGAATTGCATGGATCCTACAAGGGTTTTATGGGAATTAATTTTGATTTTCTGCTGCTTATTTGAATCACAAAATTCAACAAAACCCAATAGTTAGACCTCTGACGATTATTAATACAGTTAGTCCTTGAACTATAAGTATAACAGCATTTGGTACTTAAACTTTTAATTTTGGTCTATTATTCGTTGACCTTTCTTTGCTTTTCTTTATATATATATTTTTAAAAATTTTGGTCTCTAGCCCTAAAATTAACGAAGGATTTTTATAATATAACGAACATAATCACGTGTCTATCACATCATAATTTTTTGAAAATAGTTACATTATATACAAAAAATTTTAAACCTCATGAAACTATTACATTTTGCACTTAATATAACTATTTAAGTAAGATTTTCAGTTATTGTATAATAAAAATATGATTATTTATCTTAAATATCAGTCATCAATTCAGTGTTAGGGACCAAAACAATCAAAAAACAAAAAAATTCATGTGCTTAATTATCATAGTTCGTATAGTTCAAGGATCAACAATGTCAATAACCTAGACCTAAAAAATAAATGTTAGCCAACAAAATTGGATAAGTGTATTTGCTCAAGAGCTACCAATAAAAATAACCCTGTCACTTTAATCAGCCAACACACCTAAAAATGACCCCCGGGTCTGTTTAGTAAATGAATTCGAATTAATGATTTAACTTAAGTTAGTGTGATTTGAATTAGGATTTGAGTTAGTGATTTGAATTGTTATTCAAATTGACATTTGGATGTGCATTTAAGTTTTAATCTAAGTATGGAATAAAATTGAAATTTGTGTTTGGAGAGGCAGTGAAGATAGTTTTTGATTTATTAATAACTCTAATAAAATATTATTTTTAATTATCTTAAAAAATGTGTAATATGGATCTTGATTTATTCCTCTCTTCATTAGGAACATATTGAAAAAAGAATCATCTCAATTGGATATCAAATGAAGAAGTTATGATTTTTTTTTTCTTAAATATAGGAGAAAGAATTTTAGTTTTTACTGTAGCAAAGATATCCGAGTATCAAAAGTTCAAGGAGGGATGAGAATTCTAAAAGCTTGGATTCTTGATACTCAAATGATTCAGATTTTAGGAGAAACAAACATGTATCCGAAGGATTCTTCATACTCAAATCCAAATTTGAGTCCATTGAGTTCAAAGAATGTTTGAACCAAACATACCTAAATAACTTAAAAGATTGAAACTGACTTTTCTTGGGTTCATAATTGTAACCGAAGTTCAAATATAAGCAAACAACATAAATGGCCTCTTGTGGATTTTTCTTCAGAATTTTGGCTAGGGTTTTGAACATCTCTTCTCTGGCATTAACTTTCTTTTCAATTTATTGGTAGAAGACACTAGTTTTGAACACTCTCGAGAATCAATATGTGAATAGGCTTTAATCTGAAGTACTCAATTTGCACATATTTCTCATCTGCAAAACAAGTTCTTTGTCAACCAATCCAAGCCCACTGAGCCATAACAAGATAATACTAGCTTAAGAAGGAAACAAAGAACAAACCTGCTTTCTCTCTCTTTGCGTGCATGGCTTATCTTGCTATTAAGCATACTCGACAACACTTTGTTCTCTTACCAGGAATATTACGGTCATCTTCTTGCTTTTCCTTTTTTCTAAACTTAGTCACTTTGTGTGAATCAGCTAGTGAACTTCCAAACATAATGTTGCTAAAAGCTACTGCAAAAAATAAAAATCTCTCCCCTAACAACACCTGTTGAATTTAGAGCGAGAAGTGGATGAAAGAGAACTCAGGAAAATTGAATGAAAGAATTTGACCTTATTTTCACTGAATGATCTTATTTGCAAAAGTACAAGTGATGCTTAAATACACGTTTAACTAACTTTGTCAACTTGTTTCAGTTGCTCACTCAGCTAATGACACATGTAAACAGTTGGTTACAATGAGTTAGTAAGTTGGTTACAATTGGTTAACTAGCTGGTTATATTGTTATTGGTATACTGTTATTGCTCTTCATGTTTGTGATTGGGCCTAACATCCCCCCTCAAACTTAGAGTGCTAAAGTCTAGAAATCTAAGTTTGGAACTGAAGGTGTTGAATACAGAACTTGAGATAGCCTTTATGAAGACATCAACTAGTTGGTCAATTACTGGAACATGTCTTACTTCCAGGAGTTTCTGTTGGATCTTTTCATAGATAAAATAAAGGTCTAACTCAATATGTTTGTTCGAGCATGAAGGACTGGATTTGCTATAAGATGCACCGTGCTTAGATTGTCACGCCAGATAACTAGTTTCTTTGTGCTTTCAACCTTTAATTCTCCTAGCAAACCTTCAGTCCAGCTTATTTCTACAACTAAGCTGGCTAAGTTATGATATTCAGCTTTTGTTGATGATCTTGATACAGTATGTTGTTTTCGTGATTGCCAAGAGATTAGATTTGATCATAAGAACAAGTAGTAACCTGATGTGGAACATCTCTTATCAACATCTGATGCCCAATCAACATCATAGTATCCAACTAGATTAAGTTGAGATAGAGGGCAAGAGGTAAGATGCAGACCAAATTCAATGGTACCTGCCAAGTATCTGAAGATTCATTTGACGGTTTTCCAATGAGCTTCCAACTTATTATGCATAAATTGGCATACTCTGTTAACTGAATATGCTAACTCTGGTCTGGTAATTGTAACATATTGTAGAGCACCTATGTACTTCTGTATAGCTGAGGATCAATGACTGGATCACTAGCAAAGGCAGTTAACTTCTGACCAGTGGTTAAAGGAGCTATGACTTCTCGAGCAAATTACATTTTAGTTTTGCATAATAGGTCACAAATGTATTATACTTGACACAAATGAAAGCTAGTGCTGGTTTTTCACCATTCAGAAAAGCATTATTGACATCAAGTTGTCTTACTGTCCATTGTTGGCTGAAAGCCAAAGTGAGAACAACTCTGATAGCTGTAAGCTTTACCACTGGACTAAATGTCTCCCCAAAGTCAAAACCTGCCACTTGGTGAAAACCTTTTGCAACCAATCTGGCTATATACTTGTTTATTGAGCCATCTGGGTTTTCTTTTACTTTGAACACCCACTTACACCCTGCTGCCTTTCTTCGTTCTGGTAATGGTACTAGACTCCAGGTGTTGTTCCTAAGTAGAGCCAAGTACTCATTTCTCATTGCCTGCTACCAGTGAGCTTGTTCAAAAGCTTCTGCTGCTATAGCTCGTTCTTTAGCTGCCATGCATACTTTGGGTTTAAAGATAACAACCTTTGCTCTAGTCTTCATAGGATGAACATTGGCAGTGCTCTTCACGCCTTTACTTATTCTAGTGGTATGAGATGGAACCTGTGGATCAAGAGCTATAGGAGATAAAGGGTCCAGATAAAACACATGGATCATTTACATGATTATCTTGTTGTATTGCATTAGAAGTTGGCTGTAGAGTAAATAAAGTAGATTGAGGACTAGGACCAAACAAGAAGGAGGGAAGAACATATAAGGAATTTTGAGAGGATGGAGAGGAGGAATTTGGAATTGAGAATTGAGTGTTTTTAGCAAAGGGAAAAGAATGTTCATTAAATATGACATCTCTAGATATAAAGATTCTACCAGTTTCATCAAGGCATTTGTAGCCTTTATGATTCAAGCTATAACCAAGAAAGGTACATAGAGAGGACTTGTAGGCAAACTTATGTGAATTGTAAGGTTTAAGATTTGGATAGCACAAATAGCCAAAGGTTTTAAGCTGGTGATATTGTGGTTTGACATGAAATAGAGACTCAAGAGGTGATTTGTTGTGCAGGACAAGAGTAGGTAATCTATTGATGAGATATACAATAGTCCTAAAAGCTTCATCCTAATATTTGAAAGGTAAGGATCCTTGAACCAAGAGAGTTAGGCCATTCTCTACAATATGTTGATGTTTCCTCTCAGGTAGACCATTTTGTTCAGAGCATGAGGACAAGGATGTCTATGTATAATACCAAAGGAGGATAGCAAGTCGGTAAAGGGTCTATACTCTCCCCCCTAATCAGTTTGGATAGTTTTGATTTTGTGACCTAATTGAAGTTCAACTTGGTTTTTGAAATTGACAAAGGTCTGTAGAGCTTCTAACTTGTGCTTTAAGAGGTATAACCATGTAAAACGTGTGAAATGATCAACAAAATGAATGTAGTATCGATAGCCGTTAGTAGAAGAGTAGGGGAAAGATCCCAAATATTTGAATAAACCATTTCAAGTGGTGTATTATAAACTGTCGTAGAATAGGGAATGGAGATCTATGTAATTTGCCAAGATAGCAAACAAACTTTATTGGAATCTTTATTGATAGTTTTGAGATTACATTGTGAAACTACAAGTTTTACAACTGAATCAGGGGGGTGACCTAGTCTATTATGCCAGATATTGAATAAAGAGGAACTTGTTGATGAAACATTACATGAAAAATTTCTATGATCATCAGGTGTACCGACAAGGTCATTGGCAAAAGGACTTGAGCAGCTAAGATTGAGATAGGATAAAGGATTAGGCAGTTTGAATGAATTTGGCCTGGGAAGTTGGATTTGAGACTTGTCAAAGACATAGAGACCTCCTTGAAGATGGCCTTCCAAAAATGTGGCTTGAGAGGCAAGATCCTTCACAAAACAAGTATTGGGATGAAACTCAAAGTATACTTGATTATTTGAGGCAAATTTAGACATACTTAATAGATTTTTTGTGATGTTTTAAGGACAATGTTCTAGATGCAATAAAAGGAGATAGAAACTGAGAACAACCAATGTACTCAATTTGTAAACCCTTATCATCACCCATATGGACTTGATCAGGACTTGTAAACTCTCTCTTAGTTATCAAATTTGTTGAATCAGCTATGAGGTGGTTGGTTGCTCCTGAGTCTAGATACCAATTCGAGTTAGCATGATTGCTTGGATACCAAGCTAAGTCATACATGCTTTCTGGTGTAGCCAGCACTCCAATCATCAAATTAGAATTCTGTTTCTTGAGAGTGAAATTTAGCAAGGTTGCCTTGTGGCCTATTCTGTTGAAAATGAGATTTAAGACCATTGAAAGAGTGATCAAAGCAGTAGTAACAGTTGAGAACCACATGTCTTGTTTTGCCACAAAGTTGGCATTGAACTTTGTTGGCCTGCCATTGTCCTCTTCCTCTATGAAATCTGCCAGAGCCTCTGCCTCTAGGAATATGGGGGCCTCAAAAATGAGAACTTTGTGGAGAAAATAAAGAACCTTTACCAGTGCCACCAAAATCATGAGTATAACTAGGATGATTACCAAATCGAGATGACCTAGGACTGTTTCTTAAAACTAAAAGACTGAGTATGACTAGAATGGTTAGAATTAACAGCAAGATTTGCCATGGCAGAATCAAGATTCTGAAATTCTTTTTCGTTTTGGCTTCTTGAGCTAGTAGCAGAGACTCAATTTCTTCAACAGAAAACGGATCAGTTCTTGTGTTAACAAAAATAACAAACGTCTCATACTCTAGTGAGAGACCATATAGGATTGAGTCTACATGGTCTTTAGAAGTGAGTTTGTGTCCTACTAATGCTAACATATCCACACAATGTCGAATATGTAAAAGAAACTCATTCATACTCAGGGAACCTTTCTTTAGATTTTGGAGTTGAGTCTTGAATTAAGTCACCTTTGCTCGAATTTGAGAAGCAAAGTAGACTTCTAGTGTGTTCCAGACTTGAGAAGAGGAATCACAATTGACCAGGCGAGAGAGAATACCTTCACTAACTGATGCAAGTAGCCATGACAAGATTAGTTGATCTTGCTGCTCCCAGTCCTAAAATTCAGGATTGATTTTCCTAGCGAGCTGATCTTTAGATGAAAGAAATCTTGAAGGGGTTGACACTATTGCAAAAAGAAAATCTTAAAGTCAATGTCCTTTAATCGTAGCAAGGACTTGTTTTCTCCAAACAAGAAAATTGTTCTGATCAAGCTTTGCCATAACTGGATGTGAAAATGATAAAAGGATGAAGCGTGGTGTGGTTGAGTTTCCATCAATGAAGTCTCCGATGACCTCTCCAGTGCCGAGATCAGCCACTCTGATACCATGTTGAATTTAGAAAGAGAAGTGGATGAAAGAGAACTCAAGAAAATTAAATGAAAGAATTTGATCTTATTTTCACTGAATGATCTCATTTGCAAAAGTACAAGCGATGTTTAAATACACATTTAACTAACTTTGTCAACTTGTTTTGGTTACTTTGTCAACTTGTTTTGGTTGCTAACTCAACTAATGACACTTGTAAATAGTAGGTTACAATTAGTTAACCAGTTGGTTATACTGTTATTGCTTTTCATGTTTATGATTGGTCCTAACAACAATCTAGCAAAAACCCACTTCCCTCTTACCTCATCAACAATCTCACCATGGGTTCCTTCCTCCATCATTGCCCTTTTCTTCTTTCCTATCTCTTGTTCTGTCTTTGTGTCTTTGATTCCTTGTTGTGATCCTAAACTAGCCCAATATTTAAGCCCAACAGTCTAGTCCTTTTGGTTTGCAAAGACCCTGTGACTGGCCTCTACGTCACTAATGTCTCTAAGTGGACCCCACCCTTGTAGGTCCTGCTCACTGTCGACCTCAACATATGATTCTTGTGGGCCAACTGCGAGAAAGGGCCATACCTCTCCTCCACCTACAACACGCCGCTATGCCACTTGACCTAGTGCTCAAAAGCCGTCGGAACCAACCACTATTGTCACACGTGCTCCAGACATGCCAAACTTAGGTGCCACAATGGGATGTGTGGGGTCATGATGACAAACCCAATCACAGGCCGATCCATAGTTGGTGAGCTCGCCCAGGACTCTCTCTCAGTCCTTTCCAAACCTAGGCCTAGGCAAGGTCCGAGCCCCGTTGTACGGGTCTGCCAATTCTTTTTTGTTTGTGCTCCCCCGACGCTATTACATACTACGCTTCCCCAAAAAGCCTAGGGTGTTGTTGGGCTTGGCCACTCACATGTGTCGCTCGCAACCCAACTTGTATCCAACTTTGGCTTCCAACCAAAACTTGCCACGTGCCTACCGCAAGGCATTGCAAACGGTGTCGTTTTCTTCGGGCAAGGGCCATACTTCTTCCCACCTGGGATTGATGTCTCTCGTAGGTTGACGTACACGCCTTTAACAATATGCCAAGATGAAGAATACTCCATAAACATTAGCGGAATCAAAATTAACAACAAAACCATCAGAACACCAGTGTCGTGAGCCATGGTAACGACCACAACCCCTTACACCTTTCTCGATCACTCGCACTTCGTTGCTTTGACAAACCTTTTCGCCAACCAACTCAAAGTTCCTCGAGTGCAGCCTGTGGCCCCATTCGGGGCTTGTTTTGACTCAAAAAGAGTCATGAGCATGAGAATCGGGCTAGCAGTGCCTTCGGTAGACCTATTCCTGCAGGAGCAGAATACAAGGTGGAGGATTCTAGGGGTGAACTTGATAATCGAGGCTCCACCTGGGGTGATGTGCTTGGCATTCATGAACAAAGGGGCGAGGCCTCGCAAGAGTTCGATGGTGATAGGGGTGCACCAGTTGGACGACAACCTTGTCGAATTCGATCTGGCCAAGTCGATATTGGGGTTCAGCTCTTCGTTGTTGTTGCGCAGGACTAGCTGCGCCAACTTTAACTTCACCTCTAGTACAAGTCTGTGAATGTATTATATGTATGTTGAAGCCTAATTATGGATGTGATGTTGTACGTATACCAATGTGGCGTGAATAATAATATCAAAAATAAAGAACAAGAAGCTTTTTGTTCAAAAAACAAAAAAGAATAAGAAGCTCTGGTTTGGCTTGTAATTGTTTGTTTTCTTTTCTTTTTCTTTCTTCGAGAATAGTAATTGTTTGTTTTCTATTATACATAGAAATGCATTTGGTTGATGCTTGTTATTCGGGCTTTCATAAGAAAGAAAGATTTCCAGATGCAAAATTTGGGATAAATTGTAGCCTGGAGATATAGGCACCCATAAACCCAAAATAATATCCTTTCATGCACATCATCCCCGTCATGAACAAATTAAGGCAGGTCCAACTTGTTCAAAAATTAATTATTATTAGTTTTCATTAGAGAAGAATAAGACTAGATAAAGAAACAGAGATGCAAATATACAAATATATCCCTGAGCAACACCAAATAAGATTGATCCATAACAATTTGAGTTCGTTTGGGAAACTTATTAAAAGAATAAGGTTAGAGTTTATACAGTGTAAGATTTTTACATGCTACAACAAAAAGCAAAAGTTTGTCACATTATAAAACTCTCATATATTATAATTTTTCAGTTCGAACTGATTTTTCAAACAAATTGTTTATAAATTAAAGAGTTATTTTTATTGATTGCGCTCGAGAATATACAAGATGTGTCTGATTTTACTTCCAAGACATTAACTAGACATGAACTAATGTGGTCTCAATCTATATATATAGTGCCACAATTAACTCTTGTGGTCCAGGTCCATGCATAGTGCCACGATTAATCCCTATAGTCCATGTCTAAACCACAATCAAACTGTACATGTTTCATTAAAATACCAATGCATATAAATCCAAACCATTCGCATTTCACGGGTAGCAAATTCCGTTGGTTCAATATGTCTCAAGTAGTATTTCGACGCTCAATATTGTTCAAACTATGCAAATACTTAAATAAGATGCTAATTTGGTCAAAAAACAATTGTTTTTGTTTAATAAACAAGCCGAATGCTTACAATAACGATTGTTAAATATGATTTTGGAAGATGATCAATTAAAATAAATATTAATTAAGAAAAGAAAAACACTAGGAAGTGTGCAACTGAAAGGTTACAAACGTACTTGTGATGTCTAAATAATTTAGAGAGACCATTTGGAAGAAAAATAGGTTCAAACCAAAAGGTTTTTATTCAAATAAATTTTGTTGCAATGTTTTATCACAAAATTTGAATTCTTGCAATATTTTCTGTTTAAACCTAGTTTTGAAATGGGTAATTTTCTCCATTGCTTGTTATCATCCTATGCAAGGGCGGTTAATATGCTAAAGCCTTTGGGCCTTTGTTGCTTGTGCCCCATCTATTTGTGGGATACCTAGATACATGGCACGGCTCTTTACAAGAATGCCATAAATTCTAAGCTTAAATTAATTTATATTATAAGGAAGAAAATATTTATAAAAAATACCATAGCTATGTTATATAATGTATTTAAATTACAAAATATACCCTTAAGCTTTATAATTCATGTCAATTAAGCTTTATATATTTTTTTTGTTGAAAAAAGTTTTTAAGATGAATGTAACATAATATCTAACATAATATGACAAAGTTTTTTAAGAGGGTGTAATTATCTAACATAATATTTTGTTTAAATAGCATCGCAATGAATGTAAAACTTTTTTAAGATGTGACAAAGTTCAATCCATTGAGTTTTTTATGACATATTTTCAAAATATCTCTATATTGTGAAGCTTTGGGGGATACTAGTTGGGCTGAATTAATTAGGCTTCGTTTCTGTTTTTAATAAAAGGGAAAAGTACAAAAACGTAACAACACAAAGGGTCAATAATAGGTTTAAAATGAGGGACTAACAATGTAAATAAGAGGTTACTTTCTTATAAAAAAACTCCTCCTATTCTCCTTTTCAGTTTTGTTTTTTAAGGAATTTTCTTTTTTAGTTTGCAGATAGGAATCATAGCAAATCTCTTTGTATTTATTTTTATGCATATGAAGTTTTGAAATAAGCATAATATTCAATAAAATATTAAAAGTTTTAGTTAATTTTGTATTATTTTATAAATTTAAAATTTTTGCCTCATTGAATTCAAATTCTAGATCCATCGCTAATTCAATGCACCTCATATATGTGACATGAGACACTAAAAAGAATTTGTCAAGATTCTAAGGAACTTGGGGAGGAGGATGAGGAGGAGGAAGGAAACTATAAAAATCTATCTCTAGTGCTTTTTTTTTTTTTTTTTTTTAGAAAGAGAAATCTATATGCAGTTGCCACTTGCCACTTGCCACTTGCCACTTGTCACCATAAGAAATGATCCCTTTGAAGATTGAAAAAACTAGATCATATTGATACGTTTCACACTTCTTCCATATTATTATTATTATCCTTTTTTACTTGTGAAACTACGATTACTTATAGCTCAAGGTAACAAAAGAAGGGTTTTAGTGTACGTCTCAACTCGATCTCTTTGAAAATGTTGATAAGATTGATATTCAGAATTTAATAGTGATAAAATTAATCCACCGAAAAGTACTTAAAGAACTTCGTGTCAAGTGCTAAAAAAAAAAAATAAGATTGACAGGCTTTAAGGCACTTGGTAATATATATATAGATATAACCTATAAAAATTAATAGAAAACTAGAGGTGGAAAATACATTTTGTATCTCAATGCTCTGGGAGTATTGATATTGTAAATTTTCTTTTTCGGCTTTGCATTCCTAATTTTTTGTCCTTTTTATTTTCTTGTTGCTTTTGGTGCTTGTCCTCTGATTATATCATGAATTAGCAGCCTTATCGAGCGACGTGTTTAGAATATTTGGTTAGAATTAAAATTTTTAAACTAAAACTATAATATATAAGAATTTTAGACTGTAACAATTAAAAATTTTGATTAAAACTTATTTTATCAAAAATCATTTTAATTTCAGTGAATATGAGGACTTATATGAGAGGTTATTTTCTAACACGTGAGAATAGATTAGCCAACTAGTGCTTTCAAATCATTAAAACGTGTGGGCCCAAAGTGGCGTATGCATAAAACTTGAGAGTATTTTTAACACTTCTCTTGATGTATTCTTTGTCCACACATTGATCATCATCCTCGTCCCCCACCCTAAAGAAGGAAAACTATACTAAGAAGAAAAGTGAAATGAAAGGCATAACACTATTGTTATTCAGGTGCAATTATTGTTGCTTATAGAAAAATAATAATAAAAAAAGAAAAAAGAAATGGGGTGCAATAATTAAAACTTTTAAAAGATGCAAGTAAAAAATTATTCCTTGTGGACAATGGAATAAGATGGAGCTTATATCACACACTCTCTCCTGAACCAAAAACCCACCTTTGAAAGTTGACTGAGTGCCCCACTACTACATGAAAAGAAATAATATAAATTTTAAAATTTATGGGTAAATTTACATGTTTTCTTTAAAGAGAAGATAAATTCATCAATAAACTTGTAAAGGCGTTTTAATTAATAAGCTATAATTATATCTGGTATTCATTTAATATATTAATTCATATGGGTTATACTGTTGACACGATTTAATAAATAAGAGTTTGTTTGACAAAGGACGATTTTAACAATTATCTTAGTTATAAATAACGTAAAGCTCTCACATGCTACAGTAAAAAAAAAATTACTATAATATAAACTTTACATGCTACATTAAAAACAATTTTAACCAATAGTTTTAATCATCATGTCAAACACTTTATAAATCAAATATGAGTTTGATGTTTTATTTTCTATTAATCAACAAGTTGATACAAATAAACGGATAAATACAAATATTATCGACTAACACTATTTGCTACCCAAATTTTGTGATAAAATGGAGCTTATATGTCACTTTCTTGAACTAAAAACTAATCGTGAAAATTGATGGAGTGCTCCTCCCACCATGGAAAAAAACAAAAAATAAAAGAAACGCCACTATTAAGAGGGTGTTTAACAGTGATAAAAACCTACTCAGTTCTCACTACAAACTCAGTTATAAATAGTATAAAACTCTCAGACGTTACAATAACAATAAAAAAAAAAATACTACAGTATAAAACTCTCACATGCTACAGTAAAAATAGTTCCTACTACTAGTTTTCATCACCCTTTCAAATATCCTATAAGTAGTATTTGAGTGGTAGCGGTAAAAATTCCAAAGTTTTACCCATTAAATTACACTAATAAACATAGTACCTGTCCATTGCATGTATCGAGGGGTTGACTTTGCTCCCCTGCTAATGCAAAGAAAAAGATCCTAACAAACTTTAAAAAGCTGGAAAAGAAAAGAAAAGAAAAGAAAAGTAAAGAAACAGCGGAACAATATCTGTCTAGTCTCTCTACTACCAATTAACATAAGCAATGTTGTACCTAAAAAAACCCTAATATAAGCAATGGTACTTCCAAACATTGCATTTAGAGAGCACCAAAAAGAGCAATAATAATGCAAGGGGTAACAAACAAAAGCATGACTTGGTAGCCAAAATAGTCCTAGCGATTTACATGATATTGCAACTTTCTGTATTCTCGTCACTGAAGATGTGTGTATACGACTCCGTCGGCGGGTAGGACGGCACCTGCGTGGCGTAATTCACTGCTGGGTACGGCCGGGGGTGCATGATTGGCCGGAGCATGTCATTCCCATTGCCCCTCTGTTGATTCATCATCACAGCCATGTACTGTTGTTGGCTATATGGGTTCGCAGGCCCATGACCTCGCCCAGGCCCCATCCCTTGATAGTATCCGGCGTTGATCATTGCTTGTGCAGGCAAGCCTTGCACCGCAGGAACACCACCCATAGGACCCATCGGGTAACCACCCATGGGGCCCATACCCATCTGGCCCATATTACCACCATTCCCACCATGGCCCATTGGGCCCATTCCCATCTGGCCCAACCTCCCTCCACCCCGGCCCATATCTCCCATTTGGCCCATTTTCCCACCACCACCGCCACCTCCTTCGCCGCCTTTGCCATGACCACCAGTGATGTCAATCTCAAAATCATTCTTCATTTTGTTACCCTCATGCTTCTTGTAATTTCCTTCACTTTTTTTCCCATTACAATTTTTCTTCTCGTCACCACTCATGCTGCCATTATTGTTGCTTCCCTTCTTGGAAACACTTCCTCTTTTGCTGCTACTACTTTTCTTGCCCAAACCAAATAGCCCAAGCAACCCCCCTTTCTTCTTTTTCTTCCCTCCATTTTTCTCTCCACCATTCATTTTTTTACCATTCCCACTTACCCCCCCTCCTTTTCCTTCCTTTTTACTCTCATTCCCATGCTTACCCTCCTTATTTCCATTCCATTTTCCCTTCATCTCTATAGGGAAATCAATCACCCCACCTTTTCCTCCCTTACTTCCGTTCCCTTTTCCCCCTTTCACCTCTATAGGGAAATCTATAACCCCACCTTTCTTGGCACCTCCTCCTAAACCACCACCACCACCACCACCACCACCACCTCCTCCTCCTTTGGACCCGTATGGCCCATGGTTACCACCCTTGATTGGCACCATCTTCCCATAAGGCCCATGTGGCCCGTTTCCATTTCCTTGCATCATATTCACCTTGTTAGGCATCATAGCCTTGTTGGGCAAATGATGTCCATGACCATGACCATGGCCAAACTCTTCACCTTCCTCATCATCATCATACTCATCATCATATGCTTCATCATCATCATCAAACTCATCGTCGAAATCATCACCAAACTCATCAAACTCATGATCACTCATGTCAAACTCCTCCCGATCCGGCAGGTTGAACTTGACAGATTTCTGGTCCTTACTATTTGGTTGTTGGACCTTCTTGATCATGTCCTTATTACCACCTTTCACATTTTGCACTAGCACACTCTTTGGCTGCTGCTCTTTCCCATTACCCTTCTGGGGCTTATTTTTACCCTCATTAAGATTCATGTTCTTGATCTGGTTATTCATGAACTGGCTTTGGTTGTGATGATTTGAACCACCCTTTTGAACTCCCCAAAGCTCGGCATGTTTTCCGGACTTCTCAAGCTTCTTTATGAGTCTTGCCGGATCAACACAACCTGAGACAGCCACTTTCCCTTGTTCTGCATCTATAGATACACTATACACACCTAAAACCAAAACATATAAACAAACTGTTATCAGTCAAACTGTGAAAGTGACAATTTTTGTTTTTACCTTTTTTAAAAAAAGAATTAAGGCAAAGCATATTATTATGATAATTAAATCGGGAAAAAAGTGAAAATAATTAGCAACTTGGTTAAAAAACCTACCATCAATTTTCTGCAACAGTTTCCTTACTTTCTGTTTACAGCCGTCACAGTGTATGTTTACCCTCAGAACATAAGTCTGCAAGGAAGAAGAAGAACCCCAGAAAATTAACAAAGACTAATTACTAAGGAAAAACAAAAAAACAAAAAAGATTTATAGTAAATAGACAGAAGAGAAGAACTAAAAGGTTGTTGTTGAGCTTGGTTTAATAACGCGACAAATGATAATAATTAGTACAAGGGGTGTACCTGAGCCTTCATAAACTCTTGTTTACTCATGCTTTTTGAGAGAGAGAGAGGAGATGGATCTGAACCAGTGAGCAAAGAGAGAGACAGAGAAGTTTAAGTGAGAAGTAGAGTTCAAAGTCGGCTGGTGAGCATTAAACACTTTGTAATCTTTTAAAGCTCTCCTCTTTCTTTTTTTCTCTCTCTCACTTTGCATCGGGGTTGGGTTTAGTGTTTTTTTGAAATAATTTTTCGAGAGAGAGAGAGAGAAGAGGCGGTTACTCAAGGCGCCAGACAAGGCTTTTTATTTGGAGAATAGTCTGTCTGGCGAGACAAGGCTTTTTATTTGTTGTATGCCTTAAAGTCCTTTCCAGGACAAGGCCTTTTATATAAGTTTTAGTGTTAATCGTTAGGAGTTGTATAAAAATATCTCACTGATGTGTTACAGTTATTGAATGTTTAAATTTTCTCAAGTTTTATTTTTTTTTTAGGGTCCGTTTGATAAATTTATTCAGATTAATAATTTAATTTAAGTTAGTATGATTTAAGTTAAAATTTGAGTTAGTGATTTGAATTATTATCTGATTTCGTATTTGTTTGTGCATTTAGGTTTTAATCTAAGTATGAAATAAAATTGAAATTTATGTTTGAAAAGGTAGTAAAAATAGTTTTTGATTTATTAACAAATTTAATAAAATCTTAATGTTAATTATGCTAAAAAATATGCAATAGGGATTTTAATTTATTTCTCTCTTCACTAGGAACACAATAAAAAAAGAATCATCTTAATTAGATATCAAATGAAGCAGTTATAATTTTTTTCTCAAATATTAGAGAGAGAATTTTAGTTTTTACTGTAGCAAATATATCTGAGTATCAAAAGTTTACAGAGGAATAAGAACTTTGAAAACGATTTTTGATACTCAAAGGATTCGGATTTTCAAGGAAACAAATACGTATCTAAAAAATTCTTATAGGGTGTTTGGAAGGGTAGTGAGAACCAGTGGTGGGAACCACTTTTACTGTAGCATGTGAGAGTTTTATACTGTAGCACATTTTTTAATTGTTACTGTAGTATATGAGAGCTTTACACTGTTCATAACTGAAATTGTGGTGGAAACTGAGTGGTCCCCACCACTGCTAAACACCTCATTAATACTTAAATTCAAATTTGAGTCTATTGAGTCTAAATATTACTCGAAACAAACAGACTCTTAATTTAATGGGTTTTTCTACCGTAGAGCTTACGCCAACTGTCTATGTTTCTAATTGTTATATATATAAAAATATATACAAAACAAATAGTTTCAATAATTACTTGATTATGTAAAAACATAGTCTTATCAGTATTGCATCTTTTAAATCTTCCCGCAGAAGTCTTTTAATCTAATCTAATTTAATTTGATAGTTAAAAACTACACCTCAGTTTATTTCAACGATTAAAAAATATTGTCAATTAGTAGGTATTTTGTGATACCCTACCATAATTCTTCTGATAGTTAATACCAATAGTTTTTTTTTTTTCATTTAAAAAAGGGTTTTTATTTTTGGCTGAAGATAATACTTATAGCGTTTGATGAATAATGATATCTGCTTTCCATCAATAAAGCTGGTGGTGGCGATTATTATATTACGTATTAATCATGATAATTGCCTATGGGCCCCACTTCCAGTTAATCATGGGCTGTAATGGGCTTTATTAGAAGACCCATTTCCTGGCTCTGCTTGAGTAGCCCAGCTTGGTTTGACCAAATCTGCATGTCAGGCTTGTGTCTGCCTACAGAAATTATCAAACTTTCCTTGAAATTAAATAAGGGGAAAAAACGCATCATGAGGTTTAAAATTGCTTGGTTAGAGGTTTCAGCATTGTTTTCTTCCTTTATTTTACTTGCAGACACATGATTAAGTCAAGGTTTTCCAGCCAAAAGGACAAAGGCCATAATAACTAGTTTGCCTAAATATGTATAAAATTAGCAGCCCATATGCTACTGCCAGAGCCATGTTATTTCCCTATTATTTTTCATTGTGACTGTGTTTTTTTTTTTTTTTTTTTTGTCTCACCTGGCCAGCTTATTAATTGGGTCATGTGAATACCATGAGAGGGCGAATAAAAAAAAAAAGAAAAAAATTTGAAAATTGTATGAGGAAGTAATGGAGGTTTTGGGATCACCAACAAGATTTCAATATTAATATTTCAAGACAACTTCCTCAGTACTTTAATGAGATTTGTACTCTACCGAGAGCAATTACTTACTTTGCGGAGACACATATCTGAAGGGCTATAGCTATAACATTATTCTAAACAAGGAATTGGATTTGACAATTGTAAGATGCCCAATAATGGCATCATGACAACATTATTATGAAGGAGGAGTGTTTTGGCGATTGTAATTTCTCCAACTTTA
The DNA here is from genome assembly GCA_025403435.1 of Artocarpus heterophyllus. Taxonomy (NCBI): domain Eukaryota; kingdom Viridiplantae; phylum Streptophyta; class Magnoliopsida; order Rosales; family Moraceae; genus Artocarpus; species Artocarpus heterophyllus. The sequence continues at coordinate 18,605,024 of CM046337.1, forward strand.
GTAAGTTAATCAAGCTAATGGAAGGTCTACTTCAATCAATAGTGTAAAACAATTATATGCTACAATCTAAAATAAAAATATGTTGAAGTATAAAGCTCTCATATGTTATAATATGCGTTTTAAATTTTAGAGTCCAACACCTTAGATAACAATTGGTTCGGGACAAAATTGTAAGGCTTTGGTTAGTAAGAGAAAAAAAATAAAAAGAAAAGAGGGGTATATTCATTCTATAGAATGAAAAATACCTTAGAAACAGAACATCTTCTTAAATTATTAGATCTTCATTATTTTCATTAAATTGTCATATATATTTTTATTATAATTTAAGATAACACTGATGAGCAAGGTACTTTTTCATATTCTCACACATTTTTTTTTCACTATAAAGTAATAATTTGAAAAAAAAAAAAAGTTGGAAACCTAAGGGGCAGTATGTATGTCTTTATCATAGCTATGCAGCAACGTAAAAAATATGAGTTTAAAGTAGTTCCAACGTTAATTTACTCTCCGTCTGGAACCCTTCTTTTGCAACCAATTATTAATTTTTATCTTCGTTAAAAGCCCAACCCGTGGTTCTTGAAGAAATGGCTGTCCCTATTTGATCTTTATCTCCTCTTTAAACAATTGATTAAAAAAAATAATGTCCTTTTTCTGCAAAAGATGTTTTGAATGATAACAAAAAGGAAACCCACTACAAGACACAGACGAAGAAAAATCTAACCGTACTAATATCCTTTATGGGGTTTGGTGTAGATCACAAAATGGCTTTTGAACCCACAATTTTGACTGACTAAACTTCTTTGGTCACAGGAAATCAGAATGGTATCTAAAAAATTGTTCATTTGTGTGGTAATGTGGTCTAGTCACACTTTATGTTATTTTATTTACTTTTTTCTCCAATTGTTCAAATCTGGGAGGCTTAGAAGGAAAAAAAATTGGCTAACACATTATTAAAACCTTGTGGAACATTCGAATCATCAAAGGGAAATTAAGAGAGATTTTTTTTTTTTTTTGAGATACTCCATTATAGAAGGGATTTGGGATATTTGAACTTTTTGTATTTAAAATGGTTAACTTTAATCATTGTCTAGTTTCTCCGTGATCGTTTATTTCAAAATTTTAAAATATGTAGTACTCACTCCTAGTGACACATTTCAATAAATATTGTGTTTTTGTAGAATTATAGTGGACAACACGAGAACATGCATTAATACCTGAAAATTACAAAGCATCAATTAATTTTTACCTTTTATTTTTACTCGTAGTCTTAATAGATTTTTAGATTTTTTTAATTAAAAGAAGAAAAGAAAAGTGGACGATATGAACGCTGAAAAGACTGCTGAGAAAATGAGCTTTTCTTACTCGTGCCCAAATCAAGAAGAGTTATAAGGAAAAAGGATTGGTGGATCAAGGGCAGTAGTTGTCTGATCTCTGATTTGGGTTCTATTTTTCAGAACAAAAAAATGAATTTTGGGGCATTCTTTTTCTGCGGCGCTTCTGAAAAAAAAGAAAAAAAAAACACTCCAGCCTGCATTAGTGCTGTTTGAACCTCTGCAATGTGTATGTTTCTTAGGGACAATCCACATAACAGGAGACACTATACACAAGAATATTACTGATGATCTGTGTAAAAGTAGTGCATTCCAGAAAAATGAGTACTGTCAGGCTTTATTCTGCATTGGGTACGTTCAAATTGGAAGCTGAATGTTAAAGGGTAGAAAATAGTATCCTTAGGGACTGTTTTTATCCCCCTCTAAAGGTGAGTTAACTGTACATAATACATAAACAGTATAAATTTTTATATGCTATAGTGACGAAAACTACTTAATTCCTCTCACAATTTTAGTTATAAACAGTATAAATCTTTCATATGTTACAGTAACAATAAAAAAATATGCTACAATAAAAGTAGTTTCCACTACTAGTTCTCACCACCCTTTTAAACACTTTAAAAAACATAACCACAACAAAGTAACAATATTACTGCTAGGTAGCGCCTGTATTTAAATGTTACTATCGGATTTAAATTATATTACAATGTAAAACTGAGAATAATTAATAAAATTTGATACTAATGATTCAAGACGGAGTCATGACAAAAAAGTTTTTAATATATATTTTTTCATATCGTATCATAGAATTCTTATATTTTTTTACACTAAAGATTGATATTACCTATAAGAAATAAACAGTACTTGAACTCCATTATCAAATTGAAGAAATTATTGGCAGGGTATGAAAAATAACCTACTGGTACAATACCAGTTTAAAAATTTTAAATTTTTGTTAAATATTATTAAATTGTATTTTTTGCTTATTTTGTTCCTTTTTTTTTTTGAAAATTTAAATACAATAACATTAAAATTATGCGTCAGCATTATCAACTGATAACTGTCAATTCTGGGTTTTAAGTTTTAACCAATGATATTGTATACAGTTGGCGTGAGCTTGAATTTTACATTGGCAAGTTTTGGTTAAAAAGTTGAGTGATATTATTACTTTTTGCATGAACTATGAAGTGAATCATGAACAGGCTCCCGTACAAGGGCGTTAAAGTCTGTAGGCTTATAGTCCTTGCTCACTTTTTTCTTTTTTCTCCAAAAAAAAAGTAAAAAGAAAAAAAAGATCTTATGGGGATTCCTCACCGACAGTTTGATCAGACGTGTGAAGCTGAGCTTTTTTTTTTTTTTTAATTTATTGTCACGCACGCGCCTGTTGTTTTGGCTTCAAAACTTTTGCTAATTTTCTAGATTCCTTTTGCTGTGAATGCGATCAGGTCTTATTCATTTCACGGTGCTAGAACTGGAAATTACCTGGGAAGTTTATTTTGGACCGTTTAATTAGGTATTTGAATCATAATTTAAATTATTTTATTATAGTATTTTTTTTATAAAAATTTAAATCTTTATTTAAATACTCTACTCAAATATTCAAACCAAACGGATCCTTTATGATTCTAACAATTTAAGTTTGTACATGCAAGTAGCAATTCATGCCAACACAGCGTGTTTGTTGGTTGTCTCTATTAATAAATATTTAAGGTGTTAGAGAGAGAGTGATTCAAATTGTATAGTTGAAACTGTATATTATAACATATGAGAAGTTTATATTATAGTAAACTTTTATTATACTATAATATATTAATATGTGAGAGATTTTATATTGTTTGTAATTAAAATCATGTAGTTAAAAATACTCTTTCAAATGCCATAATTACTTAACCCAAATGTAGCTTATGACTAGCCAAGTTTAGAAAATGCCATCCCTAATACAACATGATTCTTTGGCGTATTGACACGACAGACTGGTACAACCTACCAATGAAATGAGGGCAATCGAAAAAAATTAAAAAGAACAAGTTGATTTTTTGAATACTCCATATTTACATACAGTGGCGGGGCCAAAAACATTATTCAAGGGCGTAAATAAAAACTATATTTTGAATCAAAATTATAACACAACAATTTTATTTTATTTTTTTTGATAAGGGGTCAGAGTCTAAAGAGCTCTTAGTCCCCACACCCCACGGGCTTGCTTTAGCTCCGCCCCTGTTTACATATACCTACATACATATATTCATACATTCATCTATTTTAAATACTAGTGGTGGAATTGTTGGAATTAATTCTAATAAAGTATAAGCTAATATATTAAATAAATATGTATTAATATTATCATATAAGATTAGCTTAATTAAAGTGATTTAATAAAGTGTAAAGTTTTATGTTTTAAAACATCTCATAAAATGTGGGCACAAAATTATATGTAAAGACCTAAAGTTTAATATCTATTTTTATGATAGGCCAAAATAAAAATAAAACAAATTAAGGAATAATTTATAAAAGGGTCATGATCCTTGAGTCATACAGTACGTATCTTTTTTGGCATTCTATCACTGAAAAAGAGAAAAAAAAAACTTACTCTCAGAGAAACTGTACTGACTCGAAGATCAAGAACCAAAATTCAGCCGTTCAAATGAATTTAGGTATGCTTCGTTAAATTTCTTGATGAATTAACATGAGTTTTAAAATTTGATGATAGCTTTTATCTGTAAAATTTTATCCAACAAAGTGACATCAAAGCTCCCTCATGTTAGATTATTGAGAAATATTTTCTCAAAATTTCAGTTGAATTTGGTTTTATAATTATATACGTTTCATTTGTATAAACGATTTAGTTGAAGTGGTTGATCATACAGCAAACAAGGATTTGATATAAAGGATCCGATATATATATTTATATATACACACGATTGAATATATATTTGTAAGATGCATTTTGTTTTTGTTGAATTACGGGTTTGGTTTTTTGAGGATTCAAAATGTTTCATTATTATTGTTGTTCAATTTTTTTTTTCTTTTTTTGGTTGCACGGCACATTCTGCCTACAAAGGGAAAACAGATTCGCTTTTTTATATATACGCTTCGATATATGTATATTTATATATACATATTAAGGATGAATTGAGTTTAATAATTGTTTCTGGAAAGTATTTCTTTTCGTTATAGTGAGTTACAACCATTCAGCCATTAATATGACAAAGGCCATAAAACTCATTCGTATATATATGACAAAGGCCATTCAGTCATTAATGGGAAAGGAAAGGCTGGGAAAGTCATGTGACAGGTGGCCATTAATGGCTGCCAATTAAAAAAACTGATGAAACCGTTTTAAAAATATATATATAATAAAATAAAAAGGTTCTTTTGTTTTTTTACGTGAGTTAGGCCTGTGACCGACAGAAAACCCAAGGACTTAACCCTTAGGTGACCCAAGTTTAAAAAAAAATTTTGAGCCTGGTCATTTTTCTTTTCTTTTTCTTTCGGCTTGGTTTAAATGTTGGGTCAAGTTATGGGTCATTAGGTTTAGGTAATTGAGTTGGAATAAAGAGTTAGATAGGGTTAACTTATCCATACGATACCTGACCCGTAGGAACCCGACTTGGTTTGACTTTATAGTCTGACTTTAACCTTTGACCTTTGATTTTGACTTTGATAAAACAAATATTTTTTTTATTTTTTATTTTAATTTTGGTCATTTTTAGTGTAATTTTAAATTCAAATATTGGTATTTTATATGTATTTTGGGATGAAGTAATTGAAGCAATATGTCATCAAAGTGGCCTCTTTTGTAAAAATTAATTTGTTTTGAAATATAAATGGTTGTGTCCATGCAACTTATGTCAATATTGACCGACCTAAATGAAGGCTAATACTTAACAGAATTACATGTACACCTGTGGTAATAAACACGTGATAATTATTCGGTTCTTTACATGTAAACAATAAATCAGCTTAAAGGAAGATTTATTGTTTAACGTGTTCTTATTATCAGTGTTGGATTACTACACCAAGAATACCACTTACAAGTTAATTTTCTATCTAAATACTAAATATTAATGTTGTGCTAGGTACCTTGTGATAGGCCCTACCATTATTTGAATTTTTTTAAGTATGATATGGAACTTATGTGAGCTTTTTGTTTTGTTGTTTTGTTCTCTGTTCAGTTACAAGTTCTGCTTCTAATATTTCTGCTAGCATCAATTCGATTCCCATGCTTAATGGCTCCAAGTTCAAGGCATGGCAAGAGAATGTTATGATTATTCTCGGTGTTATAGTTCTGGACCTTACGTTAAGGGTTGAACGGCCTCCTAACCTTACAGATAACAATTCCCCTAATGATAAGAGGGACATGGAAAGGTGGGATCGTTCGAATCGCATGAGTCTAATGATCTTGAAGCGTGCTATTCCGGAAACTTTCAAGGGCACTATGTTCGAAAAAAGTTACTACAACCAAAGGTTTTCTTGAGGAAATTGAGAAGAGGTTTGCCAAGAACAAAAAGGCTGAAACAAGTACGCTTTTAGCAAACTTTATTTCAATGAGGTATAAAGGAAAAGAGAACATAAGGGAGTACATCATGAAGATGTCTCATCTTACTTCAAAACTAAAGGCACTTAAGCTAGAGCTGTCTGAGGACTTACTCGTGCATTTAGTTTTGATATCTCTTCCTGTACAGGTCAATCAATTTAAGGTGAGCTACAACTGTCAAAAAAACAAATGGTTCCTTAATAAGCTCATCTCATATTGTGTGCAAGAAGAAGAAAGACTGAATCAAGAGAAGGCAAAAAGTGCTCATTTGGCTATAACCTCTAAGGACAAGAAAAAGAAAAGAAAGAAGAGTAAGGAAGTTGCAAGTGCCACACCTTAGAAGAAACAACAAAATGGACAAGGCGACACATTTGCCTACTTCTTGTGTGGAGGTACGGGACACAAGAAGAAACAGTGTACCAACTATCACGCATGATGTGCAAAGAAAGGTACACTATTCAATCTAGTTTGTTCTGTGGTTATTTTAACATCGATACTAAGACACACTTGGTGGATAGATGTCGGTGCTACTACTCACATAAGTGTGTCTATGCAGGGTTGCCTGAGCTACCGAAAGCCAAGTGATGGTGAAAGATACATCTATGTGGGCGATGGTAATTCAATGGAAGTTGAGGCAATAGAAACATTTAGGTTATTATTAAGGACTGGATTTTATTTAGATTTGAATGAGACTTATATTGTACCGTCGTTTAGACGAAATTTGGTTTCTGTTTCTATATTGGATAAATTCAGTTATTCTTGTTCATTTGGAAATAGTAAATTTAGTCTTTTTCAAAATTCAAAAGTTATTGGTTCTGGTTCTTTTTATCTATTTATGATAATCTTTATTTGCTTGATACAGTTGCCTCATTTAATGAAACCTTGCATATAAGTACATGTGGTGCAAAGTGAAAATTAACCAATCAGAATTTTGCTTCATTATGACATAAGAGATTAGGTCATATCTTCAAGTAGAGAATTGAGAGACTTGTGTCTAACGGGATTCTTGATCCCCTTGATTTTACAGATTTTGAAATTTATGTTAATTACATAAAGGAAAAACAGACAAACATAAGGAGATTAGGTGCCAACAAGACCTCAGATGTCTTAGAACTAATACATATAGATATTTGTGGGCCATTTCCTATGGTTTCTTAAAATGGCCAAAAATATTTTATTACGTTCATAAACGATTTCTCACGATATGGCTACCTGTATCTTATTTATGAGAAGTCCCAGTCACTGAACGTGTTCAAGAATTATAAGGCTGAAGTTGAGAACCAACTCAGCAAAAGGATTAAAAGTATTAGATCTGACCGTGGTGGATACTACTATGGTATATATGATGGATCAGGTAAACAACTGTTTAGGACCATTTGCTAAGTTCCTAGAGGAATGCGGTATCGTCCAATAGTACACCATGCCGGGATCACCTAGCATGAATGGTGTTGTTGAGAGGCGAAACAGAACACTTAAGGACATAGTGAGGAGTATGATTAGTCATTCTACCTTGCCAGAATTGTTTGGGGAGAAGCTTTAAAGACTGCAGCTCACATACTCAATAGAGTTCCAACTAAAGAAACTACCAAAATCCCTTATGAGCTTTGGACAGGCAAAAAGCCTAGTTTGAAGCACTTGCACATTTGGGGTTGTCCAGCTGAGGCAAGGCTTTATAAACCAAATAAAAAGAAACTGGACTCCAGAACTGTCAGCTGCTATTTTATTGGATATTCTGAAAGGTCAAGGGATTACAAATTTTATGATCCCACGACTAAGTCGATTTTCGATACGGGAACTGGTCGGTTCTTTGAGGATATTGGGTTTGCGGAGGGTGATAAGGCTAAGGACTTTGTCTTTGAAGAAGAATATGTTGATATTCCCACAGTTGTTATTGACATTAATCAGGTTCCTACTCCTGACATTGTTCAAGAAGCAAATCCAAATCAAGACAATGTCAGAGAACCTTTCATTCTAGAAATTGTTCCAGAAGAACAAACTCTACCACCTCAAGAACTTATGCCATTAAAAAGATCCACTAGAGAAAAAAGAGATGCGATTCTGATGATTACATCATATTTCTCCAAGAACATGAGCTTGACTTTGGAATGGTGGAAGATGATCCAATCAACTTCTGTCAAGCCATGAAAAGTTTAAAATTTCAAGAGTGGATTGATGCCATGAATAAGGAGATAAAGTCCATGAAAGACAATAGCGTTTGGGATCTTGTCCCGTTGTCTGAAGGTGCAAAACCCATTGGTTGCAAATGGATATTTAAGATCAAGAGGGATTCGAAGGGTGATGTAGAGAGATATAAGGCTCGTCTTGTTACAAAGGGTTTCACTCAAAAGGAAGGCATCGACTATAAAGAGACTTGCTCTCTAGTTTCTTCGAAAGACTCTTTCACGGACTATAATGGCATTGGTGGCACATTTTGATCTTGAGCTTCACCAGATGGATGTTAAGACTACGTTTCTCAATGGTGACATTGATGAAATGATCTATATGGTGCAACCGGAGAAACTTTGTGTCAGGAGATGCAAGGAAGATGGTATGCAAATTAAAGAAATCCATCTATGGGCCTAAGCAGGCATCTAGTTAGTGGTATTACAAACTTCATCAGGTTATCATCTCATTCAGTTTTGAGATGAATATGGTCGATGATTGTATATACCATAAGTTCAGTGGGCGTAAGTATATTTTCCTAGTTTTATATGTCGATAACATATTGCTTGCCAGTAATGATATAGGCTTATTGTACGAAACCAAGAGATTTCCATCAAAGAAATTTGAGATGAAGGATCTTAGGGACGCCTCTTTTATATTAGGTATACAGATACACTGGGATCGCTCTCGGGGTATGCTTGGATTATCATAAAAAGCTATATCGAGTAGGTACTTAAGCGATTTAGCATGCAAGATTGTAAACTAGGTGACACCCCTGTTGCTAAGGGAGACAAGTTATGGCTCAGTCAATGCCCCAAAAATGACGTTGAAGTTAAAGAGATGCAGAAGATTTCTTATGCGTCAACTGTAGGGAGTCTGATGTATACTCAGGTTTGTATGCGTCCGGATATTGCGTACATTGTTAGGATGCTAGGCATGTACTTAAGTAATCTAGGAATGGATCATTGGAAAGCAGCCAAACAAGTCATGTGGTATTTACAGAGAACAAAGGATTACAAGCTCACATGTAGACGATCGGATCAGTTGGAGATCATCAGGTATTCAGATTTTGATTTTGTTGGATGCCAAGACAGTCGGAGATCCATATCGAGCTATATCTACCTGCTAGCTGGAGGAGCTATTTCCTAGAAAAGTGCTAAGCAGACACTAATAGCTTCCTCTATCATGGTAATAGAGTTTATAGCATGTTATGAGGCATCTAACCATGGGATATGGCTACGAAATTTTGTCATTGGGCTGCGAATTATGGATGGAATTGAAAGACCACTTAAGATATTTTGTGACAATAAGTCAGCAGTGCTATATTCTAATAACAACAGGAGCTCAACAAAGTCGAAGCATATAGACATTAAGTTCCTCATTGTTAAAGAAAGAGTACAGAGTGGTCAGGTGTCTATAGAGCATATTGGGACAAACTCCATGGTTGCGAATCTGCTTACTAAAGGAGTACCACCCAAAGTCTTTCATGAGCACACTGCTCAAATGGGTGTTGTATCTCTTGAGGATGTGTCATTTTAGTGGGAGTTTGTATTTTGGATGCTTTCTTGTAGTAGACACATTTTATGATTATTCTCTACAGAAATAAAGTTTACAGTATATTTTCACTCTGAATATGTTTGATTTGATCTCACTAAAGAATAAGGTTGGACTAGTAGGAAATAGGCATGTTAAGATCACATTGCATGAAATTTCCTTGCTACACATCCATACTTGATCTATGTCGTTCGTTATATTAATATACGTGATCATTGATGGGTTTAGTTACGTTGAATGTAACAAAGATCGCTTTGATCCTATATTGATATGTTAATGGACCGGATTGATTGGAGATGCTTTTGGTAATGATAGCACAATACATGAGCTTGTAAGGTATAATTCATATTTATAAAGTTTTTTATATATATAGTCTAAGTGGGAGATTGTTGGAATTAATTCTAATAAAGTATGGGCTAATATATTAAAAAATGTGTATTAATGCTATTAGATAAGATTAGCCTAATTAAAGTGATCTAATAAAGTGTAAAGTTTTAGGTTTTGGGTTTTAAAGCATCTCATAAAGTGTGGGCACAAAATTATATGTAGAGAACTAAAGTCTAATTTCTATTTTTATGATAGGCCAAAATAGAAATAAGACAAATTAAGGAATAATTTATAAAAGGGTTGAGTCATATAGTACGTATCTTTTATGGCATCCCATCACTGGAAAAGAAAGAAAAAACTTTCTCTTAGAGAAACTGTACTAACTCAAAAGATTAAGAACCAAAATTCAACCGTTCAAATGGATTCAGGTATGCTTCTGCTAAATTTCTTGATGAATTAACATGACTTTTGAGATTTGATGATGGTTTTTATCTGTAAAGTTTTATCCAATAAGAATCACATAAATGGGCTTTAAGTTTGGTTCAAATCATAACAAGAAGTAGTAAACTCATAATTGGACACTTTTTTTTTATTAAAAAAATCAAATCAATGGTTTGAATCAAGCTTAAAAAAATTTGCCAAACGTTATTTGAATCAACTCTTTAGTTTGAACCCCATAAACCAAGGAGCCAAACGAGCTCATTGTAATTACTAGAGTTGTACGGGTTATAACATAATCACATATCTATCGAAGAAAAACAAAATTTGCCTAACAAAATCAAGGTTTTATAATATGTAAACTTATTAAGAGTATACAAATAAGCCTAACATTTGTTTCTTTCGATGAGAAATTGATATTATAACGGTTAACATTCTTTTCTATAGCACCGACTAAACAGTCATTTTTAATTTTATAGTGACACATGATTGATAACAAACTCCAATCTTCCATGTGAGAGAGTGGGACCAAAATTCTTCTCCTACCATGGTAATACTTCCCTACTTTTTGATCTTATGTGTGAAACCAAAATTCGTAACCAAGAAAAATTGCAACTTATGACAAACTACAATAAAATAAAACTAATGGGAAATTTTTAAAATAAAATAAAAAAGCTGTCATTTATACAAATTTTTCGTGTCTAAAACAATGTATAAATATTTCATATTTTTTACCACAAGACACTCAAAATTTTTTTTAAAAAAAGAAATAAAAATTCTTTTCAATTATCTCTTTTTGTGTTTTTTCAATGAGCTAATTTTTGGACTACGTTTGTACAAGCAGTAAAATCGATTGGGATAAGAGGAGAACCAAACAAAATGAAGTATTTTAAATGAGGTAAGAGAACACAGGGACTTTTGTTTTGTCCAAGCTAGTTGTTTTTCTTTTGTTTCAGCCTTGACAACCCGAGACTATTATTATTATAGGCTGTCCCCAACAAAACAAAAAAAGATGGGGTTGGAGTACCCTTAATTGGGGACACTCACTCTAGCCAGAAATGGGGCCAGAATCAGATAGAAGAGAGAGAGAGAGAGAGAGAGAGAGAGGGAGGAGAGAATTCTTTTCTTTATTTTTTTGACTTGACATGTTCAGTTGAAAGTTGGATCCCCAACATAAAGGAAACGTACACAGTAGTTGTTGGACAAGCAGCTTCATTGGCTTTGGCACAGAGCTCAATATGTTGTTACACTGTAGAAAGACGATTGATCTTAACGGCGGCGATGACGTTGTTGTTTGACTAATTTTTTAATAGTTTGTTTCAAGAGTGAAAATTATTCCATATCGCCTTGTAAAATTTTAAAATAAACAGTTATAAATTAAATTGTTAAAAAATTAATTTTATATTTAAAATAATAAGATCTATCGATAAAATTAAAATGTTTGTCTTATCATCAGAGCTTCGATATATTAAGGGCCTACAGAGAATATCTATGTAATAATGGTGGATATTATAAGGTTATTTGGTATTATTTTTAAAATATATAAAAATATTTTTATTTTAAAAGATGAGAATTTTTTAAAAATTATACTGAGAGTGTTTTTAAAATTTTTACCTTAATAAATATACGAAAATATTTTCAAAAATTTTGAGAACAAAAAAATGGAGCCTATATTATTCAGTAATTACAGCACTGCCATATCCCTTATTTCAATCACATACCTAATTAAACTGAAATTTAGGGAATTAATTCCCTTAATATGTAGTAGGTATGAATTATATAATAGTTTGGTATTATTACATGATAAACTGTGATTATGTGATTGAGTTAACAATGATTTGAAACAAATAGAATGTTTAATGTTTGTTTGCCAGCAACAAGTGGAGTCCAAATAGAATGTTTAATGTTTGTTTGCCAGCAACAAGTGGAGTCCAAAATTGGGTCAAACTGTGTCAAGTCAGAGAGTCGGTGTAACACCTCGAATTTAATCAAGTGAAGTTAGTGTGTTAAATAGTGTGTTAGTGTACCAAATTGTGATTTAACTTTAATCTAAATATTTAGAAATGATTTTCTAACCAATTTAATTTTAAATCATTTTTAAATTATTTTTATTTGTTTTTGAATTTTAGAACAAAATAATTTGTCAAATGCGAAAATATACCTCTTTTTGCAAAACCGTGGGTGGCACAAGATTTTCATACAGTTAAACCACCAACTTTTCTCTCTATTTATTTCCTTTCTCTCTTCCACTCTCTTTCACTCTCGTTCTATCCCTCGCCTTTCACTCTCTTTCTCTCGTCTCTCTCCCTCTGTGTCTCTCTCTTTCTCTCATCTCCCTCTTTGATTCAAAAATTTTAAGTTCAAGCCTTGACTTTAGCTGGATTGGGGATTAAAGAACGCGATTAAGCTACTTCAAACTTGTTTTAAAGTTCGGATTCAAGGTTAGTTTTCAAAATTTTAAACCTATTTTTTTCGATTCTCTAATTTTCATTGTATTTTGAAATTCAAGCACGTTTAAGCTTAAAAAACTCTTAATCTAAGTTAGAGAAACTTAAAACATCTAGAATCTAAGCTTGGTTTGATTAAAAACGATTTGAATTAAGATTTTCTATTTTTCTCTATTTTTCTCATTGTTGGATTTATTCAAAAATCTTTTGTGTAAATCTTGTTTAAATGTGTTAAAAAATAATCTACTATGTTTTTTCTATCAATTATGATCATTATTTATACCTGAGAATTGAGAAAACAGGTTGAAATTGAGAATTGAAGCTAAGGGAGGTCTGTAACGCCCCTTAATTCGGACGTCACAGATATCGTTACATACTTACATTCATACATGCTTAAATAATTAAACTCATAGATAATATCAACTCAATCGTACTATAGATTTTAAAAGTACTTAAACTTACATTACCAGGATCCATTCATACAATTTTTTTTTTTAAAACTTACGTTGTTTCGAAGAACATAGTTTAATTTTATTCCATAACATAATTTATTCGTTTATACTTAAATTATTCATGAACTTATTTAATAATAATTGATAATCCAATAGTAAAATCAAGACTTATTAAAATCTCACATTAAATCACTTTGATCATCACATCTTTGAAATCCACTTATTCCCACGGTTCGGCAGGCCGAACTTGGGACTTCGGCAAGCCGAACAACATCGGCAAGCCGGAGCGTCTTCCACCGGCAGGCCGGCAGAAGCTTTGTAATTCGGACCAAAAATTTATCCAGGTTCGGCAGGCCGAAAAAAATAGATCGGTCGGCCGATCTTCTGGTCTTCGGTAGGCCAGACACGGAGCTCGGCAGGCCGTCCGAGACCAAATCTACTTTGGAAGAAAAATTTAAAACGTTCTAACTTTACGTAAAATATAGCGGAAGATCATATTTCATAAAAAATGATAAAATAACTTATAAAACCATAATATAAGTATTCTTAAAAAAACTCAACATATAATATGTTCAAAATATATAATTTTATTAAATCATAAATTCATTTCTTCTTGGCGTGCTTCCGGTTACAATTCATCGTTCATGTTGCTCACACGCCATTCCATGTCCTCCACCTATTCCATGACTCTCTTACCCTTATCTGCAACATGACATATAAAACATGAATAAGATAATGCTTAGTAAGTACATAAAATTCTCACAATTTAAAACATTTCATAAACATCATCATCATCATCATCGTATCATAAAAGTGCCTTAAGCACAATTTATAGAAACATATCTTTCATAATATTGACCATTTTAAAATTTATTCCATATATATATATTTTTTATTCTTAAGGGCCCAAGTGTTGCACCATAAACATCATCATTGGCGCGCCGTCATGAGAGGAGAAGGGTAACTAATCCCAAACCAACATGACATCATAACATATCATTTTATAACATTGGGTGTGCAACACTTATTAGGTGATACATATATACATAATTTTCACACTTTGAAACATACCATAATCATCATACATGCATAACTTTAAATCATGAAAAACTTTTCATAAGAAATCCTTTAAGAAAAATCATCATAAAATCATCAGGAAAATCCTTGTAAACATATCATTAAACCTTGAAAAAGTGTCATGTTGCAGGTGAGAATGTACTTACTTTATCGATAGCTTACTTAACCTTAATATTGCACTTGGTGACGACACCGCGGTCTCGTTGTGCTCGCTTCCTTAAGTGTCCATGCCATATATCCATTTTAAGATGCAATAAAAAATCAATACTTATCATAAAATATCCATACACTCATCTCATATTTTAAATATTATTCAAAACCCTACATCTAAACATAATTATCTTTTAAATAAAACAAAACATTTCATAATCATAAAATACATCCATCTTACATACTCATACATAAGCATAATTAACAACTTTTCACGAAAACATCATTCTTTACCTATAGAATAATCATTACATTTTTCATACCTTCAAAATTAAACAGTAACATTTTACTGTGAGGGGTAGAAGACAGAATATTCATTTTTCATAAAACGTTAAAATGACATAAAACGTGAAGAAACATCACACATAATACTCATGAGCATCATAATAAAAACACAAAACAAAACACAATACCTAGAGAGGATATTGTAGGCGAAGTTTGAAGAGGAGAACATCTTTTTACATTTACCAAAAAAACTGAATTCATACCTTGAAGTTTCTTCTCGAAATTCTTGAATTCACCAACGAAACAAAACTTTTTCTTTCAATATACTCAAAAATTTTCACGGGAGAGAGAAATTTCGTGAAGAAGAAAAGAAGAGGAAGATTAGAAAGTCAGAAAAATGTCTCAGACTTTTGAGAGAGAGAAAAAAAAATTAATAAAAAGAAGAAACGTTAATTAATTTTCTTTTAACGTAATAAACATAATGAGCATTCATGGCCTTCATTAAGTCAGAAAAAATCTGAATGATAAGAGAGTGATTGGCGTGGGAAAGGAGGAAAAAGAAAAGGAAGGTCAAACATTATCAATCTTACCTTAAATTTACCTTCTAAAAATAGGAAACCTCTTAATATAATACAAATCTATTCCTTAAATTTCCTTAACTGATAAAAACATTCCATTATTATGCCAATTAATCACATTAATTCACCCAATTAACGTAATTAACTCAGTCATAACTCTAGAGAGATTTCTGCTGACTGTTTGTCAGCTTTGTTCGGCCTGCCGATTTTCCCTCTTCGGCCTGCCGATTTTCCCTCTTCGGTCTGCCGATCTGTCAATAAATGCCATAACATAAAACATTCACACATCATTGCATCATAAATAATCATATATTTATAATTTCACATGAACACTAGAGCACAACGATTCCATGCGGTCGTCACCTGTCACAAATCTTGACAAAAAAAAAAATTAGTAACATGCACATCACATATCATATCATATAACGTTATTTATTAATAACATTCCTTAATAGCGTTACTAACTTAACGTGGTCCGTTATATAAAAATAGGCGGGTGTTACAATTCTCCCCACCTTATAAAAGTTTCGTCCTCGAAACTTAGAACAAATGTGGATACAAAACTTTCATGTCATCTTCACGTTCCCATGTAGCTTCTTCAACTTGCTGATTTCGCCATAACACCTTGACCAATGGAATCTCTTTATTCCTCAAAGTCCTAGTTTTTCGATCGAGTATCTTCATTGTTTTTCTTCATAACTTAGGTCTTCTCGTATCTCGATTACTTGTGGCTCAATCACATGCGTAGGGTCCGGAACATACTTCTTCAGCATGGAGACATGAAATACATCGTGTATTGCGGACATTTCAGATGGCAACTTCAGCTGATAAGCTACTTTGCCTACTTGTTTAACAATTTCATAAGGACCGATGAATCTTGGGCTTAACTTGCTTTTCTTCCCAAACCTCATAACCCCTTTCATTGGTGCAACTTTCAAGAACACATATTCGCCTACAACGAACTCTAAAGGTCTTCTTCTTTTGTCAGCATAACTCTTTTGACGGCTTTGAGCAGTCTCTATTCTTTTTCTTATCAACTTTATCATCTCAGAAGTTTCATTTACAAAGTCGGTTCTTTCAGCATCAACACTTTCCATCAACTTCTTTTCACCAGCTTCGTGCCAACATATAGGTGACCTGCATTTCCGTCCATACAGTGCTTCATATGGTGCCATTCCAATTGTCTCCTGAAAGCTATTGTTGTAAGCAAACTCTGCTAATGGCAACATTTTACACCAGCTGGTCTTAAAATCGAGAGAACATGCCCGTAGCATATCTTCTAAAATCAAGTTCGTCCTCTCTGTTTGGCCGTCAGTCTGAGGATGAAAAGCTGTACTGAAATGAAGCCTGGTTCCCATTGCATTCTGGACACTTTTCTAAAATTTAGATGTGAACCTACCATCACGATCTGAGATAATTGACTTGGGAATCCCATGTAGTCGTACAATCACCTTAACATAGAGTTCCACTAATCGTTCCATGGAATAAGTGATCTTGATAGGAATGAAATGCGCCGTCTTCGTCAGTCGATCCACAATTACCCAAATTGCATCATAGCCGTTCGTAGTTCTGGGTAAGCCGGTAATGAAATCCATTGCTATTTCCTCCCACTTCCATTCAGGTATTTGAATAGACTGTAGTTCACCACCCGGTTTCTGGTGTTCAGCTTTTACTTGCTGACATGTCATACATTTCTTCACATACTTTGCAACATCACGTTTCATTCCAAACCACCAAAAGTTACCCTTTAGATCATTATACATCTTCGTTGCACCTGGATGAATAGAGTAAGGAGTGTCATGAATTTCTGCCAAGATCCTCTCCCTTAAATTATCAACATTGGGAACACATAAACGATCCTTAAGGTACAGAGTGTCGTCATCAGCAATACGAAACTCTTGACATTTCCCCTCTTTTATTTCATGCTTAATCCTTACAAGGCTTACGTCGTCATCTTGCTTACTCCGAATTTCGTCATACATTGTCGGAGCAAGAGAGAGTGCTGATAGTTGACCTGCTATAAGTTCTAGACCGAAGTCTAAAATTTCCTTCCTTAAAGGTGGAGACATTGCTTGCATAGACATCAATGTGGCAACTGACTTCCTACTTAAAGCATCAGCTACTCGGTTAGCTTTACCAGGATGATAAAGGATTTCACAGTCATAATCCTTCACCAACTCTAGCCATCTTCGTTGTCTCATGTTCAGGTCTTTTTGCGTGAAGAAATACTTTAGACTTTGATGATCAGTGAATATCTTGCATTGGACCCCATATAAATAGTGTCTCCATATCTTTAATGCAAAGACGACTGCTGCTAACTCGAGGTCATGAGTAGGATAGTTCTTTTCATAATCCTTTAGTTGCCTTGAAGCATAAGCAATCACCTTTTCATTTTGCATCAATACAGCTCCTAGGCCCATCTTGGATGCATCACTATAGATTACGAACCCATCATTTCCCTCAGGAATTGCCAACACTGGAGCCGTCGTTAATCTTTTCTTCAACTCTTGAAAACTCTTTTCACATGCATCCGTCCATTCATACTTCCTTCCTTTGCGAGTTAAGTTCGTGAGTGGAGCTGCTATCTTGGAGAAATCTTCTACGAATCTCCGATAGTAACCTGCTAGACCCAAGAAACTCCTTATTTCTCTTACATTCATCGGTTGCTTCCAATTGAGTACAGCTTCTACTTTTGTAGGGTCTACCATTATCACATCCTTTGAAATGACATGCCCTAGGAATGACACTTTATCAAGCCAAAACTCGCATTTAGAGAACTTAGCATAAAGCTGGTGTCGTCTTAAAGTCTCCAGCACGATCCTTAAATGCTCCTCATGCTCTTCCTGACTCTTCGAGTAGACAAGAATATCGTCGATAAATACAACAACAAATTTATCGAGAAAATCCTTGAATACCCTGTTCATTAAATCCATAAAGGCAGCAGGTACATTCGTCAAACCGAAAGGCATAACCACAAATTCATGGTGACCATACCTCGACCTGAACGCAGTCTTGGGGATATCTCCTTCTTTAATCTTCAACTGGTGATATCCTGATCGTAGATCAATTTTTGAGAACACCGATGCACCCTTGAGCTGATCAAACAAATCATCAATTCGAGGCAACAGATACTTGTTCTTGATCGTCACCTTGTTCAGTTCTCTGTAGTCGATGCAGAGTCTCATAGTGCCATCCTTCTTTTTCACAAATAAGACTGGTGCACCCCACGGTGAGTGACTTGGCTTGATAAATCCTTTGTCAAGCAACTCCTTTAATTGCGTGTGAAGCTCCTTTAATTCTGTCGGGGCCATTCTGTAAGGAGCTTTTGAGATTGGTTCGGTGCCTGGAGCGAGCTCAATCTCGAATTCAACTTCTCTTTCTGGCGGTAGACTCATCAGATCATCAGGAAACACATCTTCATATTTATGAACAACATGCACATCTTTAATTCTTGTCTTTCCTTCTTGGCTTTTGTCTACAACATTTGCCAGATAGCCCATACAGCCACTTGCTAACAGCCTCCTTGTCGATAAAAACATGTGGGGTTTCTTCCTGGTCTCGCCAATATAAACAAATTTCTGATCACCTTCAGGATGGAAGATCACCTTTCGTTTTCGGCATTCGATCACGGCATTATACTTGCTTAGGAAATCCATCCCAAGAATCATGTCATAGTCATGCATGTCGATTACAATAAGGTCGACAAAAAGTTCCCTATCAGAAATCCATAGGGGTACTACACGCAAACAATGCGTGGATAATATCACTTCCCCGGAGGGTAGTGTCGTAGTGAATCCCTGTCTCATTGGTTCTAAATGAACCCCTAACTTCCTAGCATGCGACATAGACACAAAAGAATGCGTGGCACCCGTATCAAAAAGAACATAAACATCATTACATAAGCTTGTTATCTGACCTGTGACCACATTGGAGGCTTCTGCAGCCACTTGTTCCTTTGTCATGGTATAGATTCGGGCATTCGTTGGTGGGGCTTCAAGTCTCCCTTGACTAATTAGTGGCCCTTCAAGGGAGGCTTGCATCTGATGCAGCTGGGCCTGAGGAGTAGGTCTCTGTGGGGCATTGGCATTTATCAATTTGGGGCAATTCTTTACGAAATGATCTTCACGCCCACATATGAAACATTGATTCGTTCCCAGTCGACATTCCCCCGGATGCTTCTTTCCACATTTGGCACATGGTTGGAATCGCCTGTCATTGTTGTTGCGCTGACCATCATTGTGCCTTTTGTTGTCTTGGCCCTGTTGTTGTTGAGGATTGCCCTTCCTCTTATTGTTTCTCCAGTTTTGACTGTTGTTGTTGCTGTTCCTGTGGGAAGGACGGTTCTGGCTATTAGCATTGTTGGCTTGCTGGTTGGGCTGAGGCTGATTCCTTCTTAACTTTGACAAATGGAACTCAGCACGTTGGGCCCTCATAACAACCTGCTCTTGGGTCCTTGGCGGACTTGCCCCATCAACAATTGCAGCAATGTCTGGTCTAAGGGCTCTTATCAACCTTCTGACCCTTTCATCTTCATTCATAACCATCCCTGGACACAGACGAACAAGTTGATCAAACTTTGTCACCACATCAGTGACTGTCATATCCCCCTGACGTAAGCTTTCGAACTCCTCATAATGTTTCCTCGTAACATTCATGTGGAAGAACTTCGTGTTGAACTCGTGAACAAAGTCAGCCCATGACATTTCTTCAACACTTCTGCTCTGTTCGATGCCATCCCACCATATCCTGGCCTCCATAGTAAGGCAGTACGAGGCACAGAGGACCTTTTCATTATCCGTGAAATCCATGAGTCGTAAGGTAGCCTCAATTGTCTTTAACCATCCTTGAGCGACTAACGGGTCCTTAGAACCCTCAAAGTCAGCTGGCTTGACTCTCTTCCATCTAACCAAAAGAGGTTCCTGATAGGCTGCTCTTGGTTCAGCAGCAGGAACTGGGACTTCATTTACTTGTACTGGTGGCTGCGGAGGAGGAGGAGACACATCATTGCCTGGTTGTTCACCATTCTGGCTGTTGGCCCTTAATGCAGCTATTTCCCGTCGTTGATCCTCCAACTGCCTTTGTAGTTCAGCGATCATCGTCATAAGTCTCTCGTTAGACTGGGTGCGGGTCTGCATTCTTTTATAGCCGTCCATCGTAAATTTCCTAAAATAATAAGGACTTAAAATTCATCTTCTATTTATGAGACAGGTTTTCATTACTATGTCATTAATCATTAAACATTCAAACCTTAATCTTATTATCATACTTGCATCAGTACATCTAACAAACTTACTTGGAGGACTTGGATTGACGTGTGGCGATATGAATTGTAATCGAAAGATTCGCTCTGATACCAAAGCCTGTAACGCCCCTTAATTCGGACGTCACAGATATCGTTACATACTTACATTCATACATGCTTAAATAATTAAACTCATAGATAATATCAACTCAATCGTACTATAGATTTTAAAAGTACTTAAACTTACATTACCAGGATCCATTCATACAATTTTTTTTTTTTAAAACTTACGTTGTTTCGAAGAACATAGTTTAATTTTATTCCATAACATAATTTATTCGTTTATACTTAAATTATTCATGAACTTATTTAATAATAATTGATAATCCAATAGTAAAATCAAGACTTATTAAAATCTCACATTAAATCACTTTGATCATCACATCTTTGAAATCCACTTATTCCCACAGTTCGGCAGGCCGAACTTGGGACTTCGGCAAGCCGGAGCGTCTTTCACCGGCAGGCCGGCAGAAGCTTTGTAATTCGGACCAAAAATTTATCCAGGTTCGGCAGGCCGAAAAAAATAGATCGGTCGGCCGATCTTCTGGTCTTCGGCAGGCCGGACACGGAGTTCGGCAGGCCGTCCGAGACCAAATCTACTTTGGAAGAAAAATTTAAAACGTTCTAACTTTACGTAAAATATAGCGGAAGATCATATTTCATAAAAAATGATAAAATAACTTATAAAACCATAATATAAGTATTCTTAAAAAAACTCAACATATAATATGTTCAAAATATATAATTTTATTAAATCATAAATTCATTTCTTCTTGGCGTGCTTCCGGTTACAATTCATCGTTCATGTTGCTCACACGCCGTTCCATGTCCTCCACCTATTCCATGACTCTCTTACCCTTATCTGCAACATGACATATAAAACATGAATAAGATAATGCTTAGTAAGTACATAAAATTCTCACAATTTAAAACATTTCATAAACATCATCATCATCATCATCATCATCATCATCGTATCATAAAAGTGCCTTAAGCACAATTTATAGAAACATATCTTTCATAATATTGACCATTTTAAAATTTATTCCATATATATATATTTTTTATTCTTAAGGGCCCAAGTGTTGCACCATAAACATCATCATTGGCGCGCCGTCATGAGAGGAGAAGGGTAGCTAATCCCAAACCAACATGACATCATAACATATCATTTTATAACATTGGGTGTGCAACACTTATTAGGTGATACATATATACATAATTTTCACACTTTGAAACATACCATAATCATCATACATGCATAACTTTAAATCATGAAAAACTTTTCATAAGAAATCCTTTAAGAAAAATCATCATAAAATCATCAAGAAAATCCTTGTAAACATATCATTAAACCTTGAAAAAATGTCATGTTGCAGGTGAGAATGTACTTACTTTATCGATAGCTTACTTAACCTTAATATTGCACTTGGTGACGACACCGCGGTCTCGTTGTGCTCGCTTCCTTAAGTGTCCATGCCATATATCCATTTTAAGATGCAATAAAAAATCAATACTTATCATAAAATATCCATACACTCATCTCATATTTTAAATATTATTCAAAACCCT
Source organism: Artocarpus heterophyllus (assembly GCA_025403435.1). Taxonomy (NCBI): domain Eukaryota; kingdom Viridiplantae; phylum Streptophyta; class Magnoliopsida; order Rosales; family Moraceae; genus Artocarpus; species Artocarpus heterophyllus. The sequence continues at coordinate 18,627,237 of CM046337.1, forward strand.
ACATCTAAACATAATTATCTTTTAAATAAAACAAAACATTTCATAATCATAAAATACATCCATCTTACATACTCATACATAAGCATAATTAACAACTTTTCACGAAAACATCATTCTTTACCTATAGAATAATCATTACATTTTTCATACCTTCAAAATTAAACAGTAACATTTTACTGTGAGGGGTAGAAGACAGAATATTCATTTTTCATAAAACGTTAAAATGACATAAAACGTGAAGAAACATCACACATAATACTCATGAGCATCATAATAAAAACACAAAACAAAACACAATACCTAGAGAGGATATTGTAGGCGAAGTTTGAAGAGGAGAACATCTTTTTACATTTACCAAAAAACTGAATTCATACCTTGAAGTTTCTTCTCGAAATTCTTGAATTCACCAACGAAACAAAACTTTTTCTTTCAATATACTCAAAAATTTTCACGGGAGAGAGAAATTTCGTGAAGAAGAAAAGAAGAGGAAGATTAGAAAGTCAGAAAAATGTCTCAGACTTTTGAGAGAGAGAAAAAAAAAATTAATAAAAAGAAGAAACGTTAATTAATTTTCTTTTAACGTAATAAACATAATGAGCATTCATGGCCTTCATTAAGTCAGAAAAAATCTGACTGATAAGAGAGTGATTGGCGTGGGAAAGGAGGAAAAAGAAAAGGAAGGTCAAACATTATCAATCTTACCTTAAATTTACCTTCTAAAAATAGGAAACCTCTTAATATAATACAAATCTATTCCTTAAATTTCCTTAACTGATAAAAACATTCCATTATTATGCCAATTAATCACATTAATTCACCCAATTAACGTAATTAACTCAGTCATAACTCTGGAGAGATTTCTGCTGACTGTTTGTCAGCTTTGTTCGGCCTGCCGATTTTCCCTCTTCGGCCTGCCGATTTTCTCTCTTCGGCCTGCCGATCTGTTAATAAATGCCATAACATAAAACATTCACACATCATTGCATCATAAATAATCATATATTTATAATTTCACATGAACACTAGAGCACAACGATTCCATGCGGTCGTCACCTGTCACAAATCTTGACAAAAAAAAAAAAAAATTAGTAACATGCACATCACATATCATATCATATAACGTTATTTATTAATAACATTCCTTAATAGCGTTACTAACTTAACGTGGTCCGTTATATAAAAATAGGCGGGTGTTACAAGGTCGAGGCTCGGGTTCTAAAAAATTATAGAATTTTTCAGTTTGGCAAGCCGAACTTGAAGCTCAACAGGCCGGATTCATGAGTTCAGCAGGCCGAACTCATACGTCCGGTAGGCCGAACCTAAGAAAATTTTGACAGGCCGAACAGTAAAACAGGTCGGATCAAGGAGACCGACAAGTTGACTGAGTATAGTGAAAATTTGTCATTTTTCATCAGTTTTCACCATTTTGAACCCCCGATTGAGATTTTAACTTTATAATATGATTTTATAAATACAAATGGCACACTAGGACACCATGGGGTAGCTTAGCAAGATAGGATCTCTTAAGATAGATACTGATAAACCTAGTTCTTATTCAAGGTTGTTCATGGTTCTACTAAGCTAACGTATAGTGGACCGAGACTGCGGTGTGAGACACCAGTACGAGTATTAAGGTAGGACTTCTATCACTTTCCTTAGTTGACAAGTTTTTAAATGATTTTTGGCCTTAAAAATGATTTCTTTCAAAATGTTTTCGATAATTTATGGAAAAGGATTTTTATTGGATTGTCTTTACAAACAATAGATTATGGTGATTTTCATAACAAATCACATAATGAATGTAAATGAAAATACTTAGTAAATAGATTTTAAATAATAATAGAAATGAATATAAGGGCATGATGACATATCAGAGATCGGGTCGTGTAGCGTGCGACCTTGGGGGCAAGTCCCGAAACCCAGCTAGGCTAGTCCGATGGTAAATATTATGGTTTGCCCAAGAAAGACAAAAAGGTAATTCCTGGATGAACTGTTTTTTTTTTTTTAAGACTTCTTTAAGTGAGTTTGTTTATTCAACTTTGTTTTCTAATTGTTTATTTGAAAAGTAAATTTTTATAATTAAATTATTAATATGTTTTTCTAACCTAGTCCTACCGAGCATTCTGCTCACTTTTTACTTGTTTTCAACCCTTTCCCTTAGGTGGAATTCATCTTAGCATTGACGAAGGGTCTGTAGATCAGACTTGTGAGCAGTAGAAGATCTGGGTAGGTTGTTGTGTAAATTAATCAAGACATGTATTATTCTAATCTCTCTATTTTAAACTACGGTTGTAATTTAAATCTTATCGATACTAAGTTGTGGGTCGGTGAGACCCAAAGCATGTTCTCCTTTTCTTTATTAATTTATTCATTTTGTTTTGTTTTATCTATCTGTTTAATCAGTATAAATGCTTGCTTAAAAGTGTTTTAAATTATCACTACTTCTTAATTAATTAAATTCTTAAACTTGTATATTAATTAAAATTTTTACTTAATTAACTTAATTAAATCTCACCTCATCTCTCATACTCAATTGGAATGTGTAGAAATTCGATGCATAAGGTAAAATCAAACTGGCAATTGGCAAACAGCTTCATTTACACAAAAGAGATTGAGAGAGAACTTGTTTAAAGGGAGATTTTGAAAAGTAACTTTAAGAAAAAAATGATTTTAGACAAATGGCTTTTTTTTTTGTAATTTTTTGATGTAAAAAAACATGCTTTTTGGGCATGAAAATTGTTTCAATTTTTTTTTTCTTTTTACTCTGTTGAGGTTCCTCTCTTCATTACATTTATTTTTGTCTTTTTTTTGAAAAAAACTGAGACAGTTTACCTATATAAAAAAATATGTTTTTTTTTGTGTAAAAAAAAAGATTTTTTTTAATTAAGAATTTTTTTTTATCCTTTTGTCAAATTCTTCCCTTATTTTCAGTTAATTAATAAACGACACTGACAAAAAGAAAAAGGAACTAGCCAACAGTAAAGGGTACAGAGGCAAATGCCCTTTTGCTTTTTCTTCTGTCAAGAACAAACCCAACAAAGATTCAAATCCTCAAGAATAAGTATTGTCATTGATTCCTTTCTTTCTTTCTTTATTTTTCTTTTTCACTTTTAAACACCAATGAAGACGAGAGATGTCCCTTTTGTCCCCGTCTTTTACTTGCTCTGCAAATCCCACAAATCATTAGACACCAACTCACTTTTACCTCTTCCTGTTCGGCTTAAAACCAAAACTTTTAATTACGTCTAAAGCTTTTATATATTACAATATAAAAAAAATATATTATCGTATAAAATTTTTATATATTATAATATTTTTAAATAAAATTGGTTTTAAATTCTAAACACCCTAGTGTAACCAATATCCTTCGTCTTTTTCACACCATACATGCCCAGTCCACAAACATGCATGCTAATTCATTTTTGAAGAGAGAGAGAGATAAGTGCTACCATAGACGATGACCCATGCTGCTCTTAACCATCTGAAATAGTCAAAGGCTCCGCAAAGAGAGCGAAAAAATGTTCAAAGTTTCTTCTAAAGCAATCCAACATATAATGATCAATATTTCAATCATTCTTATAAAGCTGTACATAATGTCCTTTGGGATGGAAGCAAATTAATTTTTTTTCCTCTTTATAAATGTGACTTTAACTATATCTGTTTTTAAAGTATCAAATGCGATTCTTTTCTTCTTCTTCTTCTTCTTCTTCTTCTTTTTGTAGTGTATATAGTTAATGAAAATTCCACCCCAGAAAGCTGATAACGTATAAACTGTCTCACAAGAAATTATAGTTGCCTCAGAACTTGCACGCTTTCAAAACTATATGAATGATATCCCCCATGAATCCCCCATGAATCTTGCATGTGTAGGAAATCTTGAACAACGCCTGCTCAGGATGATGCTGTAAAGAGAAACATAAATTGTTTAAGGCAAAGAAATTGGTATTTAACCACGTAAAAAACTAAGAAAGAAAGTGAATTATGTGAAGTCGATAAAACGACTTGAAAGAAAAGAACCATAAACCATTAGGTAGGTAATTTAAACATTCCATTTACGATTCATCAAAAGGAAAACAACAAGTAAAAAAATAAATGGGAGCAAAAAGCAGCACTCTTCACCTTTATCAACAGTGATCACTATAAGTTCTTGTATGAGCTGACGACAAATCGGACACTTGTTAGATCGAACCCTCAATGCTTTTGCACAATCGCTGCACATACACTGAAACAAAGAATTGAAAATCAACATGGTAAGGGTGAGACCGGGAGAGAGCTGACTTGAGGCAAATCAAAAGATAACCAACTCTGTGTCAAAAAGCATGTGATTTTAGTTCAAACGCTTCAAAAATTTGCATAAGTTTCACCGAGAGACTACATTATGAAGAAAAGACATTAAAAGACTTGCATATAGGTTTCTATGAAATTCTTCTCCAAAAAAAAAAAAAAGCAAAACGAAATCTGTGATTTTACTTCATAGCAATGTGTTGCTTTTGCTTGGTAGCCAGTTTGAAAACACGACCATTTTAAGTCTCGTGACAAATCAGGATGCACAATCATCCACAAGAACCATGCACTAGGTGAGTACAAAATCAAGTTGAAGACCTTAAAATTGCCGAGCTATATGCTCTGATCACTGAAGAAACCAGTGACACTAAATATTACGATCCAATTAGGGTCACAAGCATCGATGGAGTTTCTGGATCCAACTCAGATGCAAAAGCCAACGAGGGCCACCAACAGGATCATCTTCTGTCTTGCTGAAGTACCTATACCACCGACCTACTATTAGAAGCTTTATGTTATTTAGTTTTCACTTGCAAAGACATTCCTGAACTGAGCACATAGTTCCAATAGCTAACCAAGCTCAATTAGAAGGCTAAAAGGCTAGTAGCAGCCAAACACTGACCTGTACACTAATGATTGAATCAAAAGAGACCAAAGAGGCAGTTGTCTATTTAGCAAGTTATCCAAAAGTGGATGAAAATCCATAATCTAGTCGTATCGATTATTTGAATAACACCAATATACCACAATTTGGACATCAAAAAGGGTCCAACAAATAGGCAAAATCGAAACATGTACAGACAAGGGCAAATGTAGACAGCATAAAAACAGCAGTGAATATTAGGTCAAACAACAAGGTGGGAGAGTCAATGAACCAGCTGTTGCCATTCCAGTTAATATTATATTGCAAAGACAATGTTAGACTGTCCACCCCCACCACCCACCACACCACCACCCACCACCCCCCCCCCCCCAAAAAAAAAGAGATTAACAAAGAGGCTAAAAGTTGGAGCACTTACCATATGTCGACAAGGCAATGCTGCTGTATCCTTTGGCTCCATCATGCATATCACACATTCTTTCCCTGGCTCACTGTCATCAAAGCCTGATTTGTCGGTGGAATGTCCAATGCCATAGAGTTCACGTAGCTCATAACGAACCTCATCAATCCACAAGATCTGCTTGATTACTCTCACTTGAAACCGGCCCTCTTTAGTCTCATCCAGTACGGCTTGAGTAATCTGTGTGTGAGGAGATGTGGTTGAACGAGGTTGATCAGACTCTACATCTATTGTGCTAGGTGGGAAGTGTGTCTCCACATAGATAACAAGCGGGAAGATGTCTTCTGCTGCTGTCGAGTTTGATAACTCATTCATTTCGAAGAAACCTAGGTCAATGCCAGTTCCAGGAGGCTGAAAAAATTTCTGACCTAGGCCTTTCTGAAACGGGATTTTCATTGGTGTATAATATTCAGGGTATATTGGAGTAAATGTGCAGTTCACCCCTTCCTTGGCAAAGTAGAATATGGTGATACTGTCCTCAATGAAAAATGGGAGAAAACAAAAGAGAGATATCACATACATGAAGCACGCTCACCGTGATGCAAAAAAAAAAAAAAAAAAAAAACGGTTGTCTTACTACTCAAGTATTAAATCCGCCTCCAAGCTCCATACTAAAACTACGACCATGATAGTAATTGATAGCACAAGGCAAGTATATAGTTCAAGGGTTCAGTGGCTACCACACAACAGATCGAAGTATATATATATAAATTTAGGTTGATCAGCCGATTAGCCTAACCCCCACTAGTTAGCATTGATTAGTTCTATCAATGCAATGACATCTAGTCGTAGTTTTTGATAAATTAATAATACCATAAGCTTATACTTGTGTTAAAGAAGACTCTTCCAACAAGTACGCTACACGATGTTGCAATCATGATAATGTCCAACGCATAACAAAATTGGAACAATTCCTCAAGTGGTGGAACACCAATTACATGTTTCTAATCCTCAGCAGTGTATTAACCTTTAAAAAGAAAAGCTTTCCTCCACCATTTAAGAGAGCTTATCACACTCTCTATCCCCCAACGCTGTTCTCGTGCCTGAAGCGCAAGTAATTGCATCAGAGCAAAACTCAATGTTTGCGTGGACACTAGTTTTAACACATTCAGCCGTTCTTTTTTCCTTTCAAAATTCAACTTAAACATCTCTTAAAATTAGAAACATAATTAAATTATTACAAATTATCCTCCAAAGTTAGCCTTTTTTAGCACCCGGGAACACAAGTTACAAACTTTAGCCACAACTCAATTGCTCTATGACAATGGTTCACAATTCGATCTAAATCCCATGAAATCCAAAACAAAGAGTCAAGAGAACAGCAATGCAAGTCTTACTCCTAATAAACGAGATTATCCAGTCAAAATTCGCTTTCTTAACCCCACAATAACCATAGAACCAATTAAGAACATTCATTAAATAATTGTTAAAGGCCAAACGAATCATTCAAAAATGTCTCACCAAACGACAACAAGAAACCAAAACACATCAACTTTCATACCAACCATCATTCAGCAAAGCGTAATAAGAAACTCCAAGGAATTACCTGCCATCAACGAGAGCATCGAAAGTGAACGAGACCAAGAAGGAGTCCGAATCATTTTCGTCGGGAGTAATCCGAATGGAGCCCTTATGCACATTGACATCGTTCTTGATCTTCTTGGCCGGAGCAAAACCGCGCGAACCGGAGGGTTTCGAGCTGGTCGGGTGCGCAGGATTAGGCGAATTCGCAGCTAAGACATTATTGTCGGAGGAAGAAGAAGAAGAAGAAGAAGAAGGAGGAGGAGGAGGTAATTGGCGAGTTGTTAGTGTCGGATTGGGAGTGGAAGAAGGGAGAGCATGGGGGGCTTGGCTATGGCGGCTGTCGGGGTTTCGCCTGGATTGTTGTTGTTGTCGACTTCTTCGTCTTCCTCCTCCTGTTTGGTTTCTGCTCATCGATTGACCCATTTTTGAACTGGAATCGGCGTGCTTGATGTTGTAGAGAAAGAGTGAAGCGAATTGTAAGCAAACGCAAACGCCAAACGGCAGGTCTTGTTGTTTGGCTTTCGCCTTTGACGCGTTTTGACAGTGACCCACTGAGTACTGGCACAGAACACGTGTTTCTGGATTTGGATCTTTGGACCATTACACATGCCATTATATATTCCTGTTCTTATATTATGGTTTGAGATTTATTACTTTTCGTGTTACATTTCTTTTAAATTTAATATAAAAATAGGTTATGAACATAGGGTTGCTCTTAAGTGGGTATTTTAAAAACTGACTTAAAAAAAAAAGTCTTTTTTAGTAAAATGATTTTTTTATATCAAAAATCAAGATTTTTAGACATGAAAACTGCTCTAATTTTTTTTTTACTATGTTAAGGTTTCTTTTCTTGCTACAAATCTTTTTCTTATCTTTCTGTAAAAAACTGGAGCAGTTTTACTGCATAAAAAAACGTGTTTTTTAGTGCAAAAAAAAAGATTATTTGTCCAATTCAAAATTTTTTTTGGCTCTTTTGTCAAAATATCGCCTCTTAAGTCCATCACAGGTGTAATCCGTGCACCAATTTCAATCCTTGGATGTAAATCAAATCGCCGGGATCGAAAGAGGGGGATTTAGATAAATGACTTTATGAAAAAAAAATTTTTGCTCAATGACCTCCTCTTTTTTGGCATCAACAAATCAAGCTTTTTGTACAAGAAAATTGGATTTTTTTTATCATGTTGAGACTCTTTTCTTGCTCCAGATTATTTTCTTTATCTTATTGAAGTTTTTTTTAAAAAAACACTGGAACAGTTTTTCTGTCTAAAAAAAGCTTGATTTTTGTGCCCAAAAAAAGAGGCCATTTACTCAATTAAAATTTTTTGATGGCCTTTTTTTCAATTTTTCTCATCGAAAGAAGGGTAAACTAAAGCAAAAACAGTGAAAATAAGCACACGTAGAGACATTAAAGAATATTAAAAAATGTAACTAATTGTTTAAATAATATAGACTAGTAAATTAATTTTCGTTTAAGTCATTTATGTAGTCCTTTTTTCTTTCTTGTTTCATTTTGTTCAAGGTATTTCTTTGGGGGCTTGAATTTGTCCAAAGAATGGGTTCCATAATTTCGTCTGTTTCTTTGTGAAGGAAGTTGATCTTTTCTTGCACTTCATCGTGGAAGATCTACATCTTCCTTTTGTTTTGACGATTGGTGAAACTTGGGACATTACTCTTTCCACGGCCCCATCAAATTGATCGAGCTAAGAAATTTGCAAAGTTGTATGATGAATAAATTTTGAATTGATTTAAGCAATTTTGTTATATTAAGTACGGAATTTACTTTGCATGTGAAAAATTGGATCAAAAAAGTGTTGAGTATTGACCTATTTGTTGAAAGAAACTTGTTTTGGCGAGTGTTGGGGACCATTGATGGGGTATGAGAGGATAATAAAAGTCCATTATGTAAATTAAGTGTTTCACTGTAATGAATATATATATATATATATATATATATATTTGATAAAAGGAAGTAGTTTTTTCATTGACCTTCATTTCAATATAGATTAGGTTAGGGGTGGCAAAACGGGTTGGCGGGTCGGCTTCGTGTCGGGTTGGAGTTAATTTTTACAAAATTAGGTCGACACTAACCCGACCCGTGACACGAACGGGTTGAGAATTCTCAACCCTAACCCGACCCGTTTTGACATGGGTTGACACGAACATGACCTGTGTCAACCCGTTTCTTATGCACAGTGTCAAAAAATAATAACCCGTGACCCGATTTTGACCCGTAACCCGATTATGACCCGCAACTCGCCTCTAACCCGCCCACATTAATATATATAATATTAAAAAAAAATAAAATTAGAAGAGTTTCATACCACTTCAACAAGAAGATGAGTGATAAGAGAGGTAGGGTTTGATATTTTAAGAGCTTATATTATATATGAAATAATATTAATTTTTTAAAAGTTAATTAATTAAATACGGGTCAGAAACAAGTCATTTTAGTGTCAGACAGGTTGACCCGAATACGACCCGTTTTTTGACGGGTCAGTTTCGGGTCGACACTAAAATAACCCGTGGTCAAATTTTTCGACACTAACCCGCAAAAAAACGTGTCAGATTCGTGTCGTGTCACAACCCGTATTGCCGGCCCTAGATTAGGTATTGTAAGAAGAATATCCAACCCGTAGATTTGAGCTGTCTTGATTATTGATTTTCATTCATTTATATTGCTTCTATTTTATCTGACTACTGGTTCCGATCTTTGATCAATTGTTTATGTAACTGGCAGCATAGGTAACTGGTTATATTGGTTCTTGTGAATTTGTTTTGCGGAATATGTAATTTTTATGGAATGGAAGTGTGTCCAATTGCTTGAGGCTGTTTGGTACTTCAGAAGTGAGGAAATTGAAAGTGGAACTAAGTACATATGATACAATTGAAAATATGATTTTTAAAATTGACTACTATAGTAAAGTTGTCTTTGATTATGTCTTTAAGAAAAGAAGCTTAATGGTAGTATCTTCAGGTTTTGAAATCCCTTTTGAATGGTTAAGTTAGTATTTGTGAAGGTGAAGTGTGACAAAATTCCTCATCAAAATTTTATTTTTTTTTGTTTTTATTTATTGCATTTATTTAAAGAAGTGAATATAACGTAGCTAATTTAGGGGTGACTAAAAACAAAGTAATTGATTTTGTAAAGTAAATTATTTTAGATAAGATATGTCTTCTACGAAAACCCAAAGTTGGAATAAAAATAAAATTTGTGGTAATAGTGCTTAAAGATTTCTTGTTCCCAACAACTATGGTTCGAACAAGAGGATTGAAGAGGGCCAATGCCTATCATTTGTGCAACAATAAGGTCAACAATGACTGGAGTGGGAATAATTTGAATTGTGTTATACAGTTCTGTTGGCCTTTATTCTTCGGTCAAAGGGTTGTCATTAGCCGATCATCGTGGTTATGGGGTTCATGCTGCCAGGGGAGAAAAGCTTGGTTTGGGTTAGAGATTAAGCATAGAGCTGCAAGGAAGATAAACTCTATCGCTGAAATGGTCTTGAGAATAGGGAGAAAGGAGGCGCCACTGTCCATAGAGGTCTTGGGTGGCTTGGATCTTCTCCAGGATCAAGCTAGGGTAGTTGGGTGAAGGGGTTGGCTCGATAGCTTGGGTCTACTGTGGGTGGGGCCGGAGAGGTCGTCGTCCACCAAACGCCGACGTTGAGGGTCCTTCCTCTAGTTGGGGGCAGGTTCGTGCCACTAGGAGAGGGTGGGTCTTGGGTCTCCCCATAGGGTCTGTGTAACGCCCCTATATGGGGGTTAACAATTTTTAATGAAATAAAATAAAAATCAGAAATAAAAGTAAAACCTTAAAAATAAAATTTCTCGGGACTTAAATGAAAACTCTCAAATCAAAAATAAAAATATAAATGACGATTAAACCACAGTTTAATGTAGCACCTTAAATTTAATAATATAAAACTGTCATAATCATTTCAACCCTCAGGGCATTTTAATACAGTCATAGAAAGTAACAATTAATGCTTACATTATCATGAAGAACATTCTTAGCAATTAAAGCAGTCCTAACGTAATATAGCTACATAGCTTCATCAATTATTTTTCTCGTAGCTACCTCACACTTAATGAGTCCTGAAAAGATAAAAATATAAGGGAATGAGCGACAATATGCTCAGTAGAGGAAACCATTACTCACCTTTAGGTTTTTATCATTACCACATTTAAACCTGCATGATTAGTTAATACTCATCATTATCCAGATTATGAGATTTATTATAATCATATTCCGTGGATATTATAGTTAATCATTACCAAGTTTCATACATATATATATATATATATATAAATGTTACAGTTCATCGTTATTTCTAAGTACCCATGTTCAATAGATTATCACTCAACTCATTGAAACCCAAATGGGCACGCTTGATCACCCTCTAAATATTCCAAGGGTGTTCTGGTGAGGGGACATCAAGCCCTGAGTCCTCACCAAGTCGATTCCTGTATAGTGTGTTATGGGACTTTCAATCCAAGGAAGTGTCATCACCTTCTTCCTATTTTACCTTTTAGGGTATTCATGCCCAAGGACGTAACCGTCGCCCTTTTTACATCTCACAATTTCTTTATATTCAATTTTTTTTATTTATAGAGTCAACTTTCCTAACCACGCTTCTTAATTTATAATATATGTTAAATCATTATGTTCCTTGTTATACAATATACATATTTTACAACATAATACAACCAAATTTTAATTTACCAAAACCTCACAAAAGATGAGTAATAGAACCACTACCTTCCAAGCTTATCAACAATCTTTAAATCCCAGAATCAATTAATGTTAACTCCACACTCCCTTGATCCTAAGGCGTGCATAAGGACAATTAAAACTAAAGCACAACATACAACCACATTCATAAATAAATCATGTGTAAATCCATCTTATTAGTGTACCATTAAAGCCTTTATGCAAATCTTTTTTTTTTAAATGCCACAGTAAACAATTTTTGTCTTAACATAACATAAAATTAAACAAGTAATCTATATGTTTTAGTCCCTAATAAGATTCATCAATCACTTAGGATAATATTGAAAAGATTGCAAGACCTTAATGAATTAGGTGGTGAGCAAAGATGGGTTCTTCGTTCATGTTAGGAGCTGGTATACTATGACAAATTGACAAGTTTACTAGTTTCCAATCCAAAAATTGAAAAATTCATAGAAAATAAAATACAATTCCGATTTAGGTTTATGATAGCTCGTTAGAAAGCTTAGGATGTCTACTTTTTAAATATGCAAACCAATTTATAAAATTCATTTTAATTTAATCCCAGAATTTCAAGAAATAGCCACTGCCCATAGAGGTATTACAAAGTTTATGGAATGTCAAATTTTTCCTTAACCCAAGCATATTATTCTTGTTCAAAATCTTAAAACCATTCCAAAATATGCAGCTTGCATTATATAATCACAATAAACATATTTTTATTAGTTTTATACCAAAATCATCATCAAACTATATCTCTAGCCTTTTTTTACAAATAAGGGTGAAAACATGCTTATGTCAAACTTTCTCATTCAAAACCATAAAATCTAAATTATGCAGCAAAATAAATGAGCAATTTTAAAGTAAAGATGGTAGATAAGACTAGATTAATTTTCTAAAATCTTACCTTAAAATCTCATTGAAAACTTTAAGTCATCAATTCAAGAGATTAAAGCTCAAGTTCAACTTTAGTATTGGGACTTTTGAATGACATGGAGCTGGGTTTCTCAGTCTTAAAGAGCAGAAGAACGAAGAAGAAGAAGAAGAGAATGAGAGGAAGACATTTCAAGGGGGAAGGGAAAGATAAGTGTTGCACGGAGAAAAGAAAATGAATGTATGGTTTTCTTTGTTGGAGGGCCCAATTGAAGGAAAATAATGGGAAGTGGGAGACAAGTAGGTAAAGCATTAAGTGCATTATATCTCCTTCGGAGACTTTAGTTCATATAATGCCAAATGACATTTTAATAATTAATTTGATGTTTCAAGAGCATTTCGGTAAATTTACTAAATAGATATAGAAAAATTTTAGAGAATTTTGAAATATATATATATAAATAGGATGAAATAGATTTTAGATGAAATAAATTTTAGTTAGCATACTAATAATTAATTTAATTACCATATTACCTATTAAGAAAATAATGGGTGTCACAACTGTACCATCCTTAAAGAAATTTCGTCCTCGAAATTTCAAATCTAACAATACTAATAAGAATCACAATTTCGTAATGATATCCACTGCTGACTCTAAACCGTCAATATTGTTTGTCCTTAAGTGTAAGTTATTGTATCTCTCTTCATTTGCTTGGAGTATTAACCTTACTCCAATACTAAATACTTCAACAAGAGTATTTCTGACTTGTTCCAAATTCACAACACCGTATTGTGGTTTAACATTTTGATCAGAGAATACACATTCTAATCATACCATTTTCTAGTCCTTCACTATCCTTGGACTGTAATTTACAATTACATTCAGGATATTGTTCGAGAACTTCTACATACTTTATTTTTGGTTTCCTTTTCTTTTTGAGTAAGGAAAAGTCAAGGATGGTTGATTTTATATTTCAACTAATAAACTAAAACATAATCATGAAACATATAATACAAACACTTCTACTCAAAACCATACACTAAATTAATTTATAGAGATATTAGACGGAATCTCGTAGTTGTAGACAAACCCGACATATTTTTCATTAAACAGCTATCCTTATAACACAAACATTCAACCTAAATAATATACTCATATTTCCTATGGAATATCCCCATAACTGACTTTGGTACTTCCACATAATATTAACAGAATATTACACATTACAAACATGATACGGATACATTTCGAGAGTACAAGGCACTCCGTATACCAGCTATCCATATCATGCATGCTTAGAGAATACAAAAACATCAATAAACAAAAGATTGGACCTTAAGTAGGATGCGTTTCGAGAGCATCAAGTACTCTGTATCCAGCCATCCCGGCATTAGGCTCAATGAATCTAAAAGATTGAACAACGGTATACCACAAGAAATATAGAATACAAGGTTAACGGTTATTCGTGACACATGAAATACGGACACACATGCCTACATGCCATAGATACCAAAAGATTACAGATGGATATTCAAATCAATTGGCTGCTCCTGGCTTTCCCTTTCCCATTCAAGTTTGGATGTTGTAGTGTCCGATTCTGGATATATGATTTGCATCTTATCTTTCAATTCCTTAGCTGTTGAAACAGTAACAAAGATTTGTCTCTTTGATTCTGCAATGATGTTTTCTTTCACAGCGTAATCCAAAAATTTCAAAAGACCATCATAAAAACCATTTACATTCAGTAGTCCCAAGGGTTTGGAATGAAAGCCCAATAATTGCTCACAAGCAACTACGAATATTTCCTCAAGAGTACCTAGACCACCAGGTAATGCTATAAAAGCATCAGAATTATTGATTATGGCTTTAAAATTTCTAAGGATGCTCCTGACTCCTTTTCCCTTACCTATGGTTTCCTTATAAAGGTTTCCTTCAGCTAGAATATGAGGCCAAATTCCTACAACTGTAGCGTCACTAGACCTAGCTGCTAGCATCATATTTTCCATCATTTTTATACTACCACCCCCATAGATTATGTTAATCTTCCTGCGTGCTAGGACTTGCCCTAAGTGTTTTGCAGCTTCTAAATAGGCTTTATCTTTTCTAAGGCTGGAACCACAAAAGACACAAACATTCTTTATTTTCTTGGTGGACTAGGAGGTAGACATATTTGGTTTATATAAATGATTGCTTTATGTCTGCTCCACTTAGACTCCGGGTTCTACATGAGATTTTAAGGATGAAGAATACGCAAAAAGAACTAAAGAGACAGACGAATAGGAAATGAAAAGGTAATCCAAAGATTTAAACAAAATCTTGTACGAGTAAGAAAGTAAGATAAGGTGATTGATAGTTTACAAAAAATCTGATTCACTTTTTGAAAAAGATTAGACTCTAATGATATACCTTTTGACAATTGAGAATGGTTTGACAGAAAACCCTCTTGACACAACTGTAGACCTTTTGACAAATATACATCGAGTCTAGAAATTCAATATAAACAATAAATACTGTAGAACTTTTGAAATTGGACACACAAATTTTGAAATATCTGGATAAGTTTTCAAAATTCAAACATGTTACTGTACCGTATGTGACGTGTCTGATAAGATAATATATTTTATCATATATATATTTAAGAAAACCATAAATTAAATGAGATACTAATACTTACTGTATTAATCTAATAATCACAATTATTTCGAACACAAAAGCAAATATTATGAGTAAAGAAAAACACAAACTGTTGAACATCAGCTAAAATTGTTTCAAATAAGCAAAGACTAGATAACCTTTATAGAGCGATGACTTATTCCCCATCCAGTTTTCTTATGGCTTGGCAAACAGGATCTAAAAATACCATATTCCTGAGGCGTTGTCTTTCTGCATAAAATTTAGGCCAGAGTTTAAAAATAGCTCCTTGAACATATCCACTAGGGTGACTGTAAAGAGGAGGATGGATGTTATCCAAGTTCTCCTTTGAAAGTCCATCCCTACAAAACCTTATTTTATCCTCTCTATTCGTAGACATATAACCAGGTGAAGTACATTTACCGTTACAATTTTGTCTTCCACATTTGTTACAAGTGACGACAATGGCATGAGCTCTTCATTTCATTACACTACGACTGGTACCCGTTCCTAGTAAACCGACATCTTGACTGAAGTCACTCGGACGGATCTTCCCCTCTATCAACATTCTCACATCACAAAGGATGCCAAAACGCATAAGAATCCACAACCGAGTGATTCTAGCCTTGTGTTTCTTTCTGAGAATCTTTTGGGAAAGTGATGGGAAGTACTTTCTCAGGTGTTGATACTTTGGGTCCATGATGAGATGAAAGAAGAGTAAATAGAAAGGAAAAATTAAGATAGTAAGTTGCTGAATCCTAGAATTCCTTCTTCTTTTAGAGGGAAAGAAGAATTTCTAGTGAAAAAGAAGAGGATTTGCGATTTAGAGAGAAAATAACAAATTAAGAGAGAGAAAGTGAGATCAAAGAAATAAGCTCATATGCACAGTAAACGTATATGTAAACAATAATTAAACCACTGTAGATGACACGTATAGAGACCACGTGAGAGAGATAGTGTGAATCAAACTGATTTAGGATTTGGACTATACCCAATTGTTCTAAGTTGAAATAGGTCAGGTTGTTTCGAGCCTTAACACATTTAGAATGAGTTAAATAACAAACATAAAATTGAAAACTAATTTGTACAGATCTTAAGCCCAATTCAAAGCCCACTAAAGATAAAATTAACCATGAACAACAAGTCTAATTTAACGACAATCAGAGATCTTCCTAAATGGTATTTAAAATCATTTCATAACAATATAATCTTCTAGCAACTCAAATAATTTTGTTTTAATCAGAACCTTATTGAACAATGCATACACCCACATGTTTTCCCTAATACTCAACATCTATCAATGGATTCATCATCATTACTACCAAGGGTTTAGAATATGACTAACCCTGAAATCAATACGATTTACGTCTTCCAACATAGACCGTATCAATGAACAAAGACATTTGATGTTACTACTTAGGAACATCTACAATCCCCACAATTTCACTTATACAATATTTAATTTCCTCATATAACAAAACCTTAGGTAACCAAATGATTCACATCTAAACATCTAGAACTTAAACCTTTTATCGTAATTATTCAAAATTATTATAAGTGCCTTAAGTATTATGATTTACTTAAAGAAACTCCTATTGGTCATTTTCACATTGCATCTATGCATAAATATTCACTGATACACTTAAATACAATGTACGTAACAAAATATTTCAACCTTGAAATTCATACATTCTTACCTTTACACAGTCTCAACAGATCAAAAGTCTAACGTTTATCTCACTCAAGATTCAATACCATGAATTCCTAACTTATCTCATATTCCTCAAGTAAATAGAACTTTCAATAAAAGTTATTAACACTTATGTGCTCAACCGAATTTACACATAATCATTACTTAGGTACGAATCAATTACAAAGAATTTGACGTATCTATGCCAAACTTTAAAGTCAATAAATCAAGCCATATATTTCTTTTTTTTTTCACAAGATAAAAGGCTCTTAAATCCTCGTTTCTACACGAATTTCTCATCATTCTATACGAATTAGATATGCTTATAGATCCTAATATTATACGAATCTCTCATAAGCATTCTACTTATAAACCCATTCCATATAATTATCATTCTCTCATAACTATTAATACTTTCCTTCTATATAATTATCATACTCATATAACCATTAATATTTTCATTCTAGGGCCTTTCCATGTTACATCCTTCTAGACTGTATAAATTAATGTGAAGGTTCATTTTGATGATGACAATGAAAATTCAGCTTCAAAACCATCTCAAAAACAAATTTATTTATTTATTTATTGATTTTAAAGTGGTGCTATACTTCCTAGCTTAACTGAACCTAGGCTCTGATACCAAAAATTCTATATATGGGGGTTAATAATTTTTAATGAAATAAAATAAAAATAAAAAATAAAAGTAAAACTTTAAAAATAAAGTTGCCCAGGACTTAAATGAAAACTCTCAAATCAAAAATAAAAATATAAACGATGATTAAACTACAGTTTAATGTAGCACCTTAAATTTAATAATATAAAACTGTCATCATCATTTCAACCCTCAGCGTATTTTAATACAGTCATAGAAAGTAACAATTAATGCTTACATTATCATGAAGAACATTCTTAGCAATTGAAGCAGTCCCAACGTAATATAGCTACATAGCTTCATCAACTATTTTTCTCGTAGCCACCTCACACTTAGTGAGTCCTGAAAAGATAAAAATATAAGGGAATGAGCGACAATATGCTCAGTAGAAAAAACCATTACTCACCTTTAGGTTTTTATCATTACCACATTTAAACCTACATGGTTAGTTAATACTCATTATTATCTAGATTATGAGATTTATTATAATCATATTCTGTGGATACCATAGTTAATCATTACCAAGTTTCATACATATACATATATACAAATGTTATAGTTCATCATTATTTCTAAGTACCCACGTTCAATAGAGTATCACTCAACTCATCGAAACCCAAATAGGCGCGCTTTATCACCCTCTAAATATTCCAAGGGTGTTCCGGTGAGGGGACATCAAGCCTCGAGTCCTCACCAAGTCGATTCCTGTATAGTGTGTTCTGGGACTTTCAACCCAAGGAAGCGTCATCACCTTCCCCCTATTTTATCTTTTAGGGTATTCATGCCCAAGGACGTAACCGTCGCCTTTTTTACATCTCACCATTCTTTTATATTCAATTTTTTTATTTATAGAGTCAACTTTCCTAACCATGCTTCTCAATTTATAATATATGTTAAATTATTATGTTCCTCGTTATACAATATACATATTTTACAACATAATACAACCAAATTTTAATTTACCAAAACCTCACACAAGATGAGTAATAGAACCCTAACCTTCCAAGCTTATCAACAATCTTTAAATCCCAGAATCAATTAACGTTAGCTCCACACTCCATTGATCCTAAGGCGTGCATAAGGACA
Source organism: Artocarpus heterophyllus (assembly GCA_025403435.1). NCBI lineage: Eukaryota > Viridiplantae > Streptophyta > Magnoliopsida > Rosales > Moraceae > Artocarpus > Artocarpus heterophyllus. The sequence continues at coordinate 18,645,768 of CM046337.1, forward strand.
ATTAAAACTAAAGCACAACATACAACCACATTCATAAATAAATCATGTGTAAATCCATCTTATTAGTGTGCCATTAAAGCCTTTATGCAAATCTTTTTTCTTAAATACTACAGTAAACAATTTTTGTCTTAACACAATATAAAATTAAACAAGTAATCTATAGGTTTTAGTCTCTAATAAGATTTATCAATCACTTAGGATAGTATTGGAAAGGTTGCAAGACCTTAATGAATTAGGTGGTGAGCAAAGATGGGTTCTTTGTTCAGGTTAGCATCTGGTATACTATGACAAACTGGCAGGTTTACTACTTTCCAATCTAAAAATTAAAAAATTCATAGAAAATAAAATACAACTCTGATTTAGGTTTATAATAGCTCGTTAGAAAGCTTAGGAAGTCTACTTTTTAAATATGCAAACCAATTTATAAATTTAATTTTAATTTAATCCCAAAATTTTAAGAAATAGCCACTGCCCATAGAGGTATTATAAAGTTTATGGAATGTCAAATTTTTCTTTAACCCAAACATATTATCCTTGTTCAAAATCTTAAAACCATTCCAAAATATGCAGCTTGTATTATATAATCACAATAAACATATTTTCATTAGTTTTATACCAAAATCATCATCAAACTATATCTCTAACCTTTTTTTACAAATAAGGGTGAAAACATGCTTATGTCAAACTTTCTCATTTAAAACCGTAAAATCTAAATTATGCAGCAAAAATAAATGAGCAATTTCAAAGTAAAGATGGTAGATAGGACTAGATTAATTTTCTAAAATCTTACCTTAAAATCTCAATGAAAACTTTAAGTTATCAATTCAAGAGATTAAAGCTCAAGTTCAACTTTAGCATTGGGACTTTTGAATGACATGGAGCTGGGTTTCTCAGGCTTAGAGAGTAGAAGAAGGAAGAAGAAGAAGAGAATGAGAGGAAGACATTTCAAGGAGGAAGAGAAAGATAAGTGTTGCACGGAGAAAAGAAAAAGGAATGTATGGTTTTCTTTGTTAGAGGGCCCAATTGAAGGAAAATAATGGGAAGTAGGAGACAAGTAGGTGAAGCATTAAGTGCATTATGTCTCATTCGTAGACTTTAATTCATATAATGCCAAATGGCATTTTAATAATTAATTTGATGTTTCAAGAGCGTTTCGGTAAATTTACTAAATAGATATGGAAAAATTTTAGAGAATTTTGAAATAGATATAAATAAATAGGATAAAATAGATTTTAGATGAAATAAATTTTAGTTAGCATACTAATAATTAATTTAATTATCATATTACCTATTAAGAAAATAATGGGTGTCACAGTCTGCCAAAGAGGGGCCATGGGAGCTCTCCCGTGGGTAGGTGGTGGAGTTAGGTAGCTGACGCTACTAAGTGGCTGGCGTTGAGGGACTTTGGATCCATCCATTATGGTGGTGACAACGTTCTGGTTTTGTTTTTTCTGTTGTTTATGTGCTCTAGCTTAATTGTAATAAAGCCTGTGGTTTCCCCACCGACTACCTTGGTTGTGATTATTGCTTTTGTGTTGTTGCGGGCAGTGTCGGGTTTGGAGGATGGTGTCCTTATGCCTCTTGATTTGTTGGGTGGTATGCTAAGTTAGGTTAGGTTTAAGGTATGGCTCTTTTTTATACTCGTTAGGACCACTGATAATGGGAGTATAGCACCGTGTAAGGGTAGGGATCTATTTAGCTCTGTCGATCATACCATAAATGCTTGAGTAGGTTTTTTGGGTCTGCTTATACACTATGTTTTTAGTCCTCGGCCTTTTGGTTGTAGCTTGATTTATTTCTACTTATTTTAATAAATTATTTTCCCCCTGTTGGAGGCCTTATCTAAAAAAAAAAAAAAAAAGGCAGAAATTTGACACCATAGTGATATGTAATTGATAAATTACAGTAATAAAAGTGCACAGATTTGCACCTTACTAATAAATACTATACTGCACAGCGCACTGAAGTCAACCTGCGTGTCGCACTTCCACCTCGTAATTCTGGGCATTTTATCTTTATTGACCAACACAGCATGTCCGTTATCTTTGAAGCCGTTCATTATCTCACACGCCTATACAACCAAAACATGTGAGAAACCGTTGAGGTTGTAACCATCCTTAATTGTTGGTATGTTAGAGGCGGCATTTTGCATCAACTCAACAAGATTTTTTTTTTATATGATTCATTATCCTTGGAGTGGATATGAAAAAGATTATTATGGTCAGTCAATCCCTAATGTGTTTCGGGCAGAGTTTGTCACTCTTATGTGCCAAGGACGATGTTGTGCAGCACGTATATATTGGCGAGTTTGATTATATCATCATTGGGGGCATTAAGTTTCCCCTTTGCAACAATCTTCAGCTTAGACTTGGCCACTTGTCCAAGTATCACGAAGGTTGTACGACAATACGTTCTTCAGGTAAATGTGGTCTTCCAAACAAGTCAATCCCGAGATGAGAGCGATGTCTTTTTTGTTGAATGTGACAATGTTGTCGTAAAACCCGTTTGGTTCGAGTATTTGAATAGAGTATTTGAATGAAGATTTAAATTTTTATGAGAGAAAATACTGTAGCAAAATGATTCGAATCGCGAAACAAACGCACCCGTAGATGTTGAGTCTCAACTCGGATCCATTGTTTGGCCATAGCTTGAGGACGAGGTGGTAGAACACTTGGGGGATGAAGTTGTTTATTCGTAGGTCCAAGAAATGCTTAAAAAACCCCTTTCGAAAAAGTTTTTTTTGGAAATCTGTTAGCCCGTCATTAAGTTGTTTGATAACTTCAATCTTGGAATTATTATTTATTTTTTAGGTTTAAATAGGAAATTAACCCATTAATACTCTTTATGATAATGAAAGTATAACGAAACCTATCATATAAACATAACCAAGGGACATACAAAATTATAATTCACACTTCATTATTATAATTGAAGCTCTTGAACATACCATTAAACAGAAACAAGGAGAAACAAATAAGAAAAATTAATTAAAAAACATAAACAAATAGCCCTAGTAAAACAAGTTGGCCACCAAATAAAACTGATATAATTAAGACATTAAAAGAGTGTCGCACACAAATTCTGCCATACCAAAGAATGAAATTTTTTTAAAAAGTAAATATAATGAAGTAATCATTACCATAAAAGATTCATTTTTAGATATAAATTCTAGAACATTCTAGATCCTACCTAGAAACAAAAAGATGTATCAAAAATATCTTGGCTAAATAAAAGAGTGACATGACAAAACTTCGAACAAACTGATCATCCTTGAAGTGGTTGGCCTACACTTGATCGTCAATAGTTTTTCTTGATTGTATCTTAAGCTCATAACATATTTTTGTGATTTGATTAAAACCCAACACCTTCATTTTACACTGAAACCTACCATAAACTTTATTTTATGATATATATCTTACTTGGTTTAATTTATCATCTATAATATTGTCATGGGCAAACAGTGAAACCATTTGAAGTATTATGGTAGCCAAAAGGGCAAAGAATCTAATAGCATTTACTTTTCATATGATACTCTAATAAAATATTATGGGTGCGTTTGTTTCGTAGTTCAAATCACGGTTCGAATCATTTTGCTACAGTATTTTTTTTCATAAAAATTTAAATCTTTATTTAAATTTTCTATTCAAATCTATGAACCAAACGAGCTCTATATTATTATATATAACACCTCACTAGGCAACATTGGTTAGTGAGCAGTTTTCGTGTTGTTCGTTAGCATATTACTTCTACTGGCGCGATGGAAGAAGTCGATGTAGGGGTTGTCGACTTTGGGTGTTCACTGTCGTTTTTGAGCGGTAGCCATCATTGTCTTTGGTGGCAACTTCAGAATTTTTTGTGATGTGAAATGTTGTTTGGTTTAGGGTTTTTGAGATGGGTTGGGAGATCAAAAGGTGTTTGGCATATGACAGTCCATACTATTATTTTAGTTATAAACAGAGTAAAGCTTTCACCTACTACAATAAAAAATGAAAAACTGCTACAGTATAAAGGTTTCACATGTTACAGTAAAAACAATTCTAACCAATAGTTCCTACTACCATGCCAAATACCCTATAAGTCACCACAAGGATGGGCCGGAGATGGATTGGACAATTGCTAGTACATTGGCTTCGGTGGAGACGAGGGGTTGGGAGGAGATAAGGGTTTTGAATTTTGCTTTGGTCGACCTTGCCTATTTTACTTTCATTTTCTTTTATTTCAAATTATTTCCTCTTTTTGTTTTTGAATTTTTCCGGTTGTTTCCATTCTTTTTTTTTCTTTCCGTTAATCTTGAGTTTGAATTTGTAGTTTCCATTTTAGGTTTGATAATAAAGTAAGAATATTATTCTTAGTTTTTTTAACCACCTTTAAATTAGGTGGCCATCTTAGCAAAAAATAGTTGAATCTAACAGAAGTTAGATGGAATGAAGTTTTTGCTAATGGAACAAAGTTTAAGGAAATGAAGTGGCACATTTTATAAGTCCGGAAGTAAAGTGACATAAATAATATAGCTCGAGGGACAAAGATGAAATAAAAAAGAGAGAAAATGGTTCACAAATTGCCTTATCCATTTGCCAAACCTCCAACTTCCACCAATGCCAAACTAGCACAACCCACTGCATTAAAAAAATTCTCATCTCCCAAACCGCTTGCTGCACCCACCTTCCACTCGAAACCCCTCTGAACATGCCAAATTAACACGACAGGGAATCAAAAGCCTAGAAGATTGGGTCAGTTTGAAAAATATCATTTAGGAGGCATTGTTTTTCACTTACAGCACTTCTAAGAAAAATGTTAAAATATTTGATTTTAGAAAATATAAAGACATAATTAATCTGATCACAAATATTTTAGTTTAGTTGGAGGATTTTGAAAACTGACTTTAAGAAAAAGTTTTTTTGATAAATGATTTTTTTTTGCACTAAAAAATAAGTTTTTTGAGCATGAAAATTGCTTCAGTTTTTTTTTTTTTACTCTATTAAGGTTCATTTTCTTACTACAATTTTTTTTCTTAACTTTCTGAAAAAAACTGGAACAGTTTTTCTATAAAAAAAAAAACATATTTCTTTTGTAAAAAAAAAAAAAGGTCATTTTTCTTGATTCAAATTTTTTTTTGGCTCTTTTTTCAAAATTTTCCTTTTGTTGGTGGCCTAGTGTGGGCGTTGATGAAGAAAGCCCATCTCACGGGCTCTCAATAGTAGGCCCAAAAAGTGTCCGACCGTCGAAGCAACTCCGTTCGCGGTGGTTGTCCACCGCAACAACTCTAGCAGAATCAAAACACACCCGAGTCCAAGGGCGATCTCTCTGTTATGGATTAGTCACTCCAACCCCTTTTTTACTTTTCTTTTCATAATTGCCCTTCTTTTTCTTCTTCCTCGCCGCAAATATATCAGGTCCGTATGCTTTATCGCTAAAGATTCACGCTTTACTTCATCATCAAAATCTTCGTTCTTGGTTTCTATTTTATTTCGATTATTTTTCACCTCAATCTTGAAAAAGTTCTAGCTCACCATCTCCGATTTCGCATCGGCTACCATTTGGGTTCAAGTTTGTTGCTTGTGATGGGGATTTGATAGCTCGCATACATGGTGTTTAATCTAATTCAATATCTCAATGCGTTATATTTTTCTTGTTTTTTTCCTTCTGGATTTTGATCGAATAAGGAAATGTATATATGAACCAATGACTGCAAAAAGAAATCAAATATTTGATTAAATTAAGAAATAATTAATTGGTATATGCATGTATTTAAAAATAAGGGTAATTTGATTGTGTTTACTCTGATAATGTTTGGCATTTAATTTGATAGATAGAGAAAAGCATAATTAGCTGTGAAAGGGGAGATATGGAGGATTTTGTAAAGCCCAGGAAGATAGTGTTTGTCACTGTGGGAACAACTTGTTTTGACGCTCTTGTTAGAGCTATGGACACCCAGGTGGTTAAACAAGAGTTATTAAGAAGAGGGTATACCCACCTTCTTATTCAAATGGGCCGCGGATCTTACTTTCCCACCAAGGTATATCTTCAATTTGGAGTTTCTCTCTGTGTGTGTGTATGAGTTTCTGTGGTAATGTGATCAGTGGAAGTTGTTTTAGTAGATCTTTTGTATATTCCTGGTAGAGGATTGGATTTTTAGAACGGTTGCTTTAAACTTTTAACTAAATAGTTGTCTCACTTTGAGCAAAGCAACAGAAATTCTGGATTTGTAGTTTATATGGAGTGTGAAAGTTTGAAGGACGAAGATAATCTTGAAAATTTGTATTATTAATCTTGCAACGGATCTTATTATTTTTCAAGGTATTCTAATGCTTGTTGTTGTAGATTTTCTTCCAATTAGTTTGTTTCTTCTGTTAAAAACAAAAACAATGATAACTAGTCAACTAGATTGACGTAGAAACTATAATTCGATGAGCAAAAAAAAGTAGGTCTACCATTGGAAGAGGATTCTGGGATGTTTAGAATTCTCAAAGGTTCTAGTAATTACACTGTCGGAGGGCTATTAGCTTCTCAGGCTACATCTGAACCAAAATTGAATATAAAGGCTTTCTTTTACAGATTTCTTGTCATGATGGTCACTTGGATTGTGTTCAAGAAATACCAAATTACTCATGATATCAAGAAAATTTATATGTGAGTTATAGGTTCGAGTGTAGATGGGGTGAAGACAGTTGTGGAAGTCTGATATGGCTCACTGTCGTTTAACTGCACTTTCTCCTCTTATATGAGAGTGAGATTTTTCATGTAACTTGTTTCCAAAGCACACCTATTGCATAACTGAGTGCAAATTTTGACAGATTTGGGCGTGTTTCAACATTTCTGCTTTATTTATAAAGTTATCTCCTACATTGATGGATTTGTGTTATTTTCATACGTAGTCTGAAGGAGGCAACGGGTCCTTAGCTGTAGACTACTTCACTTTTTCATCAAGCATTGCAGACCATTTGAAGTCAGCATCTCTTGTGATCAGTCACGCAGGTATGGATTTCATTGTATCATATTCCCTCTCTTTCAACAACGTGCTTTATGCCTTAAGGAGATTTGTATTGGTAATTTATAATTGATTAATGTTACTTTGTAAATTACTAGATTCGATTTGTATCTGCTAATGGCGAATCAACAATTATCTAGTCATATTAAATTTTTGGTACTTTATTTTCTCTTTTTGATATTCTTTAAACCTATTTTATAGGACTGTTGTATAGTGGTAGTCTGGTAAGGACTTAGGAAGAGTTAAAATGTTTCTCTCAATAAACAGTTTTGTTTTTGTTTTTTTTTGTTTTTGGTTTCATCACAATTAGTACATCACATGGTATTAATTGTAAACATATCAATTTCTTTGTCGAAGAAAGATAAAGCATTCTGTTTATGAGCTTCTGGCGTAATTCTTGCCTCAGCTTATTGAGCTAGTAAATACATTCAGGCGAGTCAAATTTTTCTCTACATTACTTCCAAAAGTAAAAGTAGGAACTTAAGCTCATTCTTATAGGAAGCAAGAAGGGAGATACGATTTAGTTATTGTCATGTGCTCCTGTCTATAAGATTTGACTGATCAGTCACTTTGCATGATCTGTCCACATCATTTCATTTTCAGTTTGTGTCCTTTGTCTATTATTTCTAGCAGTTAAAATAGAGAGTGATTGCTGAATCACCACATTTATTGTCCCCTTTCTTACCTTTACGCAATTCTGTCTTTCTTGCATTTTCTTTTGCCCCCAAAAGCTTGAATAATTTGATACTTTAATGTGTCAAAAGTTCATGTTTCAAAGGTTGGCTGCTGTTGAAATTTGAGTTTAAATTACTGATGAGTTCCGTTTGCATTTGGTTTTATCAAATCCATTTAGACGCCCGGTGTTTCATTTAGTAACTTTTCAAATGTCAGTGCACACGAAATTTTCTTCGAGCTTCAGAAAAGTTATATTTAACTTCATATAAAAATAGTGTCTCAGCAACAATAGCAACAAAACCATGTCAAGAATCTGGTTGAACAACTCCACATTTTTGTCTTCCAACGATTAATTAATTATCGGAGTTCTGATGATTCATGTGACTGTTCTTACCCTGGTGCAGGGTCAGGAAGCATATTTGAGACGTTGCGGCTCAGAAAACCCTTAATTGTGGTGGTGAATGAAGATTTAATGGACAACCATCAAAGTGAACTCGCAGAAGAACTAGCAAAGAGGAAGAATTTATACTGTGCTCGACCGCAAACACTTAATCAGATAATTGCAGACATGAATTTGGGGTCACTTGTTCCATACCATCCAGGCGATGCCACGCCAGTCGCAAAGCATATTAACAGGTTTCTAGGCTTCCCAGATGATTGAAAGAAACCCATCATTTCACTGCTCTAATTGACTTAGAAGTAACAATTTTGAAAAGTAACAAAGTTTGAAATATCAATTAATATATGTAGAGCCTCTTGACCAAAAAGTTTTGATTCATATTAATTTTCCTACAGTGTTTTTTCTCGTAAAATTTAAATTGCTACGGTATAATAGCTTATGCTAGCTTCACAAATGTCCTTGTAATGTTCAATTGAATTGGCAAAAACATTGTTCTGCCCGCCCCATGTGTCCATTGAACACGCTAGCTTTCGCTTTTGGTATGGACTAAAATTATTGTCAAGATGAGGAGGTTCTTTCCTCGTACTAAGCCAAAAACTTGTATATTTGAGAGAGAGAGTATTCGACAGTAATGAATGAGTAACGTTAACAAGGAAGAGACTTATTTATTTACTCCCAACATTTATGAAAAAGTTACTTACCTTACGTCAAGTTTAAAACTTGGTTTTTGGCCCCTACTTGGGTTTCTTTCTTTCTTTCCTTTTTTCTTTTTCACCAAGATTTTAGCTAAATTTGTACGACAATGAAACATCCACATGGTTTCTGTGATTTACAGATGAGCGTTTTTTTGTTTGGTTTAGGTCGAAAGAGGCTGGCATGTATAAGTAACGATTTCCAACCCATCCAGAAAGCGACTTTGCACTGCTTGGCTGGTCAGGTCCAATTAGGTGTCCCTTTCAATCTTTTATGAAACGGTGAAAAGAAGAGAATCATGGAAGGGACAGAAGAGAAGGAGAAAGAAGAAAGGAAAAAAAGAAAAAGAAAAAGAACCAAGAGAAAGAACAAGGAAATGGCAATTTTCTACCCTAAAAGTGGGGGAATTGAGGGAGGAAACTTTGGGTTTGGCTTTACTAAAATGTTGTCCCCAAAAGTGGAGAGAAAGAGAGGGTATAAATTATGACGCGGCTTTAAAATGGCTAATATACTTCCTCCCCGTCTTATCAATTTGAAATGATAATGGTAGTACTTAAAACACACACATATACGTATTGGTAAAGCTGCAATACATATATCTATTATGAATCTGGCCGCTACCTCATGAATCATGATGGAAGCTCAATAAGTTTCATATCGTTTTGTGACTTGGGACATTTATTTTGGGAAAGAAAGAGAGATTTTTTTTTTCTTTTAAATAATGTGTTTACAAAATTTGGTAGGCCTCACACAATGTAAGGACTGAAAAAAGGAAGTATCAATCCTCATGTATCTTTTAATATTGATTTTCTTATTAAAGAGAATAAATACTGTATTTATTTAGATGTTTAAATTTAAATCTTATTATTTAATAGCTATTAGTTAAGTAAAAAAAAAAATTTAAGTAATTATATTGAATATGATCCATGTTCCTAAATAAGTGAACACTAAAAAGGGAAGGAGATTGTCTACATCATCAAATAATTAAGTAAACACTAGAAAAGAAATGAATGATGCTCGAGCCCATTATTTTCCTTTTCAATCCCATTGTCTTTTCCTTTATATTCCTTTATGGTTTGGTAAAGATGCCCTTAGTGTTAAAATTTAGCTATAAATACATCATTGTTACTTTATTCTATACGCATACATAGACACGAACATAGAGAAAATTTTAGCCAAAAAAGACTTTGGAGGACAAAATGGTGAAGGGTTATTATTTTTATTTTTGAGATGTTTATCTTTTCATACTCTCTGTTTTAGGTTAATTCAAAAATCATATATTCTATTTTTAATTTCATCACATGTATACATATTCATATTAGATTTGATATACAAATCTATACCTTACCTCAATCAATAGTTAATTTTGACCTTTAAAATGACTAAATTATCTTTAATAAAAGAGAAAAATTAAAACTTTCAAAAAATAAGGGGAAAAAAAACAAAACACACAAAATACCTATTTTTAAGTTTTTAAAGTTCTCCTGTTATTCAATTTGAGAGTATTTTGGACCATTGTTTAGGTTAAAATTGAAGATTGATAAAGATAATATATTAATTTATATATTAAATTTAATTTGAATACATTTGATGAGATCAAAAATCAAAAATATAATAGTGTTTAAATAAATATAAAATACAAGGTATAAAAAGGTAACTTTTTAATTATTTATTTATTTATTTTTCATGCAAACTTCTTTCTTTCTAGTTTTTGTTGAGAATTCTTTCTTTCTAATTTTGTTTCAAAAGCTGAGTCACTATCATAGAACCATAACCATGAATTGCCAAAAGAAGCAACTGGGGACAATACCAAGAATCTACTTTCACCTATTTTGCCGGTTAAATGATCTCCCTTAACAACATAATGATTCATTACCTCATCAATCAACCTGAGAATCTCAAATTCAGAAATAGAGGATGATTTTGACTCTCATATTCCTACAAATTCCAAGATAAATCATCCTTCTGTAGCAATAGCATAATGTCTGTCAAAGAATCTTACAGAAATGCTAACGTTTTTTTGCACCTGGTGACTACCATCCAAAGAACATTAAACCCAAGCTAAGGAAAAAAGAGAAGATTTATCTGAACTAAGAACAATTAGTACTCCCCATATGATCCGAGTCCTGTTTCTGTGACTTGTTTCAGTCCTGTTGACTTAAATCAACATTTTGATACTCTTGCCATTGCATTTATATATAGATTTTTTGGTAGGGTATGAGAAAATATGCTCGTAATAAAAGTCTATTTTGAACCGTCGTATTTATATCATGTTCTATCAGTTTGTATACTTTTGTCGTTCGAATATGACTGTGATCAAATCTAACGTTCTAAAATATGCACCATCATAGCTGTTCTCCACCGTAAAAAGCTACTATTTTATGTGGCTATTTCTTTGGTCTCACTTCTGACTTTAAGCTTGAAAACATTAGGTATATATTTCATATATGTAGCCTTTTGCAATACACTATATGCTTGGTGGTTACACTGCTGGCATAGTTGCCAACTCTAGCTTAGAGGGTGATAAAAAGTCGTTATTTACATATCCACAAAACGCTGTAAGGATTGATATATCACGGATTTTTTTTGCGGGCTCTGGATTATTTATAATGAGTAGATGATTATGATCTCGGATGTGTAAAGGACAAAAAGCTTTGCAATGAGATTTCTGATACTGAGACAGACAATTCCTTACAAAATACAATACAAGGGACAAGTGAAGTATACCAAACCTCTTTGCTTAATTAAGGGGGAGAGAGAAAGAGAGGGAGAGAGAGAGAGAGGGGAATCATGTGAAGAAACATTGACCAAGTTTAAAGCGAAGAAAGGCGTGGAAACCCAATTCAACCCCCCCATTTATAAACTCTTTCAACAGTTAACATCTCAACATTTTCCAAGCCCATCTCTCTCTCCCTCTCTCTCTCTTTAAGCTTTCCATTTCCTTTTCTGTTGCATCGCTCTTTGTGCTTATGGAAGTTAACACCACTTCTGCAGCAGCAGGGCCACTGGTTGGTCATTTAGGAGGAAACCACACCCACAAACAACACAACTCTACACATTTTCAAGGCCATGACCACCACCACGATCACCACCATAAACTTTTCCCTTCAGAATCCATTCTCATAATCACCATATCCATCATTTCGTTTGTGGTCCTCCTTGCCATAATTCTCACCATACTAATGCTCAGAAGACTTAAGTCCTCCAAAAATAATGGTCTTTACAAACAGAATACTACCATCCACAATGCCAGTAGCAGATTCATTGCTCAAACTGCTATAAATTTCAACTCCAGCCCAGGTAAGTACCCCACTACTTCATGTCATTGCCATCTTTTCCATGCACTTTCAGTCCCAAAAGAAAAAAAAAAAGATCCCAAATTGAGAAATTATATTGAAAGAATGCTTTTCATTGACCTCTTAAAAGAATGGAAAGCAAGAGAATTTTGATGCTGGTTATTCCTCTTGTCGTTTACTTAAAAGAAAAGTAATTTTTTTTAAAAGTAAAAGAAAAGTTTAAATTGCTTATAAAGTGTCTTTAAATGTTGTGTGGGATTAAGTTTTCTGATCTGGGTGTTCTTGAAAAATGTGGCAAATTAGAGTTGAAGGGTGGTTGTCTCAATGGAGGGCATTTTGGGAGGACACAAGCACAACATCATCATCATCATGGATATAGGGGAGTGCAAGTATTCACATACAAGGAACTTGAAGTGGCCACAAGTGGATTTAGTGAAGGGAATGTGATTGGTAGAGGAGGCTTTGGAGTGGTGTATAGAGGTGTCCTAAATGACGGGACTGTGGCTGCAATTAAGATGTTGAATAGGGTGGGGAAGCAAGGAGAGCGTGCTTTCAGGGTTGAGGTGAGTCACGTCATTTATTAGTCCTTTTTTTTTCTCCTTTTCTTTTTCCTTTTGTTTTTTCCCCCTGTTTGCTCATGCCTCCTTCCCCTTAAATTTTGTCATTATTAGGTGAAATATAAGCAGTTGTATTAAGGGGAGAGAGAGAGAGAGAGAGAGAGAGAGAGAGAGAGGGAGTGAGGCAGAAAAGTCAATAATACAATTGCCTTAAAAAAGTGTCATTAGATGGCCAATTCAAATAATGAGCGAGACGAGAACGTGCTACCTAGGTAATAAAAAGAGTCCTTCAAGCCTAGTATGTTTACAACTCTTGAGCATTGACTAAGTCCCTCTCTCTCTCTCTCTCTCTCATCGGCACATTTTGTGCTTTATTGAGCCATGAATTCCGGGAATACAAATTATTTGTCATTTTTCTAGTTAATTATTTTGTTCCTTTTCAATAATCTTCACATGGATGTGAAAAAAGGATTATTACTTCGCTTGTTTGTTGAAAGAAAGACGACTAAAATGCCTATCATGGCAGGTGGACTTGCTTAGCGGATTGCACTCTCCTTACTTGGTGAAGCTGCTAGGCTATTGTGCTGACCAACATCATAGGCTCCTTATCTTTGAGTTCATGCCCAATGGCACTCTCCACTACCACCTTCACAATGGACATCAGCCATTGGATTGGGGGACCCGGGTGAGGATAGCCCTTGATTGTGCCAGGGCCCTTGAGTCCCTCCATGAGCATGGCATCCCGCCAATTATCCATCGTGACTTCAAGTGCACCAATGTTCTCTTGGATCAAAATTTCCGAGCCAAAGTCTCAGATTTTGGATTGGCCAAAATGGGTTCGGACAAGATCAATGGTCAGATTTCAACGCGTGTGCTGGGGACCACAGGATATTTGGCTCCAGAGTGAGAGGCTATGTCTCTTATCATTTCAATATCAAAAATGCAATGTTCCAAGACCATGCACATGGGCCTAGTTCGCCATCGTGCAATTTATCACTTACTTCTCCTTCACGGCCTAGTTGTGGGAGGAGTAAAGTTTGAAAAAAACCAAATTCGTGAGCACCATTTGGTCAACACAATAATGAAAGAACTTGCGTATACTTGTGGAACAATCAACCATAGACTAAACTATGAATTACCTAAACTTGATCAAAGTGTAACCTCTTTTGCAAAAAATTTCTTGGCAATGTAGGTACGCTTCAACCGGGAAGCTAACAACAAAATCAGATGTATACAGCTATGGTGTGGTTCTTTTGGAGCTGTTAACAGGGCGTGTACCGGTTGATACCAAGCGACCCCCTGGAGAACATGTCCTTGTTTCATGGGTTAGTACAGAGAGTTTCGTCATTTTTCTTCTGAATAAATATTCAGCTTCTCATTGCATGTAAATAATAATAATAATAATAATAATAAAGAACACTACAGAAGCCATTTGAAGAAGCTAACCAAGATCAAAATGTCTATTTTATAAATGGTAGTAAAATAGGTAGCGCAAAAAGCTTTGGAGAAAACTTTGCAGTAGTGCTTGTCTTTATTATTCTAACCCCCCCACACCACCTTTCTTATTCTAATGGTTTATCAGGCCCTTCCAAGGTTAACAAGCAGAGAGAAGGTAGTGGAGATGGTTGACCCAGCTCTAAAAGGCCAGTACTCAAAGAGGGATCTAAGTCAGGTAAACTCAGCTTCCATTATTCAGAAGTCAGAACTATAACCAACAGTAGTGAACAAATTTTCTGGTGCTAAGACTTGCAACTAATCTTATTTTCTTGTCACTGCTGCATCTGCTTTATAGATAGCTGCTATTGCTGCCATGTGTGTGCGGCCAGAAGCAGATTATCGGCCTCTAATGACTGATGTTGTACAATCACTTATCCCACTCGCTAAGAACTCCTTTGTCAGTTCCTCTGGCTCCTCAAGATTTCCGAACCAAAGAGTAAGTCCCAGGTATCAGATTGCTCCATGAAAACTGGGACAGAACAATCCATTCAGATCCCCGATCATACTTTCACAACTGGTTTGTATCTGTCAAGAAAGTTTACACGGCTCACAAAGAGGTTGAAGACTGATTTATCAGCCTCTTGAAAAATCCTTAGCTGCATTAGAAAACTGCAACACTAAAAACAGCAACGAACTTTGGTTCTCGGAGCCTTGACAAGACGTTCTACCATTAGGAGCAGCCAAGTACATGGAAGGTTTGAGCAGTACCAGATGCTTGAACAGCCTCATCTTCTGTAGACAAATTTTACATGTTATGTATAGATCAATATATCAAACGCACTGTCACTTTCCATCGCCATAATGTAAGGATGATCATCATGCTTTAGAATTTGGCCCCCTCTTGTATAAACCTCCCATTTTGAAATAATATTTGGGTAATCACTATTCACTAAAATGCTACAAAAGAAGGGGGACAGATTCTAGCGCTGGAGCAAAAAGAATTCCAAGTCAATTATTTTTCTTTGTTTATTGCTCATGAAGTGCCTCAAATTTTATTGAAGATTATCAGTAACAACAGCTCGCACATGGGGAGCAGTAACCCCCCAAACCATAAAATAGCCGAGCTATTGGTCATGTACAACCAGTAACCTACAAGAAGAGCCGCTCTATTACACAGTCTAGGCACTTGTACAATTTCAAATCCTCCAGCAGCAAAGAAACTCACAAAACTTGAAAATCCAAAACCAATTATCCTTCTTTGAGAACATGATTTGTGTGATAGTTAAAAAATCCCGCATCAGTAAGAATGCTTGGGAGACCTGTAGCACTTTTTCCACTAACCTATTAGTAGACAACCACATGAGAATCCTAGATCTGTGAAGGTTCAGCGGGAAGAGACAAAAAGAATTAGTGATATAATTTAGTCGTTAGACAGGACCATCATTGAAGAAAATACTTGCATTTAGAATATGGTAAAAATTGTCTACATATATCTCACCAAATAATTTCAAAGGGAAAAAATCTCTAAGATATATGAGATGATCTAATGGGACAAAATAGGCATTCCCTATTTTGCTGATACACTAATAAACGTGAACCTGTACATCCCCTCATAGAGCAGAACAACTTCCATCTCACTCAACCCTTGTACTTGTGGTTACGTTTGAGAGATCCAAGAAATGATATCACCTTGAAGTCCTGAACCCATTACAAAGTTTCCTTTTCAGCTTCCTGTTCCATCGAAGAACTTGTTTCTCCCTCCTCTTGAGATTTGTTGTTCTTTTTACCAACTTTATCCGCATATTTGGCAAAAGCAGCACATAGGGCAGATTTCACGGTCAATTCTGGTTCTTTTTTCCTTCGTTTACTTTCCTTTTCTGTGTCTTTTTCTTCTTTATCTTCATTCACTGAACCAACTTCAGTATTAATTTGAGTGGAGGTCTCTGGAACAGCAGGATAATTGGGAACCACACGCTTGAATGGTTCATGAAAAGTATCATACAAGCGCTTTACCTGATAAATTATAAGTTCACATACTTGGAAAAATTATTTTTCATGCAACTCTAACAAATAAAAAAGAAACTACCAAAGTAGCGCAATCCAACCCCTAAATTCAGGACCCACAGAGATAAGAGAACAAGAGCTCAATTATAAATACACACACACACACAAACACACCTTGCGCTCTCCTATGCCAGGGCAACGTGCTAGGTCTTCCATTGATGCGTCCATGACATGAGAAAGAGACTGTAATAACAAGACAACCATCTCCAAATTAATTCTCACCAAAGCCAAGATGATGACATATTAGAAATTTCTGGTGCAAGACAGCAGGCATACCCCAAATGCATTACCAAGTGTGACCACATCAGTCTTGTTTACATGTCGAACTGTTGTGAGAGCATGTGTTAGCTACAACCAAAAGTGTGAGAAATTCTGTTCAATCAATTCATTACCCAACAACCTTATACTATATGTTGCACAAGTACAATATGATAAAAAAGAATCCCAGATATTTCAAATTCTAAGTCAAAATATTCACTAGGACTCAATTCTCAATAGTTGGCCAGCATAAACTGATCTAACAAAAAAGAAAAACAAAATGTTACCCGTGATAGATAATCCGTGTCCATTTGCCCTTGAATAATATCAGCGGACTTGTTTTCGTACACTTTAATAGTCTCCAAATAGCGACCACATTCCTCCAAGCTACAAATAATAAAAGATGAAGAATTGGTCCAGCAATCCATGTAAATCGAAGCTATAACAAACAAAGCAATACTTCACAACTACATCTTGTCCAAGTCCATTTAGTGTTATAAACAAAAGGGGAATAATCATAGGCATAACGAAATTAACTTTGTTTTGTGGATGCACATGACTGGAAATATATCAATACCTCCACCCACATAAAAGGGTACAATCATGAAGAAGAGCAGTCTTGGTAACTTCAAGTAATGGCTTAACAACATCCTCCTGCAACCAAAGAAAAAATAGTGAGCAATATAAACAAACAACCGCTATGTTTATAGGTCCTTTTTTTTTTTTTAATCTTGAAATGGCCAAAAAAAAAAGGGACCAATGCTGAACTTTGGAAGAGGCACAGTTGTCTTAATTGCTTACCACATCAACATGGCAAAGAACAACACGAAGCTTGAAGTTCTTTTGCAATTCTCTTATTCGGTAATATAAGTAGTCTGGATGCAGCAGATGATACCGAAGACTGCAACAAATGGTCAAATGAATACATAAGAACCAGTTTTACTTTTAACATGCGACAAACAAGAACATGTTTAAATAATAATATTTTTTACAATACAACAATTGCTACAAAAGTATGTTCCACAAGTTTATCGGACAAATTTGGAATGTCCATGCACGTACACAAAGCCATCTGCCATATGACAGTAACCTAAAGTTCTAACCTTAGATAGAGTGCACATGAGCTCTGCCCAAGTAAGTAGTCACAAACAACATCTGCAAAAGCCCATCTCACATTCCTGATATGTTTGAGCAATGGGTTCCCCTTCTGCATAAAGAAATGCAACAAAAACATATATTCATACCAAATGCTGAAATTTGGCATTGGGTAAAAGACAATTCTCCAATGCTATTGCTATACTTAAATGTCAAGTTTAGCATATGCAAAAGCATCATGCAACATATTATACATGCTATTTTCACACTTTTGTGTCAACTATAACATTGGCATTAAAAATGGTCCCTAAATTTCGATTCCAAGCTAAATTGCATAGCTCAGTAATGGTTTAACAGTGTATGCTACGACATGCCCCCATGGGAAAAAAAATGAAAAGAACAAAATATTGAAGGGGGAAGAAAAAACCTGTCTGTGGCTGACAAGAATTGCGTTACGATTCTGAGTAGACGAAGACGGTGACGACGAAGAAGAAGCAACAGCATTACTAGAAGATGCAAATGATGAAGAAGACAGAGCATTGGACGGACGAATTTCCCTGAGAAGCAACAAATCCCACACACACACGCACAAGCAAAATAAAGCTCACATTCCAAACAAAACCATCACAAATTATTTAAAAAATAATAAATTCTTAATGCCAAAATCATGGTTAAGCTTCCACTGGCAATTCCATGAAGGTTTCATACTTTCATCTTTATCCACTAATTCCATATTTCCTTCGCCATTGAACATCGCAAACAAAACCAAACAAATCAGACGTTTAGGACATAAAAGATCAATAGAAGCTTCAAACTTCAAAAATGTCCTCTTTTTCCTTTCTACAGAATATACCAATAGCCAAACGCTGAATAACAAAAGCAAAATCGTACCGTGAATCAGAAATCTCCGAAGCCTGCGAGTGTTGCTGCGAGGCGGCGGCGGCGAAGGTGGAGGTTGAGGAAGGCGGCGGCGGAGGAGGAGGAGAGTAGAATTCGGAGGATTTGACGAAAGCGAAAGCTTGAGAAAAGCTCTGCGAGGGAGCGAAGAGAGACGGTGGCGTAGATTTGGACTGCGAGGTTTCGAGGACTTCTTGGTACGAGGGTATCTTGATCACCACCTTGTTAGTGTTTGAGTTCGTCTTCGTCTGGTTTGGCTCTGAGGTTTTCCCTCTGTCGTCGTCGTCTTCCGCCATTGCTCTTCTTTGACGGATTCTCTCCTTCCTTCTTTGTCTTCTCCTTCTGTTGCAGAGACGAAGTGGTGACCCGCGAGTTTCTGAATAACTGTGGGCCGGTGAAAGATGCAAGCCCATAGCATTGGAGGCCCAAGATATGAGAAAAAATGGAGAGCTGAGTGATTCTCAAAAAGGAAAAAAAAAAAAAAAACCATTAAGAAATGAAAAATCAAGAATCAGTGATTATGGAAAAAATCCAAAACTTCAATATTTAAGAAATAAATTTGAAAGAAATATATATTTTTTAGTGAAATTATAACAAACAGGTCATTTTTTTTTAAAAAAATATTTATGGTGAATAATTAATTTGCGAATATATTTATAAGGTAACAACGTAAATAAACTTCTTAAACAAGTCATTTACTGTAAATATTTTAAAATTTATATATTATAGTAATTATTTTCAGAAAAAATCAGCTATTTAGCTCTTTCTCTCGTTTTTAATGGTGTTTTAAAAATTTCTCTTTAGAGAATTAGGAGCTTTTCAAGCTGTACCCACTTTAATTTACTCTTACTCTAGCATTCTTAAACACCCTTTTTCTTCTTCTTTTTTTTTTTAATTTCTTTTATAAAAAAATCAAATTAAAAGGAGAACGATTTTAAAAGAAAAAAAATTAGAAACGCAATTGTTAAAAAATAAAATAAGAGAAGCATATTCTCGAAATTTCTCCTCTATTTATTCACTAATGGAAGATCACTTGAAAAAGAGTGAGCATTTTTTTTGGAGAGCCTACATTTTATTTCTTTTGATGTTGGCGATTGGTGACCAACATAATGTTTTCACAAGGAACCTAATAGAAGATGCGTGAAGAAAGATTGAAAGATATCTTTACATTTGCCAATCATGAGAAGTTTGATTGTTCTCCTATTGTCCTAGAGAAATTAGAATAGCTTTGTTTGGAAAATTAGGACCCCAACAATAGTGAGGCACCGTGTACACAATATCAAACTCTTAAGAGTGAGTACATCTACCACCTTGTTGTATGGCCTATGACGGATGACTCTGTAGCAGATCCGTCTTTACGGCCTTCAGCTTTGGGTTTTATTTGACAACCTAGTAATAACTGATAAGTTATCTGTTACAGTATAAAGCTCTCACATACTATAATGTTTAAGTTTCAACTTGATTCGCTAATATTTTCTAATCTAAAGCGTTGCAAGGCTCATGTAAGAGCACACAAGGTATTTTTTAGAATTGTATATCTTGTCTTAGAATTAGTGATGAACTTCTTGGTAAGAGAGTATATGACTCTTTGCTTCCTTCCCCTTTTTTATCATGTTGACCAAGGACACAACTCATTGATACTTGCATTACTAAAAAGATACATCATGAGTGATCAATTGGGCATTAGCATTAGCCAAAAAAGGAGAATTTAGTTATATATTTCTCTTCACTTTGTCAAACATTTTTTTCCCTTTCTTGAGAATCCTTGTTCCTTGTGTCTATTTTCTCTAAAAAGGCATTACTTTTCAAGATTATGTATAATTTCACACAGTGGTGGAGCTAAAATTTTGTTTCAAAGAGGGCGTAAACTAAAAATTTGAAAAATACTAAAAACTCTTTAAAATATCGAATCCTAATTTTAGTATTTTTTTAAATGTAATTATACTCTAAGAAATTAATTTAGTTTTTTTAAGTAAAATAAATTGAAATGTTACGTTTCAATAGAATAGTGTATTTGGTTGAATAGTATATACGTATGTACAGGTGGGACGTATTTAAATAATAAAAATTTTAGTTGAAAAATTATATAAAAAGTTATTTTGAAAGTACATTATAGGGAATGCTAAAAGAAACAAAAAATTAAAGTTTGGAAACATTTGAAAACAAAGTCATTTTAATAAGAACAAATTAGAAGGAGGTCTCTATGAAAAAATAGTAATAAAGAGGGTTGCGCGAAAAAAAGGCTTAAATATGACTTCATTTTTTTTAAAAAAGCACGTTTATAAGTCATTTTTAAAAATATAAGAATTTAAACATTAAAATACTTTAAAAAGAGCACATTAGAGAAAAATATTTCAACAAAAAACCTAGAATTTAATTGAAAAACACAAAACAAAAATATAATAAAAAAATATATTGAGATTTGGATTATTAGATAGGAATTTGAAATACGTATTTATTAACTGCATTGGTAGGCTTTCGACTCAATCTAATAGCCTACCTATCCTTGGAGCTTTGTACTATAAAAATATCTACGGATTATGCATATTTGTGAACGTCAAATGCAATCAAAAATAAAATAATATATATATATATATATACAAAAAAAAAAAAATTGACCATATCTAATTCAGTAACACATACCTTAATTTACCAGTAGCTTTTTAGGAAAAATACCCTAGATGCTTATTAGCATTAGGGTCGGTAATTTCAGACATAATATGATGACACGATACAAAAACGACACGAGATAAACAGGTTTGGACTGCAAGTTTATTAATTTGGTCATAAATGAGTTGGCATGAATAACATGAAAATAAACAGGCTGGATTCGTGCTAGCACATTTAACACGCTTTAACACGTTTAATTAAACGGCCATAAATGTATTGGCACGACACGACACGACCCGCGTATTTATAGCACATTTAAATTTAAAATAAAATATTTGAAATATTTGTAGTAGATTAGTATTAATTAGAAATTGTGTCTTTGTTAATTTTCTTTATTAGCTTTTTTCTTTTAATTTTTTAAATTTTCAGTTAACTGGGTCGTAAACATGCTATAATTTTTTCTTTTAATTGGTGTTCGTGTTTGTATTTTAAGCACGATTATTAATCGTGTCGTGTTTGTGTTTAGCCTAATCATGTTGTGCTATAATTTTGCTGACACGAATACGATACATGAACACAAATTGCTAGCCCTAATTAGCATATGATCTTAGTTTGTTGCTAAGCACCAAAATGTAGCTTTGTACGTAAGGCTTTTGAGCTGGAAACGTGTGACTGTACCAGCTTATACTCTAAAAGTGTCATGTCGAAGAACCCTAGCAAGGTAAATTCAAGTGCGTTTTTCCAAATGAAACTTTCCTTAAATGTTCAAAAAGTCAAAGAAAGAAGCTATAGCTGGATCCATAGCTTTGCGTGGGAGCCAAGTATGCCCGTACATGATGTTGAATAAATTCTAAAGAATATAATCGAGCAGATGCGTTTCAAATGCTTGACAAATAAAACATGCATAGAAAATTATTTGTGGCCGTGCTATATATTCGTTAAAGCTTAAATAATCACTTTAGTATATTTCAAAAGAGCCAAAAAAAAAAAAGAAAAAAAAAAAGCAAAAGAAACGCCAATATTCCTTAAAAAAAAGGACCAATAATATTGCTCCATTTAGCGATAAATATGACCGACAAAAGAAATCGTATGTCGCAAGATAAAGTGTTTTGTTGGAGAATTTTGTATGTAAGAAAAGAACAGAGGCTATGAATTTTTGGAAAAGGGCAATGTGTTTGAGGCATGTATGGACATTTTTTTAAAGGTTTTATTTGCCCTTATTTTTTACAGTTTGCTAATGAGTTTTATGGCAAATTATTCATAAGATACAACAAACACTTAAATACAATATCTAATAATAATATGGTGTTTCAGAAGAAGATATAAATTCTATAATAATTCTAGAGATTAAAAAAAGATAGAGATGTCATTTTATGAATAGACACAACCGGCTCAACTCACATTACCTTTGATTAAAGGTAACTCTTCATTTATGAAGGTATTTATTTATATATCAATGCATCTATTAAAATGGATATGTCCGTTGCTAATAGATGTTTAGGTTTGTATGAAAGTATACCACTAATGTTTACACTAGTTCAAAACATGTCAAAGAACACATTTTTCTATTATACATCAGCTCAAAAGAACGCCAGCTGGCGCCGTGGCACTTGGCTCACTGTGTAATTTTTTGTAGGTCTTTAGCAGTGGGTGCCACGGACCCAACGCCTCTGTCTCATTTTGTGCTGTTTTGCACTTCTAGAGCCATGGCCTTTACTATGGGCACTACGGTGCTCCGAGTTGAATCTAAATACATTAAAAATGTCTTTTTCAACTTATATCTGTATGATCTTTGATCTAAAATATGTTAGAGAGACATATTACAATCTTTCTAACAATCCCCCACTAGATTGTAATATTTCTCCAAATCAAACAACGATAAACTTATACATACAAGAATGTATCTTTCGATTTTAACCTTCAATTAGTAAATATACTTCAAAGTATTCACAAGACAATAGTATGCTTTGTATTAAACTTTGTCTCTTAAGCAAACACCAGAGATACATCACTTAAGAGATATCCCAGAATTCAAATTATGTTCCAATTATTTTACACTATTTCAGCCTTGTGCACTATCTTGTATTCATGAATATTTACAAGATTAAACCATGGCCTTGTTAGAAACGGTAACATTCCTTATGTTTACTTAGGTGAAGTCTCAAATCATGTCACTAGCTACTTTGAGACCTGAACTTCATTAAAAGCATAAACTCAACTTCAACCACACAACTATTTTGCACCGAACGCCTTAGAAGGGACAAATAAATTTTTGGTGCTAACCCGGTCACATAACAATGACTTGTTATTACCCATTTAACTATGGAATAGTTGGGTTACCATCATCAGCGACTCTTACACAAAAGGTTTCAATCCTATTTCACTATATGTGTCCTTGACTAAGTCTCTTGAAAGACCTTTTGTCAAGGGATCTGCTAGGTTCTTGTTAGTCCTAACATAAACAACATTAATAATAACATCGGTTATTAGTTATTTAACATATTCATGTCTCAAGCTAATATGTCTAGACTTTCCATTGTAAAATTTGTTATAAGCTCTAAACAATGTAGCTTTACTATAGCAGGACAAAGAAATAGATGGCATCGGTTATGGCCACAACTCAATATCAAACAATAAATTTATTTGTCATTCTACTTCTTTGCCCGCAGCTACAAGTGCTATAAACTCACTTTCCATCATTGAGTGAGTTATGCACGTTTGTCTCTTAAAAGCCCAAGACATGGCTCCTACTATAATTGTAAAAATCCAACTGGATATGGATTTATTATTACTTGCAGTGGTTATCCAACTAGCATCTGAGTACCCTTTTAGTACCATGGGATAATCGTTGTAAAGCAAACCTAAATTAATGGTCCTTTTAAGATAACCAAGTATCATTCCAATTGCTTTTCAATGTTCAACACTTGGGTTATTCGTAAATCTTGACATTTTACATATCGCAAATACAATGTCTAGCCTTGTACAATGCATAGCATACATCAAGCTACCAATCGTACTAGTATACTCAAGCTATGTTATCGCTCGACCATCATTTTCTAGTAATTTAATACTAGAATCATGTAAGGTATTTGCTTCTTTAAACTTCAAATGATTGAATTTCAGAAGCACCTTCTCAATAGAATGAGATTGACACATCGAGTAACCCCTACTATGCTTCCTCACTTTCACATCTAAAATAGTATCTACCTCACCAAGATTCTTTATCTTAAATTTTTAAGTTAGATACTTCTTAGTATCATTCACTCCTTGCATGTTTTTCGAAAGATAAGCAAGCCATCAACATATAAATACATAATCACACCAAAATCATTTGTAAATCTAGAATAAATATATTTATCCACATTATTATGCTTAAAACCATGAGACAATATCACCAAATCAAATTTCTCAGGCCATTATTTTGGTGCATGCTTTAATCCATAAAGTAATTTGACTAACTTGCAAACCTTATTCTCATTTCTAGGTAACACAAACACCTTGGGTTTTTTGATATAGATTTCCTCATCAAGATCACCACTTAGAAAAACTATCTTTACATCCATTTGATGCACATGCAAATTATATATCGAAGCAATTGCAAATAGTACTCTAATAGATGTCAACCTAGCCACCGGAGCATATGTATCAAACTAGTCTATACCACACTTTTGTTTAAAGCCTTTGGCTACCAATCTAGCCTTGAATATTTGTATAGACCCATCAATATTGTACTTTCTTCAAAACATTAATTTGTTGCTTATTGGTTTTGATCCCGAAGGGAGATCAACCAAAACCTAAGTTCCATTAGACATGATTGAATCCATGTCATAATTTACAGATGATATGTCCTTGTATCTTCTTCAATATATAGCAACAAATGTATTTTATTAAGTATACCATTTCTATCTCCTTCAACCAAGAAGATCAAAGCTTGAGATGAAATAAAATCCAATGCTAAACTCTTTTCTTTTCTTTCATGTCGACTTCTCCTCGATTTAAAAGATATAGACTCTTTCCTTTTATTATTGGAGGTACTGGAAGTATAATCACATGGTTGATCAACATTAGATTCTAATTCAATTGTAGAATCAATAATAAATTTATTTTCAATGAATTTCAACGTCTTTTGATTCCACTATCACATTTGAATCTAGATTCAACAATCTATATGCCTTGGAATTTTCAACGAACCCCACAAAAACATATTTAATACCCCTTGTACCTAACTTTGACGTTCTACGGTTATGCACTCTATAGAAGGCTTAGTAGCCCCATACCCTTAAATACATCAAGTTTGGTTTCCTTTCTTTCCGCATTTCATATGGAGAGACTTGTGTTTTCATAGACGTTATCCTATTATGAACATGACATAGAGTAAGTAAAGCTTCCCCTCATAAGTTAATAGGCAATTTAGCATTAAGAAGCATGGAGTTAATCATGTCGGTAAAAATCTTATTCTTTCTTTCAGTCAAACCATTTTGTTGAGAAGTAAATGGGGCTGACTTTTAGTGAATAACACCATACTCTTCAGAAAAGGCATCAAACTCACTAGAAAAGTATTCACCACCTTTATCACTTTGAATCATTTTGATTTTCTTATCTTTTTAGTTCTGAGCTTCAGCCTTAAAAAGTTTGAACTTATCTAAGGCTTTATCTTTTGATTAAATTAAGTACACGTATGTGTATCTAGAACAATCATCAATAAAAGTGACAAAATATCTTCTTCCTCCTAAATATCGGTATAAATCAAATCCAATATTTGAATATTTCTATCGGCTTTAGGAAAGGGTTTCTTTGTTAATTTTGCTTGTATACATATCTTACACTTATCATACTTTTCATCTTTGTAATTAATCAAATCATGTTTAGTCATGTATTTCAAAGATCTAAAATTTAAGTGTGCTAAATGAGCATGCCAAATATCAAAAGACTCAACAATATAAATGGAATTCATCACTTTATTATTATTGATACTAAGTTTGCACATGCTATTACAAGAAAAACCCTTTCCCAAAAATGACACATTTTTAGATATAATACGAATATTGCCCTTAAGTACAATCTTAAGACAATTCTGACACATAAGAGAAGCATATACAAGATTCTTTCTAACATTGAGAAAATGGAAGACATTATTCTAAGTAACTTTCTTTTTGGAAGTAAAGTTGATCTGCGCCATTTCTTTTTTGGTAGCCACCGATGCATCGTGGTTCCCCATGAAGACTGTTTGTACTGCTTTTCCACTGCATATGACAAGAACAAGCTCTTATCATTGCAAACATGAATGGTGGTACCGAAATCAAGCCACCAATTGCAGGACTTTGTTGCAACCATGTTGGTTTCAATAATCATGCCAATTTGCATTTCTGAGACCATAGCACAAATCTCTTTGGATTTCTCTTCAAAAACATTAGCTTTGTTGGAGTTCACTTCTTTCTTTTTCTTCTTGTACCTACATTCACTTTAACAATGTTGGCAAAAGAAACAATTCTCGGTAAACTTTTTTGAGTCATTACCGGACCTTTTGCATTTCTTGTCATTATTATTCTTGAAGTTCTTTTGAAACTTACTAGTTTCAGCCACAATAACTTTAGAAGAGTTTAAAATTTTTCCCTTGGGATCACAAGACTTAGTCTCCTCTTCGATACTCAAGTGTTTTTGCAACTCTTCTATCTTCTATGGAGGAGTTTCTTTCTATAACCATTCCAAGATTGGGATAATTTAGCAATAATAACCCTTACAAGAAATGATTTAGAAATCTCAACCTTCATTTGAGTTTTGTAACAATGACTTGTAATTCATGTATTTGATCTAGAACGAACTTGGAGTCAAACATAGAAAATTCTAGAAATTTAAGGATAAAGAATTTCTCTAGACATTCTTTTTCAGCCTTGTACTTATATTCAAGGGTGTTCTATATCTCCATCGGGGAGTCCATGTTGTGGTAGAGATCATAGAGACGATTGAAAAGAGTGTTGAGAATGTGTCCATGACACATGACTTCATTGTCTTCCATCTTCTTTCTAGTGCATTGACAGCATCAAAATTGTCCTCCTTTGGCTTCGGGAGTGGCTTTATCTTTGGATCAAGCACATAAGCGATATTGACCACCGTTAGTAAGAAGAACAACTTCCCCTTCCAAAGAGTAAAGTTGGTGCCATCAAAACAGTCAAGTTAAACATTTGGGTTGAGGAAGGATGTCACGATCTTTTCAACCTTCGTCATAGTAAATTAAAGTTAGACATGTATGCCCTAAGGAGTAAAATGTTGTAATATGTTTTTGGAGATATTTTATCAATAAAGAATTTATTTATTATTTATATACCAATTATTTTCCTCTTTATGTTCATATTTGTTGAATGTATGATAAGCAAACAAAAGTCTAAGACTGTCAGTCTAAACCTTTGAGAATCAGGCATATGATGGACATATTATGTGAAAAACATGATTCTAAAAGTGATGGTCTAAATCATAAGGTCCGCAATCTAGGGAATAAAGTTGGGCATTTTATTAATGCTAAAATTGTTATGTTGTTTATATCTCTAACGGGAAATGGTTTGTCTTGGCCATCAAAGTTAGACTCTACAAATAGAAACAATGATACATTGTCATAGGTGACGATGTATTAGATTAGGACATAAAGTGAAATTGATTTGGATTAATAATTTTATTTGTGCAAATCAATTCACTTTAGACAATCTATGTGTTGTACCTTAATTCAAAAATGACTAATGGGCCCATTGTTTTGACTTATGTCTTTTGATGTACCAAAGGGTTACATCTTAACTTTGTGATGGTGCGAATACCGGTACATTGGAGACATGACTCATGATAGCGTAGACCTGTTATTCATAGATATGGAATCTATAGCTCCATTGGTGGAGTCAATTATATTCTCTTATATGCATTATCCTGTAATTAGAAAACTGAAACGTTCAACCATTTAGATACATAGGTGTAACCTAATGGTATATTATCCTTGGATGCTAAGTTTTCTAATGGTGAGATAATGGAACGTAAGATAAAAATAATCGAAAAGGTAAGATGGAATTTATCCTTAAGCTAATTATGAATATCCTATAGGGATAAGACGGATTATGAGATGTCCTAGACACTTAGCTAATTTGGGCTTCGTTTTTTTATATAGTTCGAGAATGTAGCACTAAACTTTTAGTGGAGTAGCGTTAAAGTTGATAATTATAAAATGTGTATCTAGGATATTATATTTTATAATTATAAGAGCTTGAACTATATAGGTCCATCAGGTTTCCTTTGCTAGCTCATAATAAAGCCTGTAACGTTACGACATGCTTTTTTAATAAATTGATGACTTATGTTAAATTATTAGATTGACTGAAATTCGATATGATCAGATTATTCATGTCCATTTATCAGTTAAATTAATTTTTGTAAATCAATTCACGACAAACTTGTTGAATTATCAGAATATTTATTTGCCTAGAGATTATCTAGATATGACTGTTTTAATCAGATAACTTCTTTTTGGGTTATTTGAATTAAAATTGAGGCTCTATCCAAAGAATCTCGAGTGAGAAATAAAAGATTCTTAGAGATCATATTATCATAAGTTCGGTAGGCTAATCGGTTAATTCGACCTGCCAATGGAGCAAGTTTGGAAGGCCGACCTGTTAGTTCGGCATGCCGATCTTACGATAATTTAATCATGCATTTTTACACGATTTTATTAGAAGTTGATCCATATTTGAATTTTTGAGGCTTTATCTGATAATGACCAACCTAGGGAACGACCATTATAAATAGGGAGTGAGTTTTCTAAGGTATTTAGATCAGTTGAGAAGTTAAGAGTGAGTATTATAGTGTTAGATACTCTAAAATTCCCTTAGAGATTTTGTTCACAATCATGAACCTTTGTTTTGGGTCTTTTCAATTGATTGGAAGGAGAGTCATTAGGGATGAGCTGTACGACACGTGCCCACACACACTCTGATTGTGGATAGAGAATAGCAAAGAAGACCAGTTGGTTGAGGCTCTTCTAGAACGTCCTTTTCTTCACAGATTGCAGGAGCTCTTCGGCATACAAAGTTTAGTAAGATCTAGTTAATTTATGTTTATAGCATGTCAAACTTGTGTTTTGGAAAATACTTTGATTTAAAATTTTTAAAATTCTATTGCATACTTTTTTTTCCAACAATTAAAACCTTTAAGATTGTTGGAGAATTTTATGCATAAGAAGAGAATGTAGGCTATCAATTTTGGGAAAATAGAAATGTGTTTGAGGCGTATATAAACACTTTCCTTAAAGGTTTTATTTGCCTTCACTTCTCAAAGTTTGCTAATGAGTTTTATGGCAAATAAGTCTATGGAAATGTGTTTGAGGCGTATATGAACACTTTTCTTAACGGTTTTATTTGCCCTCACTTCTTAAAGTTTGCTGATGAGTTTTATAGCAAATTACCTCCAAGATACAACAAATACTTGAACATAATATCTAGCAATAATATGACATTTTAGAAAGAGATATGAATTCTGTAATAATTATAGAGATTAAACAAAGACAGGAATACCATTCATGAATGGATTCAATCCACACAACCTTTGATTGAAGGTACCTCTTCCTTTGTAAAGGTATCTATTTATGTATAAGTGCATCTATTATAATAGATATGTTCATTGCTAATAGATGTTTAGGTTTGTATGAAAATATACAACCAATTTTTGCACTAGTTCGAAACATGTCAAAGAACACATTTTTCCATTGTACATCAGTATGAAAAAGCGCTTTTGGTGCTACGACGCTAGGCTCACAATGTAATTTTTTGCATGTCTCAATGGGTGCCGCGGCGCCCACGTCTTTTTTAAATGGGTATCGTGGCCCTAGCACCTTTGTCCCATTTTGTACTGTTTTGCATGTCTAGCATCGCGGCCTCCAATATAGGTGCCACGGCTCTCCGAGCTAAATCTAAACACATTAAAAATGTGTTTTCTAACTTATATCCATGTGATCTTTGATCTAAAAGATGTTAGAGAGATATATTACAATATATCCAATATGTTTTAGGAATATGCCAAAGTAGAGTAGAGAGAGTATTTAATTGGCTTAACCTCATGAAAGTAATAGCGGAGCCAACCTTCATCTTCAAATTACTTCAATAGAAACATACGCTAGAATTTTTTAAATAAATTAATAATATAAAAATTATGAAAAAACACTATATTTTAAAACTTTTCAAGAGCTACCAAATGCATATTCAAATACTCGTGATAAAATAGGGACACAAATTAAAGGCATGTTTGGCACACCGTATCGTACTGTATTGTATTGTATTAGTGTTACAAAATACATTGTTTAGTTTTGCTCTGTATGAACATGTTGTATTACACTATGCAATGTTTGTTTACCACCGTATTATATTATGTTAGTATTTAAACTTTATATATAATAAATTTGGGTAATAGTTTCGGGGTTAAAATTCAGGTTTAGGATTTGGGTCGAGATTCAAGACGAGGATTGGGGTCAGGATTCGAAACTGGAGTCAAAGTCGAGATTTAGGACTGGGGTCGATGTCAGGATTTGGGATCGAGGTCGAGGACGGGATTCGAGACCATGGTCGAAATTGAGATTTGAGACCGAGTTCGAGGATGGGGACGGGATTTAGGACCAAAGCGGGGCAGGGATTTTGGGTCAAGGTTGGGGTCGGGATTCAAAGCTGGGGTCGATGGCAGGATTTAGGATCAGGGTCAGGATTCAACATTAGGGTCGGGATTTAAGACTGGGGTCGTGGTTGGGAATCGTGATTTGGGACTAGGGTCAAGGTCGGGATCTAGGATTTGAGACTAAGGTCGACGTCAGGATTCAAGGCCTAGATAGGGGTTGAGATTTGAGTTTAGAGTCAGGATTGAGATCGATGTATGGATCAAGATTCTAGGCTAGGGTTAGGGTCAAGATTTTGGACCAGGGTTGGGGTTGAGGACAAGATTTAGGACCAAGGTCCAAGTCAGGATTAGGGACCGGTGTTAAGGTCAAGAATTGAGATCGGGTTAGGGTCGACGTTGGGATTCAAGACCAATATCAAGGTCGGGGTTGGGAGGGACCGGACTTTAGATCAAGATTTGGGACCGGTGTCGGGTGGCACTCAGGGTTAGGCTTGGGCTCGAGATGAGGACTAGGGTCAGGACCAGAATTCAAGGTCACGATTTAGAACTAAGGTCAGGGTTAGGATTTAAGACTCGGTCTAGGTTAGGATTAGGATTCGTAGAACCCGACCCTTACCCCAACCTTAGCCTTGAATCCTTACCCCAACCTCGACCCTGGCCTAGAATCCTGACCCTTATCCTAGCCTTGGATCTCGACCTTGGTCCCGAATCCTAACCGTGACCTTAATTCCAAATTCCGACCCTAATGCCAACTCAAATACTAAATCCTAACCTATAATCCTAACACCAACCTCGAACCTTGACTGTGACCTCAATATCAAATTCTAACTTTGATCTGACCTTGACCTTGATTCTAAATCCCAGCCTCAAATCATGACCCTGTTCCTAAATCCCACCTCGACCCCGATCCCAACCCTGGTCCCCAATCTTACCTTGAATTTTGACCCTAACTTTGGTCCTAAATTTTGACCTAGAATCCTGACCTTGACCGTTGCCCTAAATTCTGACCCCGACCCCAATCTTGAATCCTGACCTAAAATTCTGACACCGACCTTCAATCCTGTCACAACCCGCCTTTTCGGGCTGTGATAAAACTCTTTCTTACTTACTTTAGGGCAAAAATTTAGGAATTTTTTTTAAACGGGAATAAATTATTGCCTTATATTAACTTTGGTAATTCCTAAAATACTTTCACATACTTGTATTTAGATAATTAATACTTTTACTTTCATAACATCTTTCTTTTAAACATTTCATATCAAAATAACTTTAAACATATGTAGCGGAAAACATTACAGCAGCGGACTCCATACCCAATCTGCACACCATCCATCTCTCCGCCAGCTCACCATTTGAACTTATTCTGACCTTCTCGTCGGAATACCTACAGCATGAAATACTTAATGAGCTAACGCCCAGTAAGTCCCATGAATCCCACATGGATATTCACATGAATGCATGAATCAATTATGCTTTCTTATAAACTTTCTTTATCCTCATCATTTCTTATCTTTATTAGGGCCCAAGTGTTCGTACCATTGCGTAATTTAATTTAGGTCTACGTAACACCGTAACCATAACATATCCTTTAAACTCCCCTTGAGTTAGGAGTCGGTATGACACTTTTCTTAATTTCTAGTGATACATTGACCAGTCCATTTATTATGGTTGACATACCATGCATGAAGTGATAATCACATATTATCCATGAAACATAAATTCTCTTGCATAGCATAGTACACACAGGTACTTACTTTTTATACACACTGGTACACATTAATATACGCATTGGTATATAGCATAATGTACTCACAGGTACTTAACATAAAATGTACACACAAATACCTACTTTATACATACTCAAGTATTTATCATTGTACACACAGGTACGAAATCATGATACACATGCTCATTTTCATTATTGTACACACAGGTACATAACATATAATACACACAGGTACAAAATCATGGTACACATGCTCATTTTCATTATTGTACACACAGGTACATAACATCTTGTACACACTGGTACACATTAATATGCTCACAATTATTCATACATGACTATACCCCTAGGTATTCATATCATGGCAAACATACAAGTTTATACTTAATTATACGCACAGGTATACATATACATACATTTCTTTCTAAACCTACATTTCATACTGTAGGTGGGAAGGGTACTTACTTGATGCGAATGTTGGGCAACTTAACCTCGATTTCCCTTCTCCTAGACTCCTAGGATCCTGTTGGCCAATTACAAAGCCATTAGCCAAATTCCACTATGTTTCGATACGAAACATCCGTTAGTTAATAAATTGAGTTGCATTACCATGTACAACTCTATAAACCACTGTTTTTTTTTCTTATTTCTGTCTAACTTTACCCTATCGATTCTAACGAAGGGCGGGAACCCTTTCTAGTCATTTTCTTATTCCATTGGAAACATTTCAAAACGGTTCAGATTATTTGGACAAAAATGACGATTTTGCCCTTCATGGGTTTACTAACCTACCCGAGCTCGATTTCGTTATACATACGAAAATAACCATATACTAATTTTAAAATAACACCCTAGTGGGTCAAATCTCTTTATTTCTCAATTATGCCCCATTTTCATAAAACTTTACGGTTTAGTCCCTGAACTGAAAATTTTGACGATTTCACCCCCGGGACTAAAATTTACTTCTTTGCATCAAAATTTCCTATTTCTCTCAAGGATTATTTTTGCTGAAGGTACCATACCTTAAATCATTTTGAAAAATGACATTTTTGTCATTTAACACTTTTTTCACTTTTAATATATTCTTTAAAAATCAAAAACTCATAAACGATTGAGTTTTTGGACAAACCGTCCGCGTAACCTAACAGTTTCATCGAGATCTACAACTTTTGTGTTTTAAATTTTCCCAAAATCTCACTGTACAGGGGCGTTTTTAACTATTTTTCAAATCTGCCGAGAAGGAACTTTTTCTTTCAATTTAGTCCCTATGGCATTTTTACAAAAATCCGTTTCAAAATTGCAATTCCACCCTTGCAGAAACCATTTCATGTCTTAATCAAAAGATTCTCATGCTCAAACATCACTTTTACAAAGTCTAACATCAAAATTACAAAAATAATACTTTTTGCAAAAATTACCATTTTGCACTATAAACCAAAGTTTCACAACTCAAACTTGCCAATCATCACATATACATGAAATTCCATCAAATACATGCTCAAAACCCCTCATGGGTTTGAAAGAATAAAAATCAAAGCAAAATTCAAAACTTTAAACTTTAAAACTTACCCAAATAACATTTTTTTTGGATTTCTAGCCTTCAAAGGCTTCTTGAACTTCTTCTTGGACTTCCTTTTCATGCAAAAATAGCATGGATTAATCTTTGCCCTTTACCCATGAAAAATCCCTTGAAAACTCATGAAAAAGTTTAGGATTTTACCTTAAAACTTGTGGGAAATCCTTGTACTTGCTTGTAAAACTTGTTTGGGGTTATTTTTGCAAAGTTTAGGGGCTGAGAAATTTTTTTAGAGACCTGGACATGGCTGCCGAATCTTAGAAGGAAAGAAAGGAAGTGAATTTTTGTGATAACTTTGCCTTAAATGCATCCTTATCACATTTGGTGACTCATGGTAACCCATGAGTATACCACTAGGTGTCCTCATCTTATTGGGCCACATTGCATGGCTTGTTGGCCCAATAGAATTCAAGCAAATGTCCACTTTGTGGAGTTAAAAATTTATACTGTGTAATTTTTCACCACACAGTATTTTTCCTATACTGTCGTGGTCAAATCAGTGTACCTTCTATCCTTAGACTATATAAAAATATTTAACTTACTTTTCGTTTACTTTTGGAGGCCAATCATAACATTTTTCGTATCTGCGTTTTCATTTAGCAGTATTCTTATACTGCTCTGGCCTCCTTCTACCCCCGGTTAGGGTTAGGACAACCTCTATGTCCTATTTACATTCTAATCATTCATTCGTTTATATCACAATTTCACAATTAATTGTGACATGAAATTCATTTTATGGATATTATGCACAAATTTTTGAGTCATCAAACTCATAAAATTTGTATTTTATAATATCCACAATTGCATTACATATGCCTTAAAATTTGCAATCAATGCCGCTCATTCATATTTTATTGTAATTTTCACATAAATTACAATTTTTACAAAATTTCACATTTTTAAGAATAAATTCATTAATTAAACCTAATTAAATATTAGGTTTTATTGATGACGTTTTCTAAGTCATTACAAATCCTAACCTCGACGTTGGTCTCCAATTTTGACTTCGACCCCGACCCTAACCGTGGTTTCAAATCCCAATCTTGAATCCCAACCCGGATCTCAAATCCTGACCCCAACTTCAATCCCGATCTCGAATCTTGACCCTGAATCTAGTCCCCAATCCTGATGCTAAATCCCAATCCCAACCCAAGTCCTAAATCTTGACCTAAAATCCCAACCTTGATCTCGGCCCTAAATCCCAACCTTGACCTTAACGTTGGTCTCGAATCTTGACCTCGACCTAGTCCTTAATTTTGATCTTGATTCTAGTCCTGAATCTCGATCTAGAATCTCAACCCTAGCCCCAACCCCTGATCTAACCCTAAGAATAGTCTCGAATCTCGACTCTTACCCCTGTCTCGAATCTAGACCCTAATTCTACCCTGTCCCTGACCAATCTTGAATTCTGACATCGACCCCTAATTTCAACCCTGAATCCTGAGCCCTAACTTGGTAACGAATCCTAACCCTGACCATAGTTTGTATCTCGATCTCAACCTTGATCCCAAATCTCGACCATGGTCCTGAATCCTAACACCTACCCTCAATCCCGACCATAACACTGGTCTCGAATCCCAACTTTGACCCTACCCTAGACCCTAGTCCTAAATCTCGACCCCAACCCTTGTCCTAAATCCCACCTCGAATCCTGGCCCTGGCCTCAGCCCTAAATCCTGATCCCCACCTCAGTCTCAAATCTCGACCCTAGACCCCGATCTTGAATCTTATTCTAAAACTTCAAGTTTTATGTCAATTTTTAATATATTTTAAATATTTGATTGGTTTATTAATACACCCTTTTGGTTTAAATTATACAATATAGTCTAATATGGAGGTTTTTGGTCGTATTTGATATCACGACTTATATCGTATTAATTTTTGATTTCGTATTAAATAGTACAATACATAGATGTCATTAAGACATTGTATTATTTTTAAATAATACAATATAGAGTGCTAATACGGCGTGGCAAATATGCCCTAAAATACATAAATTTGAGGGAGGGCAACAAGATAAAATTATAAGATTTTTAGAGTTGATTTTTGAAAAAAAAAAAAAAAAGGGGTCAATGGATAGTGATGGCGGGTTCAGTTTGGTTTTTTGGATGGCAGGTTGATTACCACCAACCTGCAAACTACCCATGAAACTACGAGCAGTTTTGGTTTGGTTTTGGGTGGGTTGAGGCTGTTTGGGCATATTCTATTGCCCAATATAAATTTTTTAGAATTTTTAAAAAAAATAAAGAAAATTTGTAGAAAATATAAGATGATAAT
Source organism: Artocarpus heterophyllus (assembly GCA_025403435.1). Taxonomy (NCBI): domain Eukaryota; kingdom Viridiplantae; phylum Streptophyta; class Magnoliopsida; order Rosales; family Moraceae; genus Artocarpus; species Artocarpus heterophyllus. The sequence continues at coordinate 18,681,953 of CM046337.1, forward strand.
ATATGAAGCTTCCCCAACAACAACCAAGTTTGACGTCTAGAGATAGTGACCATATTCACAACAAATTAAGAATATTTCTCCACATAAAATATAATCATTCACTCTCATAAAAAATTGATAAACATAATCATTCATTGCAACAAAAAACACCAAGGATAGATGAAGTGATGAACAAAGTCAAGAGTTCTTGTTCTTCCACAAAGCCTGTTCATTGGGTTAGAAAATAATAGGAAACTACAGATGAAGTGATGTAACGCCCCTATATGGGGGTTAACAGTTTTTAATGAGATAAAATAAAAATAAATAATAAAAGTAAAACCTTAAAAATAAAATTTGCCCGGGACTTAAATGAAAACTCTCAACTCAAAAATAAAAATATAAACGACAAATAAACCACAGTTTTAATGTAGCACCTTAAATTTAATAATATAAACTGTTGTCATCATCATTTTAACCCTCAACACATTGTAATACAGTCACAGAAAGTAACAATTGATGCTTACATTATCATGAAGAACATTCTCAACAATTGAAGCAGTCCCAATGTAATATAGCTACATCACTTCCTCAACTATATTTCTCGTAGCCACCTCACACTTAGTGAGTCCTGAAAAGATAAAAAAATATAAGGGAATGAGCGACACTATGCTCAGTAGAGAAAGCCATTACTCACCTTTAGGTTTTTATCATTACCACATTAAAACCTGCATGGTTAATAAGTTACATCATATTCCAGATTATGAGGTTTATTATGATCACATCTTATGGATACCGTAGTTAATCATTACCAAGTGTCATAATTACACATTTATACAAATATTACCAATCATCATTGTTCCTAGGTATCCATGTTAAATTGAGTATTACTCAACTCATCGAAACCCAAATGGGCGCACTTGATCACCCTATAAACATTTCAAGGGTGTTCCGGTGAGGGGACATCAAGCCCCGAGTCCTCACCAAGTCGATTCCTGTACAGTGTGTTCTGGGACTTTCAACCCAAGGAAGCGTCATCGCCTTCCCCCTATTTTACCTTTTAGGGTATTCATGCCCAAGGACGTAACCGTCGCCTCTTCATGTCTCACAATTTCTCTATATTGAATCATTATCAATAGAGTTAGTTTTCCTAACCATGCTTCTCAATTTATAACATGTGTCAATTCATTATGTTCCTCGCCGTACAATACAAGACGAGTCCATTTCATAGTTTCATATGTGATAATCATATAATATCAGTTCAACATAGATATATATATTGCGGCAAAACAATCAATTTTAATTCTATAAAAACCTTACAAAAGATGAGTAATAGAATCCCTACCTTTCAAGCTTATCAACAGTCTCTTAATCCTGGAATCAATTAACGTTAGCTCCATACTCCCTTGATCTTGAACTCCAAGCAAAACAGATCCAGTTGTATCTCGCTGTATCTACGAAGCATCCTCTGTAGTGCTCCTCGAGCGACTATGAATGGCTAGGAATGCTTCCTGGAGATCATACATTCTTGAAAACGTCATTCTGGACTCCGATACTGCTGTTTGAATCGCCTCGATTCGCGTGCAGTCGGTACCGGATGATTTTCATCGGAGTGGAATTTGCTCAAACGGAGGTCACCATTGCATCCAGAGCATCGAAACGAGTCAGGAGGCGGTCTCGGATCTTCGATCGGAGGTCCGGATCACAAAATTCCAATTTAGCCTTTGACTGGTCGTTGACCGGCGTTGACCGACTTTGACCGTCGTTGACCGGCGTCAATCAGGGTCCGTTGGCAGCTGGGCTCGGGCCTAACCCCCCTAAATCGACCCTTCTGAGTCCAATGGCGGGGTCAATTTCACCCAATTCTGCCTCTAACATAGCGGGTTGTGAAGTACAATGTCGGTAGAAATGGATGAGCTCCGATCTTGATTCTCTGACAATGGAAACCTGAAATTGGCTGAGGGCTTTTGCTACCCATCCTCCTATGAGCATTTCCCCTCATCCAATTTGAAGAAACGTGGCTGGGAAGAGCCAAAACGGAGACTCCCGCGGCGGTTGACGGCGGCGTTGGCCGTTCTCCGACGAAACCGGCTCCTTCCGTGCAATTGATCGAGGGGTTTTACTCCCCTTGATCCTCTGAACTCATTGGGAGGGGTGGTGTCAGTCACCTCCTCCGGCAAGGCGGAGTTCCACCATGGGGGCGGCGGTGCACGGCGGCAATAGGCGGGCAGAGCAATCCGGCGGTTGTTGAGCTGCCACCAAGGGTGGGTTTTGTTCCTCTCATCACGGTGGTCGTGTAGGAACAAGAATCACGTCGATCGGACGTCGGACGGCGAAGATATCTCGTCGAAAAGAAATGGGTTTTGTCGCCACTTTGGGCGGCGCATGTGGTCTCCTCCGGCGGCGTTTTGGGCAGCGCGGCACCTCGTTGGACTCAGCTCGTCGAGAGCTTTCCATTGGTGCGGGAGGTGTCGAAAACGGATGCCGAAATCTCAAACGATCTTTGAGGAGAGAGAGAGAATTTTTTAGAGAGAGAAAGTAGAGAGAGAGAGTTTCGAATTATGAGAGATTTTCTGATTTTTTTTTTATATATATACTAGGTAATTAATCTAATTACCTTAATACCCTTAGGAGAATAACGGGTGTCACAGCTCTACCCCCCTTAAAGAAATTTCGTCCTCGAAATTTCAATTCTAGTAATACTAGTAAAAATTATGATTCCAATTCTGAGTCTAAACCGTTAATGTTGTTTGTCTTCCAAATTTAAGTTATCGTATCTCCACTCATTTACTTGCATAATAAATCTTACTCCTAAATCCCTCAATGAGAGTATTTCTGACAAGTTTCAACTTATAACACCGTATAATAGTCTAAGAATCTGATCAGGCATACATATTGACCATACCATGATTTCAGTCCTTCATTGTCCATGGACTGTGATTTACAATCACATTTAAGGAGATTGCCAGAGAAATTTTATATACTTCATCTTTAGGTTCCTTTCCCTTTTTAAGTAAGGAAAAGTCAAATATATTTGATTTCATACCTCTACTAATAAACTAAAACATAATCATAAAACATATATCACAAACACTTCTATTCAAAACCATACATTAAACTTATTCATAGAGATATTAAACGGAATCTCAGAGTTGCAAACATACCCGACATATTTTTCATTAAACAGCTATCCTCATGACACAAACATTCAACCCAAATAATATACTCATATTTCATATGGAATATCCCCATAACTGACTCTGGTACTTCCACATAATATTAACAGAATATTACACATTACAAACATGATACGGATACGTTTCGAGAGTACAAAGCACTCCGTATACCAGCTATCCATATCATGCATGCTTATAGGATACGAAAACATCGATAAGCAAAAGATCGGACCTTAAGAAGGATGCGTTTCGAGAGCATCAAGTACTCCGTATCCAGCCATCCCGGCATTAGGCTCAATGAATCTAAAAGATTGAACAACAACGTACCACAAGAAACACAGAATACAAGGCAAACGGTTATTCGTAACACACGAAATACGGACACACATGCCTACATGCCAAAGATAAAACAAAAAGATTACAGATGGAGATTCAAATCAATTGGCCACTCCCGGCTTTCCCTTTCCCATTCAAGCTTGGATGTTGCAGTGTCGGATTCTGGATGTATGATTTGCATTTTATCTATCAATTCCTCAGCTGTTGAAGCAGTAACAAAGATTTGTCTCTCCGATTCTGTAGTGATGTTTTCTTCCACAGCGTAATCTAGAAATTTCAAAAGACCGTCATAAAAACCATTTACATTCAGCAGTCCCAAAGGTTTGGAATAAAAGCCCAACAATTGCCCACAAGCAACTACGAATATTTCCTCAAGAGTACCTAGACCACCAGGTAATGCTATAAAAGCATCAGAATTATAGATTATGTCTTTAAAATTTTTAGGGATACTCCTGACTCCTTCTCCCTTACCTATGGCTTCCTTACAAAGGTTTCCTTCAACTGGAATATGAGGCCAAATTCTTACATCAGTAGCGTCGCTAGACCTAGCTGCTAGTGCCATATTTTCCATCATTTTTATACTACCACCCCCATAGATTATGTTAATCTTCTTGCGTGCTAGGACTTGCCCTAAGTGATTTGCAGCTTCTAAATAAGCTTTATCTTTTCCAAGGCTGGAACCACAAAAGACACAGACATTCTTTATTTTCTTCGTGGACTGGGAGGTAGACATATTTGGTTTATAGAAGTGGTTGCTTAATGTCTGCTCCACTTAGACTTCGGGTTCTACATGAGATTTTAAAGATGAGAAATATACAAAAATGGCTAAAGAGATAGACGAGTAGGTAATGAAAAGGTAATCCAAATATTTAAACAAAATCTTGTGCGGATAAGAAAGTAAGATAAGGTGATTGATAGTTTACAGAAAATCTGATTCACTTTTTGAAAAAGATTAGACTCTAATTGTATAACTTTTGACAATTGAGAACAATTCGACAGAAGACCCTCTTGACACAACTGTAGACTTTTTGACAAATATACACCAAGTCTAGAAATTTAATATAAACGACAAATACTGTAGAACTTTTGAAATTTGAGACACAATCTTGAAATATCTGGATAAGCTTTTCAAAATTCAAACATATTACTGTACCGTATGTGACGTGTCTGATAAGATAATATATTTTATTATATATATATTTAAGAAAATCATAAATTAAATAAGATATTAACACTTACTGTATCAATCTAATAATCACAATTATTTCAAACACAAAAGCAAATATTCTGAGTAAAAGAAAAACACAAACTGTTGAACATCAGCTAAAACTGCTTCAAATAAGTAAAGACTAAATAACCTTTATAGAGTGATGACTTATTCCCCATCCAGTTTTCTTATGGCTTGGCAAATAGGATCTAGAAATACCATATTCCTAAGGCGTTGTCTTTCTGTATAAAATTTAGGCCAGAGTTTAAAAATAGCTCCTTGAACATATCCACTAGGGTGACCGTGGAGAGGAGGATGGATGCTATCCAAGTTCTCCTTTGAAAGTCCATCCCTACAAAACCTTATTTTATCCTCTCTATTCGTAGACATATAACCAGGTGAAGTACATTTACCGTTACAATTTTGTCTTCCACATTTGTTACAAGTGACCACGATGGCACGAGCTCTTCTTTTCATTGCACTTCGACTGGTACCTGTTCCTGGTAAACCGACATCTTGACTAAAGTCACTCGGACGGATTTTCCCCTCTATCAACATTCTCACATCACAAGGGATACCAAAACGCATAAGAATCCACAACCGAGTAATTCTAGCCTTGTATTTCTTTCTGAGAATCTTTTGGGAGAGTGATGGGAAATACTTTCTCAGGTGTTGGTACTTTGGGTCCATGATGAGATGAAAGAAGAGTAAATAGAAAGGAAAAATTAAGATAGTAAATTGCAGAATCCTAGAATTCCTTCTTCTTTTAGAGAAAAAGAAGAAATTTTAATAAAAAGAAGAGGATTTGCGATTTAGAGAGAAAATAACAAATTAAGAGAGAAAAAGTGAACTCGGAGAAATAAGCTCTTATGCACAGTAAACGTATTTGTAAACAATAATTAAACCACTGTATATGACACGTGTAGAGATCACGTGGGAGAGACAGTGTGAATCAAACTGATTTAGGATTTGAATTAGGCCCAAATGTTCTAAGTTGAAAATGGTCAGGTTGTTTCGGGCCTTAACACATTTAGAACGAGTTAAATAACAAACATAAAATTGTAAACCAATTTGTATAAATCTTAAACCCAATTCAAAGTCCACTATAGATAAAGTTAACTATGAACAACAAATCTAATTTAACGACAACAAGGATCTTCCTGAATGATATTTAAAATCATTTCATAACAACACAATCTTCCAGCAACTCAAATGATTTTGTTTTAATCAAAACCTTATTGAACAATACATACACCCATATGTTATTCATAATACTTAACATCTATCAATGGATTCATCATCATTACTACCAAGGGTTTAGAATGCGACTAACCTTGAAATCAATACGATTTACGTCTTCCAACGTAGACCATATCAATGAACAAAGACACTTGATGTTACTACTTAAGAACATCTACAATCCCCACAATTCTACTTATACAATATATAATTCCCTCATATAACAAAACCTTAGGTAACCAAAAGATTCACATCTAAACATCTAAAACTTAAACATTTTATCGTAATTATCCAAAATTATTATAAGTGCCTTAAGTATTATGATTTACTTAAGAAAACTCCTATTGATCATTTTTCTATTGCATCTATATATAAAGATTCACTGATACACTTAAATACAATGTACGTAACGAAATATTCCAATTTTGAGATTCATGCATTCTAGACTTTACACAGTCTCAACAGACCAAAAGTCTAACATTTATCTCTCTCAAGATTCAATACCATGATTCCCAACTTATATCATATTCCTCAAATATATAGAACTTTTAAGAAAAGACATTAACACTTATGTGCTCCATCGAATCCACACATAATCATTACTTAGGTTTGAATCAATTACGAAAAATTTGGCATATCTATGTCAAACTTTAAAATCAATAAATCAAGCCTTATATTTCTTATTGTTTTTCACGAGACAAAAGGCTCTTAAATCCTCGTATCTATACGAATTTCTCATCGTTTATACGAATTAGATATGCTTATAGATCCTAATATTATACGAATCTCTCATAAGCAATCTACTTATAAACTCATTCCATATAATTATCATTCCCTCATAACTATTAATACTTTCCTTCTATATAATTATTGTACTCATATAACTATTAATATTTTCATTCTATGGCCTTTCCATGTTACATCCTTCTAGACTGTATAAATCAATGTGATGGTTCATTTTGATGATGACAATGAAAATTCAGCTTCAAAACCATCTCAAAAATATATTTTTTAAAGTGGTGCTACACTCCCTAGGTTAACCGAACCTAGGCTCTGATACCAAAAATTCTGTAACGCCCCTATATGGGGGTTAACAGTTTTTAATGAGATAAAATAAAAATAAATAATAAAAGTAAAACCTTAAAAATAAAATTTGCCCGGGACTTAAATGAAAACTCTCAACTCAAAAATAAAAATATAAACGACAAATAAACCACAGTTTTAATGTAGCACCTTAAATTTAATAATATAAACTGTTGTCATCATCATTTTAACCCTCAACACATTGTAATACAGTCACAAAAAGTAACAATTGATGCTTACATTATCATGAAGAACATTCTCAACAATTGAAGCAGTCTCAATGTAATATAGCTACATCACTTCCTCAACTATATTTCTCGTAGCCACCTCACACTTAGTGAGTCCTGAAAAGATAAAAAAATATAAGGGAATGAGCGACACTATGCTCAGTAGAGAAAGCCATTACTCACCTTTAGGTTTTTATCATTACCACATTAAAACCTGCATGGTTAATAAGTTACATCATATTCCAGATTATGAGGTTTATTATGATCACATCTTATGGATACCGTAGTTAATCATTACCAAGTGTCATAATTACACATTTATACAAATATTACCAATCATCATTGTTCCTAGGTATCCATGTTAAATTGAGTATTACTCAACTCATCGAAACCCAAATGGGCGCACTTGATCACCCTATAAACATTCCAAGGGTGTTCCGGTGAGGGGACATCAAGCCCCGAGTCCTCACCAAGTCGATTCCTGTACAGTGTGTTCTGGGACTTTCAACCCAAGGAAGCGTCATCGCCTTCCCCCTATTTTACCTTTTAGGGTATTCATGCCCAAGGACGTAACCGTCGCCTCTTCATGTCTCACAATTTCTCTATATTGAATCATTATCAATAGAGTTAGTTTTCCTAACCATGCTTCTCAATTTATAACATGTGTCAATTCATTATGTTCCTCGCCGTACAATACAAGACGAGTCCATGTCATAGTTTCATATGTGATACTCATATAATATCAGTTCAACATAGATATATATATTGCGGCAAAACAATCAATTTTAATTCTATAAAAACCTTACAAAAGATGAGTAATAGAATCCCTACCTTTCAAGCTTATCAACAGTCTCTTAATCCTGGAATCAATTAACGTTAGCTCCATACTCCCTTGATCTTGAACTCCAAGCAAAACAGATCCAGTTGTATCTCGCTGTATCTACGAAGCATCCTCTGTAGTGCTCCTCGAGCGACTATGAATGGCTAGGAATGCTTCCTGGAGATCATACATTCTTGAAAACGTCATTCTGGACTCCGATACTGCTGTTTGAATCGCCTCGATTCGCATGCAGTCGGTACCGGATGATTTTCATCGGAGTGGAATTTGCTCAAACGGAGGTCACCATTGCATCCGGAGCATCGAAACGAGTCAGGAGGCGGTCTCGGATCTTCAATCGGAGGTCCGGATCACAAAATTCCAATTTAGCCTTTGACTGGTCGTTGACCGGCGTTGACCGACTTTGACCGTCGTTGACCGACGTCAATCGGGGTCCGTTGGCAGCTGGGCTCGGGCCTACCCCCCCTAAATCGACCCTTCTGAGTCCAATGGCGGGGTCAATTTCACCCAATTCTGCCTCTAACATAGCGGGTCGTGAAGTACAACGTCGGTAGAAATGGATGAGCTCCGATCTTGATTCTCCGACGATGGAAACCTGAAATTGGCTGAGGGCTTTTGCTACCCATCCTCCTATGAGCATTTCCCCTCATCCAATTTGAAGAAACGTGGCTGGGAAGAGCCAAAACGGAGGCTCCCGCGGCGGTTGACGGCGGCGTTGGCCGTTCTCCGGTGAAACCGGCTCCTTCCGTGCAATTGATCGAGGGGTTTTACTCCCCTTGATCCTCTGAACTCATTGGGAGGGGTGGTGTCAGTCACCTCCTCCGGCAAGGCGGAGTTCCACCATGGGGGCGGCGGTGCACGGCGGCAATAGGCTGGCAGAGCAATCCAGCGGTTGTTGAGCTGCCACCAAGGGTGGGTTTTGTTCCTCTCATCACGGTGGTCGTGTAGGAACAAGAATCACGTCGATCGGACGTCGGACGGCGAAGATATCTCGTCGAAAAGAAATGGGTTTTGCCGCCACTTTGGGCGGCGCGTGTGGTCTCCTCCGGAGGCGTTTTGGCCGGCGCGGCACCTCGTTGGACTCAGCTCGTCGAGAGCTTTCCATTGGTGCGGGAGGTGTCGAAAACGGATGCCGACATCTCAAACGATCTTTGAGGAGAGAGAGAGAATTTTTTAGAGAGAGAAAGTAGAGAGAGAGAGAGTTTCGAATTATGAGAGATTTTCTGATTTTTTTTTATATATACTAGGTAATTAATCTAATTACCTTAATACCCTTAGGAGAATAACGGGTGTCACAAGTGATGAACAAAGTCAAGAGTTCTTTTTCTTTCTAGGGCCTTTTTCTACTAACTTACTTGATTTGAATTTTGATCACTTCACAAAATAATAGGAGACTTTCCAATATGTCAAGAGGCAGCTGTGCCCATGCTTGGAGTGTTGGATTGTTTAATCATCTTTAAAATAAGAACAAAATCAAATATATGATAAGTTTTAAAGAATAAGCAAAATTGTAACATACTTAAAATTTATGTAATTACCTATCTCAAAATTCTTAGAAGTAACAAGAACCTCTTGCTTGTCCATATACTCCATCACAATGATTGGTTAATGAGACTCGCTCAATCAATTCTTTAAGCAAATCAATGTGTCCACTGTCTTAGGACTTAGCGAGCTCCTAAAAGGATAAAGTATACGGCCTCCAATAGAAAATGAAGCCTCAGATGCAACAGTTATCTTCGGAACAACAAGTACATCACGAGCAATACAAGACAAAACTTTGTATTTTACAAAATTCACCATCCACCATTTCAAAATGCAAAATCATCAACATTAGTTGTGTTTATATCCTCAGGAGGCTCGTTCAAGTACCTATCCACCTCATCCTTTATTTTACCAACATCTTGATTACGCCGTTGTTGCACGAAACTATCATGCCTACTAAATTTAGTAGCTCTGGTAAGCATAAAAGATGAAGAGAATAAAGTTTACTTGATAATTTCTACTTGACTTGCAGCTTGAGCTTGAGGTTCTATTTGCTTCGGCAATACTCCAAACTCTTTCTTATTATAATAATCAAACATCTTCCTTAAATCATCCTCAACATTGATTATTATGGATTTACATGTCATTGAGCCATGAAAGCACTCAAGCAATGATGTAAATACTCAAACTTATATCGAGGATCAATGAAGGTGGCAAATAGCAAACATCCATTACTCTCCTCCATTTTTCCCAATATTTTTCATATTTGAGTCTCATGTTAGAAGCCATTGATGTCGATAAAGAATTCTTAGGAGCTTCATCCCTCAAGTCATACAATGCTATTGATTTTGACAAGTATCCCAAATATTTATTAGAAGTGACATAAGTGGAACTACTAAACCTCAAAGTGATCTCATAAAAAGTACCTAAATATTGCTCAACAATTTTTGCATTTTTCCAATCAAGTTCATCCAGTGGACCGTCCCTTTTTTTGCCATTCTTCTCAACCTTCTCAAAATATTTGAAATAATTTTGATCGCCAGCCAACCTTTCAAATGCCTTTTGAAACTTCAATGCTTGGTTTAACATCAAATATGTAGAGTTTCATCTAGTAGTGAAATCTAAGCATAAAAGTCTTTTACAAGGAATCCCCTCCATTCTCACACACTCCTTAAATGTTAATAGTCTTGCCGTCGATGACCGCACATGTCTTTCCTCATTTTGAATTTTGTTTATTGACGCTTGTTTCTCTTTCAAACCATCCATGACAATCAAATTGATAATGTGAGCACAACACCTCATGTGTAAGAACTTACCATCAAGTACTAGCCCTTCCTTTTTCTCTTCAAATTTCTTCTTCAAGTATTTAATGGCCTTGTCATTGCTAGAAGCATTGTCAACTCTCACTGAGAAAATTTTATCGATACCCCACTCAATTAAACAAGCTTCAATTGCCTTGGCAAAAGTGTCTCCATGATGATTTGTAAATTGAGAGAAATTAATAATTCTTTTTTGGAAATTAAAATGACTATCCACCCAATGAGCTTTGATTACCATGTACCCAATATTTTGAATTGATATCCAATGATCTGTAGTAATAGAAACCCTTTCCTTTTTCAAGATGTCTTTCAATTTGTTCTTCTCATCTAAATTCATCTTGTAAATGTCTCTAGCAACTATCATCCTTGATGGGGGATCAAAACTAGGTTGAAGCTTTAGACAAAAACGCCTGAACCCCTCACTTTCAACACTCCTAAATGGCAACTTAGTCAACACAATGTACTTGGTAACAGTTTCCTTCCAAGCCTCTTTGTTGTAATGCTTTGCCACTAATTGTCCCTCATTTGTTGCATTGCCTCTTTTCTTTAGTTCAAATACTAAGACTTTTTGTTTCTTGTCAGTAGGTTTATTGGGATTTTTTGAGCAACTTTTCAAATGATTCCACAAAGTACTCGTCCCATGCTTCTTTGCTTGACTAGCAAAATTTGCCTCACAATGTTTGCACTTTGCTCTTCTTTCACCTTTTTGATCAAAATAACGAATAAAATCCTTCCAAACCTTACTAGGTTCTCTAGGAGGATTTTGGCCTTTCCGTTTTTTGGAATTTTTTCCATCCACTGTCTCTTCATCCGATTCAAACTCATTCTCAAGATCAATAGGATTTTCTTTTTTAAAAGCACTATCAATACTGCGAAAACTCGAAGAGGCTTGAGATTGACTAGAACCACCGTCAATTTTTCACCTAAAGCTTATCATTGAATAAGACAAATTCATACATGGATGCAAGGTAGTTTACACTTTGTACTTTATACTTATTTCATTTTAGCTCACACAAGATCGTAAATGGAGAATTACATATTTTACAAGTTCAATATGTTGAAAAAAACTAAGTTCAAGGCAGTTTGAATTGCAATGACAATATTAGATTTGAATACTAGTACTACCATATAATCTTATTTCGAGAGTCTATGTTCTTGAATTTGTAAGCACTTTTGGTAACCTACTTTATTTTACTGAAACAGTTTCTTTTTGATATATATATGTATGTGTGTGTGTGTGCAAGTTCCTTGTCAAACTAGCTCTTGGCCAGCTTATTTTGATATTAATATTTTCTAGACTAATTTAAGCTTCAAACTATCACCATTATTTTTGTTCCCTTTTTCTGCCATGTATTGATGCAAAAGTCGATAGTAACTAATCAATAGAGGATTAGTGGTACTGGTAGTTGAATACACTTGGAAAAAGGCCAAGCATACCAAGTTAATTGAGAAATCAGAAACTCTACAAATAAAAACAGCATAACAGTTAATTTATAAATACAACCGGTAATAAATGTTCAAAATCATTTTAATCTCTTGGCCACCCTGGTTCTTAGGACACGTACGTCCAAAGTTGGGCATAGTACTCTCACATTCCTACTCTTTTTTTTTTTTTTTTTTGGTCAAACGCTAAAATGAAAAGAACCATATAATTCTTGGGAGAAATAAAGAGAAGGAATTTAAATTAAAAGCATCATGGTAAATTCATATCATGGAAAGTAATGCCACATATCAGAAAAACAGCCAAACAATGTGAGATTATAGTATTACAAATAAATGCATATTCTATATGTACACAAATCACATGTCTGTACTCAAACAGAAGATTAGTAGTCAGTGAGGGGAACTAATTTGTGAAGAGTCTTCACTTTGAGCTTTTCACCAAAAAAAAAAAAAACTAATAACGAAGATTCTGCATTAACAGAAAAGTAGGCATGTCTTATAATCAAATGAAAACAGAAGCAAAGAAAAGATATACATATATATCTTCACAAAACAAATGGAAAGCCGAAAGAAGATCCAACTTTGAAGACAAAAAAAAAAAATTACAAAAGAATTGGTCTGCCACTAACGGGAGGGAAGTAGGCGACATCGAAGGAGAAGCATTGTGCCACTATTACTGAACTGATTAGTCGAAACTAAGAGTGGGAAGAAGAAAAGAAAAGGGGAAACTTTGGGGTGGCTGCGATTAGAACTTAGACTTGAGTGTTAGGGTAAGGGGACAAGGGGCATGGCAAATTAGATTAGAATTAGGTTTTTTTTTTTCTTTTTTTTTTAAGATTTAGGCAGGCGGGCCAATTTAAACCTGCCTCTTAAATATTAAAATTGGACCCACCCTCAACATATACAGATGGATGGGTTCAACCCGTCTAAAGGTGAGTTGTTGACATAGACCTGCGTTTTTTTGGCGAGTCTGGCATGAGTGCGGGCGCAAGCTGCCGACAGATGCTGTAAGCAGGACTAGCCATAAGCCAATAAAAGTTTGTATATACATTTAATGTTGACAAAGTGGATCGAGGAAGCAAGCCTGAAGTTTTTGGAATTCTAAGATATGACTTTCTAGATGTCCAATTAATGATAAGAAGATCGATCAGAATTATTATTGGAATTCTAATGAAAATGATGTAATGACTGACTATTAATAGCAAAAAGACGGAAAATGTCAAAGCAGCTTTTCAAATCCAATGTATGAATATTAGAGGAGCAGTCAAAAGAGACCTGCAAAAATGGCTAATAATTTCACCTTCAACCATGTACAACAAATAAAAAGTGAAAGTAACAATTAAAAGGAGCAGATTTTGAGGGCTATGGTAAAAATATATCTTGATGGCAGGATATATAGTTTTTAACTGACAAAAGTTCTATCTTAAATTAACACGTTTTATTTGGTTTAACAAAAATCTAATTTGATTTCACAAGTTAAAACTGACGACTAAAATTTATGTCCTACAAATAAAATTAGTTTGATAACCTACAATTATAACTATAAATACCTAAATGCTTCCACGAGCTATGGTGTAAAATAAAAATAATTATTGTTTTAACTTTAGAATTCTAAGTACTTTCCCATACCCCTTTTAATTAACGAGGAAAAAAAAAACATGTACAGAGCTAATTATGCCAAAAACAAGAGACTATTGGTGCTCCTAACAGATATAAAAGAAATCTTATAGGAATAGATGGCAGACTAGGCAAGGGGCGCTAAATTATATTAAAAATCTAGCATGACGTGCGGCTATCGCATAACAACTTGACAACTCGTTCGGTAAGATGAAGCTTTTACTTGTATTTAATAATTGTTATTATTAAATTATTAAATGAGACGAATGCAAGGTTGTGCTCTAGGACCGCGGATGTTTTACACATTTTATACTAAACGCAGGCTGGTAGTTATTATTTATTAAACATGCTAAAGAATATTAGTTATTACTAATAGCTAAAGAATATTACGTAGCACAATTTTACATGAAATTGTAAAATGGTAGGAGTTTAGCTAAAGTTTATTTTTGTTTTATACTATGATGCATGAGGAGAGACAGAGTCAAAAAAGATAGGGTGTGATTGAATTAATAGGCTAGGAAGATGTAGACTTTAAAAAGAACCAAAATACAATTTCAAATGAAATGGGTTTCAATTTTAGTAAGAGCAAAAATCAGCTTTTTAAAAATTTTATATACAAAATTAAAAAAAAAAAGTTTAAAAGTACCTGTCCACCTTTATCTGTTTATGGTTCCGTCTCTACATTTAACAACTTTTAAGTATTTAAAGTTTAAACTGTAGTTTGAACCGTTCTCTTAAACACCACAGGCTCGTGTTCTTCGTGTACTTTTTAGGTCTTTAAACCTGCATAATTCAAGGGATTTTATACGCTTCTCGTTTTCTACGTTCTGATCTGTCACCAGTATCATATTGGAAATGTCAAATAAACTATTTAAACATTTGAACCCATTACGTGTGATTATAGCTAGCAGCCAAAATATCATACACATTTAATCTCAATAAGACAAATCAAGAATGAGAAAGAAGCAAATTAAAAAAAAAAAAAATAGGGACAACCGAATCTTTCTTAGCCTCTTCCAGGAAAGAGATAATGAAAGCAAAATTCCAGCGATTTGAAGGTCGAAAGCAAAACCATTGATTTAAAATTGCCTTACCAAAGTTTGAATAAGGGACATCGGCCAACCATTTCTGAAGATGAATTCCATGTTGATCAGGCAGAGCCAACTTGCATAATTAAAGTGTATTAAACCCAAGAAGAACCGGTCGGTCTTTGCTTCCAAGCTAGCTCGAAAGGGTGTTCGACAAAAATGATCTAAGCCATTTTTTTAATTATAAACAGTGTAAAATTTTCATATATCACTACAGTATAAAGTTTTTATATACTGCAATAAAAACAATTCTAAACAATAATTTTAACCAACTTGTCAAATGCCTTACTAGTAATTATTTTCCAACCAAAAAAAGAATGAATAATAATAATAATAAAAACACTCAGCAAGAAAACCCGTAAAAATAAAAACCCTCTGGGTGGTTTCTCAATTGACTATATCTTTATCAAGATTGTTATCATACACTAGTAAAAAATACCAATTAATTATAAAAAATAAAAGAAAAAACAACTACATAAAATTTCAAAGGGAAAAAAATAATTTACATAAACCTTTTATACAAAACCGGTGCGTAGAAACATCCCATTAATTAACAAACGTAAAGCTCCAAAAATCAAACATAAAAAGAGTGAAATTAAACCGGTGGCCGGACCGAGTCACTTCGCGGCACATCCGGTCCAACAAATGAAGCCGAGGTTCCCTCGCCGTCGTCATTAGCCGCCACCCTCGGCGGCTTTATCGACGACATCCTCGCTAAAAATGGCGCCGTCATTGAGAAAACCCACCGGTCCGACTTAGCCGACCGGTCCAAGCGCCTGCTACTCCTCCCCCTACTACTTCCCTCTCCGGTTCGGTACCCCTGCCTTGAGCTGCCTTCCCTGGGCAACACCACCAAGCTGGACGCCCGCTGCAGCCGCCGGTTCATTATCTCCTTCCTCACCTCGGCCGGCAGCCTCAAAGTGAACCGCTCCGTGTTCTCCCCGGGTTGAACCAACGAGTGCCCGGTCGAGTGTGACCGCGGGAAAAGCATCCTTACCCGGCTCGACCGAGACCCACGGGTCCGGTTACGGTTCAACGTCTTGTTCAGCTCCAAAACCTCCGGTTCGGACGCCGTCGTTGCCACCGGTCTTTCCTGCTCATCTCCGGCGTTCTGTTCAACTGCCGGTTCGGTTACGATGGCGTCGTTTTGAGCCTCGATGTCGAGCAATTCAGACCGGTGGACCGGCTCGTCCGGATTAGGGACCAAGTTCGCCCTGCAGACCGGGCAGGTGGTGTGCGACTGGAGCCAAGTGTCGATACACTCCGGGTGGAAAACATGGTCGCACTTGGGTATCAAACGCAGCGTTTCGTCGTCCTCGAACTCGTTCAAGCAGACGGCGCATTCTAGCGCTTCCTTCCCGATCTTCAAACCCTTAACGGCCGAGTAAACCAGCGTCGGGAAAGTCTCGATCACCGACGCATCGAGCCCACGCGTCGCCCTAAGGGACCTGCCTGCGGCGCCATTCAATAAGGAGCCGCCGCCGACGGAGGTCAGAGAGCCGTCGGAGCAGTGGCGGATCCAGATGGAGAAGAAGCCCATGAAGAAGAGCGCGGCGACGAGGACGACGATTATGATCGCCATGGAAGGGCTGAAGTTGTTGTTGTAGTCGTACTGTTCCGTACGTCCATCTGGGGGAGTCTGAGCTTCGGCGAGAGAAATCTCCGGCCATAAGAGAAGGAGTAGAAACGACAACGAGAGAAAAACGACAATCCGATCACGGTTACGCTTTGAGTGATCCATGTTAATTGGCTTTGTAAGTGAAGAAAAAAAAAGCTGGTTTTTTTTTTTATTTTCCTTTTTTGGCTGTGGTGGTGGTGGGGGCTAACATGTGCCGTTGGTGTTCATGATAGTGGAGAGAGAAATTAAGGTCAGAAAGGGGCAGAGGAAGGGGGTATATAAATGAGAGAGAGAGTTTGCGCGTTTGTATGTGCAAGTGTCGTGACGGGTGACGTCAGCTGCCGGTCATGGATGCCTGCCACGTAGACAAAACCAGAGCCTTTTTCCTCGGAAGCTTCCTTAACGTCTGCTTAATTACTTAGTTCCTCGGGAGTCGGAGGAAAGGAAACAGGACAAATGCTTTGTTGTGGTGCTAACAAATGAACTCCTGTTAGTAACATATAACATGCAAATCTCTTGTTTCTTGGTCGCCTTTTATTTTTTCAGTTCATAGCTGCTGGGGTGTTTGATCGGGTAATAAAAATTATTAGTTAAAATTATTTTTATTATAATATATATAAAAATTTTATATTGTAATAATTTTTTTATTATTATTATAATATATAAGAGTTTTATAGTATTTATAATTAAAAAAATAATATAAACTATTTTTGCCAAACATAAGGTTCGTATTTTTAGGTAGAATACTCCTTCGTTACTCTTTAGAGCCAAATTATTTGGTGGTTTATTCGGACTATACATGGTTCAAGCTAAAGATCAGCAATATACAATTTTGCAGCATCCTTCAAACAAACAAGAACAATTTTGAGCAAATAACTAAAAAAAGCAATATGCGTAAAAATGGCCCTTTAATGTTTATTTTTTGGGTAATATCTGGTAGTTTATACCTTTTTTTTTTTTTGGGTGAAAAGGTGGTTTATAGTTTCAAATAGCCATATAATAACTCTCAAAGTTGAATGATAAGCGATTAGAGAAGAAAGCCTTTCTTTTTTCCTTTTTTTTTTCCTTTTCTTTTTCTTTTGAATAAAGAAAAGGGCGATTTTATTCTTGCGCTTCACAAAGATATAACGTTGCTGTTAATGAAAACCACTTTTTTTTTTTTTTATTTATTCCAAATAGAAAGATTTGTGTGCAATCAAATTACTTTTTTCCTTGGAATATATTGGCAAGCGTCTTTCATTTGATAGTAGCATCAAGCGTATGAAAAACAAGAAAGCAATTATAAATAAAAGAAAAGTAAATTAATATTTATCCCCTTTTCATGCACCCAAAACTTTTATTGATATATATATATGTGTATATATATATATATATATATATATATATATATATATATAGAATCACACCAAAATCCCAGCGTAATTTTCCTAAATTGTTGCCAACGGTGAATATATGATTTTGTCACCAATCCTTAAAAAGATTGCATTTTTTATGAGAAAAAGTTGCCGATCATTGCCAGATGCCAACTAATAAACATTTCTCCACAGGCTGGAAAAAGTTAACCCTTAATAAATCTTTTTTTAAAGGAAATTACAAAGAAAAAAAAAAGTAAGGCATTCAAAACACTATTAATTTCAAATAAAAAAAAACATAAATGCGTGCGTTTTTTATTTTCCATGCACAAGAGTATTGTCAGATAAAGTGCCAGGAAAAAAGTGCAAAAATGGGTCTAGAAGAGAAAGTAAAAGGGTGTAAAATTCACCATGCAAATTGAATCGAGAACTTGTGTCTAGCCGCCAAAGCCAACAATGGGTGCAAAGTGCAAATTTAAATAAAATAAAGAATACTTCCCAAAGTCAAACTTCTGAGCCTTTAGGCTCGGTCAAAATTGTAATATAATAAGCAAAAGCGAGTGTGCCAAGCCAGCGAACGGCGGTCATAACTGGTGCGAGTTAGGAAATGTGTAAGAAGCAACAGACAATCGCTTCTAGAGGAATGTGACTCTTCCAAAACAGAAGATTATTTAATAAAACAATTACAGTCAGTCAAAGAGATAGACCAGCGGTGGAGCGACAAGTAGCGTCGCAGAAGAACTTGACCTTGCTGGGCACGGAACGCAGCCCGGACCCCACACCTTAAGAAGTGTCATTTTGCCTGCATATTCCTAATTGAAAAACTTTTTTTTCTCCATCGGATTGTAATCCGATAGGACCATCAGGTGGGGCCTATCTCGTTGAAAGGACTGAACCACATCCCAATCAAAATGTATAATACTGTTCATTCTAATTAGGTAACCTTGGGATTTTTTTCCCCAAACTATTTGTGCCAAAACACTATTTGTGTTCAATTAAAATGACAGGTCTGGAGAATAGCAAAATTCTCTACCGGTGAAGAATAATCTAATAGTAATGTATGGTTGTTAAATTTGAATTAACGGTAAAAATAAATAAATAAATAAATATTAAACTGCAATGAAACCTATTATATGTGATTCAATACTTAATAAATAAAATTAAAAACAATCTTCTGTTTGTTCAGTTTGATATCCAATCCTACTTATAATTAACTAGATAAGTAGTCTCATTGTTGGACTTAAAAAAACGAGGTCCATATGATGAATCGATGCATGGAAAACAATGCTTATGGGAGTAAAGTGAGATTTGTGTGTATAGCTAAACAATTATGCTAATGAGCTTTTGTCATCTTTTTTTTTTTTTTGTTTTGAAAAAAGGCCAGCTTTTCCTTCATAAGATTATATTTGGAAATATGAGGGTGAGGATCCCATAATTTTATCATAATAATGAATGATAGTGATGAAGTAATATGATGTAAAAAAGTTGTGCTCTTAACTAGACAATAATCTATTTCTGACATAAAGACTGTAAATGATGTACACTGAATTATTTGGAGGGATATTGGTTCAGTAAAACGCTAAACAATATCATTTACCATGTTATCACCACTACCAAAAATATAATAGCGCTCTAATTTAGACGCTATGTGAGATTCTTTATTAGAACAATTGAGGAGCGTTAATCCGTGTGAAAGGTCTAAAACATATGTACATGATATAAAATCTAATTTCGTATTAATTTTTAAGATTGCATTAATTTTTAGTTTATATCGTGTAATAATTTATGAACAAAAACCAACCCCGTTGCTAAAAAATCCATCACTCTGTTCGATGCCCTTTCAAAAGGGTTAAAACAAAGGGTTAATTTAACAAATAATCCTCAATTTTAACTCTCATCACACCTTATAAAGTTATTTGATAAATGATTCATGTTAACCTTGATAGAATTAACAAACTAGTAACGATACCTATGGCACCCGAGATTCCTGTGAATCTTTTAACTTAAATTACGATACAGACTAGATCGACTGCCAAACTTACGATACATGATTCCTGCAAATCTTTTATTTTCCACCCAAGATTCTTTAGATAGAGCCTCAGATTTAACTTAAATAACCCAATAGAGAAGTTATATGATTAAAACAGTCATATCTAGATAATCTCTAGGAAAATAAATATTCTTGATAATTCAACAAGTTTATCTTAAATTAATTCAAAATTAATCCAACCAATAAACAGACATGAATTATCTAATCTCGATAATTTAACAAGTTTATCTTGAATTAATTTTATCACAAAATTAATTCAACTACTAAACAAACATGAATTAACTGATTTTACCGAATTTTAACCAATATGATAATCCTGATATAAGTTACCAATTATTGAAAAAACACGCAGTATCGTTATAGGATTTTTATGAGCTAGCAAAGGGGACCTAATGGACCTTTATAATTCAAGCTTCTGATACTTATGAAACCTAATATCCTAGATATACATTTCATAATTATCAACTCCAACGCTACTCTACTAAAAGCTTGGAGCTGCACTGTCGAACTATATAGAATTACGAAACCTGTATAGCTAAGTTTCCATGACATATCATAATGTATCGTATCCCCATAGGATTATCCATAATCGGCTTAAGGACAAGTTCTGTCTTTCCTTCCCTATTGTTTTTATCTTATGTTTCATTATCTCACCATCAGAAAACTTACCATCCAAAGACAATATGCCATTCGATTTCACCTACGTATCCAAATGGTTGAGCGCTGCAATTTTTTAATTACAGGATAACACATATAAGAGGATATCAACTACTCCTAAAGGGGAGCTATAGATTCCATATCTATGAATAGTGGGTCTATACTATCAAGAGTCATGCCTCCAACGTACCGATATACGTACCACTATAAAATATGGATGTTACCCTTTGATACATTAAAAGACATAAGTCAAGACAACGGGCCCACTATTCATCTCAAGATTAAGATACAATACAAATGATTGTCTAAAGTGAATCGATTTACCAAGACAGAATTATTAATCCAAATCAATTCACTTTATGTCCAGATCCAACATATCGTCACCAATGACAATGTGCCAATGTCTCTATTCGCGAAGTCCACCTTCAATAGTCGAGACAAACCATCTCTCGTTAGGGATGTAAACAACATAACAATTTTACATGAATAAAGTGCCTAACTTTATTTCCTCGATTGCGGATCTTATGATTTAGACCGTCACCTTAAGAATCATGTCTTCCGCATAATCTGTCCATCATATGCCCAAGGCTTAAAGGTTTAGAACGATAGTCTCAAACTTTTATTTGCTTAACATACATTCAACAAATATGAACGTAAAGAGGACAAGATTTGGTATATAAATAATAAATAAATTATTTATTGATAAAAATGTCTCCAAAAACCTGGTGCATTTTTACTCCTTAGGGCATACACGTCTAACAATTTTTCACTTGCACTAAGTGAGTAAATATGACAAATCTTGCATCCCCATAGCTTCCACATGCCTTATGAAGACTCTCCCAGTAAGTGTTTTTGTGAATGGATCAGCTAAATTATCCTCTCACTCGATATTGCACACCATGACATGCTCGCTCTCAACGACGTCCTTTATTACATGATACTTTCGATCAATATGCCTACTCTTCTTGTGAAATCTTGGTTCCTTAGCATTAGCTATTACTGCACTATTATCACAGTACAGTGATACCACATTATCCATACTAGGAACAACCTCAAGATCCTTAAAGAACTTACAAAGCCACACTGCTTCTTTCGAAGCATCACTAGCTGCTACATACTTGGCCTTCATCGTTGAATCTAAAGTGCAAACTTGCTTCACACTTCTCCAACTGATGGCATCACCACTCAGAGTACACACAAAACCAGAAGTGGATCTCCTAGAATCCAAATAGGATTGGAAATCCGAGTCAGTGTATCCTTGAGGAGTTAAGTCCTGACCCGAATACACAAATATATATCCTCTAGTCCTTCTCAAGTACTTGAAAATATGCTTTATAGCAACCCAGTGGTTCAGTCCCAGATCCACCTAAAATCGACTTATAATCCCGATCGCATAACAAATATATGTTCGTGTGCAAAGCATGGCATACATGAGACTACCCATTGTCGAAGCATAAGGCACCTTCTTTCTTCCTCAAACTTTTGAGAGTCTTTCTTAGAAAGAGTAATTCCAGACCTAGATGGTTGCCCATCTTTTTTGGAATCTTGCATTACAAACCTCTTGAGAATCTTATTTATAGAGCCAGCCTAGGACAAAGCTATCATTTTATTCTTCCTTACCCTAAAAAATTTGGATACCGAGAACAAAATTAGCCTCACCCAAGTCTTTCATGTCAAACTGCTTAGTCAACTATAATTTGACTGATGACAATACCCTAATGTCATTGCCAATTAGCAAAATATTATCTACATAGAGTAGTAGAAAAACTATCTTCCCATCCTTAATGTGTTTGTAAACACATGGCTCATCCATATTTTGTGAGAACCCATAAGTCTTGATCACTTGATCAAATCTTATATTCCAAAAACGAGAAGCTTGCTTAAGTCCATAAATTGACTTTAACAGCTTACAAACCTTACCCTCCCGACCCTTAGCCTTGAACCTGTCTGGTTGTTCTATATAAATGGACTCATCAAGATAGCTATTTAGAAAAGCCGTCTTGACATCTATCTGCCAAATCTTGTAGTCGAGTGCAGCAGCTAAGGACAAGAGAATCCAGATGGCCTTAAGCATAGCTATTGGCGAAAAGGTTTTTTCGTAATCGATTCCTTCCTTTTGTGTGTATCCCTTAGCTACCAATCTAGCCTTAAAGGTTTCGACTTTTCCATCCACTCCTCTTTTTCTCTTGTAGATTTACTTACACCCTATGGGTTTTACCCCTTTGGGAAGATCCACAAGCTCCCAGACTCAATTAGTCTCCATAGACTTCATCTCTATGTTCATGGCCTCTGTCCAGAGTTTTGAATCAACATCCTCTATAGCCTCTACGTAAGTATAAGGATCCTTGTCATGTTCATCCATTTTAGCCAAGAACGCCTCACCATTGAACATATACCTCTCGAGTTGACGCCCGATCCTTCCACTACGCCGAAGCCCCTTAGGTTGTTGTTCAGATTCGTTTGGTTTTTCTAAGCCGATTCGAGTGGTTTCTATCAGAACCACTGGAGTGATTGGATCACTCCTTAACTACTTAAGCACTACTTTTCTTCGAGGCTTAAAGTCGTCCATGTAACTCTCATCAAGGAAAGTTGCATAAGTTGAAACCATGACTTTATTTTCCTTTAGGTTATAAAAATAACCCCCTTTAGTCTCTTTTGGATATCATACAAACACGCAAACTTTCAAACGTGCTTCGAACTTATTCGCATCCTTAAACAAGACATAAGCTAGACATCCTCATATGTGAATATGGTTTAAGGATGAATTCTTGCCTGTCCACAACTCGTGAGGAGTTTTAGGGACCAATTTTGAAGGCACGTTATTCAAAAGATAACATCCGGTTTGTAATGCATATCCTCAAAATGATAAAGGCAATGATGAATAACTTATCATGGACCTGACCATGTCTAATAAAGTCCTATTTCTTCTCTTTGCTACGCCATTCTGCTGCGGAGTGCCTAGCGTAGTCAAATGGGATAGAATCCCATTCTCTAATAAGTGCCCTAAGAACTCATCAGAAAGGTATTCTCCACCTCAATTGGATCAAAGTGCCTTTATGGGGTCTACCCAATTGCTTTTCCACTTCAACCTGAAACTCCCTGAACTTGTCAAAAGTTTCACTTTTGTGATGCATCAGTACATATACCCATACATTGAGTAATCGTCAATAAAAATGACTAAGTACTCATACCCTCCTCATGCCCGAATGTTCATTAGTCCGCAAACATCACTATGCACAAGTTCTAGAACTCCTTCGGCCTATTGCCCTTAGATGGTCTTTTGGTCATTTTACTCTCCAAACAAGATTCACATTGTGGTATAGATTTTACCTTTAAGTGACTTAAAGGTCTATCCCTTACCAACCTTTGAATCCTATTCAGGTTAATATGACCAAGGCGCAAATGCCAAAGATAAGTCTTATTAGAGTGAGAAGCTTTAAGTCTTTAGAGTTATTATCATTCATCTCAACATTAACCAGTAAGTCCATCTTAGGTTTGATAAAATATAGATTATTTTGCATCCATCCAGAATAGATAAAAGATTTATTTTTACAAATCACCACTTTGTTATTAAAAGAAACTTAAAAGGTCAAAATAAAGATGGATGTCTCCTACTACTTCAGCTAAGACCAAGGATCCATTGCCCATACGAAGCGTGAAGTCTTCATGAAGCGGACTTTTAGTTTCTTTGAACCCTTACAAAGAAATACAAACATGATTAGTTACTCTGAAATCTAAGACTTAAATGTCACTAGATTCCTCAACTAAACAAGTTTCTAAATACAGAAGATCACGCTTACCTCCTTAGGAAAGGAAGTCCTTACAATTCTTCTTGATGTGTCCGACCTTCCCGCAAAAGAAACACTTTAGCTTCTTTGGGTTCTTCTTCTTCTTCTTCTTATTCTTCTTCTTCTTCTTGTTCTTGTTCTTGCCATTTATAGGAACAAAAGACTTCTCGTTCTTGGCCTGTTGCTTTTTTTCCATTCCTAGGGTTGGGATTGGAACTAGAAGCAGCCACCAAGTTGGTCTCGCCACCTTTAAAAGATTCCCTGATCAGCAATTTGAACTCCTATAATTATTTCATTAATTATATTAAGGTCATATCTCGCCTATTACTTAAATTAAAAGTAGCTCTAAATGGGATAAACTCCTTAGATAGAGTCTCAAAGACCATAGTCATCTGAGTTTTAACATCGATGTCGGCTCTATTGGTTTGTGCCTTGGCGAGATAACCCATGACCAACATCATATGCTCCTTTACAGATGTCCCCGATTTTTGTTTATAGTTAAGAAGTTTCCAAAGCGCCCCTTGCTGTTTTGTTAGGGCCTGGCCTCCAAACATGTCTTCCAAATTATCCAAGATCTGCTTAGCAGTCTCATAATCCTCATGTTGAGCCTGCAGCACGTTGTTCATGTTGGTCATAACATAGCAGTTGGCTTGATCATTAACATCTTTCCAACGATCATATGCTTGGAAATGATCGTTGGTAGAATCTCTTGTAGGCTCGGGAGGACAAGGGGTTGTCAGCACAAATTTCAGTTTGTTAAAGGAGAGGATAATATTTAGGTTCCGTCTCTAATCATTATAATTTTCTCCGGTTTATTGGTTTTTGTCAAGTATCGATGATAAAACATTTTTAGACATTTTTAATCTACAATAAAGAATCATATACCAAACATAAGCAAATATAGCATAATAATTTAATAAAATAACACAATCATGTAAAAACATACAAATGTGTTTATGTGTCAAAAGCTTGAAAATATCACAACCTTACAACGATAATTCCCAACTCAGAATTTAAGAAGCTCCTAGGAAAGTCATGCCAAATTCAATCAGGAACACAGATCCCCTTCTGATTAATATATGCCATCTAGGACCCGTATGATCTAGCATATATTAATAATCCTTTTTTTGGCCATTAATTTTATTAACAGAGCTCCTAGGGGATGTTAAAAATAAAATTAACATGAGTGTATAACCACCATTTCAATATATTTATCCGCAATTTATAATCACCACCTAGGAGTATGCAATGATAAATCATGCTAAAATACCTTATCCTCTCAGAGATCCAACCTGGTACATAATGAAGTCCATTCCTAAGGGTCGGAACCACCATGTGCTATCTATGGACCAACAATGGAGGCCTTAGGTCCTCTCTTCGAAAATCTTCTCCCACTCAATCTTTTGAAATCAAAGTTTTGTTTTAAAAACATGCATGAACAATTTTTAATTGAGCGGCACTCCCTATTCTATATGACATGTTATCAATATATATAGCAAATCATGTTATAATGCAGACAAGCAAAGTAATCAAACAAAGCTACATGCAAAATAATAATAAATAACCGTAATATTATGGTTCCACCTTAGAGAATAGAAAATAAAGATTACAAGAGAATAATCAAAACATATTATTGATTCTTCATCCTTGAATCCTCAAGCTCTATCCTTTTTCATGCAATGCCCATCTTCAAGTTTTCAATCCCGCATAGATCGAATACTTCATATTTCTGGTCATATCTAAATTTTAATATTTCACAGAATTTTCCAAAAAATAAAATTAAAACTGCATCGAAAACTGCACTTTTTTTGAAAAAATTTCTAGCTCTCTGTAGGCAAGCCGATCTATATGATTGGCCTGCCAGTCATGACCCATCGGCTTGTCGGTCTTGAAAATCGGCTTGCCGATCAAGATAGATCGGCATGTCGAACCTGAAGTTTGGCTTGCCGCCAAAGCCACCTAATTTCTGCCCCGCGGACGACCTGCCGAACCCAAAGTCCGGCCTATTGATCCTGTGACCATCGGCCTACCAAACCTAGGGGTTTGGCATGCCGACTGAGCAGAGATCGCCCCTTTCTAAAAAATACAATTTTTAATGCAATTCATAAATTTTATTTTCGACAATTCAAAAACATAAAATTAGAGACTCATGAAACACTTGGAAACGCTATCATCCGTCTTCTAGATCCATTTTTTTTGAATAATTATTTAATTACAAAATTCTTACAAATTTAAAATTAAATAATAATTCCTAGACGGGGATGATAGTCCACCATCTAATTATATGAAAAACCTAGATACACATTCTAACTCTAAGAAACCATAATGGGTATTAATTAATTAATAAATAATTAAAAAATAATTTAATAAACCATAATTAATTAATAAACATTCACCATATAATCCATGACAACATAAAAATATATAAAAACCCTAGAGTGCCAACTCTCTAAAAAATTAAATTCAAGCATGGGAGAGATCAAGATCACATAATTTATACATATAGCATGATCACAAACTTATAAATTTACGTAAAAACCATGGCTCGGATACCAATTGTTGGAAAAAAATAGTACACAGTGGAATTTTAAAATTTTCATATCAAAGTATCTTTCACAACATAAGTTTAACACGCTATATGCATAATTAACCAGATCTTATTAACCTTGTATATGCTGAAAAGCTACTGCAATCAATAAAGCGAAGTAATATTCCAGAAAGACCTTAACCAACTGGCCTTCTTTGCTATTCTCTATCCACGATCAGAGTGAGTATAGGCTCACGTCATTCAGCTTTTCCCCAGGTGGCTCTCCTTCGAACTAATTGAGAAATACCTAAAGCTATAATTCGTGACTTATGAATGATAGCTCTCTGGGGAGTTTCAGAGTCTCACTAATAGAGTCTCACTTTATATTTCTCAACTGATCTAATTAATAATGAGACTCATTCCCCTTTTATAGAGAATGGGCCTAGGAGTCAGTCTTTATTAGATAAGGCCTCAAAAATTCAAATCAAAATCAAACCAAAATCAATATCTGATAAAATTTACGTGAAAACGCGTGATCTTTTTATCGTCCGATCGGCAGGCCGAACTGGCAGATTGGCCTGTCGAACCTCCTCAATCGACAGGCCAAACTTAAAGATTGGCCTATCGAACCTCCGATAAAAGATCCCTACGAATCTTTATTTTCCACCCGAGATTCTTAGGATAGAGCCTCGGTTTTAATTCAAATAACCCAATAGAGAAGTCATCTGATTAAAACAGTCATACCTAGATAATCTCTAAGAAAATAAATATTCATGATGATTTAACAAGTTTATCTTGAATTAATTAAAAATTACTCCAACCAATAAAAAGACATAAATTATCTAATTCCAATAATTCAATAAGTTTATCTTAAATTAATTTTATCACAAAATTAATTCAACTGATAAACAAACATGAATTTTTTGATTTTATCAAATTTCAACCAATCTGATAATCCCCACATAAGTTACCAATTATTGGAAAAACACGTCGTATCGTTATAGGATTTTTATGAGCTAGCAAAGGGGACCTAATGGACCTTTATAGTTCAAGCTCTCGATAATTATGAAACCTAATATTTCAGATATACATTTCATAATTATCAACTCTAACGCTACTCCACTAAAAGCTTGGACCTTCACTTTCGAACTATATAGAATTACAAAGCCCGTATAGCTAAGTCTTCATGACATATTATAATGTATCATATCCCTATAGGATTATCCATAATCGGCTTAAGGACAAGTTCTGTCTTACCTTCTCGATTATTTTTATCTTACGTTGTCACGCCCCGGAGTACGGGAGGTGACGTGGCGGATTGTTTAAATTAATTAAAAGTGAATTTAATTAAAATCCAGAGTTTAAGGGGTTGAATTATGTATAAAATGTGGGATTCATTAAAACACTTTATAAAGAGTTCATATGCATTAGACAATTTAAAACATTAAACGAATAAATATTAAAATAATAAAGCCGCGAGTATAGGTTCCACAACCCACAACTTGTGCACACACATGTTACTGACAATATCATAAATACAATCACAGTCCAGGATACAAATAAAGTTAAATCTTACATGCCTTGATTAAATGATACAAAAGAAAAATTAATTCTTGTATTGCTCCTGAGTCCCGTCCGAAGATTCCTCTCCAAACCTAAATGAAAAACCACCTAGAAGGGGGAAAATTTAAAACAAATAAAACGTGAGCGAAAGGCTCAGTAGGACTATGTTTTATAAAATAATTTAATTTAAAGAAACAGGTCATTATCCAGTTGTCATTTAAAAGAAACCTTAAATGAATAAATAAATAAACAAATGAATAAATTTGAGTAAAGCCGTTCTTACCCAGAACAGTTTACTTAGACAACCAGAAATATCAGTTTCTTTTTCCTAGGCAAACCATAGTATCACCACCGTAGTGGCCCAGCTGGGTTTCGGGACCTACCCCCAAGGTCGATCGCTACACGACCTGATCTCTGATATGGCATCATGCCTATGTGTTTATTATCATTATCATTCAAAACCCAATTACTGAGTGTTGTCATTTACATTCATTATGAAGTTCATTTCAGATCACGGTATATTAAAAATATAACCGATAAATTCATTTTCAAACAACCGTTGAAAGCATTTTAATAGAAATCCTTTACAAAGCCAAATCATTTCAAAACCAGGCTACCAAAGAAATGGGGTAGAAGTCCTACCTCAATACTTGTGCCCCACACCGTAATCCCTGTCCGCTACACGTTAGCTCTGCGGAACCACGAACGATCCTAGATACAAACTAAGTCGATCAATATCTAGTTCGAGACATTCTATGTTACTAAACCGTTTCATGATGTCCTAGTGTGCCATTTGTATCATTAAAATCATTCTATAAGGTTGAAATTTTAATCAGGGTTCAAAACAGTAAAAACGGGTAAAAATCACAAAATTTTCTATGCCTCGGTCGGCCTGTCGGACTCCCTACTTCGGCCTGCCGAACTGCACAGTTCGGCCTGCCGGAAGCAAAGTTCGGTCGGCCGAACAATTTCCAGGTTCGGCCTACCGGACTGAAGAACATCGGCCTGCCGATCCCTATTCTGGCCTACCGAACACGCAGTTCGGCAGGCCAAACTGGGAAAACCCAGAAATTCCAGCCACGGGTTTCGATTTCCCCAAAACCCAAATCTTGATTCTAACCTATTTTTCTCAAATCTCAGGCATAGAAAATAATCATAGATGATAGAAAAACATATTTAGACACTTTAAAACTCATTTAAACAAGATTCAAACACAAAAATCCTGAAAATCCAAAAATAGGAAAAATTGAGGAAAAATAAAAAATCTTGAATTCAATCCGTTTTTCTTCAATCTAAGCTTAGATTCTAGGCGTTCTAAGCTCATTTAACTCAAATCCAAGGTTTCCTAGGCTTAAACAAACCTAGATTTCAAAAATGCACAAAATTGAAAATTTTGGAAAAAGTTTAGAAATTTCAAAACTAACCTCGAATCGAAGCTTAAATCCACGTTCTCGGTTGCTAAATCACGCCCCCGAGCTTCCTCCTTGCTAACCCGAAGCTTGGATTCGAATTTGGTTTCAAAAATGTTGAGAAAGTTAGAGAGAGAGAGAGTTGCCGAGAGAGATCAAGAGAGAGAGAGAGAGAGTGTCGTGAGAGTGAGGAGAGAGAGGGAGAGAAAGGAAATAAATAGAGAAAATCGGTGAGCGGTTTTACTGTACGAAAACCATGTGCTGCCCACGGTTTTGTAAAACGGAGTATTTTTAACATTTTACAAATTGTTGTGTTTTAAAACTCAAAACATTATTTTAAAACAATAAGAAATCGTTTGGATTCATCAAATTAACAAAACAACCAAAAATTAAAAGTCCAACCAAGTAATCAAATTAACGTTAAAATATTAATTATGGCACACTAATTCATCATTTACATTACATTAACATTAAATAAATTTCGGGGCGTTACATACGTTCCATTATCTTATAATCAAAAAATTTAACTTCAAAAATAGTACACCATTCTGTTACACCTATGTATCTAAATGGTTGAGTATTTCGGTTTTTCAATTATAGGATAACGTATATAAGAGAATATCGACTACTCCTAAAGAGGAGCTATGAATTCCATATCTATGAATAATAGGTCTATACTATCAAGTGTCATGCCTCCAATGTATTGCATGCATACCACTATAAAATGTGGATGTCAGCCTTTAGTACATCAAAAGACATAAATCAAGACAACGGGCCCACTATTCATCTCAAGATTAAGATACAATACAAATAATTTTCTAAAGTGAATCGATTTGCCGAGACAGAATTATTAATCTAAATCAATTTACTTTATGTCTCGATCTAACACATCATCACTTATGACAATATGCCAATGTTTCTATTCGTGGAGTCTACCTCTGATGGTCAGGACAAACTATCTTTCGTTAGAGATATAGACAACATAACAATCTTTACATGAATAAAGCGTCCAACTTTATTCCCTCAATTGCGGATCTTATGATTTAGACCGTCACCTTAAGAATCGTATCTTATGCATAATCTGTCCATCATATGCCAAATTCTTAAAAGTTTAGAATGACAGTCTTAGGCTTTTTTTTACTTAACATACATTCAACAAATATGAACGTAAAGAGGACAAGATTTGGTATATAAATAATAAATAAATTCTTTATTGATAAAAATGTCTCTAAAAACATGTTACATTTTTACTTCTTAGGGCATACATGTCTAACAATAATGTGAAAAAAAAACAAAATAGAGGGTTGTTGTGTCTCAGTTTTGATGTCTCTGGTGTGACCTCAATTAAATATTTTTGATCATGTGGCTCTATGCTCTATGCTGTAGTGAAAGTATTTGCGTGTGTAACAAAAAGTACAAAAGCAGTGGTAACAAATGACTCAACCAAAATGCAGGGTTGGTGTGTCTTAATTTTGTTGTCCCTCTTAGTGTCATCTCAATTAAATATTTAGATATTGGACATTATTGTCCATTGAATTTATCGCACTTTTGTAATTTGCTCTTTGAACTTTTAATTTTAGCAAGTTGTTTTCTAAACTTACAAATTTATAGCAAATCACTCCTATTTTATAGTAATTTTAAGTTTTTGACTTTTACATGAATTGTTACTTAAGAGCATAAAATTTTTTCATATAAATATTAACCTAAACTTATATTCAAATCAAAGTTAATTTAAAATTTTCAATTTTATTGAAAATTTATTAAAGATATTAACAATAACAAATTTGGGTCTAAATATATTAAAATGACCATTTATTTCAATAATCAACTATTCATATGCAAATAGCATATCTATCTCGTTTAAAAAACTAAAATCACTATCAACAGGGTTGATTTGCTATAGATTTGTAAGCTTAGGGAAGAACTTATCAATATTAAAAGTTCAGGTAGCAAATTATAAATGTACGACAAGTTTAAGGGTAACGGTGCCAAATTGTCTAAATATTTTTTTATTGACACAATTAAAATCTTACATGTCACCAAGGAGCTAAGACTTATTTTGGGCATCGGACTTAACACCTGCATTTTCAATATCTTTTTTTCTCATTTCAAGTTTTTTCATTTTTGTTTTTTTAACTCGGGTTATTTATTTATTTTATACTATGTATTTTAAGTTTCTTCAAACATTAAACCTTTGATTTTGGATCTCATTGAATTTATACCCTCAAATTAAATTTAATACACAAATGTATATCTTATTTTTGTCAATTGTTGATTTTAACCTTTAAAATGACCAAATTATACTTAAGTAAAATAGATAAAAATTAAAACTTAAAAAAAAAGAAAACAAAAACAAAAGCACAAAAAAACCTATTTTTGAGGTACATTTTTGAAGTCGAAAACCTTAGTACAAAGTTTTTTTTTTTTTTTTAATTTGAAAAGTTCTCTTACTTTTCAATTTAAGGGCATTTTAGGCAATTTTAAGTCAAAATTGAATATTGATTAGGAAAAGGTATAACTTTGTATATTAAATGTAATTTGAGGATATAAATTCGATGAGATCTAAAACTAAATATCCCTTTTAACTTCGAAGCCAAATAATTCTAAAAAATAAACTTTGAAGCAGAATGGAAGCTTTTCTTTCATAAAAAAAAAATGAAAAAAGGCCCTTCAACAAAACCTCAGTCCATGTTCTTGCCGTGTTGTTGGCAACTCTCAATAATTGGTTCATGCTACAAAGTTTCAGAACCAAATCTCAGCATGTGTCCATCGTTAATTTGATAGTTTTGACCGATGGCAAACAACAATGTTTTGTGGTTTTTTCAACATGAGAGGATAACAGTTTCTTTGTATTGGTGACACCTTATTAATTATAAAATTAAAATAACAAAAATAACCTTTACTATTATTATTCAAAATAATGTTTGCCGGCACTCCAGGTGACCGGCCTAACAGAGTGTGGCGCCTATGATATTTAGAGATATTGTGTAGTTAGAGAAAAGGAAGAGAGAATTTCATATGCATAGGAGAAAAAATATAAAAGAACCAAGAGTAAAATTAGAAAATAATACATAAAAATTTTCATAATTTTTAAGATATGCTATTTATTTCTATTGTTTTAAATTTTATTAATTGCTTTTATTAGGATAAAAAATAGGATTAATTACAAAAATTTCCTTTGAACTAATAGTCTTTGTAACACTTTGCTCTTCGAACCTTAAAACATAACATCTATTCCACCTAAAACATGAACTATTAATAAAAATAGTCGTTCTGTTAGAATTTTAATGGTAAATTGACAAATAATTTTAAAATTAGGGGTATTTTAGTAATCCTAGTTACAAAAACAATAAACAATTAAATTTATAATAAAAATAGCCTTTATTGATGATTAAAAACAAAAAAATTATTAAAAGTATAATACTATCTGAATCCCTCTTTTTTTTTCAATATACCAAAATTTTCTTTAAAATTTTATTAACTTTTTTGCACATTCAAAAGTATTTTGAAATTTTAAAAGGTATAAATACTAATATAAACTTTAAAAATATGAATTTTTTTTTATTAATATGGTTAAAGTTTTTTTCTCTTTGAAAATTTTGTGTCATATTTTTGTTACATTGAATATATTTATGTTATAGTCTTTTTCATTTCACTAATATATATAACCTTTAAAATTTCAAAATACTTTTTGTGTGTGAAAAAATAAAATTTTGAAGAAAATTTTAGTATATCAAAGAAGAAAGATTCCAATGGTATAATGGTTTAATTGATTGTTTTTATTGTAATCATCCATAAAGACTATTTTTATCATAATTTTAATTTTTAAGGTTATCTTTATAACTAAGATTATCAAAATACCCCTAATTTTATAATTATTTGTCAATTTTTCATTAAAATTCTAACAGAAGAATTATTTTTGTTAATAGTTCATACTTTAGGGGGAATAATGTTACGTTTTGAAGTTCTAGGGACAAAATGTTGAGAATTTTTATAATTAATCTAAAAAATATGTTATTTCATACAATTTTTCATTTTGGTGAAAGTTTTTTAAAATTCGCTTGTAAAAAAATAGGACAGGCCTCAACCTTAGGCCCATGTTGGCTTTGGGTCGGGCTATCCTTTCATGAAAATTGGGCTGACCTAACCTGGGAGGCTCGGTCCAATTTTCCCTTTGGCTTGTATTGGTTGTCTCAGGCAGTCTGTATTGGGATCATTTGTTGGTTTACATTTTTAAAGCTAGCTAATATCATAAAAAACCTAAATACGGAGGATGGAAAAAAACTATAGACAACTCCAAACCATCTCACAAATAACACTTGTCAAGCTACTCAAAATCCTTTAAATCTAGCTTGCTGCAAAAACTAGCATTCCAAATTTGTTACAAGGTGCCTTATGTTGGTATTCTACAATGATTTTAAAGAAAATATACAAAAACATAGTAAAGGAGAACATATACAAGAAAAAATTTCATAAAAATTTTATAAACAATGTTATAGAGTATATTAATTTTACACATAATAAATATATGTGTAAAATATGCTACTTGGTTGAAGCGACTAAGTCGGAGACGTCTACGGGAATTGTTCTCTGTATGAAATCACAGTGTACTCACCTAGCTCTTAGCACTAAACGGACAAACATGCGAGCATAGAAGAGAATTAGGGTTTCTAAGATCACTATGCTAACTTTTCTCTCCCACTAATCTCAACGCATGAGTAAAGCAATGCTAGGAATGAAAAACTCTTTGTCTCTCTCTCTCTTTCTCTACATGCTTATCATTAGGGAACCTGGCAGAGTTTTTGCAGTCTCACCAAGACTCTTAATTATGTGTAGAATGGATAAGACATGCATTTATTTATAGAGAATGAGAGATTTAATTAATTCTAGAAGCTTCTTTTATTTTAATTTTAAATATCACATATTTCATTAAACTAAAAGAGATGACTTTCCCTTTCCTTATCTAGTGTAAGCTTCACACATAGATATAGTATCTTTGCATGTAGTGCCAATAATCAGTCTAGAGAGAAAAAATATTGCTTGTCACACGATCTTATTTCTTTCCATAATTTTGATTTTTAATTTTGAATAAAATCACAATTATCAAAATTAGAAACTTCTAAAAATCGAAAACTTAGTAAACAAGTGTTGGATTGCACATGGAACCTTTCCCTGTGCTAGTTTACGCTGTAATATAGTGGGTGAGACTTGTGTCTTTTAATATTAATTATTGTTTACTAAATAATCTCCTTATTTAATGATTATAAATCAATTCATAATTAATTTACCTTGAGTGATATTTAATTTAGAATTGTGTAATCCTAAATCAATTAATTAAACCATTTATTCCACTTGTCTAAACAATATTACAAGATGGCGGGGGATTAATGGACCTATAATTTCAAGCTCTAATAAAACCAATATATTAATTTATAAACTCTTTAGTTAATATATTACTCTTTTATTAATTCCAATGTTACTCCACTAAGAACTTAGAAATACACTCTTAAAATTATAGATATAATTACTTATATTTGAGAGTTGTCTATTTAATATAGTCATTACATATAAATTTGGTCGTCCATAAATATTTCATAATTCGAGCTAGGTAAAATCCATTAGGCTCTATAATTTAATTCTTCATTCTTAAATGCCATTGATTCTTCATTGAATTATAAATGCATGAACTTTATTACAAATTTGAGCTCTCATATTATTAAAGACCCAACTCAATGCTTAAAAGAATTATTTGTCTACTTTTTGTTAAAGAAGGTATGGATTCCATATTATAATATTAATATCCCAGCTGCTTACTTCACTTCCAAAATACGATGGATAAGATTAGATTCTCAAATTCTACCAAGTAAATTAAGATACATAATTGCATAAATAGAACTCTACTGATAACGCAGAATTAAGATCATCTTATATATGACCATCGATCAATGTGATTAGAACTTGCTATATTTTAACGGAAATTATTTAGCTACTTATATCATATCATATCACGGTCCTATAAAATCTTATTATATACAGTATACTCACTGAATAACTCACTATTTTAACGGTTTGGATAAGGCCGTTCTATTCTCAATGGAATTGACCTACATTAGTAACACTCAACTAAAAAATTCCATAATTTAATTGAATAATTAATTATCATAATTAGTTATATATTATTGACAAACCTTAGATATTATCTTATTGTATATAACACTTATATACCATATTTAAGGTCACATAAATAATTATGAAATTTTAATGATATTTATAATGTATTAAAAACACATGCACAAAAATATATAAAAATTCATTTTATTTATTTACAAATACATCCTTTACAAAAACATCATATGTTTTTAGGACATTTATCCCAACAACTTCTAAAGCTCCAAGCCACCAACCCAGTTGAGAGAGTTTCATGTTTGGTTTAGTTCCGGGTTTGGAGATCTCCACCCCACGACCCGCTTTGTTTGAATAGCAATAGTTTTTAGTGCATTCCATGTATATTAAATTCTATACGCTTTATTTTAATTTATATATGTACTCTTATCAATAGAATTTAGACTTTCATTGTCTATGTATGCATTATGCGATTGTTGTTTGTTTCTTTGTTATCGATTAATGTAATGCGTGATGTGATTTTGTCTCCTTTTGTTTTATTTTATTTTATTTAATGCAAATAAGATTGCAGGTGACTCGTGAGTCACACTGAACCGCGATGGGGCGCAGGTCATCTTGCTCTGTTGTTCTAATGGGGTGGGTAGTGGGGAAGGATAATCCGCCTTTAACCCGACCCATTCTTAAAAAGCATTAAAAACGTGAAAAGAAGGAAAGAGAGAGACAAAAAGAGAGGGAAAGCATTGCGAAAAATAAGTAGGAAATTTTTCAATAGGCACTAAAAAGTAACCTATTAATAGGTATATGTTTTTTAGTCTTTAGATCTACAAAAAAAAAAAAAAAAGATTTTGGCCAAATCTAATAGTTCAGAAACATGCACTGCTAGTAAAACTATCCATCAAAAGAACCCAAATAAGTAATTAACTAGTATGACACATACCGATGTATAGAAGGAAACCCATCAAACTAACAATAGCTAATCCGTTTGGCTCCTTTTGTTAACCTCTATTAATGTTAGGTCTTAGGTGATATGGAAAATTATTAATAAGGTGTGAATGTTTGATTGAGGGGAGAACAAGAGGGACAGGGACAACAGATTTAGATAATAAATAGTAAGAATAACGTGTTCTTTTTTTTTTTGGTTTATTTCTTTTCTTTTTTTTGGGTGAATTGTTTATTTCTATTATTTATTGGAAAAGAGATTAGATGGCACGACATGTGCAAACTTAAATGTGTAGTTGATGCCTTTCTAGAATTTGATTCTCAAACCAGAAAACAATTATTGACTACTCGTATGGTGGAGCATTGCAATCTAGGGGCTCTTACTGGTTCAAAGTTCAAACCAAGAACCTCACATGCCGTCAATTGAGCACCACTTGCTTGACCCCACTTGCAGCCATTTATCAAATAATTAGTCTGCCCTCATGATCTTATCTCTTGAGAGTTTGGTCTCCATTTTCATTAATTTTAAGGATTTAAAAAACACACCACCAAGAGTCCCCTCCCCCACACCAACACACCCCCACCCCCCCCCCCCCTCTCTCTTTTTTTTTTTTCTCAGTGATTCGACTTGTATATAAAGATCTATTTTACGTACCTTTTTTAATCTTAATGTGTTTTAATCCAATTCCATAATTAGAGCACAATCGATATAATTTCTTACTTTAAAAAGACCCCAAATCTTAGAGAATATGGTTCTTTCCATCGCTTCTGTTTGGCATGTATGATTCATTAAGGTCCCATTTAGAATGGGTTAAAAAGGTTGTTTTTGGACATGTTTAGCTAGACAAACAAATTTGATTTTTGGCTTTTATAAGCTTCGGATTAGAACACTTACGTCTGTGATACTTCTGAAAAAAGTGTTCATAAAAAGACTTTTTTATTTACCCATTTATCATTGTATTTGTAAATAAATTAATTACAAATTCTGTCCATATCATTATAAAATTATTTTTTATAATAATATTTAGAGCTTTTAACTTATTTAATCAAATAAGTTCAAAAACTCTTTTAAAATTTTTTAAAAAATCTTTTTTATGTATTATTTAAACACCACTTGAAAAATTTTAAGTTATGCTTCTCCTTTTTTATTACGTAAAAGGAAAAGTACAAACTAAAGGGCCATAGAAGTAGCAATTCGCTTTCGGAATTCAAAAAATTGCTTTTAAAATATTTGAATATCCATCTAGAAAGACTTCAACTCTTTTAAAAGAGTTTTCCTATTATTCGTTCCGAACATTTTAAATTGCTAATATTTAATGAATTTGAATCTCATCTTGGTATGTTAGCTTCCCTTAAAATATTTATTTGTTTCAAATAAGGATGGAAAAGTAATTTTCAGAAGTTCCCTTGAGAGATTAGATTGTGACACGTAGATTCAACCGTCACCACTAATAAAAAAATAGCAATATTTATATATTTCATTCGTAAAGTCAAACAAGACTAAGGTACAAAAATCATATATCATGAGTCCTTGTTTCATCTCTATCCACATGCACCGTATTGCCTTTGAAATTTGATGCACTTTTGTCCTTTAATATGAGATTTAATATTGACCTTTTGCAAGGGACCTAGAAGGTCGATGCATTTTGGCTCAACGTGCAAATATGCAATCGGATAAAAAGAAAGTCGATTCATAACCTAAACCTAATTATGGCAATCTCTTCTGCTGTGCATTTACCCATTAACAAAAATGGACCAATCAATATCTAAACGTACCAGTAAAAATGTTAAAAGACTGATTTCTCATCTACTCCACGGATGTTTCTTCCGGGAAATACAAAAGAAAAAGAAAAGAGTGAGCTTATTTTACCTATTCTACGTGCGGTACGTGTGGCATGACGATTTCAATGAGTTTCAAGATGTCATATTATTTAATTATAAGGCATATGAACATCCTACTAGTCCAGCGCAACATTAGATCGCCATCGCATTAGAATTACATCGAAACTTATACATAGGATGTTTCTACAGTACATCAGGTCTTTTTGGAGCTTCTAAACGTCAGTCTTTATTCATCGTCCAGATTGATCTCAATAGCTTATATCGTAGAGGGGTATTGATGTGGATGGAACTTGTACTGTTTGTAAACCGGTTGTCTACTGAGCAGTAATACATAGTTGAGGGGCAGTAACACGTAGTTGAGGAGGCAGTGGCGTAATTTTCAACTCAACAACAAGTGTTCAATTGCTTTTTTTTTTGTTTTTATTTTTATTTTTAGTTTATCTACCTCTGTACAAACTCAAGCTCTAACTCGGATTGAGATGATTTTTCCTCTTATGTTTAATTTAGATTAAAAAGTTGAACAAATTCTCATCCATGTAATTTATAAAAATATCTCACGGACATTGAAGTTCTATAAAATTTGTTAAAAATAATATTTCTTTTTTAAATGATTATATTCAACATTTTATCCAAATACAGATTTATAGTTTGTTCCCTGTTTAAATAATAGTTTCTTTGTTTATCTAAATAATGGTTTAACATATAGTTCGTGAATATATATTTTTAAGCAAAATATATAGTTCAAATCACCTTAATTTGAAGTTTTCAATTTAAATCAAAGTGATGTTTAGTTGGGGGGTTTAAATTTTAGTGATTTGAATTTCAATTGAGACGATTCTTATTTTTATACCTTTGGAACAAAGAGAGTTAAAGATCTTTGTCCATATAACCATAAAAACCTGCCACAGACATTGAGGTTTTGCAAGATGCCAATAACAGGTATTAGGTTGTTATTTGATTTTTCTATCTCATCGACCTTCATAAAAACTCAAGATTTTGAACTCTATAACTTCTTTGTTCTAACTTTGATTGAGGCGTATATGCATTTGGAGTGAAAAGTGAAATAAATATCTATCCATATAGCTTGCAAAAATCTTTGATGGACATTGACTTTCTATAAGATTTGTTAGAAAAATATTGAAGTGATGATTTGAACTGCTTTGGTTTAAATTAGAAAATCTTAAGTGTGTGGTTTAAATTGCAATCTCAATTGATTCCTAAGAAGAAAAATTACCTTAATGAAGGATGAAACAAATAAGTTATGACATTTTAAAACTTGACTTTTTACATAAATAGAAAAGACGAAGCGTAAAATACAGCTGAAAAACGTGTTACTAGAATTTTTACAAAATTGAATCTGTTTGATTTTATTCTCAAAATTTTTAAAAATATTTTTATATACTTTTTAAAATAAAAATTTTAAAAACATTCCCAATATAAATTTAAATTTTTTTTTATATTTTAAAATAAAAATATTTTTATTTATTCTAAAAATAATACCAAACAAACATCAGGTATAGATTTTTCATCTTTTCGCTTCGATCAAATAACACGAAAAATCCTGCGACTTTTTGGGTACGGAGGTTTTCTTGAGATAAAAAGACACTTATGACCATACTACGTGCACATATTTGCTGAAACAACATGGAGAAAGTTGTTTTCAACTTTCATTAGCCCCTCTGATGTGATTGAAAGGTTTGTGTCGATATTACGGCAAATTTGAAGCAATTACCTATGTGCACCACGTGTATGAAGTTTCTATGCTCCTGATGGAATATAGAATGACCTACATATATATCAATAATAAATGAAGAATAATATAATATATATTAATAAAAAATTAAGATAATTAATTAATATAACATAGCATAAAATATATATTTAATTGATGTATTTATATCCTACCACAAAGTTCATCGAATTCAATTCATATTGTCGTTTCTTTTGGAAGCTTCCTACCTGCAGCCTGTAGAAGCAAAATATTATTATATTCAACGTGAAAAGAAATGAAATGGAATACTGGATATATTTTCATAATTAAATTGATTATAAACATACTTATCTCGGTCTTAATTGGGCCTAACTAAGAGGGTATTTGGTTAAAGATGATTCACACCACAAACTCAGTTATGCTCTCACATGCTACAGTAAATAAAAAAAAATTTGCTACAGTGTAAAAGTTCTCACATACTATAGTAAAAACGATTCCCACCACTAGCCAAACACCTTATAAATCTAAAAGATCAAAAGTCCTCGAACACGTAGGAATCGATCTTTTGCTTGAAATTTTAAAAAGAGTTTGATTGTGTTCAATAACTTATAGGGTATTTAGAAGGGGTAATAGGAACCGTTGGTTAGAATCACTTTTACTATAACATATGGGAGCTTTACACTATAACGATTTTTTTTAATGTTACTGTAGCATGTAAGAGCTTTATACTTTTTATAACTGAAAAAGTAGTAGGAGCCATGACACCCGATTAGTTACAAGGGTGTTTGTTAGCATTGCTTCAAGCATTAGTTTGAATCAATTTTAATTAAAGCCATTATAGTGTGTAAGAGTTTTATATTGTAGACTATTTTTACTATAACATATGGGAGCTTTACACTATAACGATTTTTTTTAATGTTACTGTAGTATGTAAGAGCTTTATACTTTTTATAACTGAAAAAGTAGTAGGAGCCATGACACCCGATTAGTTACAAGGGCGTTTGTTAGCATTGCTTCAAGCATTAGTTTGAATCAATTTTAATTAAAGCCATTATAGTGTGTAAGAGTTTTATATTGTAGACTATTTTTTCTTATTATTGTAGCATATAAGAGCTTTATATCATAGTAACAAAAATTTTAGTTGAAACTAAGAATGTCAAACACCCTTTTGTCCAAGATTTTCCCCCTCAATTCTTTTTTGAGAAAATTACGTGTTGTGCCATACTTTTAAAAGTTACGCTTATTTATATTATACTTAAAAAAGTTTATGTCACACTATCATTCATATTACATATTAAGTTGTGCCATAAACAAATATGTGTGGTACTTACAAAAAATAAATCTTAAAAGACGTTATTTATGAAAATTCTTTTGTTTTTCTTCATAAAAATGGTCATATATATACATGCGACACAAGCTTCTCGTAGCAAAGAACGAAACATTCATGTTCTCTATTTGTTTTTAAAAGAAAATTTCATTACCAACAAAAAAAAAAGAACAATACATATTTAAACATAGTCGCAGATGACCTCTCATTACAAGAGAATTGGTATATCACACACTACAAGAAAAACTACATTTAACAGCATATTATTTACGACATGTAATTTTTAAATGTTATTGAAAAATACATACAATGATATCTCTAACAAACATGTCGTTAATGATGTTTGAAACAATAATTAACGACATCTATATAGACTTCGTATTATAAGTCTCCTTTTAACGATAATAGTTTAGTGTCGTTAAATTATATAATGACAAGTGGGAGATGTCGTCAAAGCCTTGAAGCTCTACGACACCCCTTATAGATGACATCTTGACCAATATCATTTATAAGGGGTGTCGTAGAATCTCAAAGGCTTTGGCGACATCTCTCATTTGTCGTTAAATAATTTAACAACACTAAACTATTGCCGTAAAAAGGAGAGTTTTAATACGGCATCTATATAGATGTTATTAATTATTGCTTCAAATGTCATTAACGACATCTTTGTTGGAGATGTCGTTATATGCATTTTTTGATGACATTCAAAAACTACATGTCGTAAATAATATGTCGTTAAATGTAGTTTTTCTTGTAGTGACATGTAAAAACCTAAAGGGAAAAATACTAAATCGACATATAAAATTGATAAAACCAGTCATACCGAAACCAAATCCCAATACTGAAGAGACAAATGACATGGCTTAGAATCAATTATATCCTGAAAGTAACACAGCTATTGCTAATAACAAGTGAGTATGACACACAAACTAAAACCGAAGATGAGGAGACCACCTCTATTATCACAAATAATCAGAGGCTAACAAAACCATGAAAACACACTAAATCTAAATGTTGATAACATCAATGCCTGTATTCGATAAAAATAGAGAGTAAAGCAAGCGGGTAAAATCCAAATAACAACGTGAATGCTTTGATGACGAGCCGATCATCAGCAAGAAAGGGTGACGAAGTTGCAACAACATCGTTGAGTCGAAAGGAAGCCGTAAAAATATCGGGCCATCGGTGCATGAGAATCTCTCGCTGCCACCTTTCTCCGCTAGTTAGGAAGAATGTTACCTTTTTAAATCCACCACCTCACCAAAGCCTCCAATATGTGGAGAACCACCATCTCCAACCGACACATAACTAAGCCATCTGGATCTCAGAGTCTTCTGTGGCATGTCAAACGTTCCCCAGAGCTGTTCCTATCGCATCGTTCGGATACCCTCTAAAAGGATTGGGAGTGTGGAGACTAGGCACCATACTCCGACCCTTTTCAAATATTTTGTTGACGCAACACGTCTACACTCCAAGAGACTAAGATAAAACCAAGAAAGTCCAA
Source organism: Artocarpus heterophyllus (assembly GCA_025403435.1). Taxonomy (NCBI): domain Eukaryota; kingdom Viridiplantae; phylum Streptophyta; class Magnoliopsida; order Rosales; family Moraceae; genus Artocarpus; species Artocarpus heterophyllus. The sequence goes on from CM046337.1 coordinate 18,725,394, forward strand.
CATCCTATTTCATTTTTTACGGCTACTTAATTTATTCAAGATTTTGGATGGTCTAATAATTAGGTAATGACGGCAAGCTTGACAAGTGTTCACATTCAATATTTTTATAATCAACCAGTAATTATTATTGTTTTTATTTGAGCATACGCAGCTTATGCAGTAGCCAGTAGGTCAATTTGATCAACTCTAAAATTTAATTCCTATACTTACCCGGCTTTGACTCACCTCCTAAGAAAGGTGCATTTAATTTAAGATTACGTTGAACTAAAATTTCCTTACACACTTTATAATATATTGAAGAATAAAGATTACGTGATGATCATTTAGTTATAATTCGTGCACCAACAATAAGGGTTTTTTTTTTTTTTTTTGGAATTAACAAAATACGCTTAATTTTCCTAACTATAACACTTTTAACAAAGTGTCCCTGCTGGCCGCGCCCAAAACATTGTATATATCAAGTCTCACTGGTTCTTTTATTAAATATCCTCAACATTGTATATATCAAGTGCCTCTTATAACATGCCATTTTTCATCTAAAAACCCTAAAGGACGTCTTTTTTGAAGCTTTTCAATGTTCGAATTTTTAAATTAGGAGTAGTCCTTCGTTTACCAGTGTAATTTTGAGAATGTTTTTAAAATTAATCTAAATAACGTATAGAAAACGTGATTGCAGTCTCATTGATCTACCGAGTAGGAATCTCTCTCTTTCTCTCAGACACATATAAAACCTATACTTTTCGTGCCAGAACTGGAGTTTTAAAATGCGTAAATACCAGATTGGATCATTCATTTCCTTCCAGTTGCTTTCATTTACGTGTGTTGTTAGCTCTCGTGGCTGGATTTTGATTTTTCTTTTTAATTTTTTATAATTCTTTCTATTTTCCCAAAGTGGAGTTTTTTTTTTAAGCCACTCATCATCCCTATTTACTTAAAAAAGTGCATGTATATATATAGCAATTGCTCTCTAAGTAACGTAAGCCAACAGAAATTGGTCTCTTTTGTTTCTCTTTTTTGTTGGAAAGCTTTCCCTTGGCTTACATACATGATGCGAACCAAAAAATAAAGAGATTTCAACCATAGCATAGCGTGCAAGTCACTTATATATATATATATATATATTACACCATACATATACATGCAAACATATGTGTGTGTGTGTGTGTGTATACATCTAGACACACACGCCAAAGACTCTTTATTAATTTATTCCTGAATTTTACAAAGTGGCATAAGCTTTAAAACATCTCCTTCATGTTCATTATATACACACACGCATGCGTGCGCCACGTTTATAATTGAAGGCTTTAAGCTTGCTAGTTCTCAGATAAAATAACAAAACGGGAAAAGAGGAACAAGGACTTTCTCATTTTTATAAAATTATGGTGCTTTCAATTATGTATTTTAGATGTAAAGCTTTCATTAATTTATTTATTTGGTTGATATACTTTGATCCTTCTATGTGCAAAAAATGACTTTCACAAAATGCTTTTCCAATTTTATTTTCTATTTTTTTATTTTTAAGAAAAGAAAATGAAGAGGTGAAAGTTTTTAGTGTTTGCAATGAATTTAATCAGTAATAGTCAGGTGATTATTTTTAGTTTCATTTTTTGCTAAAAAAAATTAGGTGATAGTGCGGGAGATATTTTCTAACCTTTTACAGTCATTAATTTCCAAATCGAAGCACTAAAACAAATTGATTTTTCCTTCCAAAAAAAAAAAAAGATTTTGGGAAGAGATGGCTACATCACTGTAATATTACACCAATTAATTACTTCTATGTGGGGCAAGTTTATATTCATGAAATACTTCATATTCATATTCTTGTTATAAAAAGTCAACGGCTAGTCTCACTTTCCAATTTTATTCTTCTTAAATCTCCAATTCAGAAAATAAATTTCAACGCATACGTAGGGATAGGTACCTAATAAATATTCATGTCATACTTATCTTATCAACAATTATGATCTGGAAGCTGGCAGGTGAAAGAAAAGCAACTAAAAATACAAATGGTCATAAGCGTAAAATAAAAGACAAAAGCATAAATCAAAACTGCATTTTTGGAAAAGAAAAAGCCGACTATTGAATCAAACTTCAAAGGTTGTTCTCAAAGTACAAAACTAGCTTCCCAAACATCATCAGCCAACATATCACATAATATTAGATATGCATACATACAATATTTTTGGTTTGTGGAAAAAAATACAAATAATACATAATATGGGTCATGACTAATAACATGACTTGAAAATGACACGAATTTTATAGATTAACATTGAAAAGATGGGGTTCATGTCAAATTCGAGTAGGCAAGAAATTGACACAAGATGGGTCAATTTTGGGTTAAATCCATTTATCCTGAACACGACAAGAAATCTATAAAAAAAAAAAATTATGAATTATATATATATATATATATATATATCACATCTTATTATAATTGTTATCATAATTGTATGCTTTTATTTGCTTAAGTTGGATACATATATATATATATATATATATCATCTTTTAGCTGATTATAAATTTTTAGTTCTTTATAAAAATTAAAAAAATAATAAATAAAAGTATATGATTTTTGTGTCAATTTTGGGCTCACGTGTCAATTTCATACTATGTCATGATGGGTAGAGTAAAAATAAGAAAAAGCCGACCAAAATATGAATTACGACATATACAATATTGTAGCCTAAAAATACACATGTAAATGTATGTTTACATTGCTGAAAGTACATATACAAGTACATATATTGTGTGCATACTAAAATTATTTCGGTGGAATTTGTTTTTTGCATTAATGGACTTCTATAATAAGTCTAGAAGTTAACAGAATTAAAGTAAAATTATGCTACATGGCAATTTCAATTAAAAATCCCAACAATATAAATATTTCATGGATCAAAGAACGTATATTACATTTTTAGGATCAAAGTGCACATTATTATAATAGTTACAATTGAGGGGCTTTTTGTAATTAATCATATATAACTTGCAGCCCGACATCTCATCTTCATTGGAGTAATTTATGCAGAAGAATAATGCGGCTTAGCTCATTTCGCTGTCATTCAAGTATTCAAAAGTTGGCATTTTACTAGGCTTCATATATCAGTCATTTTTATGTTTCTTTTCTGTCGTTTTGTTCTTCTTTGTGTCGTTGCTGCTCTGGTTGTATAAAGGCCACACGCTATCATTTTGCACGCAACTTTTGTCATCTGAATAGATATTGCAGAGTGCATACTCTCTTGTTCCTTCGATACAGAATGTGTTGCTGGATTTGGAACCATCAGTTCTATTTTTCGTCCTGATTAGGCCGGTAAAATCTATCCTTATCTCAGTGGCTTTGTTGGGGTGGCTTTGTTGGGGTTGATATTCAAGGGTTTTGAAAGCTACATTGCACTTGTCCATGTTAAGGCGTAAAATTCCAAGGCAAGGCAAAAGGAGAAGAGCCCAACACATTGTGCATATCTTACTACTAGGGGTGAACAACGGACGGTTTAATGGTTTTTGGACAGATATGGGTCGGTTTTTTTAAATGGCGGGTTGACGATTAACCAACCCACAAACTGCCCGTGAAATGGCAGGCGGTTTCGGTTTGGGGGCGGACGGGTGCGGGCGGGTTGGGTGGGTTGGGTCTACACTAATGTACAATACAATTTTTTGAGCTCTTTTTTATTAAAAAAAAGTAAAGAAAATTTGTAGAAAATATAAGATGATAATGTATGAAGCATTCCCAACAACAATCAAGTTTGACGCCTAAAGACAATGACCATATTCACAATAAATTAAGAAACATAATCATTCATTGCAACAAGAAACATCAACTACAGATGAAGTGATGAACAAAGTCAAGAATTTTTGTTCTTCCATAAAACCTGCTCATTGGGTTCGAAAATAACAGGATACTACAGATGAAATGATGAACAAAGTCAAGTGTTCTTTTTTTTTTTAAAGAGTGAGGAGTGGGGAAGGTTTAGATTAATTTTTTTTTTTTTTTTTTTAAGAATTAGGCTGGCGGGTTTGGGTTGAACCCGTCCGCCAACATATATAGGCGGGCGGGTTGAACCCGCAAAGTTCTTTTTTCGGACAAGCCGAGCGCGGGCGCGGGCGGCCTGCGGTTGCGGGGCGGTTTTTGTACACCTCTACTTACTACTGTTTTAACATCTTATGATACAAAAGAGAACATAGAAAGAGATGCCTTCTAGTCTAGACGTTACTCTACAAAACTGATTTTATACAAATATAACTCAATTCTCTTTTGGATTTTCAATTAATGAAAGGTAATTGGGGTTACGAGTAGATAATATAACGATTGAGAAACTTGATTTTTAAAGAAGACTAATCACAAAATGATAAAACTTGAGAATGCTAGGTAAGCAGTGTAAAAATTTAACAAGAGCTACTCTAGGTTGACAAAAAATCACTTGAGCTTCAGATTGTCCCCCACTCCAGCTTAGCGGATGCAGTTCAAACGGGTAAATGGCTCTATACTACCTTTTTCTGCTTGTTTTTCTGGTGTCCCAAACACATTCCAAAACCGCAACATCTCATCCCCGCACCAAATGCCACAGCTATTTTTCCATCCGGGCTCTGAGAAGAGAGAGTGAGTTAGAAAAACTACTATAAGATGAACAAGGCCGAGACCATTTTTTTCCAAGAGAAAAACGTATTCAAGGTTGTTATAAGAATTGCCTAAAAAAACCATCCATCATGAACACCATGGGTTAGTAAGCAAGTACTTCCAAATGACGAAATGAGAATGTACTTGAGCGGCTGAGCCATGAACAGGACTCTTAGTTGTATGTTCACTAAGCTCAGCCATCTTCACCATAGAAGGGTGAGTCTTTTTTTGGGAACTAAGCCGTCCTCTAGAAATTATACATTGAGGAACATGAATAGTCTTTTTATAATTCTTAATCATCACCAACCATTATTTTATAATCAAAATTTTGCCTTACTCTTCCGATGTCAAATTATTACTTCAACTTTATTCCCAAAGCATGAAATAGAACATCAAGAGTTGTACAAGGATAAGAATTAAAAAAGAAAAAAAAATAATTGTTTACCAACAAGTTCTATTTTTAAAAGTAGTCATGCAAGTTTCCATATAATTCAGAAAGATTTTACATGTGTGTAGAGGAGATGGAGCGTCCAAACTATATGATAAATGAAAAACACGTGTCAATAACAACAATTAAGAATTAATTCTTTTGCACATTAACTGTCAGTAAGATGAAGGAATATGAGGATGAACATTGGCATAAATGTGAGCATGTTAGGCTTTTATAAAGTTCCTATATATTACAAACTTTACTGGCAGATATTCAGCTATCTTTAAAATAAAGAGGCAAAAAATGCATTTTTTTAATTTAAGGATGGGAGATTCGAAGTGTATGCCGTGTAGTCGGGTGTAATACTACCTCTAAGTTATGCCAGTGACCAAAAAATAGTGATTTTTTTAATATCATGCTTTTCAGGTTTCACAATTCCATTACTCTTACATTGGAAACAGTTTTCAATTTTTATTATAAGAGGCATAACAAAGAAAACTTTTACAATCGGTGCATAATCAAGGAGAAGAAGGATCATTGCCTTAAAGGCGCCTGACAACGATCAACCATCTTATCAGCACAGAGCAGTAATTTTTTTGATACTGAAAATTTTCATTCTTGAAATGAATCTATAACACATTTAATATATCCAACAAAAAAAAAGTAAATGAAAATAGTAAAATTAGATTTTGTTAGATTTTGCAAAGTTTGCAATTCGATCTAAAAGATTCACAAAAGCACTCACAATTCTAAATCTCCTTTAAGAAACATGCATTCTAAAATACACCAAACACACAACTTTCCTTGCCGCACAATGCCCAATAAAACCCTCACAGATAAGGAAGCCTCCTTTTTTTTTTTTTTGGTTTTACATATATAAGAAATCAACATCTTATCTTTATCTTTACATAAATAAATATGTAAAATTGGCAAACGGACTTCAATTTTTATATTTCTTTTTTTCTTTCTTCTATATTTTTGTTATTTTGTGTTCTAATTTGGTTCAATTCCATTACTACAAACATAGCCTTTCACGACACGATGATTAAAAAACCGTTGTAAAAACTTCTGTTGTTGTACCAAATAAAGTTTTCATGATGGTTTTTAACCGTGGTGGAACATCCATTTAAACGCCAAATTTTAATGCCCATGCAAATTCACGTTAGGTCACACTATTGATTCTAATTCCATTAATTGTCCATATGTGTACGGTGTGGTAATTTGGAGAAGAACAATATTAGGAAAATAAGAAATCATTTGTTCGAATTTTGTATAGATCAATGTACAAAACATGGTGTTGGCATGAAGTGACAATTGAAATTAAATTACTTGGTGTCGATGGGGCTTATATCGATGACTGCACAACTAGTTATTTTGACTATCATACTGAAGACGTAGTATATAATGTGCATGATCAGTTCGAGAATCACTCAGATGAATTAAAAAAAGTTATTTGAGAATGTGAAGAAGCCTTTATATCATGGATGTATAAAGTTTTCAAAATTATTTACATCGATTAGGTTATACAACCTAAAAAAGTAGGGAATGAGTGGAGCGACAAAAACTTATAAATTTGCTAAAGCTTGTTGTAGATATGCTTTCAGATGAGAATGAGCTACCTACGTCTTTGTATGAAGTAAAGAAGACGTTGCCCTTTTTGGGGATTGGATATGAGAAAATTCATGCATGCCCTAAGGATTGCATATTGTATCAGGAGTTAAAGGATGAATCTAAGTGCCCCGTTTGTCCTACATCAAGATGGAAAAAAAAAAAAACCAGGAGATTAAAAGGAGTTCCTACAAATATGATATGGTGAATTTCGTCGATCCCTTGTTTTAAACACATGTTGTAGTCCATTAAACACGCTAAGAACTTAATTTAGTATGCAAATGAGAGAGAGTTAGATGGTCTAATGCGTCATCCAGCTGATTCCCCACAATGGAAAATTATCGATCACTTGTATTCCAAATTTGGTAAAGAGCCAAGACTAGTTAGACTTGGTCTTTCCATAGACGGGATAAATCCACACAAAATAATCACTACTAACCATAGATTTTGGCCAATTTTTCTAGCTATCTACAATCGTCCCCCTAGTCGTGCATAAAAAGAAGATTTGTACTGTTTACTTAAGCCCATTGATTGCTGATTTACGTTATGTAATATTGAAATTGTTATTAAGGATTCTTAATAAGATAAAATATGTAACGTCAGTCATTTTTTTTTACGGATATTTTTTGTGAACTCAGCATTTGAATGTAATATTTTATTTACTATTTACAATTTACTAAGTGAATTAACGTTTTATTTAGCCATGTCATAGGTGACGGGCCTGATGGACTCGAGGGATCGATGCGCTTGAGAGATTCATGTCAATTTTTATGGATTGTTAATGTATAGAATAATTATTTGCCATGATAAGATATGATATGAATTATGCCTTATGATGATGAATATGTATGTGCTAGGAGGAAAGGTAATGTGTTTAAGTAGGTTAATATCTATACTATATGATGGGTACTTCACAATGTCGTGTTACTTGAAGAGTAATGAACTAATTACAAGCATATACATATGGTAATCATAGAGTTTACTACTAAGAATTAACTTCCAACAAAATTTTGACTCATTAAATGTTAGAATTAGAAAATTATTTTTCATAAATTTGTAAATCTTTTCTTTAGTTTTCCATAAACTACTCATTTGGTCCATCCGATAACAAAACAAAGGGTTATTACCTAAACATCAAGACAGCGTGCATAGCTGGTGGCAGTAGCCCTAGCGTTGCGGCTTTGTGCATGACCACTAGTGCCCTGGTGCCCCTTTGTGTGGCGCTCTAAGTTGAGACATGTTTTTCACGCATTTTTGAACTTTTGGACTTGCCCATTTGTTTTCACTCCGTTTTGACCGAGAATTCAATCTCATAGTGGCCCTGTGGCCCTAATATCAGGAAATTAACCTAAAAATATTTTTAGAATCAATTTAGATACGTTTATACTAAAGACTAGGCTTTTTCCTCACTTAAAGTCTCTCTCCTATGTACACTTTTAAGACCCCCATTTAGCCTTCAAAAGTTTCACGTTCTTCCTTTAGTCTTCTATAAAAAAAAAAAGTCTCTCTCTCTCCCTCCCTCCCTCCCTCCCTGACCATTTCTCAAAGAAATTCAAGAAAAGACTCCATTGTTCTTCTAATACCAAAGCCATTATTTCATCATTCTCTTCATTCTTTTACGCCACCTTAGAAGAAATTCCTTTATGAAATTGGCATGCTAACTATATTTTTTTATTCATCATATTCATAAGATATTAAGGTATATGTTTTATTGAATTTTTGGTTTTCTCTTCATTCTTTTATGCCATCGTAGAGGAAATTCCTTTATGAAATTGACGTGCTAACTATATTTTTTATTCATCATATTCTTAAGATATTAAGGTATATGTTTTATAGAATTTTTGGTATTGTTATGGTTTCGATCTTGTTGGATGGTATTAATTGAAATTCTAGGGTTTGATTTCGATCATTAAATTTTCATTTCGTGTTAAGAGTATGTTTTCTAGGGTTTTGAGTTCTAGAAATGTTTATTTTCATGATGGTAACATTATAGTAAATTTTAGAGTTTAACGAATTGTACATGATTTTTTAATGAATTTTGTTTACGGAGTATTTATTTCCTAAATATCAATGTATTATATCATCTTTGGATTCCAATTAATGTATAGAATTGATATGATTTTATTTCATACTAATTTTCAGATATGTTATGAAAATATATGTTAACTATGATTCATAATTTTAACGGATTTCTCTTTAGCCTATTTTAATTAATATGAATTTTTGAATAGGCACAACTCACTATTTCTTACATGTTGACAGATTTTATCGTGTAATTTGTAAAATCTGTCTTAATGGATTAACAAAATTAAATAATCTTGTAAAACTTTTGAGATCATTGTTGACATGTTATATATAAGTAAATGAGTTTTCAACCTTAGGACATGTTTATAGTTTAACTTAAAAGTCATTGACTGTTGAGTACTCTATGTTTTCCAATGCCTTGTATGATATGTTTTGGAAATTTTGGAAAATGAAAAATCATGTCTTATTTATGTATTTCAGCAAGATAAAATTTGCAACATTATATTTTGTGTTTGTTGGTCAGTGTCCATATTTTAAACAGAAAACATATTATAATGTCAAATTAAATTCCTTGGGTAAGTAAAGGTCAGAATTTCCCGATTTAATAAAATATGATTAAATGTAAGATAACGTGGTGATATGTTGCTTATAGTGCCATGTAATAATGCTGTATGATAAAGTTACATGTAATTCAATGCCTTAAACATAAAAATTGATTTTAAGTGTTTATTATAAAATGATTTAACATGAATACTCCAAGAAGATGATCATATCCTGAATTAGGCAATTATCATGTTAAGTAGAAAAGGTTAAGTAAGCAAAGACTCCAATTAGTATATTCCTACCTGTAGCATGATAAAAGTTTATAAAAATTGTTAAGAAAATATCTTATGGTAATTTTAAGTTTGTATTTAAGCATCCTCTTCTTATGGGACACTTGTTGCGATAAGGTTGTTTGTCAAATTTTTTCCAACTATTATGTTTTGAATTATGAGAACATTTATTAAAAAGCTTATAAATATATATTTATCACAAAATTAACCATTACATACTCATGCTTATGTTTGTCCTACTGTTAGACTATCCCATAAGGTGGACTGGTCCCATTTGGTTTAGGATTAGCAACCTCATTCCTCCGTGATGGTGCACCAATGATGTGAATGGTGCAACGCTAGGGCCCTCAAATATAAATGAATTATGATTGTTATGAAATAAAGAAAAGATATGCTCTGCAAAGAAAATGCGCTTAATGGGCTAATATGTTATGATTATGTTATCACCCAAGCTTTTTGAAATGTTTTGTTTTGTGAGAAATGGAGTGTATTTATTAAGCTTATGTTTACTAGTTTATGTCATGTTGCAGATAAGAGTATGAGGTAGATTGCTTAGAATGATGGACAAGGACGGCCGTGTGTGCAAATAATGTTGGATTGGAAATGGAGTCACACTATATATAAAAGAAATTTAAAACTAAAATAATATTACTATTATGTTCTACACTATTGTTTGTTTGACGCTTAGTTCAAATTATGATGTTTTCTTTTGGACTTATGAAAGTTGTGTTACTTACAAAAATATGCCTCTTAGTTTTTTATTTTACGATTTATCCTATATTTTAAGAAATTATAAAGATATCTTTCAAATTTGAACAAATTTTCAATTTCATCCTTAAGCATTTAAAAGGACAAAAATACCTTTTAATGGAACGCTGCGTTTTGGTCATTTAGGACTTCACATGAGTTGGAAGCGTTTTTCCTCTACAACCAAGCAATAGCTTGATGAATTTCCTTGCTGGTAACCAGCACGATGCCGTTTATGTGCATAAAGTAGCGGGAATTGAAGGACATGACTGTACATTCAATACTTCTCATTTCGTTCAGAACAAGAAAGACTTGGTGTTCCTCTTTCTGGGAAACATTCTCCTTCTTCATGTTGCTCCAAAAACCAAAGCGTTGACTACATTGAAGGAGTTTGATTTTGATAGTTTTTAGGAAAAGGTAACTTTCTGTTTTTATTTTATTTCTTCACGTTACTTTTTTCATATTTTTTTAGATATTTGAAAGAAATGGTTTTTGAACGATTCTGTTCTTTTGTTTAGTTTGTTCACATGGTTAAGTAAAAATAGTTAAAAGTTCTCTTCTCAACTATTTTATCTTTAGTTTATTAGGTTGATATGTAAAAGTTGGTCTTCTCCCAAATGAATAGGGTTTTGTAGTGAATATGTTCCTTTATGTACTATGTTACCCTTGTTAAAAAAATATCATTGCTAAATCTCTTTTTAATATTTTTTTTTGTTTTAGTTTGTTTAGTTGAGGTGTCAATTTTTATTTAAGAACATTGGAATTTTTGGTTTTCTTTTTATTATTTTTCTCTACTTTGTCTACACTCTTTCTTCCTTCAATAGACTTTTATTATTTGATAAATAAAATAGGATGTTTATTAATTTTTCCTAGTCAAGTTTTGCAATTTTTTAGGGTCAATTGGGTTCTTTTGCTTTTTGAAAGTAACATTTTGTTTTCTCTTGTTAACACAGTATTGAAAATGTCTATCCACCATGTACGAGTTCATAACAATGACAAGGTTTTTGAGCCATGGCCAATTGATGTTTGATTGTTTCAACCACACGAGTTTGATCGACAATTAACGGAGTTGGCTGGTGATGAGCTTGGAGTTATGAAAGTTACGTTTTAAATTGAAGCTAACATAAGTGGTGGTAAGCACGTGGTAGATGTCAAGGATGATAAAAGCATGATGGTGATGTTCAATCTTAATATCAATGCCAATGACATTATTGATATGTTTGTGGAGTTCGTCTTGAACTAACCATTGGAAATGGTCCCTATAAATATAGTTGAGCAAGAACATGATGCAACTGACAAAGAAAATTATGATGGAGCCAATTGTCAACATGATGGCGCCATTATTCTGCATGTTTGTGGAGCTGATGGTCAAGATTATTTTGACGACAATGATGTTCTTGATCCATTTCAAGAAGAACTGCATAATGAATTTTGTAGATCGGAGGATGAGAATGATCCGGATTGGAATTCAAATGTAGACGATGAGGAGCATGATGAAGAGCTGAACGATGGATGGAGTGATAGTGATGCTGAAGATGAAGGAGGTGAGGGAGTGTGTGACAATAATGGAAACAATCGTATGAAGCTTCATTGTTCTTATTGTCATAATTTGGACAATAATTTGGATCCTAACAGTAACAGTCCAAGGGTTGATGGACCTATTGACGAGAACGAGAAGGTGACTTCGGCTGTTTGGCAAGTATACGATGACTACTAACATTTTGGACTTGACTGATTTTTGTGTTCAAGAAGCATTTGAGATGAAGCAGATAAAGTTTGATTCCAAGCGAGTGACTGTAAATTGTAGGGTTAAGGGTTGTCCTTGAAAAATACATGCATCACCTTCTTCAGATGGTCTATGCTTCATAATCGAGAAGTATATGGCACGTTACACGTCAATTTGTGAGGCAAAATTGAATAACATCTCTGAAGTGGATTTCAAAGAAGCATGCACCTACTTTGGATCACACTCCAAATATGCCATTAAGGTCAATGTGGAGAGAGTTGAAGGATAGTTTGGCATTGAAATGACAAGATCAAAACTTTATCGTGCTTGGTGCTTAGCTAGGAGGGAGCACAAAAAGGCCCACGACGCTGAGTATAGAAAGCTTAGGACGTCTGTTGAAATGGTGCTTCAAACCAATCTGAGTAGCGTTACATTCGTCAAAAAAGACATTATCGATTGCTATAATAATCCATTCTTCAAAAGGTTTTTCGTGTGCTTTGAGGGAGTGAAGTAAGGCTTTGTTGAAGGTTGTCAACTATTTATCAGTTTTGACAGTTGTCATTTGAAAGGCCCATTTGCTCATGTGTTGCTTGCTGCAATAGGCAGAGTTGCAAATATGCAATTTTATCCAATTGCATATGCAATTGTGGAGTTTGAGAACATTGATACTTGGACATCTTTCATGCGATATCTTAGGACTTCATTTGGACCAGCTTTTGCAAAGAAACCCTGGACGGTTATGAATGATCATCAGAAGGATAGCAATTTGCTTTGAAATTTCTCCAAATGTTTAACCTATCTTGAAGTTTAGATAATTCTTTTTCTTCATTGCGTAGGGTGTTATTGAAGATGTAGAGATGGAGCTACCCGATTTGACTCATAAGTTTTGTGCTTTTAATGTCCAAAACAATTTTCAGAAAAAATGGGGGTGAAGTTGAGGAATTTGTTTTGGCAGGTGGCTAAAACTGCTAATTTTAAAAAGTTTTAGCATGTTTTGGAGCGATTAAAGCTGATTGAAAGGATGCCTATCAATGGCTTACGAAAATTGATCCTAAACATTGGTCTCTCTCATGTTTGGATACAAGAGTTAAGTCAAAGCACTTAACCAACAATCTTACTAAGAGCTTCAATAGTTGGATTAATGAGTTGCGTTTCAAGGCACCAATTTCCCTGCTTGAATAGTTAAGAATGCAATACATCGAAACAATGTATAACAAGAAACTTACTGCTGCAAGGTGGGACCAACATTTGACACCAAATGTGACTTCCAAAATAAATAAATAAACTACTTAAAATATCTCGCAGCACAAGGATCCAGAAAGTTAGAGAGTATGAATTTCAAGTGGATCATGGCATTTCTCGGTATGTTGTCAATCTACATCAAAAAACTTGTTTTGTGGGCAATGGGCTTTATGTGGGTTACCTTGTGTCCATGCATTGACTTGTATAATCACAATACGAGATGATGTTGCAGATTATTGCTCTGAATATTTCACAACTGAATATTGGAGGAAGGCTTATGTTGGTGCAATTCATGCCCTGCCAAATGAGTATACGGTAGCCTATATTTCTACATAGCAATTACTTGAACCCTCTAAAAAAGCGCAGATTGTGAGGGAGGCCCAAAATTTATAGAAGAAGAGACACAGATAAACCACGACCAAAATCTTCAACTTTGAGGTCAAGCATAATTTAGTGCTCAAATTACTTGGAATTTGGCCATAACAAGAGCACATGCAAGAAGCCAGTCATTAAGAAGATGAAATCTACAAGAGGAAGAACTACAACAACAACTATAAAAGGCTCGCATGAGGCAGGATCAAGAACAAGAACGAGCTATGGAAGATCCATGGCTACCGGCAGAGGGAGAGGAAGGCCTTCTTGAGGTGCGTAGGATAACCCCTTTCTTTGTGTTTACAATAGGATTTGTTATTGATTATTTTACGTTTTTCTTTACTTGAACAACGGTGATTTGTTTGTGCTAGGGGCGAGAAACCAACGGAGGTACGTATGTTGAAGAAGCACCCTGATTGAACAAGTTCAACATTCTGTCAATCTTGGCTTGTTCCTATCACAACCAAGACAAACAGGGAGTCCTGAATATGCTCATTTTTAAGGTAAAAGCTTCTACAGTTTGGTGTTTAAGCTGTCCAAACTTTAAAATTTTCAGCTAACTAATATAAATTTATTTTAGTGCAGATATTCTAAAGGTGAAGCAGCCACCATTGAAGAATTAGATAGTTCTCTCTCTTTCTTTTTTTTTTGGGATATGATGCAGTATTTTTTTTTGGATAATATATGGGTTGTAAAATGGTCTAAACGAAGCATTACTTGTGTTAACTTTGCTGTTGAAAGTGCTTGTGTTCTAAAATAGTTTACATGAACCATTACCAAGCGTATTTTGTTGTTGTTTGGATTGTCCACATGAACCATTACTTAAGCTTATTTTGTTGTTTTAAGTATCCGGATTGTAAAATGGTATTCATGAACCACTATTTAAGTTGATGCTTAATAGATGGGCAAGTCTTTTATTAATTTTTGTAACTGTTTATTATAGGTTAATTTTTTACGTACATTTTTTTAATTTCCCTAAGTACAATTGTGTCAATGCATGCCATCATAACAACATTTTGGCATCAAACTTTCTAAACTATGCTTTTGCATTATCCGAGTACACAAAACATGCAAGAAATAGGCACAAGAGCAAGAAAAAAAAAATCTAAAAACTAAAACCTTACAATGATGCAATCTGAACACAAATGATAAATGCAATACAAAATAGAAAAATAAGAAGAAGTAAACACCCAAAACAACACATCTTAATAAAAGCTAAATTGGACTTTAATGCACTGATTTTGTTGATAAATCACTATTGAAGATTCAGCTTGGCAATTGTTTCCACAGATCTTGGCTCAACAACATTTTCTATACTCCGAGGATACCACAAACCCTGAAAACCGTACCCATTCTCGTCTTGGCAACAATAGAACAACCGGTTGGGGTTTGCATTTGTCTCACTAATTTTGAGTATAGTCCTTCTTCCACATTTGCAAGTGCGATGCCCTACTTGAGGATATCCATGACTACAACTACCTTTGCTTGAAGAGGCCATTTGAAGCTTAAAGGTCAACCTTTAAACTCAAATATATATATATATATATATTTGATCAGCAAAGAAAAAAATGAAAATGACCTTAAAAACATAAAAATGAAAAAACTTAGGATGAACTACTTAATTACAGTAACTAAAAAAAGAACGAAAAAGGCAAAAAAAAAAAAAAAAAAAAAACCTCCACAAACCAAACAAAAAGATAAATGTAGTTAAAATTCTAATTTTTTTAATTGTAAACCTTTTTTTCACATCCATGTAAATGTCTAAAGTTTTACAAAATCGCTGAGACAAATCCCAAAATCAGTAACACATTGAAAGAATCTAACCAAAACATGCAAAAACCACAAGTAGATTCTTGCCCTTACTCTTGTATAATGGCGTGTGATGCTCGCCTAACTTAACCATGTCACTAATATGTAATTAAGGTAGACCATGTCATATTCTATCTAAAACCAATGTAATTATTTAAGAAAATAAAGGACAAATTTGAACTTTTTGAAAACCTTGAAATTTACAAACATCTATGAGTCTCTATTCTTATAATATCCGAGAAAATTCATTTGTTTAAATCAAGAATTTAACTAAGATTTTAACAATGAATTTGGTAGCAAATTTCATATTTTGTAATTATGAAGTTATATGACAAAAATAGAACGAAATTTCATGTGCATTTTGTATGTAATTTTTAGTGAATTAAAGTGAATTTTAATATATTACAAATTTTGTGAGTTAGATTACTCCAAAATTTGTTAAGTGCTTTAAGAGGCAAATTTAATGTCATTTGGATTATGATAAAATTTAAATATGTGACAAAAAATACCCATAAAGTAATTATAGGAAAATAAGATTAAAATATCATGTCAAAGTCCTAAACAGTATAAATATTAATAGTGTACCAGTTCAATAGTTTAAATACTGACTGGTATGGATATTTATGTTAACAGTCCACTCAATGATAGTATTCAGTATACAGAGTTACTCAAAGTTGTCTATTTAGCATCACAGTAGAATTATACAGAATCAGTTTCCACACAGATAGATGGACTACTATTGATAGAAATTAAACAGCATATGTACACAATGTACTAGGATATTCTATATGATAAAGAAAATATGTCGTCCTAAGTATACTATCAGGACATGACAAATACAGTTTTTATGCAAATTAGACTGCTAAGGTAAAACACAGTCTACAAGATGCACATTGATCTTATCCTTGTCGACCTCAAAATTGTGCAAAATGTGGTTTCATGATTTTGGGATAATTCAGCAAATTTGAGCAAAGATATGATCCATGATAATGGGAAGAAAACGAACTGAGTTTTCCATGTTTGAAGTGGGAGGGTTTCCAAGTTGTGTAAAAAACAGTATGGATTAGTTCATGTCACATTATTATTGTTTTGATCAGCCTTTTTCTGTAAGGTTATTTCATATAATCTTGTTTTGTTAACCATTGTAGTTGGAATTTTTACTTTCTTTAATTTTTTTTTATTTATTTTAATAAATTTGAATGAACGGTTTACCCCCTTCTAAGAACCTGACTATAATTTCTTCTTTAATTTCTCTAAGCAAGTATATGATGGTTAATTTCTAATTCATTTACTGCCTCAAGACTTCACTCTTCAACAGAGCAATCATCTATTAGATTCGTCCAAGATTCTAATTGTGAAAACACAACTCATCGACAACTAACTAGCTCTTCTATTTATTTCCATGAAGTTTTCCCTTTTTTTCTTGCAAAGAAAAAAAATGCAGTGGGCTGGCAACGACTACAGACATATGGCAGAAATGTTAAGCAAGGATTAAAAGGGAAAAAATAAAAAATAAAGGAAGTGGAAGTTGTTTTCCTTGTAAAAGGAGATGAAAGTGGATATATTGGAACCAACCAACTTCTATTATTTTATTTTATTTTAAGTAAATTTGCTTTTCCTCTCCTTAATCCTTAACTATTTATGAATAGGCTGATCTTTTTGCCGAATCTAAGGTCGAACCTATCTTTTTGTCAAGTTGATAAAAAACAAAGGATTTGGATGGAACATAAGTGGAAGTATTAGTTCTGATCAAGGTGCCTTGTTAGGTAATTATTAGTTACGATTTTTATATCTCCATAGCAATATCAGACTTGGGAACAAACACGCAAAAGTATGTTTGACAGGAGAGAAAAAGAAATAGAAGGACAGATGGGGCACAATAGAAGAGAAGGGAAGTATATAGCAAAGAAAGATAATAGGAAACTTGATGATCATGAGAAAGGGTGTGATTATCATTACCTTGTTTTTTTGGTCATCGTTAAAAGATAAGACGACGGTTAACCAAACTGTCGTCTTATCTACAGTTGTTGTATATGTACCGCATTAAGGATGGTTTATAAATCGTTGTTAAAAGCCTTACGCTATGCCAGCATTTGTTTTTTGTAGACAATTTTTTCCCAACTATGTCCTTCATAAATGTTTTTTCCTAATTGATGACTAAAAATAATTTCTTCTCAAATGCTTTTGTCATGCAATCCTCTCAAATACATTTCTTTAATATGTACCCGTAAATAATTTACTATATAAATATCCTACTAAAATCTCTTTTCCCTTTGAAATTGCTCTATTAAAATTTTTTTTCACCAATTTAAACTATTAGAATAGTAATAAGTATAAAAAACTAAATTTTATAACAATTTCATATAAAAAAATTTGAAATAGTACAAGCGCAGGACACGCATATCTAATTGGTAGACATTATAAGCAGGAACTTCAATTCCTCACATTATTTCCCTTCATTAGTCAATAAAATTACAGAAATAAAAGTTTATCACAAAACTTTAATCTGATTAGATCTTAAACATAATCAAGAAGAGAAAAATTAAATATAATAAAATAAAAAAAAATTTGTGCAAAGCTTAAGCTAGAAACAAAGAGTTCAAACTTACTTAAATTCTGTTATATATTTTATAACTAAAACATGTTTCATTATTGCACTTGAGTCGAACATGGTATCTAATAGAACGTCCAAAATTGTGGAGAAGAGGTTGTTGATCCTTTTCCTACAAAAAATATATAGAACGTTGTTCCCCGCATTAACACATTCCTTCAAACCAGTTGGTAAGAATGCCTTTCATTTCCTTCGTCTTTTTTGTTTATGCATCTCACAGTTTTTGCATCGCCCCATTACTGATCATAGCTACTTACTGGTGCGTCTCTTGCTCATATCTTTATGGTACTTAGATCATGGACTTTTCCTCTATCGAGACTTCTCATTCTCGCTCCATGCTTTTTTTTTATGCTAGTGGGGCTAACAACAAAAATGACTATGCTGCGACCTGTACTTGTGTTGTCTACCTTTGGTTGTAATCCTATCTCGCAGAGTTCCAATAAACAACAATTAGTTGCCGGCTCATCTACTGAGCAAAATATACATCAATGGTAGCAATAGTTGTTGAGCTATGTTGGGTGTGTGCTATCCTGACAGAACTTCATGTTCTTCTTCTACAGTTACTCTTGATCTATTGCGACAATATTGGCGCTGCCAATTTTTGCACTGATCCAGTATTTCACTCGCGCATAAAACATGTCGGTTTGGATTATCGCTTCATTAGGGAGCAAGTTCACATTGGTGCCCTTCGTGTTGCTTATGTATTGCCTGAGGATCTGCTAGCGGCTGCTCTCACAAAACCTCTTCCGTGTACACGATGCCTCATTCCTAACAGACCAAGAGAGCACTCTCCGATATGAGCTCTATATCTTCTGGGGCATATTAAAAGAAGTTAACATTTTCATTATTTAAAATTTAATTTTTTTAATCAGTCAATTAATTTGTTATTTAATTTATTTCTTATTCTTAGGGGAGATTAGGTAACTTTCTGAATTTGAATTATTGTACCATGTATATATATACATATATACATATATATCGATTATTATTTAATGGAAAGGATATGCCATAATTATTTTCCAAATCATTATTCATATTACAACTTATTTTCCCAAAAATATTTACTTTTGTCTTGAGATTTGTAGTGACAACAGTAGCACAATATTAGTATGCAAGAAATAGGGAATTTGCGATGGAAGGCCCAAAACAATACAAAGAACAAAAAACAAAATGTCATTCATACTTTGTCATTTTTAAGTTATATCGAGTAAGAAATTAGAGATGCACAAGATTTGGCATTCGAAAAAGCACTACAAGTGAATGGTTTACTAGGCCAAGTATAGTTACTCATTTCTTGTTTTGATCAATAATACGTGATCATGGATAAGCTCCTACTTTAATTAGCATTACAATGGAGCCCAGCAATGATGCCAACAAAGTTTAATTATGAAAGAACATGTTGGAGGTCTATTCGCTTGGTCATTAGTTAATAAATAATTAATTTTTGTCGACAAGATTCTTGTTTCTTTTTATTTGGCTCTATCAATCTCTCTTTAACACTTGTCAGACTTTTAGTAAAAAAAATACCTGTTTGGAGAGAAGGGAATTTGAGGGGAAATTAGGGTGTGTACAAATTCTCATTCATACTAAAAATTTCGCAGAGATCACCAGTCGGCCGTTGATGTAAGTCCTAAGACTGAACCACGTAATTCGTTTGTCCTGCGGTTTGGTCATTTTCTCTAGCTGATTGTTTTTGTTATCCTTGATTATTGTTGTGGTTAAAAATTTCCCCAAACTTCTCCAACAAAAGAGTCTTCAGGCTTGCGTAGCATTAAAGGAGTACCGAGATGGAAGAGCAAGTTATGTATTGGTTGGTTATTATATAATATTACTCTTAGGTCTACAATAGAGTGCCATCATTAAACCAATTTACTAAGGACAAACACTATTTATTTGTGTCGAAAACAAACCGCTACAAAAATAAACTCTGTGATAATAAGAGCTATATTACATGATCAAATGTCATGAATGTACATATTAGAATGCAGTTATTATTATTATTTTTTTGGGTTTTACATTGGCATTAGTAGTATTTGATATGACAGGTTTGTTTATCTGCTATCTAGCAAGAGGTAAGCACGAGCAAGTATCTTTTCTACTCAAACAAAGGGGCATGTTTTAGGTGCCTTGTGTGACTATGCCTCGAGTCCAGGACAGAGTCTAGAAAATTAGAAGGCGTGAAGGTGTGACTAAACTAGTAATTGAGGGGTAAAATTGAATTTAAGGGGTGAAATAAAACTTTAGAGGGGCGGAATATAATTTTAGAAGAACGGAGTATAATTTTTATAAAATTTTATATGCAAAATTACATATAAAAAAAAAGTTCAAGGGGTGCGGCCTCCTTATGTGCTCTGTTCTTGCGTGGGTCCAAATAAGCATGCATGGCCTTTTGTTCCCTATGTTTAATGTCATCCAGATTCCAATGGTTACAAAGCCTTATATATTAATAAATGTTATATAAAACTAAGAAATATGAAGACAAAATAAGAGATTTTAGAGAGAAAAAGTCTATTTAACTCTTAATCTCAGATGATACAAAATGGCAAAAGAATGGGGTATTTATAAGGAAATTTTTGTGTGCTACAGTATCTGCTACAGTAGCAGTAATTGCTACAGTAACTATGGCCGCCATTGCTACAGTAACCACGTCGGATTTGACTTTCCTATTTATGTTGATGTCAGTGCTTACTTCAGCATAAATATACAGATTTAATTTTGGACACTGATTCTTGGTGGACAGACACAATTGATTATTCATAACACTCCCTCTTGGATGTCTACCATTTTATGATGCCTCATTAAAAACCTTAGCTAGAAAAAACCCATTAAGATAAAAATATAGCATAGGGAAAAAGAGTACATCATTTTTATAAAGATGCTCCATGCTGCCTCGTAAAAAACCTTACTAGGAAAACCCTATGGGACAAAACCATAGCAAGGGAAAAAGAGTACAGCTGGTGTAGACTCCACATCAAGTTGACACTAGTTATTCTTTACATATCTCTCAGATGACACATCTTGATATTGTGTACATGTAGTCTAAAAGTTGATGTGAGAAGTGCCTTTGTGAAAATATCTGCAACATTGTCACTTAAGCGAGTGTATTGAACATCAATACCTTTATTCTTTTCAAGCTCTTGGGTGAATGAAAAGAATTTTGGAGGTATATGTTTCATTTTGTCGCTCTTGATGTATCCTTCTTTTGTCTGAGTGACACATGCGTTGTTGTCTTCAAACAACACTATTGGATCCTTATAGAGTGGTAATCCACAAGTGGCTTGGATATGTTGAGTCATGGACCTCAATCACACACATTCTCTACTCGCTTCATGAAGTGCAATGTCTTCAATATGATTTGATGAAGTAGCAACTAGCATTTACTTTTGTGAACGCCGAGAAATCACAATACCTTCACTTGTGAATACATATCCAGTCTAAGATTTAGCTTTATGTTGATCTGACAAATAACATGCATCTGCATAACTAATTAGTCCTTGTTTTGATCCTTTGGGATAAAATAAACCCAAGTCAATTTTTCCTCAAAGATAACAAAATATGTGCTTAATTCCATTTTAATGTCTCCATGTAAGAGCTGAGCTAAATCTTGCCAATAAGTTAACAATGAAAGCAATATTTGGTCTTGTACAATTAGCAAGGTACATAAGAGCTCCAATTACACTTAGGTATGGTATTTCAGGACCAAAAACCTCTTGATTATCTTTACAAGGATGGAATAGATCTGTTTTCACATTGAGCGATTTGTTTACCGTTGGGGTACTCAAAGGATTTTCTTTGTTCATATTAAAGCGTTTTAAGACCTCTTTGGTATAATTTGATTGATGCAAAAGTATTCCACTTTGTAAATGCTCAATTTATAAACCAAGACAATACTTTATTTTTCCAAAGTCTTTCATTTCAAATTCCTTCTTTAAGTATATCACTGTCTAAAAAATTCCTTTATGAGTTCCAATGATGTTTAAATTATCAACATAGACAGCAATAATCACATATTCAGTGTTGTTTTCTTAATAAAAACACATGGGCAAATACGATTATTTTCATATCCTTTCTTCAATAAATATTTACTTAAACAATTATACTACATGTGTCCAGATTACTTCAACCCATACAATGATTTCTATAACTTGATCAAGTATATTTCTTTGGGTTTTGAACTTGATGCTTCAGGCAGTTTAAATCCCTCGAGGATTTTCATATAAATATCACTATCAAGTGATCCGTACAAGTATGCTGTAACAACATCTATAAGAAGCATTTCTAAATTTTAGAAACTGCTAGGCTGATTAGATATCTAAACGTAATTACATCCATTACTGGAGAATATATTTCATCATAATCGATTCCAGGTCTTTGAGAAAAACCTTGTGCAACAAGTCAAGCTTTATACCTCATAATCTTGTTTTTCTCATTGCGTTTATGCACAAAGACCCCATTTATATCCTACAGGCCTCACAGCTTCAGGTGTAAGAATAATAGGTCCAAAATCTTTATGCTTATTAAGCGACTTTAATTCAGCTTGCATGATGCCTTTTCATTTAGCCCAATCGTGACTATTTTACATTTAGCAACCGATCTTGGTTCAAGATCCTTACTTTCAACGACATATGTCACTGAGTAAGAAAATATTTCATCGATATTTTCCATTTTATTTTGATTGCTTAGTCCTCTTATATTGACATAATCAATAGAGATCTCATCATTTTCTAAACCTTCTAGGTTTTGGGCAACATCAAGAGTCTCTTGATTTGTCTCATTTTATGTTTCTTCTTGAACATATTCATCCCATATATTTACGTGGTTACCACATTCATTAGACACGTCTCAAGTTCTTCATGAACTACTAGACTAATTAAATGTTGCATCCATACAGAAAGAATATACTCATGTGTTTGGACTAGAGGTCCAAATACTGCTTGCTTTATAAGATAATCCCATTCTGCTTGGGTTGTGTCTTATACAATCTGGCCAATTAATTCTACGTCGATATTCTTCGACGAATTTTGGTTCAACACCCTTGCTTTTGTTGATTATATCAAGCGCTTCATATGCAAGCATGTTATGGACAATAATTTTCTCACAATTCCATCATTTTTCCGTACTAATATAATTTATTGAGATCTCAACATTTTCAATGATTTCACGTACCTGGACCATTTTTAGGGTCTTATCTTTATTTATGCCAGTCTGGCAATATGGCCTCTTCATGAGCACCATTCTTTTCAAGAATGCCACTTTCTTTTTTCTTTTCCATGGAATTTCATCTTTGGAATTGATTGATCTATCATACTTTAGGCGTGCCTTAGACTCATGTGCTACTATATTTTCATTTTGCTCAATAGAAACATAAACATGAGCTGGAATATTAGCAACTGATATGTAACCTAGTTACTTTCTTTAGATGCATCTGATAATTTATAATGTTCTACAGACTAATTAATGCAAGGATCAAAATCATGATGCATTTCATTTCTATTTTTCTAGCTTTTTGTTTTCTCCGCCTAATGTTGGGAAATTTATTTTATCAACTTGACAACTGGGATATCTTGCCATATAAATATAACCCTTCACTGGGTTAATATATAGAAGGGATTCATAATTCCCAGTTTTTTTTAGGGGTCCCATCTTTTTGTGTTGTGGTGGAGTAAGTAGTATTATATACCGTATAATCAAAGATTCTTAGATGGGATATATTTGGTTATTGACCAAATGTTAATTGTAATAAGAGGTATTTATAATAAGCATTTAGTCTAATGCAATATGTTAGAATTCATTGCCTATATACATGTTATAAAATTAATATATGATAATATTAATTTGACAACATGTATGTGTGATTCAATGACATATATAAATGTAATGCAGTCTCAAAATATAATGCTTACCTATGTATAAAGTATCACAATGTATTATATTCACAACAATCGACAAATCAATGTGATACACGTAGAAGCCATAATGAAAATAAGTTTATGATTTTTCATTATTAATGAAAATCTCATCAAAGAGAAAATAATAGAATTTCTTCATTAACTTTGTATTTGGCTCCGTTATTAGGATAATCCATATCAAACTTCATGTAAATGTAAATAATAGGAATAACATCTCAAATATATCGTTGTAATAGGACAATGCAAAATTCAACAAACATAAAAAACAAATATATATATATATATATATATATGTATCATGTCATAACAACATTGTTTAGTACATAGTAGTAATATCTAGTTATCACCAATATCTCTTTCAACAAAATCATCAATAAAATCAGAAGCATCAAGATTAGTTGAATCATCTATAGTATCAAGATGTTTGGTAAAATTCACTTCCTTCTCTTTCCCTATTAGGGATGCCTTATAAAGCATATATAGATGCTCTGGCGTTCGACAAACTCGAGACCAATGCCCTTTAATACGGCATCTATGTTAGACATGTATGCCTTAAGGAGTAAAAATGTAATAAGTTTTTGAAGACATTTTTATCAATAAAGACTTTATTTATTGTTTATATACCAAATCTTGTCCTCTTTACGTTCATATTTGTTGAATGTATGTTAAGCAAATAATAGTCTGAGATTGTCAGTCTAAACCTTCAAGAATTGGGCATTTGATGGACAGATTATGCGGAAGATACGATTCTTAAGGTGATGGTCTAAATCATAAGATCCGTAATCGAGGGAATAAAGTTGGGTGCTTTATTTATGTAAAGATTGTTATGTTGTCTATCCCTTTTGGGAGATGGTTTGTCTTGACTATCGGAGGTGGACTCCATGAATAGAAACATTAGCACGTTGTCACAGGTGACGATGTGTTGGATCGGGACATAAAGTGAATTGATTTGGATTAATAATTCTGTCTCGGCAAATTGATTCACTTTAGACAATCATTTATATTGTATCTTAATCTTGAGATGAATAGTGGGCCCGTTGTCTTGACTTGTGTCTTTTGGTGTACCAAAAGGTGACACTCACATTTTAATAGTGGTATGCATGCCGGTACATTGGAGGCATGACTCTTGATAGCGTAGACTTGTTATTCATAGATATGAAATCTATAGCTCCTCTTTAGGAGTAATAATATCCTCTTATATATGTTATCCTATAATTGAAAAACTAGAGCGCTCAACCATTTGGATACATAGGTGTAACTGAATAGTATACTATCTTTGGATGGTAAGTTTTCTGATGGTGAGATAATGGAATGTAAGAAAAAATAATCAGGAATGTAAGACAAAACTTGTCCTTAAGTCGATTATGGATAATCCTATGAGGATACGATACATTATGATATGTCATGGAGACTTAGCTATACGGGCTTCGTAATTCTATGTAGTTCGAGAGTGCAGCTCTAAGCTTTTAGTGGAGTAGCGTTGGAGTTGATAATTATGAAATGTATATATGAGATATTGGGTTTCGTAATTATCGAGACCTTGAACTATATAGGTCCATTTGGTCCCTTTTGCTAGCTCATAACATCCTGTAACGATACGGCGTGCTTTTTCAATAATTGGTAACTTATGTCAAATTTATTAGATTGGTTGAAATTTGGAAGAATTAAATAATTCATGTCTGTTTATTGGTTGAATTAATTTTGTGATAAAAATTAATTCAAGATAAACTTGTTAAATTATAAGGATCGGATAATTCTTGTCTGTTTATCGGTTGATTTAATTTTGAATAATTAGATCAAGATAAACTTGTAGAATTATTAGGAATTCATTTATTTTCTTAGAGATTATCTAGATAAAATTGTTTTGATCATATAACTTTTCTATTGAGTTATGTGAATTAAAACTGTGACTTTATCCTATAGAATCTCGGGTGAAAAATAAAAGATTTGTTGAGAAATTAATCAGCAGTTCGGCATGCCGATGCTTAAGTTTGGCCTGCCGATCATCCTGATCGACCTGCCGATGAGCGAAGGATAAGATCACACGTTTTACGCGAATCTTATCAGATATTGATCCGAATTTGATTTTGATTCGAATTTTTTAGTCCTAATCTAATAAGGACTGACCCTAGACCCAACATCTATAAATAAGGAGTAAGTCTTAAGAGTTATTTAGATCAATTGAGAGATTAAGAGTGACACTCTGCTGGTGAGAACCAAAAACTCCCTGAGAGCTTTTGTTCACAAATCACAAACACTTGCTTTGGGTTCTCTCAATTGGTTGGAAGGAGAGTCACCTGATGGAAGAGCTATACGTGTGAGCCCACACTCACTCTGATCGTGGATAGAGAATAGCAAAGAAGACCAGTTGATTGAGGCTCTTCTAAAACGTTACTTCTCTTCACTGATTGCAGGTGCTTTTCGGCACACAAAAGTTAGTAAGATCTGTTTAATTTATGCATATAGCATGTGAAACTTGTGTTTTAGAAAATACTCTGATATAAAATTTTTAAAATTCTACTGCGTACTATTTTTCCAACAATCTATAGCATGAATCTTTAGGATTCTTGGAAGAATTTTTACGAACATTTTTCCTTTTATCATGTCTTCTTTCATGATGATTCTTTTGGATTATGTGGTTTTGTGTGGGGTGAAAACTACCTTGACCACATCCCCGACCATGGCTACGACCACATCTACGGTCATGACCACTACCGTGATTTTGTCATTGTCCAAAATTTTCAATACTTGCACATTTGCTTTTGGAAATGCCGCCAACCTAATGATTTTTTAATCAAAAACTCATTTTTTTTTCTCTACTACCAGAAGAGAAGAAATTAGTTTAGAATATTTCTTAAAACTATGCAACCTATATTGTTGCTCTAAGGTTGTATGGGATGCATGAAATGTAGAGTAAGTTTTTTCCAACATTTCTTCATCAGTAATTTTCTCTCCAGAAAACTTGAACTACGAAATTGTTCTGAACATAGCAGAGTTATAATCACTGACTTTTTTAAAGTCTTAGAATTGCAAAGTGTTCCATTCATCACAAGTTGTAGAAAGTATAACTTCCTTTTGATGATTGAATCTTTCTTTAAGATCATTCCATAATGTACTTGGATCTTTTACAATGAGAAATTTGGATTTCAAACTTTCATCAAGGTGTCTATGAAAGAAAATCATCGCTTTTGCCTTATCTTGCGATGATGTGGTATTGCCTTGTTTGATTGTCTCCGAGAGACCTGTTGACTCAAGATGCATTTCTACATCAAGAATCCAATTCATGTATTTTTTTTTCCTGTGATATCCAATGCAATGAAATCAACCTTTGCAAGGTTTGACATGGTGATAACTATAAGAAATGTAAAAGTGATTAGAATCATGACTTTATTAATTCAAAGCATTAGTACTACAAGCACTACATGTTATTAAAGTAAATAGCAATAATTAAAAAAGGAATAGCTATAAGCATTATTGCTATAGGAAAAACTTGAAATTCAACTAAGGATAAATCTGAAATAAGAAGAATGATGATTTGAACAATAACAACAGTAATAAGAAATATTGTAAGTATATTAAACATTTTGTGAAAAATCTAACTATAGATGATTTCTAGAGAAGAGATAAGATATTGAGTAAGATGAGAAATGCTATGTGAGAGTTAAGAATTTACTAATTTATAGAACAAAAACTAACCATTATTTAGTTGTTTTATTACCGTTGGAATAGTGTTATAGCCGTTAGAATAGTGCAAAGCTGGTATTGCCCTTAGTCAGTATTTTAAGAAAAATACAAAATCATAATTAGTAACGGTAGCATACAAACAAATACATAAATAATAACCAACTATAAATTTAAGATAAACAACAAAGAGTTAAGAAACATATATATATATATATCTGTGTGTGTGCGAAAATAATAATAGGAACACGCCAATCTACTAGGTAAAACCTTTCGAAGCGTGTATAAGCAAAACATGTATATATTTACTACGTAAATCTTTCAATGGTTATGTTTGAGAAATTTATAATAATTTTTGTAATCACACCATACTTATAATTAGAAAGCAGAACCTCCACCTTATAGAGATGGTATTATACAAATATAAAAATAAATGAAAGAAATAATATACCTTTGCCTTTACTACGAGGGATAGAGACTTGAGTTATAATAAGAGCGTTTGTGTTGATAATGTGTTATATAAAACTAAGAAATATAAAAGCAAAGTAAGAGATTTTAGAGAGAGAAAGTCTATTTAACTCTTAATCTCATATGATACAAAATGGCAAGAAAATGGGGTATTTATAGGACAATTTTTGTGTGCCACAGTAGCCGTAATTGCTACAGTAACCACGACCGCCATTGTTACAGTAACCTCATCGGATTTGACTTTCCTATTTATGCTGATGTCAGTGCTTACTTTAGAAAAAATATACAAATCTAATTTTGGACACTAATTCTTGATGGACATACGCATTTAATTATTCATAACAATAAAAAATATTTTATTTGTTTGGATCTCAACATTAGAAGTGACTGTCAGATTACCAAGGGCGTTCTAACCACCGACTATAATTACTACTATCTTTAGAAAACATGAATATTAAAACAAAAGAAAAAAGTCATCGACAAAAAACAATGAATCATTAATGAGAGGAACAGCTTGTCCATACTCAATTTCAACTTTTCATTTTTTTTTCTTTGGATCTACTCAATTTTTAACTTATCACCGGAAGAAAAACTCTTTTCATACTATGAGATTTCAACCTTATTATTTACAAAATTGTTAATCTTAATTTAATATGAAGTGTATTTTTTAAATTAAAACTCACAATTTATTAATAACAGGTGATAACCTCATAAAGTTAAACATAACTGCTGTTACTGGAATTTTTGTTGCAACCGTTCCATATAAGAGGAAAGGGCATGGTCCGTGTACTGAATAAAAACGCTGCCATTATGTGAAGCACACAGAGATGGAGCTCCACAAAACTATGGCACGCACGCACACACACACACACACATATATATATTGATATATATTTTATACTCTTTTGCTTTACACTAGCTTTATTTCATTGTTCTACAGAAGATTGACAATATATTTATTTTGTACAAAATGTCAACTTCATATTGGGGCCCAAAAGTAAGGAGACTGCAGGGTGAGAAATGGACATAAACGTCACAAACTCTCTCTCTAGGCCTCTCTGTTTAGACCTATGTTGTTTTGGAATTTTGTTTAGGTTCAAAAAGCTACTATTATCGCAATCATAACTTTTATTAATTATAGGTCGTCAAAAATAACCCTTCTCAACGACCCTTTTGCGCCTTTTGTCCAATTAAGATCCATTACGTGTATTCTGTGTAGTTTGTATGTATGCGTGCATGCATAAGATCAAGAAGCTAAAAATAAAAGGCAAAGAATAAGTAAATAAAATTTACAGAGAGATGGGCCCAATGCCCATAATTAGCGCCCATTTTGTTCTCCTGGAGAAGATGCCAAATTTCATAATTTGATTGCTTTGCCCCCACTAATTTAAGGTTGATTGGATATAGAGACCAGCTAATTAGTTTATTTGATAGCATAACCAAACCCTTTCAGACTAAGCAAAGCTGGGTAGATTAGTTTAAACTGCTGGAGATGTACTTGAGTTTTGGGAGGGTGCAATACAAGTTTAAGTTTTATTGCAGTGGTGGCTGAGTATCAAAATGGAAATTAGTTTTGGGAAGGTTTAACATGATCAAAACTTTGGTTAAGTTTTATTTACAAGTTAAGTGGGAAAATACCAGTTGCAGCCCCATTAATATCTCTTAAACAGAGGGATCAAATAATTTGCTATGTTATGTGCAGAAAATAAGAAATAAATCCTATGAAATATTATAAAATTGCAATTTTACTCTTTTTTTCTTTATATAAGTTAAAGAGAGAAAACAACTAACATCAAAGAGCCTAAGGTATCCAAATTAGGTTTACACTCTCTGAAGGAAGATTTTTATGAAAGGGACAAAAAAATTTGAAATTGGGTAAATAACCTCTTTTTTTTGGAATAAAAAAAACACGTTTTTCTGTGCAGGTAAACTGTCCCAGTTTTTTTCAACAAAATAAGAAAAATAACTGTAGCAGAATAAGGAACCTCAACATGATGAAAAAAAAAAAAAAACTAAAACCGTTTTGATATCCAAAAAGCCTTTTTTTTGTACCAAAAACTGTCCAAAAAAAATGACCTATTTACCAAAAAAATTTTTGGCCGGAGGCCATTTCTCAAAATCCCTCCTCTCTGAAGCTCCCATCATATGTTAAGCCCTCACTCCACGAATGCTTTTAAAAATAATAAAAGAAAGTAAAGAAAAATAACAAAATTTTAAATTAAGAATTTAAAACTTAAAATTTTACTTTGCAAAATACAGATTTCTTAAATTTTTTAAATATCATGAAATAAGGGAAAAATTACAATTATATCTTCTAAATTTTTTTTTCAATATTACATTGACACCACTTGACCAAATTTAATAGTAATTTTCCCTTCATTGTTACAATTTAAAAAAATACCAAAAAATGCTCCTTGAATGGAAAAAAAATAGAACGTATTAACTAAAACTTAGATAAAAAGATAAATTTGTCCCTCCTTGAATATTATACAAACCACATATATTCCTATGAACAAATTTTTTTTTATCTTTTATTTTGTCGAAAAATACCCAAAGCATCACAATGTTTTGCAAAAATACTGCTTTTGTCCTTTTTATTATAATAACAAGTACAAAATATCCCTCATGTTTTTTAAAATCATACACAAAATACTCCCCGATGAGATCAAACCTTTTAAAAAACAAAATTTCCCTTTCTAATCTTTACTAAATATAAGTTGAAATATTATTAAACCAAAATACTAAATAAAATCAATCTTAAAATGTTAAAAACTCTCAAAATAATTAAAGTATTTGCTTAATTAAAATATTTATTTGAACATTTTAAATTACCTTGTCTTTAATTTTTAAGTCAAGTCACACTCACACACACACACACACATATATATATATTGGGAAGGATAATCTTAGAATTTTCCAAAAAAAATTGCTTTATGGGGTATTTTGAATATGATTTTGTAAGCATATAAGGTGTTTTAGGTATTTTAGTAATAAGAAAAGAAAAAGTGACATTTAGACAAAACATACAGGATGTTTTGGTTACTTTCCCTTTTTTTTTTGTTTATTTTGTTATCTTTAACATTGATCCCCTTAATAATTTTATTTGAATTCTGTAATGAATTTCTTCTCTATAGTATTTTGGCTTCTATTTTGTCTACCATTTCCATTACGATTGCTTCTCATTGATTTTTTTTTAATCAACAATTTAACGGTGGTGTACGATATTATCTTTTATTTTGCTTCTCTTTTGGGGATTTTGCTTCTCATTAATTTTTTTTTATCTTTTATATTTGTTTACTTTGTTATCTTTAACACTCATCCTCGTAATAATTTTATTTAAATTCGGTAATGACTTTCTTCTCTAAAGCATTTTGGATCCTATTTTGTCTACAAACCCATTAGGGGTTGTCTCTTTTAGGGACTTTGCTTGTCATTGAGTTTTTAATCGACAATTTAAATGCTTCTTTAGGAGTCCAATTAGAACTAATGATTCCAACTATTAAACAATATAAAGCTCTTAGCAGTTATAATGTAAAGCTCTCACTTGCTGCAGTTTTCAAACTATCAACTTCAGTTCCAATTGCTCTCCAAAACAACCTATAAATGTGTTGTATCATGTCATGTTCAAATCCAATCCCTCATGTACAAGGAAAAAAAAGCATACAATTATGAAAGAAATTTAAGGGTGTTTATGACAAATACATAGGATTTTCACTTCGCATGGTCAAAATTGGTCGTGAAGAAGATAAATAATATTCCTAAATACATATCGTGTCATGAAGAAGATAAATAATATTTCCATAACAACTACTTCAAGACTTTGGTATAAACCCTAAACTAATTTGATATAGGTGATATAAAAAATAATAATCTAATTGATTTTGATATTGTAAATAATTACCCATTAACGAATTAAAGATAGATAAAGAAATAATTGAAGCATTTTAACTGAATTTATCTTACTCTAACAGCAGAAATTGGGTTATATGGATGGACGGATGAGGTTGAACTTATTGTTTAGAGTTTTCTTTTAATGTCTACATAATTTTAGAGTGCAATTTTATTTTGGGTAAATAACTAGTGGTCTCTAACCTTTTAATATTGTGATAATTTGGTCCTTGAATTAATTTAATTGGCTAAAATAGTCCATATACTTTTAATATTGTGACAGTTTAGTCCTTGAATTAATTTAATAGGTTGAAATAGTCGCTGAATAAATTTTTAATAGCAAAATCAATCCTATTTATTTATCGCTGTTAAAATTTGAATGGAAAACTTCACAGCAACCTTCACCCTACAGCACACCTCTCCACAGCACTGACCTTATGTCACCCCCTTGCTGCACCTTCTTTGCAACCAAACGATTCTGTAGTTGCCCCATCAATTACCTAGCCATATTGCGGTATTGTGTCGTCATAGTGCCACCATGTCTACCATAACTATTTTAGCATATTAAATTAATTTCAGGACCGTGTTGTAACAATATTAAAGGTTCAATGACTTTTTTAGCCTATTAAATTAATTCAATGACTAAATTGTCATAATGTTAAAGTTTCAGGAACTATTTTAGCCTATAAATTAATTTAAGGACAAAATTATTACAATGTTAAAAGTTCAGGAATCTCTAGAGCTAGTTATCCTTTTATTTTCAGGAGTAACTCAATAAACTCAGCTATTTGTCTTTTTTTCCTTCCATAATATTTGAGAATGGGAGACCAGGTGCATTGTGATTAGATTGAGTCGACGTCCGTTGGTTTTGGAAAAAGTTATTTGCAAAATAGTGAAAATGTGGTAGTGGTGCAGATTGTGCATTACAAATAATTTTCTTAATACTTTTGTAAAACGCTATAAAATATACTAATATAATGATTAAATAAATATATAAAACATTGCTTATCGGAATGATTGGTGATGAACTAGAATTAAATGAATAGCAAATGACGTTCTCTTTAATATGAAACCACTCTTTTCCTCACCTTATCCTCGGCACCGGATGGACGAACAGGTGGCCATTGGAGGGAATATGGCTTCTAAAAAATCATTCAACTAAATTAGTTGCCCATTAATCTCAACACATGAGCAAAATGGGTTTCGAGATGAAGAACTTTTTTTCACACTCTTTTTCGTATCCGCTTAGGAAGGGAGAATTTCTGTAGAGTATTCTCAGTTTCTCTAAGACTCATAAGTATATCTAAAATGAATATAGGAGGCATCAATTTATCAAGAATTAGAGAGCTAATTACTTATGAAAAGTCCTTTCATTTTAATTTAATATCTCATATTTTAGTTAAAATAAAAAAACGCATGTTTTCCTTTCTTATAGTATGATAGGCGCCACACACATAGATACCATGCTTGTGCATGGCACCAATTTACAGAGAGAAAAGAAAGAAAATATGCTTGTTACTCAATCTCATTTGTCATCACATTCAACTTTTCGTATTTGAATTACGTCACTTTTATTTAATATTGGAAATACTAAATATGAAACTTTGTAAACAATCTTTGATGTGCACAAGGGATTTTTCCTTTGTACTATAGGCGCCACACACATAGTGGGACCCTCTCACTGTGTGCGCCATCTACACAGTGGGTAGGCCCCATTGTGTGGTTTTCCAAAAAATTAATTATATATTTTATTTATTAAATAATCTAATTATCTAATAAATATAAATTAATTCATAATTAATTTATTTTGAGTGATATTTAATTTAAAATTTCATAATGAATGAATGAATTAATTAAAGAAATAATTCTACTTGTCCAATAGTGTTTACAAGGATGGTGGCTGACTAATGGACCTATAATTTCAAGTTCTAATAAAATTAATAAATTAATTAAACTCTTTAAATAATGTATTAATATTTTATTAATTCTAATGTAACTATACTAAATACTTGGAATTGCACTCTTAAAATTATAGGTATATAATTGCTCGTTTCTTAGAGTCGTCCATTTGATATAGCCATTATATATAAGTCGATCCTCCATAAATAATGGACCTCAATTATTACTTCTTTATCTTTAAGTGCCATTGATTCTTTAATAAATAATAAATTTATGAACTTTATCTCATTATGTATAGTGCACTTATTTAATGACTCACTATATTAACGGTTCGGATAAGAACGTTCTATTCTTAATAGAAATGACCTATACTAGTAACGCTCAATAAAAGATTCTACGCTTTAATTGAATAATTAATTGTAATAATTAATTATATGTTACTGACCACTATAATTATCATCATTAAATATTATCCTCTTGTATGTAATACTAATATATAATATTTAAAGTCATATAGATAATTATAAAATTTTAATGATATTTATAAATTATTTAAAATACATGCACGTAAATATAATGAATAAATTTATTTATAAATATGTCATTTACAAAACATCATATGTTTTAAGGGCATCTATCTAAACAAGCTCTCACTTGTCGTAAAGCACATGAAACATGTCTCTTAATCCATAACCCTTCATATGCTTCTCAAAAACTTTGATTGGCAAGGTCTTTGTTAATGGATCTACTAGGTTGTTTCCAATGGGATCTTCAACACTGTCACGTCACCTCTGTTATATATATCCCGAACCAAATGATATCTTCTCTTTACATGCCTTGTATCTTTGTGGTTTCCTTATTCTTTAATATTTGCAATTGTTGCACTATTGTCACAGTACAATTTAATCGGTTTATCCATATTTGGAACAACTTCTAGATCCATTAAGAATTTTTGAAGCCAAACTACTTTCATGGATGCTTCATAAGCAACCACAGATTCAGCCTCCATTGTCAAGTTAGAAACATACTTTTGTTTCATACTCGTCCAAACAACATCTCTATTACCAAGAATGAACACACATCTTGAGATTGACTTTGGATCGTCTTCATCAGATTGAAAATCCAAATCGGTGTAAGTGTTCGAAGACAAATTTCCGTTGGAATACACAAGCAAATAGTTTCTCATTAATGCACTTCAAAGCCGTCCAGTGATTAAATCTTGGATTTGATCAAAATTTACTAACTAACCCTACCGCATAGCTGATGTCAAGCCTAGTACACAGCATAACAAGCATCACGCTTCCGACTACCGATGCATAAGGGAAACTACTCATCCTCTTCCGCCTAGGAAGTCTTAGGACATTGCTCT
Source organism: Artocarpus heterophyllus (assembly GCA_025403435.1). Lineage (NCBI taxonomy): Eukaryota > Viridiplantae > Streptophyta > Magnoliopsida > Rosales > Moraceae > Artocarpus > Artocarpus heterophyllus. Next base: position 18,760,629 of record CM046337.1, read on the forward strand.
TTAGAGAGATGAACACCATGCCTAGAAGGCAAATTCCCTCTCTTAGAGTTATGTATATTATACTTGACAAGTACGTCGTCCATGTATGTTGCCTGAAATAATGCCAAAAGTCTTTTCCTATGATCCTGAATGATCTGGATCCTAAAAATATAGCTGGCCTCTCACATATCTTTCATTTGAAATTGGCTAGTTAACCATTTCTTTACTCGTGACATTAATTCTTTGTCATTCCTAATGAGCATGATGTTATCAACGTAAAGTACTAAGAATACAATTTTCTTTTCTATTATGTACTTGTGGACACATGGTTCGTCTTGGTTTTGTTCAAAACAATAAGACTTAATAGTCTCATTAGACTTGATGTTCCACAATCTAAAAGTCTACTTCAGTCTATATTTGGACCTATATAGCTTATAGAATTTCTACTCTTGGCCTTCAGCTATGAAGCCCTCTGGTTACATCATATAGATGTTTTCCTCAAGAAAGCCGTTTAAAAAACGTTGTCATGATGTCCATCTATCAAATTTCATAATCAAAATGCACAACAATGGATAAAAGTATCCGAATGGACTTTAGCAAAACAACCAGGGAGTAAATCTCTCCATAGTTGATTCCCTCCCTTTAGGTGTAACCCTTGGCTACTAGCCTAGTATTGAAAGTCTCTATTTTCCCTTCCACTCATCTCTTTCTCTTGTAGATCTATTTGTACCCAATAGGTTTTACTACTCCAGAAGGATCAACAAGTTCCCGGACTAAGTTAGAATACATTGATTCCCTCTCGAGTTTCATGGTTTCCAGTCACTTCTCTTTGTTAGTATCTTCCATTTTAGACATATATTAATGGATCTTCTTTACAGTCACTTATAGTGACTAGCTATGCTTCTCCTCAATAACAAGTGGGTATTCTATTTTTCCTCCCATTATGATGAAACACTAGAGGTGTCTGACTAGAAGTTGTGGCCTCTTCAGTTTGTCGTTTGATAACTCTTGCCAGCCAGTCGATAGCTGTTGTTAGCTGTGGGCCGATCTGATTGACAAGTAACTCTTCTAGAACCATTTTACCTTCATATAGTCATGCTAAAGAAAAGTAATGTTTTTTGATATAAACACTGTCTTGTCTTAAGAATTATATAACAAATCTCCTCATGTACTTTAAGGATAACCTACAAAGATGCATACTTCTAAACAAGGTTCCAACTTCTCGATCTTACCTTTTAGTGCATATGCCGAACACCCCCATATGTGGATGTGTCTCAAACTAGGTTTCTAGCCATTCCATAATTCTAGAGACGTCTTAGGTATATACTTGGAAGGAATCAAGTTTGGAATATAAACTATGATTCTTAAGGCTTATCCCCAAAGGACATGTGTAGAGAAAAATAACTTAACATTGATCTTAGCATGCTGCGTAGCATTCGATTTCGCCTTTCGGCAACACCATTTTGTTGCATTGTTCCAGGTACAGTGAGTTGCAAAACTATTTTGCTTTCTATCAAATGGTCTATAAACTTGTGTCCAAATACTCACCACCCCGATCTGATTAAAGTATCTTTGTTTTCTTTACTAATTGTTTTTCAGCTTCTACTTGCAATTCCTTGAACTTTCCAAAAAGTCTCAGATTTCCTATGCATTAGATAAGCATAAACATATCTTAAGTAATCATCAATAAATGTGATGAAATATTCACTCACCTCTTACTTGGACATTTAAAGCTCCACATACATTAGTATGTATTAACACAATAGGTTCTTTGGCTCTTGTCTTTTTAGCTGAGAAAGGCCTCTTGGTTATTTCATCTTCCAAACAGGATTCACAGATTAGGAGTTCACTTACTTTTAGTTCTTTCATAGGACCATCCTTTACCAATCTTTCAATCCTATTTAGGTTAATATGTCTAAGTCAAGATGCCATAGATATGTGTTAGTATCATGAGAAATCTTTTGCCTTTTATTCTTAGATTTAACTACTTTGAATATTTCAGTGGTTTGGGAGTAGGTTTAAGCAAGTATAAACCATCATTTAATTTTCTAGAATATATATTTAAACCATTCTTTGAAATAGAAACAATTTCATTATCAAAAGAAACTTTAAATAATTGTTCATTTAATCAAGAAACAGTAATCAAATTTCATCTAAAACCCAAAATAAAATAAACTTTGTTCAAAACTAAATAATTATTCCTAAATTAAAGTCTAACTTCTCCCACTGCTTTAGCTGACACCCTTGCTCCATTACCCATGACCATCGTGTACTTCTCATCAGCAAGCTCCTATGAAGAACTAAGAATCTACAAAGAAGAACAAACATAGTTAGTGGCTCTCAAGTCAACTACCCAGGTTGAGAATTCATCCTCTACAACACATGTTTCTAAAACAAGTAAATCACATTTACCTTGATTTTTCCTCTTCTTCAGCTCCTTAAGATACTTCTTGTAGTTTCTCTTCCAATGGCAGAGCTTAATGTAGTGGAAACACTTTCTTTAGGACTTCGTGTCAGAGCTTATCTCTTTGCCTTTGTCAGCCTTCTTAGGTTTCTTTTTGTTCTTCTTTGACTTAGGCTTTCCAACATTCTTGTTCTTCCTATTCTTGCTTTTGGAAGATCTAGCTTTAGCAATATTTTCCTTACCAATCTATGCACTCTAAACAGATTCATATTTCTAGAGCTCGTTTAATAATTGAGTGAGGCCCATGTGTATTTGCTCACAACGTAGTTAGTCTTGAACTACTGGAAAGCAGGACATAAACTTTTTAGGATCATTCATACCTAAGTTACCTCATCTATAATTGCTCCATTAAGTTCAGCCTCATGAAAATGGTTGATCATATTGTGCACATGGATGCGAACATGAGTGTCTGGCTTCATCTTGTTGTTGACGAACAATTTCACAACATCAAGATGAGCCTTCTCGTTTAGTTAGTCAAACATGCCATCCTATGACTGCATTATCTCATAAGCAATATCCATCTCCTCGGCCTTCTTACGAAGCACTTCAGACATTCTAGTCAAGAAGTAGCACTTGGCTTTCTAGTTGGCCTTCTGCCAATGAGTATAGGTATCCTGATCTGTTACTCTAGCATTTGCTGCAAGGACTGGAAAATATTCCTCCAAGAGAACGAACTTGTAGTCATCATTAACGAGCATTAGATTCATGTTACTTTTCCATTCAACATAATTTTCACTAGCAAGTTGTTCAAGCGTGGGTAGGTTGACAATAAGATTAGACATATTGTTGGAAAATAAATAAATAAACATTCAATTCATGTGCATGAATATCATAACAAATAAACGAGTGTTAGGCATAATAAATATGATACATGGATGCACATGAAAAACATATAAAAAATGTTTATTAAATTTAGCAAATGATAATTTGATGTATCACAAATAAATTGCCACCATAGGATGGGTAAAATTATTTACAAATCAAACCAAGACACTCTTAATTAATAAATATTGTGCAAAATATCTCATATTTTTAATATTTATTAACTACCATTATTTTGATAAAAAATGTAATTGACATTTAATTACATCTTTATGAGTGTAACCCATTGTTTCAAATTCTAAAGTGCCGCCGTAAGATAGGTCAAATTAGAGGAACATCTCAAATTCCTATCGCTAGGAAGAACAACCTTGTATTGATTGAAATGGACACCATCTGTAGGAAGGATGAAATCAATGCAGTCATAAGGCACTATTTGAACATTACGATGCTATTCTAACTATGGAGACCAGCGGGTCGTATTGTCATAACTCTTTCCCACTTAATATTTTGCAAATATGTATTTTATTTGTAAATCATCTCATGGTTTACAATTACTAAAAAATAAAAACACTTAAATTCTAGATATATGAAATTCTAAAATTTAACTCTTGAATTCAGTTTCATATATTAATATGATTTTGCAAATCAAATTTGCAACCATTAATCAATTTAATCTTTTTAAATTAATATATAGCACATATTCTATTTTGATAATTAAAACAGTTTTAATGTAATAAATAAATGCGCGTGTGTGCACGACATGTTATAAAACATATGGGTAGCCACACAAGAACTAATATGACATGTTATAATGCCTGAATATATAATAAATTATCAACATAAAATAAAATACTTAATTCGACAATTGAGATTGATTTGACTAGGTTCCTCGGATATTTAAAATTACAACCCAATTAAAATAACGAAAAATAAAATAATTCTTAATCTATTTAATCTTCAAAAAATCTCTATAGGTCTTTTTGTAATCCTCTTTGAATCGTCCTTGTTTGCCTTATTTTGAAAAATCAGAACAAAAGGTGAAAACGGCAGGAGAAACGCACCCTAGAAACTCTACATGAGGGTTTTTGAAGTTCAGTCTAGGGCCCATGGCCAAGGCCTTGGTGGCAAGCCCACGGCATAGCTCTATTTCCTGACCAACACTGCGTCACTCGATGTTGAAACAAACAACTCTGTTTTTCATGTTTTTTAACAATTTCGTAAACTGTAGAACCACCAACCATCTCATGGTCAATGGTTCCGATTCTTCAGGTTTTTGTCGTTCTTTGGGTCTTCAACAATTCTTCCATTTTTGATATTATAATAATACAAAATTATGGTAAAATAAATTATAGAAAATCGTAACCCTTTAATTTTGGGCGAGCGTTAATTCTAATGAAAAATAAAATAATGATTATCAAGAAGATCCTTGGAACCATGCATATAATTAACGATTAAATCTACCGTCCATACATTCACTATTTATCACATGAATTATAAACAATAAACATATATATTGATGTAAAGTGCCTACTATCACATACATACATAATAGAGAACATATATACTTATTTATAATCGATTATCTTATAATCAACCGCTTAAATTAATATATTCTATGGCCAGCTCTAGTACCAATTGTTGGTTTTGGAAAACATTTTTCACAAAATAGCAGAAAGTGGTAGTAGTATAGATTGTGTATTACAAAAAATTTTCATAAAACTTTTGTTAAACGTATAGATTATATTAATTTATTGCTTAAAGAAATATATAAAACCTTGCTTACCAGAATGATTGAAAATGAACCAGAATCAAATGAATAGCAAATGACGTTTTCTTTAATAAGAAACCACTGTCTTCCTCGCCTAGTCCTCAGCACCAAATGGATGAACATGCGGGCTTTGGAGGAATATAGTTTCTAAAAGATCACTCATCTAATTTAACTCACCTATTAATCTCAACACATAAGCAAAATGGGTCTTAGGATGAAGAACTTTTCTTCATACTTTTTCTCTTTCTTATATGCCAATGAAGGGAGAATTTCTACAGAGTCTTCTCAATATCTCTAAGACTAACAAGTATGTCTAAAATGAATAGAGAAGAGCACTATTTATACATAATTAGAGAGCTAATTACTTATGAAAAGTCCTTTTATTTTAATTTAATATCTCATATTTTAATTAAAATAAAGGACACGTGTTTCCTTTTCCTATAGCATGATAGGCACCACACACACAAATACCATAACTGTATATGGCGTCAATTTAGGGAGAAAGAAGAGAGAAAATTTGCTTGTAACCCAATCTCATTTATTGTCACATTTAGCTTTCTATATTTGAATTAAATCACGTTTATTCAATATTGGAAATTCTAAATATGAAAATTTTGTAAACAAGCTTGCACAAAGGACTTTCCTTATATGCTATAGGCGTCTCACACACAGTGGGACCCTCCCACCTTGTGTGCACCCACTGTGTAGTTTTCCAAAAAATTGATTATATATATTTATTTTATTAAATAATCTAATTATTTAATAAAAAATTCATAATTAATTTGTTTTGAGTGATATTTAATTTAGAATTTTATAATTCTAAATTAATTATTTAAACCAAAATTCCACTTGTCCAACAGTGTTTACAAGAATGACAGGGGACTAATGGACCCATAATTTCAAGTTCCAAAAAAATTAATTAAACTTTTTAATTAATATATTACTCTTTTATTAATTCCAATGTAACTATACTAAATACTTAGAATTGCACTCTTAAAATTATAGATATATAATTACTCATTTCTTAGAGTTGTCCATTTGATATAGACAATACATAAAAGTCTATTTTTCATAAATAATTCATGATTAGAGCTAGGTAAAATCTGTTAGCCTCTCTAATTACTTTTTCATCCTTAAATGGCGTTAATTCTCTAATTAATAATAAATTCATAAACTTAATCATGAATTGAGTGCTCTTATAATTCAAGTCTCGAATCAATATTCACGAGAATTATTTATCTACTTCTCATTGGAGAAAGAATAAATTCCATCTTATGATATTAACATTTTCGGCTACTTACTTCTTTATGTCTCCAAAATACAAGGAATAAGATTATATTGTCAAATTCGTACTGAGTAAATCAAAAGACATAAACCCATAAATAGATTTGCTAATAACTCAGGACTAAGATTATTTTATACATGACCATCGGTTGATGTGATTAGAACTTGCTATATTTAATGGAATTTATTAATTGTTCATATTACATCATGTCTCGATCTTGCTTAATATCATTATGTACTGTACACTTATTTAATGGCTTATTACATTAATAGTTTGGATAATACCATTCCATTCTTAAATTATAACCTACACTAATAGTGCTCAATTAAAGATTTCATACTTTAATTGAATAATGAGGAGTGCTAAATATAAACTTTATTTCAAACTCATTTACAGATGCTAGTCTAATCTTTTGACACATGTCATCTCCACTTTTTCAAAAAAATTCACTTAATAATAAATCATTTTTTAAAATTTATTTACAGTAGTGTCACTCCTTTCTATAACTCACATTAACTCTTTTTACACACTTTTTTTTCCTACACTGTTACGCTCTTTAAAAAAATAAATAAATTGAAGTTACACCCTTTTTTTCTCAAACCACCTGTATCTCCTCTTTCCTCTTGGCTCTCATCTCAGATGACATTCGTAAACCTTATGAATATTTCTAAGTGCTCCACCAAGTCACACGAGTAGCGACGAAAAAAATTTAAAAAGCCATAAACATTCACTAAATTTAATAACGGAGCATCACAAAATTTAAATTTAAAAAAAAAATTATCAGCACCAACCAAAAAAAGTCACTAAGTAATGCAAAAAAAAAACAGGAAGATCATTAAGTATATATGAAAAACATTAACGTCAACACAAAAAATTCACTACGACACGCCCAAAAAAAAAAAAAAAAGTCACCAGGTATACATGTGTGTGTGAACACACTTTCATTTGGGAAAAAAAAATACCATCAGCCTAAACACAAGATAAAGTTCACTAAAAGAAAAATTCACCAAGTACGTAATACTAAAAAAAAACAGAGAGAGAAATGTGTGTACCTGTGTTTTTTTTTTTTTCTTTTTCTTTTTTAAGGTGCGTAGAAAAGACTGAATATGAGTTAAAGGGAGAGTGGAATTCCTGTAAATAAGTTTAAAAGAGATGATTTATTATTAAATAGGTTTATGAAAGAAAGTAGAGATAACACATGTTAAAAGATTACACTAGCTCCATATAAGAGTTTGAAACATTTAGCACTCATTAATAATTAATTATATATTATTGACTATTTTAATTATCATTCTTAAATAGTATTCTCTTGCATATAACACTTGTATACAATAATCAAAGTCACATAAATAATTATAAACTTTTAATGGTATAGTATTTAAAATACAAACACGTAAATATAATAAATAAATTTATCTTATTTATTTATAAATATGTTCTTTACAAATACCATATGTTTTAAGGGCATATGTCATAACAAAGTCAACATAATTGAGATGAGCTAAAAGTTATTGTCTGCTCACTTCATTAAAAAAAAATTAAAAAAAGATGGAAATACAAGCTGCAAGCCACCCAAAGAGTGAAACCAGTTCCATTACATGCATGCATGTGTGCTGGTCACTTTCTACATCTTCTTTTGTCTATTGAAGTATCAAAATAAGATTCTACCATCAATAAACTCCAAATTTTTTTAGATCGCCCACATTAACCCCAATTGGCAACATACGGCATGCACTAAATATCGCCCACGTGTCTACGGTCAAAGTTACATCCAGAAAACCAAACCTAATAAGTACTCAGAACGGGGAAAAAAAAAAAAAACTAGTGTAGATATAGCCTAGCCAAATAATTGGCATAAGCACTATGTATACAAAAAATTTAGATAAAAAAAATTCCGATGCTTTTAGTCTAATCAGTCTAGCAATATCCATAATGTTGAAACACTTATATGCTGCTTTTAGTTTGATCACATCATGTTACATAACAATGCGAATTCAGTTGCGGCCAATCATTTAACATCTTGTGATTATTAGATATATTGTGACGTACGATAGATCCTTATATTCTACATGAGCAATATATTAGTGGACTTCGTCCGGAATTGTAATTCTGTTTATACCACGCGGCTACACATCGAGGAAACTAAGTTCAATTTGGATCGAAGCTCTAAACGACAAGAAGTCCCCATATTCACAAACAATTTTTTTTTTTAATTAAGCAAGAACTTTAAGGGCCTGTTTGATGTAAGGGACTAGACTGGATAAAAGCCTGGATTGGGATAAGATTTTTTTATCTTATGTTTGGGCCAACTTTTCAAAGGATTAGATTGTACTATTTTTACGAGATAATTATGATTTATGCCACACTTTTTTGGTGTGGGTTGATTTATGCCACATCTAAAAAACTAGCTAAATAAATGCCACAAATAAAGATGACAATTAAATTAGAAAGACTAATATACTCTTAAAAGCAATAAAAAAAACTATCTTATTTTTATAGAATCTAATTTGTGCTTTGAGGCTATATTTGGTACTATAAATTATAGTATGATGATCTGACGTAACATTTTTTGTGATTTTTAATAGCATAAATCAATCTAAACTTTATTTTTGTGGCATATGTGTAAAAAAATTCACGATTCTTTTTGGTTTCTTCGAAATTCCTACTCTTTCTCCTCCCGTCCAACTTTCTTTCCCCTCTCCTCTAAGTTCTTAGAGATCTTAAAAGCTCCCCACTCTCTCTCTCCATCCTTTCCTCCAACTTATTGTCTGACTTTGGGCCTAAGCCCTCATGAATTTGCTTTTAGATTCTACCTAAAAGGTCTCATACCAATGGAGATATCTTTCATCCTTATAAATCCATGATCCTCCCCATGTGTAGCTAATATGGGACTTTGGTTGCATTTCTAACAATCCTCCCCTCAAACAAAGGACCACCATTATTGTCATGGTCCAGGCCTTCCTTCAAGCCTATCTGTCCATCCTCTCCACCCGAAGGATCACACATTCCAGTTGAAGCCACTCTTTTCCACCGTGTTGGGAGCGCATGTCTTAACTAAAGCACCAGAGTATTGCCTACCTCGAGAGTTCAACATAGATCTATTGGGACCAGCCACCTTCCTTCATTCGGCATCCGAGGATTCCACCCACATGGCTCAATCTAGGGCATGGCTTTAATACCACTTATAAGGATATTGGAACACTCATATTTGTAACTTGGTATAATATTGTCCACTTGGCCCTAAGCCCTCATGGATTTGCTTTCGGACTCCACCCAAAAGACCTCACACTAATAGAGATATTTTTCATCCTTATAAACCTATGATCATCTCTATGTGTAACCAATGTGGGACTTTGGTTGCATTCCTAACAGACCTCTCCCTCGGAAAACCCTAGATCATGAACATGAGTGACCACCTCTGTCAACCGTAAGCGACAGCTTCTCCAATGGTGTTTGTCCTTGGCATTGGGGAGTCAGAGGACAATGTTCTTTTGATGGGAATAGTTGGGCTAGTGATTATCTTAAGATTGTGTGTTAGCATTAGTGTTTTGGGCCCTTAGATTCCAAAATTAGGGCTGGTTGGTTTGAATTTGGCATTTAAGGTTAGTGTTATAGTTAGTATTTAATTTGCGACATATTTGACATTTTTAGGGGCTGATTTGAATTTTTGGGTAGTACATAATTTTAAGAAGTTCGTAGAATTTTTAATAATTAAACAATAGTAATTACCAATAAATGTCAATTATTTTGGAGGAGTAAATGTGTTAATTGTAATTCAAATATGACAAATAACAATGTATTTTCACCCAAAAACACATTACTTAAAAAATAACGAAACTATTGAATTTTTATTTTAAAAAATATAATTATTGAATTTAAGCATGATATTTTGATAAATAAGATTATTAAATTGAAAAATGGTATTTAATTGAAGTTTAATCATATCCTAAGAGTACAAAACCAAACATAGGATAGGATTAACCACAATCCAATTCAATCCAATCCTATACTATACATTCTAATCGAATCCCTTATAACAATTCAATCTAATACAATTCAATCCTATGCACCAAACGGGCCGTAAGGAAACTGAAAGCAAACAAAGCAAAAACAAAAATAAAACAACAAAGACATAATGATTTTCCATTGTGAGCTTTGAGTTTGTAAGAAGAATTTTTGTCCTTGGGATAGTTGTTTAATTTTTTTCCTTAAAATGTCAAAATCTACCAATTTTTCCCAAATTTGTCCTTTTAATTTCGGTGCAAGGAGACGATAGGGAAGAATTCACTCATATCAAATCTAAAAAATATAAAAAGAAGAAGAAATATATTTTTTAGTTCCATTGCGCTGTACCCCCACCATTTTCTAAATGATTAGGTTAGATCTATTGGGCTAAATAAGAATGCTCAAAAAAGAATACGTATAAATAAAAGATCTCTACACGACAAGAAGCCAAAATTTTGGTGGAAAATGAAAGTCTTATTCTTAAGCAAGAGTATAAAGAACACCAAGAAAACAATTCCAGAAGTTGCTAAGGTCATACTTCATTCTTGGACAAACCTAGTTGATGATGATCAATAGAGAACCTTTACTCCAGTTAATCCATGTAAGCAAGCCAATGGGGTAGAGTTGCTAGTCACAGTTCCATTCTCTAGAAAGTAACTTAAAGAACTGACTCAAAGCCGCAAAGTCCTTTGAGGAGTTTTGGATGAAAGTATGGGTGAGGCTAGTCAGAATTTTCTCTAAAGGCAAATTTGGGTCATTTCTTAAGGAAAATTTTTGGGTGTTTACAAGAAAGTGAGGAAATATGGTAGCCTTTTGAGTGCAATGTTTTGAAGTGTTTTAGCTACTGAAAAGTGCTTTGGAGGCAAACTCATATTGTCTCTAGAAGAGGATTTGAACTGCCAATAATGAGCCCATGACCTTCGAAGGTTCTTTAATGGTGGTCGAAGATGCAAGTTTGAGGATACTTTTAAAAATTGCAAAAATATAGGGAAAAAGTTGACCTCTAAGAACACAAGCTTGAAGAACACTCTTAGAAAACTCCTAGTTTGAAGTGTTAAAAAAAGGAAAATTATGACACCTGTTAATTTCTTAACAGGTATTATGGTAATTAAATCAATCATTAGTGTGCCAATTAAAATTTGTTTCATCCAAAATCTATTTCATGTTATTTATTTCTACTTATTTTTTAATTTTCTCAATTTTTCTATACCTATTAGTATATTTACCTAAATGTCCTTGGAATTTTTAATTATTTACGAAAACGTGATTTTGGCATTTTGTGTCTAAAAGTCTCCGAAGAGACTCATTTTTCCTACCCTCTTTCTTTTTTTCCTCATCGCTGTTGACACTCTCTCTTCCTCTCTTTCTTGCTTCCTTCTCTTTCTCTTGCTTTTCTTCTTCTTCTTCTTTACATCCACAGTGAAGCAAAACCAGGGAGATCAAAAAGGAAAATTCAAGTGACCATTTCACAAAAACCACAGATAATCACTCACAAACCCAAGATCGAAGAGGCTTAAACATTTTCAAGATCAAAATCACATATTTAAGTTAAGTTTTTGATATTAGAATTCTGAAGCTTTTAATCTTGGTTCTAAGTTGAATTTTGGTATGAAAATCGTGATTTAAATATGGAAATTCAAAGAAGTTTGTTTATCTACATCTTACTATGTTTTCAAAGTGCTTTAAACGAGTTTTATGCATTAAAAACTTATTTGGAGTAGAAATTTTGCTTTAAAACACAATTTGTCCACTTTGGGACGAGCTGGGTAAAACCCAGTTCTGGTGGGACACGGTCGACCGCATATAGTATAGTGCGGTCGACCGCATTGAGCAAAATGGGTAGCCCAAGACAACCAATAGGTTTGGTAGGCCAAACTATTGAGTTCAATAGGTCGATGGCTGAACAGCACTGGCAGGCTAAACTTTGAGACCAACAGGCCGATAAAAGGTACAAAAATAGCAGTTTTGTTTGGAAGGCTGAAAACAGTGATCTGTAGGCCGATCGGGCAGTTCACACTCACTTGTTTTTCATTGTTTTGTGTTACAAATGTTCCAAGGATTTCATATAAATAATTATGGCACGCTAATAAGAATAAATGGTAAATCAGTATGATTATGGATTAGGAATTTAGTTAAAGTATGGTTATTTTATACGTCATAGAATGACAGAGTACTTGGAGCTTACGTTGTGAGCTTGGTATTGTGAGCTGGCACTACAAAAAAAACTACATTTAATGACATATTATTTACGACATGTAGTTTTAGAATGTCGTTGAAAAGTACATACAATGACATCTCCAACAAAAATGTCATTAACAACATTTGAAACAATAGTTAACGACATCTATATAAATGTCGTATTAAAGGTCTCCTTTTAACGATAATAGTTTAGTATCGTTAAATTATTTAACGATAAGTAGGAGATGTTGTCAAAGCCTTGGATATTTCACGACACCCCTTATAGACGACATCTTGACCAATATCGTCTATAACGGGTGTCGTAAAATCTCTAAGGCTTTAACAACATCTCTTACTTATCGTTAAATAATTTAACGACATTAAACTATTATCGTTAAAAGAAGACCTTTAATATGATATCTATATAGATGTCATTAATTATTGTTTCAAATGTGATTAACGACATGTTTGTTAGAGATATCGTTGTATATACTTTTACAACGACATCTCAAAACTATATGTTGTGAATAATATATCATTAAATGTAGTTTTTCTTGTAGTGTGGAAGTTATCAGCATGGTATTCGTCAAAAGATAGGGAATCTATTACTCATCTTTTGTGAAGTTTTTATGAAATTAAAATTGGTTGTTTTATTACAAGATATATATGTTTGTTGAACTACTATTATATGAGTATCACATATGAGACAATGATATAAACTCGTCTTATATTATACAACAAGGAATAAATTGATTTGACATATGTTATTGTAAATTGAGAAGCATGGTTAGAAAAACTAACTCTATAAATAATGATTGATTATAGAGGAATGGTAAGACATGAAGAGGGCAACGGTTACGTCCTTAGGCACGATACCCTAAAAGGTAAAATAAGGGGAGACGACAGCACTCTCTTGGGTCGAAAGTCCCAGAACGTACTGTATAGGAATCGACTTGGTGAGAATCCAAGGCTTCATATCCTCTCACCAAAACACCCTTGGAATGATTGTAGGGTGGTCAAGCGCGCCCATTTAGGTTTCGTTGAGTTGAGTGATATGATATTCTATTGCACGATAGATATAGATGAGCATAATTGAATCCTGAATTAATATATATACATATATGCATGGAACTTAGTAAGAATGATCATAAGGTATCCACCAGAATTGAACATGATAATATTAATAAATAACAAATGAGAATTAACTAACCATGCAAGTTTTAATGTGGTAATAATAAAAACCTAAAGGTGAGTAATGTTTTTTCTACTGAGCATGTTGTCGCTCATTCCCTTATATTTCTATCTTTTCAGGACTCACAAAGTGTGAGATGGTGATAAGAAACATAGTTGAGGAAGCTATGTAGCTGTATTATGTTGAAATTGTTTCATTTGTTAAAGATTGTTCTTCATGATAATGTAAGCATCGTATGTTATTTTCTACGACTGTATTAAGATGTGTTGAGAGTTTGAACGATGATGATGACAGTTTTATATTATTAAATTTAAGATGCTACATTATACTGTAATTTAATTGTTATTTATATTTTTATTTTTATTAGAGAGTTTTCATTCAAAGACCCAGGCAAATTTCTTTTGATGTTTTATTTTTATTTTTTGATCTTTATTTTATTTATCAAAAACTATTAACCCCACTTAGTTGCGTTACAAAAATAAACAAAAGATTATTAGAGCTTATTGAAGGTCTAAAGAATGGGGTATATATAGGTGAAAAATGTGAGTTTTTAGCAATTACTCTGGAAGGCTTGCACTTGCTCTCTGAAGTATACTATGCATCTGCAACACTCCATACCCTAAAAAGCAAATGCATCAAGTAGCGCTTTGGGTTGGTAGCTCTAGGACATCATAAATATCATAGAGTACAGACCAAAAAACATAATTTTGGCTAATTTAGGACCTTTCCAAGGTCTTAATTTTGGCTGATTTGGGACCTTTCCAAGGTCTAAAAAATGCTAGAGCAAAGTTTGATTAAGCTTGAGTCTTAAAACTTTCCATTTTTACAGGCTTGATGTTCGTCAGCTTACCCATAGAGATTGGCATGCCATCTTTGGCTAGATATCCAATGTTTGGCACACGATTAGGACGCTTTTAGATGTACGCATAAAGGTACCCCAGGCACTCTGGTTGCTTGCAAAAGGCACCTTGGGCTCTCCGAACACATATGTAGAAGCTCTATGGGCACTCTGGATGTAGAAGCCCTCTAGAGGTGTGGGCAGAGCACCTTTGAAAGGATGTCTGACATGAATTTCACCCTTATTTTGGCTATTTGATGATTTTAGTCTAAAAGGGAAATGCTCAAGGACTGGCCTTTAGACTTTTGGGTTACAAGGGTTAGAAAGATGGGGTTTTTAGGGTGGTTTCTCCACCACTCACTCATGCTTAATATAATTAATTTAAACCCTTCAAGTGGCATTAAATCGGACAATACTTAAAAGTAGCAAGCTCATTCGATCACTCATGGCACCACATCACAAACCCCATAAGTTCTCCAATCATAGGTTAGGTCTACATATCGAGCGCATTGACATTAAGGGACATCATTTTAGGCCTAGGCTTTCGTGAGGGTCTTGTACAAAAACAACAGTCAACACTATGAAAAAAAGACTTGAGAATATTTTTAATCTATCAACACATTATTCTTTTTCAATGAAGTAGTGACAATGGACAACTAACATCAAGGTAAAAAAAAAACATCTAAATTAAATTGGCATATGAAAATTTATTCATTTGATACTAAGCCCATCACTTCTTTTATTAATTTTAGGCTATCAACACAATATTCGTTTACTTGTTATGGAGCTGAGATAGCACACTGGACATTCCTCGTATATATGAGTCATCCCACCTTTTTTCACAAAAAATAAAATGCGTATCCTTTTATAGTGCTGACAGATACTATTGTAGGATGTTATTTATTATTATCAAATTTGATCAAAATTACTTTTCTATGAATCTAAAAAGCTAGATGTCTACTTATAAGTTACTTTTTCAATAATCCTAAAAATTAAAAAAAAATCATTTCTTTATGAGGTTATAACCCTGTTACTCACTAAATTATGAATCTTAGTCTAATATTAGGGTCAATTTGGTAAATAAATTCAAATTAGTGATTTAATTTAAGTTGTGTGATTTGAATTAAGATTTAAATTAGTGATTGAATTATTATCCGAATTGACATTGAGATGTGCATTTAAGTTTTAATCTAAATATGGAATAAAATTAAAATTTGTGTTTGAAGAGGTAGTGAACATAGTTCTTAATTTATCAACAAATCTAATAAAATTTTAATATTAATGATCTTAAAAAATATGCAATATGGATTTTAATTTATTTACCTCTTTACTAGGAACACAACGGAAAAAAATCATCTCAATTGGATTTCCAATGAAGAAGTTATGATTTTTTTTCCAAATATAGGAGAGAGAATTTTAGCTTTTACTGTAGCAAAAGTTTCCGATTATTAAGAGTTTAGGAAGGGATCGGAACTCTAAAAACTTGAAGCTTTGATATTCATTTGATTTAAATTTTGAAGAAAACAAACACGTATCTAAAAAAAATTTATACTCAAATTTAAATTTGAATCTATTGAATCAAATAATATATAAAATAAATGAACTCTTAGGATATGCTTGTTTCATGCATTTTTTGAACTCATTGGACTCAAATTTGGATTCGAATATCAAGAATCCTTCAAATACGTGTTTGTTTCCCTCAAAATATGAATCATTTGAGTATCAAGAATCCAAGTTTTCAGAATTCTCATCCCCTTTTAAACTTTTGATACTCAGATATCTTTGATACAGTAAAAACTAAAATTCTCTTTTTTCTATTTGAGAAAAAAAATCATAACTTCTTCATTTGAAATCCAATTGAAATGATTTTTTTAACTATATTCTTAATAAAGAAAGGACTAAATCAAGATCTATATTGCATATTTTTTAAAATCATTAACATTAAGATTTTATTAGATTTATTAATAAATCAAAAACTATTTTCACTACCTCTCCAAACGTAAATTTTAATTATATTTTATATTTAAATTAAAATTTAAATATATATTTAAATATCAATTCAAATAACAATTTAAATTACTAACTTAAATTAAATAACTAATTTAAATTAAATCATTAATTTAAATCTATTCTTCAAATATGTTTAATGTAATTTTAGACTAGGTTTATTGCTTGTCGGTGATAAGCTTAAACATTGCTAAAGAGAAGTTGTATGTGTCTATGAGATACATACATCAACGTCAGTCTGTCACTTCCAAGAAAAGAAAGACAGAAAATGAAAAATGAAAAGAAAAGGTAAGATTGCAAACCGCTTAGTGTGCTCACAGCGCTGGAAGAGCGGTATTAGTTGGGAGCCGCAGTTTTGTGCAAACATATATATATATATATGTATATATATATGTCTATTATGTATATACTGCATGGTTGCTGCCCTGCTGCAGAAGGCATTGTAGCGTGAAGCAAGCAAGGCATGTGGTGATGGGCCGCCACGTGTACGACTCCGGTGCCCATCAAAGGCCGCAGGTGCGCTTCCAAACGAGTCCTGACAAACTTTCTTTATGTCACATCCAAGTACATCTCCAACAGTAACATATATGAAAGTGTACTAGTACTCTTGTCCTTGGTTAACACTGTGTTTGTTTCCCTCTCAGGTTGCGCTCATATATATGTGTGTGTACATATACATATTATAGGGATCATGACGTGTCTGAATGGGACCCGCTATCATTATTGTCGAGGACTTTGCATGGCATACATGCATCAATTCACATATGTGCATGCACTCATGCATGCTTTCAATATAATGGATGTGAGCTAGCTAGGGTTTTGGGATGATTATATATGGCCTTCCATGGCAGAGAATCATACTCGCCAGTAACGACAAGAAGGGATATTATTTTGTACGTTTTGTTTTATGTTGTGTTTAACTAATATAGTTTATATCGCTAATTTAATTATAAAAAATATAAAATTTTTATATATTATAATAAAAATAAAAAAATTATTACAGTGTAAAGCTTTTATATGCTACAATAAAAATAATTTTAATCAATGGTTCAAACTACAATGCCAAACATCTTATTAGGCTAATTCAAAAATTATATATTTGGTTTTTATTTTACTAATTGTATAATTTTAAGTCATATTTAATACATAAATCTATAACTTATTTAAGTCAATAGTTAATTTTTATTTTTAAGATAACTAAATTATCCTTACGTAAAAGAGAAAAATTAAAACTTTTAAAAAATAAAAAGAAAACAAAAAACAAAAATACACTAAACACTCCTGTTTGATAGTATTTTTATTTTATTTTTTATTTCTAGAAAAAGTTAAAAATGATAATATTTTGGAAAATATGTTGGGCTTGTTTTGAAAATTATGTTTGGTTGATACTTTTTGTCCTTTTTAAGAATAGCTAAAAAATAAAAATGTATTTGGTGTACATGTTTTTTGAAAACGCCCATTAAAAAATTTTAAATTAATCTATTTGATAATTGCATCAAACCAAATTAAATATTTTTAACAAAAAAATATTACTGTAAAAAAACACATATTTTTTTTCTTTATCTTCTTTCTTCCCTCTCTTCTCTTTCTTCCCTCTCATCTCTCTCATTCTCGCCTCTCTGAGAATCCCTCTACGGCCACCTTGTTGTCGGATTTCATTACCACGTCGGTCGCAATTTTCTCTCTCACAATTTTTTTAGGCTGTCATGGGCTTCAACCGAGATCCAACACAGGCGGAAGGGCACTATTGTAACGCCCCTATGTGGGGGTTAACAGTTTTTAATGAGATAAAATAAAAATAAATAATAAAAGTAAAACCTTAAAAATAAAATTTGCCCGGGACTTAAATGAAAACTCTCAACTCAAAAATAAAAATATAAACGATAAATAAACCACAGTTTTAATGTAGCACCTTAAATTTAATAATATAAACTGTTGTCATCATCATTTTAACCCTCAACACATTATAATACAGTCACAGAAAGTAACAATTGATGCTTACATTATCATGAAGAACATTCTCAACGATTGAAGCAGTCCCAATGTAATATAGTTACATCACTTCCTCAACTATATTTCTCGTAGCCACCTCACACTTAGTGAGTCCTGAAAAGATATAAACATAAGGGAATGAGCAACACTATGCTCAGTAGAGAAAGCCATTACTCACCTCTATCATTACCACATTAAAATCTGCATGGTTAGTAAGTCACATCATATTCCAGATTATGAGGTTTATTATGATCACATCTTATGGATACCGTAGTTAATCATTACCAAGTGTCATAATTACACATTTATACAAATATTACCAATCATCATTGTTCCTAGGTATCCATGTTAAATTGAGTATCACTCAACTCATCGAAACCCAAATGGGCGCACTTGATCACCCTATAAACATTCCAAGGGTGTTCCGGTGAGGGGACATCAAGCCCCGAGTCCTCACCAAGTCGATTCCTGTACAGTGTGTTCTGGGACTTTCAACCCAAGGAAGCGTCATCACCTTCCCCCTATTTTTCCTTTTAGGGTATTCGTGCCCAAGGACGTAACCGTCGCCCTTTTTACATCTCACTATTTCTTTGTATTCAATTTATATTTATAGAGTCAATTTCCTAACCATGCTTCTCAATTTATAACATATGTCAAATCATTATATTTATCGCTATACAATATACATATTTTACAATATAAAACAATCAAATTTAATTTACCAAAACCTCACAAAAGATGAGTAATAGAATCCCTACCTTTTAAGCTTATCAACAGTCTCTTAATCCTGGAATCAATTAACGTTAGCTCCATACTCCCTTGATCCTAAGGCGTGCATAAGGACAATTAAAACTAAAGCACAACATACAACTACATTCATAAAATTTATTTTAATTTAATCTTAGAATTTCAAGAAATAACCACTGCCCATAGAGGTATTATAAAGTTTAACAATATAAATTTTCTGTCTAGGGCATATACACTTAGACTTCATACATATGCTCCAAAATAGCAACAAACATATACTTAGGTTTAAGAACGCAAATTTGAATAATCCTTTAGTATAAAAGAAAATTTATAAATGAAAGACTAAATTTGTTCATAAGATTCTAACCTCGGATTATGGTTAGTTGGAAGCTTGAAATGGCTTCAAAACAGGTTCCTTTAGTTCGGTATGACTGAAATTCTTGCTCAAATGGAGGTGATGGTGGCTGATTTTTATGGCTGCCTTGAAGAAGTTCTCTAAGTATTTTGCTTCAGCAAAGAAATGAGAAGAAGAGTGTGGGAACCGTGGAAGAGAAAGGAAGAAAAGATGAAGTCTTTGAAGAGAAGTGATAGAAACAATTATAGAGGAGACATGTTGAAGCATGTCACGGAGGAAATAAAGAAAATGAGGGTCAAGAGTAGTTGGAAAAGATATCCTTATGTCTCATCTAAAGACTTTAACACACATAATGCCAATATGACATTTTTGATATTTATTAGAAGTTCTAAGGCTTTTTAGTAATCATACTAAATAAATATAGGAGAATTTTAGAAAACTTAAAAATAGATAAAAATAAATATTATAAAATAAATTTAAATGAAGCAATTTTTTTTTTATACATTAAAAATTAATTTAATTACCTCAATACCCGTTAGGAGAATAACGGGTGTCACAGCTCTACCCCCCTTAAAGAAATTTCGTCCTCGAAATTTCAATTCTAGCAATACTAGTAAAAATTATGATTCCACTATGATTCCAATTCTGAGTCTAAACCGTTAATGTTGTTTGTCCTCCAAATTTAAGTTATCGTATCTCCACTTATTTACTTGCATAATAAATCTTACTCCTAAATCCCTCAATGAGAGTATTTTTGACAAGTTTCAACTTGTAACACCGTATAATAGTCTAAGAATCTGATCAGGCATACATATTGACCATATCATGATTCCAGTCCTTCATTGTCCATGGACTGTGATTTACAATCACATTTAAGGAGATTGCCAGAGAAATTTTATATACTTCATCTTTAGGTTCCTTTTCCTTTTTGAGTAAGGAAAAGTCAAATATATTTGATTTCATACATCAACTAATAAACTAAAACATAATCATAAAACATATATCACAAACGCTTTTATTCAAAACTATACATTAAACTTACTCATAGAGATATTAAACGGAATCTCAGAGTTGCAAACATACCCGGCATATTTTTCATTAAACAACTATCCTCATGACACAAACATTCAATCCAAATAATATACTCATATTTCATATGGAATATCCTCATAACTGACTCTGGTACTTCCACATAATATTAACAGAATATTACACATTACAAACATAATACAGATACGTTTCGAGAGTGCAAGGCACTCCGTATACCAGCTATCCATATCATGCATGCTTAGAGGATACAAAAACATCGATAAACAAAAGATCGGACCTTAAGAAGGATGCGTTTCGAGAGCATCAAGTACTCCGTATCCAGCCATCCCGGCATTAGGCTCAACGAATCTAAAAGATTGAACAACAACGTACCACAAGAAACACAGAATACAAGGCAAACGGTTATTCGTAACACACGAAATACGGACACACATGCCTACATGCCAAAGATAAAACAAAAAGATTACAGATGGAGATTCAAATCAATTGGCCGCTCCCGGCTTTCCCTTTCCCATTCAAGCTTGGATGTTGCAGTGTCGGATTCTGGATGTATGATTTGCATTTTATCTATCAATTCCTCAGCTGTTGAAGCAGTAACAAAGATTTGTCTCTCCGATTCTGTAGTGATGTTTTCTTCCACAGCGTAATCTAGAAATTTCAAAAGACCGTCATAAAAACCCTTTACGTTCAGCAGTCCCAAAGGTTTGGAATAAAAGCCCAACAATTGCCCACAAGCAACTATAAATATTTCCTCAAGAGTACCTAGACCACCAGGTAATGCTATAAAAGCATCAGAATTATAGATTATGTCTTTAAAATTTTTAGGGATACTCCTGACTCCTTCTCCCTTACCTATGGCTTCCTTACAAAGGTTTCCTTCAACTGAAATATGAGGCCAAATTCTTACATCAGTAGCGTCGCTAGACCTAGCTGCTAGTGCCATATTTACCATCATTTTTATACTACCACCCCCATAGATTATGTTAATCTTCTTGCGTGCTAGGACTTGCCCTAAGTGATTTGCAGCTTCTAAATAAGCTTTATCTTTTCCAAAGTTGGAACCACAAAAGACACAGACATTCTTTATTTTCTTCGTGGACTGGGAGGTAGACATATTTGGTTTATAGAAGTGGTTGCTTAATGTCTGCTCCACTTAGACTTCGGGTTCTACATGAGATTTTAAAGATGAGAAATATACAAAAAGGGCTAAAGAGATAGACGAGTAGGTAATGAAAAGGTAATCCAAAGATTTAAACAAAATCTTGTGCGGATAAGAAAGTAAGATAAGGTGATTGATAGTTTACAGAAAATCTGATTCACTTTTTGAAAAAGATTAGACTCTAATTGTATAACTTTTGACAATTGAGAACAATTCGACAGAAGACCCTCATGACACAACTGTAGACTTTTTGACAAATATACACCAAGTCTAGAAATTTAATATAAATGACAAATACTGTATAACTTTTGAAATTTGAGACACAAATCTTGAAATATCTGGATAAGCTTTTCAAAATTCAAACATATTACTGTACCGTATGTAACGTGTCTGATAAGATAATATATTTTATTATATATATATTTAAGAAAATCATAAATTAAATAAGATATTAACACTTACTGTATCAATCTAATAATCACAATTATTTCAAACACAAAAGCAAATATTCTGAGTAAAAGAAAAACACAAACTGTTGAACATCAGCTAAAACTGCTTCAAATAAGTAAAGACTAAATAACCTTTATAGAGCGATGACTTATTTCCCATCCAGTTTTCTTATGGCTTGACAAACAGGATCTAGAAATACCATATTCCTGAGGCGTTGTCTTTCTGTATAAAATTTAGGCCAGAGTTTAAAAATAGCTCCTTGAACATATCCACTAGGGTGACCGTGAAGAGGAGGATGGATGCTATCCAAGTTCTCCTTTGAAAGTCCATCCCTACAAAACCTTATTTTATCCTCTCTATTCGTAGACATATAACCAGGTGAAGTACATTTACCGTTACAATTTTGTCTTCCACATTTGTTACAAGCGACCACGATGGCACGAGCTCTTCTTTTCATTGCACTACGACTGGTACCCGTTCCTGGTAAACCGACATCTTGACTAAAGTCACTCGGACGGATTTTCCCCTCTATTAACATTCTCACATCACAAGGGATACCAAAACGCATAAGAATCCACAACCGAGTAATTCTAGCCTTGTATTTCTTTCTGAGAATCTTTTGGGAGAGTGATGGGAAATACTTTCTCAGGTGTTGGTACTTTGGGTCCATGATGAGATGAAAGAAGAGTAAATAGAAAGGAAAAATTAAGATAGTAAATTGCAGAATCCTAGAATTCCTTCTTCTTTTGGAGGAAAAGAAGAATTTTTAATGAGAAAGAAGAGGATTTGCGATTTAGAGAGAAAATAACAAATTAAGAGAGAAAAAGTAAACTCGGAGAAATAAGCTCTTATGTACAGTAAACGTATATGTAAACAATAATTAAACCACTGTATATGACACGTATAGAGACCACGTGGGAGAGACAGTGTGAATCAAACTGATTTAAGATTTGAACTAGGCCCAAATGTTCTAAGTTGAAAATGGTCAGGTTGTTTCGGGCCTTAACACATTTAGAACGAGTTAAATAACAAACATAAAATTGAAAACCAATTTGTATAAATCTTAAACCCAATTCAAAGTCCACTATAGATAAGTTAAGTATGAACAACAAATCTAATTTAACGACAACAAGGATCTTCCTGAATGATATTTAAAATCATTTCATAACAACACAATCTTCCAGCAACTCAAATAATTTTGTTTTAATCAAAACCTTATTGAACAATGCATACACCCATATGTTATTCCTAATACTCAACATCTATCAATGGATTCATCATCATTGCTACCAAGGGTTTAGAATGCGACTAACCTTGAAATCAATACGATTTACGTCTTCCAACGTAGACCATATCAATGAACAAAGACACTTGATGTTACTACTTAAGAACATCTACAATCCCCACAATTCTACTCATACAATATATAATTTCCTCATATAACAAAACCTTAGGTAACCAAAAGATTCACTGATACACTTAAATACAATGTACGTAACAAAATATTCTAATTTTGAGATTCATGCATTCTAGACTTTACACAGTCTCAACAGACCAAAAGTCTAACATTTATCTCTCTCAAGATTCAATACCATGATTCCCAACTTATATCATATTCCTCAAATATATAGAACTTTTAAGAAAAGACATTGACACTTATGTGCTCCATCGAATCCACACATAATCATTACTTAGGTTTGAATCAATTACGAAAAATTTGGCATATCTACGTCAAACTTTAAAATCAATAAATCAAGCCTTATATTTCTTATTGTTTTTCACGAGATAAAAGGCTCTTAAATCCTCGTATCTATACAAATTTCTCATCGTTTATACGAATTAAATATGCTTATAGATCCTAATATTATATGAATCTCTCATAAGCATTCTACTTATAAACTCATTTCATATAATTATCATTCCCTCATAACTATTAATACTTTCCTTCTATATAATTATTGTACTCATATAACCATTAGTATTTTCATTCTATGGCCTTTCCATGTTACATCCTTCTAGACTGTATAAATCAATGTGAAGGTTCATTTTGATGATGACAATGAAAATTCAGCTTCAAAACCATCTCAAAAATATATTTTTTTAAAGTGGTGCTACACTCCCTAGGTTAACCGAACCTAGGCTCTGATACCAAAAATTCTGTAACGCCCCTATGTGGGGGTTAACAGTTTTTAATGAGATAAAATAAAAATAAATAATAAAAGTAAAACCTTAAAAATAAAATTTGCCCGGGACTTAAATGAAAACTCTCAACTCAAAAATAAAAATATAAACGATAAATAAACCACAGTTTTAATGTAGCACCTTAAATTTAATAATATAAACTGTTGTCATCATCATTTTAACCCTCAACACATTATAATACAGTCACAGAAAGTAACAATTGATGCTTACATTATCATGAAGAACATTCTCAACGATTGAAGCAGTCCCAATGTAATATAGTTACATCACTTCCTCAACTATATTTCTCGTAGCCACCTCACACTTAGTGAGTCCTGAAAAGATATAAACATAAGGGAATGAGCAACACTATGCTCAATAGAGAAAGCCATTACTCACCTCTATCATTACCACATTAAAATCTGCATGGTTAGTAAGTCACATCATATTCCAGATTATGAGGTTTATTATGATCACATCTTATGGATACCGTAGTTAATCATTACCAAGTGTCATAATTACACATTTATACAAATATTACCAATCATCATTGTTCCTAGGTATCCATGTTAAATTGAGTATCACTCAACTCATCGAAACCCAAATGGGCGCACTTGATCACCCTATAAACATTCCAAGGGTGTTCCGGTGAGGGGACATCAAGCCCCGAGTCCTCACCAAGTCGATTCCTGTACAGTGTGTTCTGGGACTTTCAACCCAAGGAAGCGTCATCACCTTCCCCCTATTTTTCCTTTTAGGGTATTCGTGCCCAAGGACGTAACCGTCGCCCTTTTTACATCTCACTATTCCTTTGTATTCAATTTATATTTATAGAGTCAATTTCCTAACCATGCTTCTCAATTTATAACATATGTCAAATCATTATATTTATCGCTATACAATATACATATTTTACAATATAAAACAATCAAATTTAATTTACCAAAACCTCACAAAAGATGAGTAATAGAATCCCTACCTTTTAAGCTTATCAACAGTCTCTTAATCCTGGAATCAATTAACGTTAGCTCCATACTCCCTTGATCCTAAGGCGTGCATAAGGACAATTAAAACTAAAGCACAACATACAACTACATTCATAAAATTTATTTTAATTTAATCTTAGAATTTCAAGAAATAACCACTGCCCATAGAGGTATTATAAAGTTTAACAATATAAATTTTCTGTCTAGGGCATATACACTTAGACTTCATACATATGCTCCAAAATAGCAACAAACATATACTTAGGTTTAAGAACGCAAATTTGAATAATCCTTTAGTATAAAAGAAAATTTATAAATGAAAGACTAAATTTGTTCATAAGATTCTAACCTCGGATTATGGTTAGTTGGAAGCTTGAAATGGCTTCAAAACAGGTTCCTTTAGTTCGGTATGACTGAAATTCTTGCTCAAATGGAGGTGATGGTGGCTGATTTTTATGGCTGCCTTGAAGAAGTTCTCTAAGTATTTTGCTTCAGCAAAGAAATGAGAAGAAGAGTGTGGGAACCGTGGAAGAGAAAGGAAGAAAAGATGAAGTCTTTGAAGAGAAGTGATAGAAACAATTATAGAGGAGACATGTTGAAGCATGTCACGGAGGAAATAAAGAAAATGAGGGTCAAGAGTAGTTGGAAAAGATATCCTTATGTCTCATCTAAAGACTTTAACACACATAATGCCAATATGACATTTTTGAGATTTATTAGAAGTTCTAAGGCTTTTTAGTAATCATACTAAATAAATATAGGAGAATTTTAGAAAACTTAAAAATAGATAAAAATAAATATTATAAAATAAATTTAAATGAAGCAATTTTTTTTTTATACATTAAAAATTAATTTAATTACCTCAATACCCGTTAGGAGAATAACGGGTGTCACAACTATGTTCGCAGGCACTGAGGTCAAGGGGAAGCTGACAGGGGGGGCTGGGGTCGGGGAGGAGCCAAGGTCGGAGGGTCGTAGGGCGAGGGCTACTGGGTTTGCTGGCGTTGTGTCGAGGTCGCTGGGTTCACCGGCGCTAGGGTTAGGGAGGCTCTAGGTTCGCCGGCGCTGGGGGCAGGGAGGCGCTTGGTTAGCCGGCGCTGGGGTCCCTAGGTTCACCGACATTGGGGTCGGGGAGGTGCTCGTTTCACCAGGGTTAGAAGGGGAGAGCTTGAGGACTTGAGGAGAGTCCCATTTTTTGTTGAGAGAATGGTGAAAATAGTAGGGATGAACAACGAACGGTTTGACTGTTTTTGGGCGGATGTGGGTCGGTTTTTTTAAATGACGGATTGACGATTAACCAACCCACAAACCGCCCGTGGAATGGCCGGCGGTTTCGGTTTGGGGGCGGGTGAGTGCAGGCAGGTGGGGCGGGTTGGGTCTACACTAATGTACAATATAATTTTTTGAGCTCTTTTTTATTAAAAAAAAGTAAAGAAAATTTGTAGAAAATATAAGATGATAATGTATACAGCATTCCCAACAACAACCAAGTTTGACGCCTAAAGACAATGACTATATTTATAACAAATTAAGAAACATAATCATTTATTGCAACAAGAAACATCAACTACAGATAAAGTGATTAACAAAGTCAAGAATTCTTATTCTTCCATAAAACCTATTCATTGGGTTCGAAAATAACAGGAGACTACAGATGAAATGATGAACAAAGTCAAGTGTTATTTTTCTTTTTAAGGAGTGAGTAGTGGGGAGGTTTAGATTAGGTTTTTTTTTTTTTAAGAATTAGGCGGGCGGGTTTAGGTTGAACCCGCCCTCTAAAATTCAAAACCGTACCCGCCCGCCAACATATATAGGCAGGCGGGTTGAACCCGCAGGGTCCTTTTTTTGGGCGGGCCGAGCGCGAGTGTAGGCGGCCGGCAGTTGCGGGGCGGTTTTTATGCACCCCTAGAAAATAGAAGATGGAAAAAATGAAAACGATAAAAATTCGTTTTCTTTTTTAAGCCAATTTGAGATTTTTTGCAAAATGTTTTTGAAATTGTTGTGGGCTGAAAATATTACCAAACAAGTTTTCAAATTTGTTTTTGGAAATTATATTTTTGAAAATGACAATAATGTTCTTGAAATTATATTTACCTTTTATTTCAATTTGAGGGTATTTTGAGAAATTTTTTAGGTCAAAATTGAATATTACTGAAGAAGAAGTGTAAATTTATGTATTTAATATAATCTAAAAGTATAAATTCGATGAGATAAAAAACCAAAAGTATATTATTTAAATAAACCTAACATACATAATATAATATAAAAGGTAAATAATCCAAATAAGAAACGTTTCGAAAACATGAGCTGCTATAATTATATCATATATCTTACATGTTCATATCCCCCAAGATACATGCACACACTTGATTTTTACATATAATATTAGACCAATAAGGATGACTCAGCTTCATCATATTTTACTAATAGAACCTGTCTGAATTAAGGGTATGGTTTCATATATGTTGGGATGATTCGCATTGATGTTTGTATATTTAACTACTTGAATACAATTTCGCCTTTCAAAAACATAACAAAATTTTGCTTTTCAAAAACATAACAATGATTCGTTCTTTTTTCTTCTTCTTCCTCTTCTTCTTTAGGGGCTTCGGATGGGACTAATGTTATCATGATTTGATGACCATGGTATAAGGAGGCTCGTATGGTAGCTCAATAAATAGTACCGTACCATCAAATTTTTCTAGAGCACATATACATCTTTTTAGGGATGAGATCTTTTTTAAAGTATTGTTTTAATAAACAAGTTCTGTTACTTTAAGAAAATGACTGTTTTTTTTATGGCCAATCAGTAATTAACTGATTAATTTGATGATTAATTATTAATCGACCACTATCAATCAATATTTAATTAAGTAAAAAAATGATTAACTCATTAATTAGTGATTGATAGAATTTGTTTTAGCAACATATCGATCATTTTAAGGGTAACTTGTCGTTTTCATAAAGAAAAAGTTAAATTTTTCTATAATTGATATAAATTTTTTTTATGTATAAATAGATATATACACAACACTGATATTGTTTAAAAAGTCATTTGGGCACCAATAAACCAATATTTTAAATTCATTTACAGATTCGGTCTAAGGATGTAAAATTCTTTTGTTATTGAAAGAAAATTCATAGCGTTAGAATAAAGCATTACATGTGATAGTATATAGGGTCATTTTCTATTTTATATCTTACATTTTAAGTTTATTAAAAAAATAAACTTTATATTTTGGATGTCTTTACCTTTTAATTTCAACTTCATTTTTTAACCTATGGCTTTCCGTATCAACAATTTATTTTGACCCTTAAATTGACAAATTTAAGTACTTTTGCAGCACATCATGATCTTATAATATAAGACGCGTCCTGAGCAACGGTTAAAGAAACCAAAAAAGGGTAAATTTTGCATTTTTAATAAGGTAATTAATTAGGGTTTCATCACAAGTTTATATGGCATAAGCCAGAGAAGATAAAATCGTCAATTTGGAGTTCAAAATCAACTATTTGATCTAGAAAAGATACAAATTTAATATGAACTTAAAACTCAAAAACATCATTGGGAGAACATCCAAAATACAGGATTACTTTTTTTATAAGTTCAAAATGCAGCGCATATAAAATCGTAACATCCCTACCATACATAGGTAACACTGCACTATGCTTACCCGTTTTGGATATCTCGATGAAACGCTACTTGATAACTGTGGTTTAAATGTTAAAAAAGATTTCTTTTTTTTTTTTTTTTTTTACATAAGTTCCATACTCAAATTAGAATGCTCTTAAAAATATACTCAATATGATTTAATGTCTCCTTAATATTTAGGAGAAAAATATTTGATACCGATCAACTCATAATTTCAATTTCTGCCTTGTACAGGCTACTTGTACTTGAAATTTTATAATTGAGAGAGAATGCATAAAGGGATTTTAGGAAAGCGACATTGGCAGCTGATTTATATGGTGAGCTGATTATTAGCAGAATCTAATCGATACTTGAATCGACATGCCCGCAATTATTTTAACTGTTTAGCACATATAGAATATATTGATTGTGTATTTACAATTGATTTTCTTTTTTTTTTTTAAAATCTCCACATATATGTGAGGGATGAAGCCAAAAAAATTAGTCAAAAGACAAGGACATAACTGAACTAATGAGGTGAGATAATTAGAAAGATATATAATTTTAAAAGAAGTGAATACAATTTTAAAGGAAAAAAATACAATTTTAAATGGGCTAAAACACAACTTTTTATAAAATTTTATACACAAATTTTTTTTAAAAAATGTTGAAGAGGGACAGCTGTCCATGGCTCCCCTTATATGTTGAATGAATGGGTTATAAAGGAAAAGTAAAAATTTGCACATTCAAGCATTTTTAACTTGATTTGTTTTTTTGGCATTTTCTTACGTGGGATTGGTACAACAACCAAATGTGTTCTGTTTGCGGGTCACATGTAACCACTGTAATGTGTGAAAAGGAATAACAATGAAAAACCTTATGCATATTGACAACGTAGACATATAATTATGCCTTAGAAAAGTAATAAACAGCTTTTCATCACTTTGAGACACCAACGCCTTGAGAAGCATTTGATTGAGATCAGTGCTTGAACTTTTTTTCTCCCTTTGTCCTGTTAATTTTTTTAAGATAAGGAAGAGCTACATTGACACATTCTCTTTCTTTTCTTTTTTTTTTTTGGTTTAAAATATTACACAGACAGCTTTTTATCAAAGCATTTTACATCAACACCCTTCTATCCTAAATTCATTGACTTTTAATATAAAATGACCAAAGTATATTCTCACAATCACAGCCATTGATCTACTTGTTGCATTGATCTTTGCCTTTGATAATAATGTAATTCTTTCACCATTAGAGTGCAAGTTAAAATTGTGAATGTCAAAAGATCAACATTATTCAATTTATTCGCACTAAATAAGATTAAATATGCCGTTTTAGGCTTTAAATGTAGGCGGGATTATTTCTAGAGAGGAGGTATTTTGTCATTCAAAAAATATTAATTCATACAACACTTCTCTGTAATTTCTTCAAAAACTTGGAGGTGTTGACGTAAAATTTTTTACATAAAAAGCTAAAGATAATAATTAAGAAAAGGTATACATATGTAATGCACGACAGGTGGGTAAGGATTGTGGGCGGTAGCTATAAGTAGCTAGATTTATCATTCCATATAGATGCCGTCGCTTTTGCCCGTTTGTTAGGATTTATCTGCGAAAAGTATTTTCATTTTTTTTCCAATCTATTTTGTTTTTCTAAGACGTGGCTTCTAAAGTAGACCAACGAAGGTCTGATTCAATGGAGGAAAAATACCCCTTTTTTTTTTATTTTTTTCTAAACAGTGCATTGAAAATGCCATTTTTATTTGTGGCCCAAAAGAAAAGGGCTTTTTGGTGTTGGGTGAGAGAATAATAAAGCATATTTGATAATATATGGGGACCCCACAACAAGATGGCTCTCTTTGATTGCATGAGTAAGAAAAAGTAGTGGTAAAAGCAACTATATCTCTTTCTTTGTCGATGTTTCTATTAATCCTTCGGCGTTTCAACATTATAAAGTGAAGATAAAAGCGAATGACTCTCTCTTGCTCTCAATTCGCAAATAGGTTTTTATTAGATATATAAAGATATAAATACATATATATATATATCATAGCACATATAGTACCACAACAAATTAGAGAATGGCATTATGTACATGATCATAATAATGTTGGAAGAATTTTCAAGTGTGGCGACGACATTCTTCATTATTCGTACCACTCCTTGGCTGTTCCTCGGATCAGGAAAAAGAAGAATATGCATTGAACAGATTGTTAACATGAGAGAGAGAGAGGTGGGGGGGGTGCAAAATGTCATGATTTGTGTGCAGCCTCCTTCTTGTCTTGGACTGTGGAAAAGTTCTGAAAACAAAAGAATGCTAATAATATATGCTTTTGGAATTTGTAGTGGAAAATTGACATAAAGGAGAGAAGGTTGAGCATATATTGAAGTTTCAAATCGAGATTGATTTTTTATCATTATTGCTTTTGTTGAGCTGATAGCTAGCTGGACCGTGGTTGATTTATTCACACAATTAATATAGGCCTGTGATTATTGGACCAGTAGTTGAAGCCAGTTTTCAAATGAGAATTTTACAGCAAAAAATAAAAAAAAAACAAAAATAAAACAATACTTTATTGATTCTGAACAATATTGTTCAAACTACGTACACGAGTTCAATGATTCATGCAAACCCTATAGGGCCCATAGCAGACATTAGCAATAACACCTTATAATAAGTGCTCTTTTTATTATGTTCTCTTCTTCAAATCTAATAATAAGTAATCTTCATACCCAAACTCTCGTGAACTCTCTCTTATCCATCACACATGAGCTAGCTTTTGAGACAATATAATATCTATGTTTACAGTGGTTTTGTGGTGAATTCAACTATTGGTAGTCGTTCATATTATATAATTAGGACTTTTCCCTCATCATTTATATAACTTTGCTTTATTTCCAAGAAAAAAATGAATCTAAGGACAATATGATTATGAGGCACATATTGGATGTGTATATCTCTATTATTTCACATTGTAATTATAAGCATTAGTAGTGCACTTTATCATGTTGCTCCTTGTTTCTAGAGCTATCAATCCGGAATTTTGTTCTTTTATATTTCCACTTGAAAAACAGTTGTAAATTAAAATCCACATATGTTTCCTTTTGACTGATCATATAACTATAGAGAGGGAACAATTATATCAAGAGAATCTAGAATTCTAATGAGGTCAGTATCTACTAAACCACGCCACACTCTAATTTAGTAGTGAAAAACAAAAATACTACAAATATGTTATGAATAGGAGTGTTTATGAAGTCCATCAATCCGTTCAATCCAATCCAATACACACTAATTTAGTAGTGAAAAATAAAAATACTACAAATATGTTATGAATAGGAGTGTCTATGAAGTCATTGGATTGAATGGATTATGAATTGGGTTATGAAAACTACGAATTGGTTTTAGATTAGGATTTTCCAATCTGATATATATGGTTTAAATTACGGATTGAATATCTCCAAATCTTGTAATCTATGAATCCGAACTATATATATGTATTGTGTAAATTATTTATTGTATATACAAATACACACACAAAAGTTTGAAAAATATATAAACCAACACTTCTACAACTGTGTCCAAAGTTTATATACTTTTAAAAAGAAGCTTAGTCTAATTAGAAAGACCAACATTATTCACTCATGACATTTACTCACTTGTAAAGTTTATTTAATTGCTAGTTGTAATGTTTTCTAATGCTATAATGTACTTTATTATCAAAGACTTGTATTCTATTAGTTTGTAATATATTGGATTTTATTAAATTATATTATTATATTATATTATTTTTTATACTATGTAAGTTTTAATTGCTGGTTTTTTAATTAAATTTAAAGGCTTAATTTATGGACTTTAATCTTCCATGATTTTTGGATTGGATTAGAATGGATTGGGCAGTTCACGGATTAGTTTTGGATTGAGATTTTTTCAATCCGATATATACAGAGTGGATTACGGATTGATCCTTACTCTGTATAATCCAATCCATGAATACCCCAAGTAATGAAAGTCTCAAAAAGCCGATGAAAATTGAAGAAATAAACCTTCAAAAGAGCGCTTACAAACAAAATGGGAAAAAACCTAAATAAACATAAGAAAACAACTCTCAAGTAGAGATGAGCGCCAAAGAAGATGAATAAAGCGAGATTTAAACCTCAAGGAAAATTCAAAAGGGTGCCCCGTTAAAACCTTATTTGGTTATAAAAAAAAAAAAAAAAAAATTTAAAAAAAGGACCAAGAAAAAGACAAAGAGTGCACGTTTGATGCTTCTAAAGAGCCACCAATGAGATCCCGTAGAACCAAAAGGCTACAACAAAAAACATTAGAAAAATGTCTGACAAAATTAGGGGCGAGATTTGTAACGAGGGGGCCGGTCGACGAAATGTCTTGGACAAATTTTTGAGAATTAAACCAGCGAGTAAAGGAAGCCAAATAACTACTATGGAAGCAAGTTTATCTGCTGCTGCATAATTGCCTTCTCAGAAATGCGCGAGACTTGAACATCCATATTTTTTAAAAAAACTTAGTAAATGACCAACCAGCTTAGTACATAACCACAGAAAGTTGAGTTGCATTCAAATCAAAGTCTGCTCCACCCAAATTGATGAGTAAATTATAAAATAGTATTAATCATACAAGTAATTCTGCCCGGTATAAAAAAGTTGTGGCAACCGGCAACTTTTGTAAAAACCTTAGACATGTGCAAAAAAAGAAAAAAAAAGAAAAAAACAATTTCACAATCAGCAGGACCATGACTAGTGCTAATAACAATAACACCGTCAATCCTGTATTTGACAAGTTGGTTAAAATTAAAGTTTTAAGTTAAAAAATTATAGCATATAATAACTTTACACTGTAATAATTTTTTGTTTTTTAATATGGCTAATAAGAATTTTATATTATAATTAGTTAGAACTAATTAATTCCAACTAACATTTCAAATACATGCTTATAAATCTTAATTCACCCAGAGATCACATAAAATTAAAAGCTCACACCTACATATTTTGGAACATAGGATTAGTTCGTCTTACCCTGCTTTCCTCAATAGATACGCATGAATTATGTATATATAACCATATAACAAGGCCTTCTAGATTACATTCTCTTATAAAAGAAATATATTTAATTTCATGAGCAACAATATTAATGTGTTATCAATTCAGACCGTTCTCAAAAAACGAGCTGCTCAATCAAATCTATTTGACGTAAAGTGCAACAATATTAATTTTCAATCACTGCTAGTAGTGCTACAAATTTTAAAGCGAATAATTAGGACAAGAGCTTTTGTTGGATGACATTAGCAGTCAATGCTAAATCTTGAGGCTATTAAAACATATTCTTATCTTGACTCATTTTCGTTATAAGTTAACTTCTTAACTAAATATTGCGCGATCATAACACCGGTCCAATCTTATATCACTAATTATACATTCACATACTGTTGAAATTATTAAAATAACTGCAGGCATAACTTAAGGATAAACCTAAAATTATATCCTTACCTTCAATATTAAGATTTAGGGTTCAATTCTACATCTCAGTTTAAAATTTATACATACACACAGGCAAATTTGGTTCTTAACATTTTTTGTTCATAAGGAACTATATTTATTAAATAATATACGAAAATAAGCTTAGTGTTTTATAGACGTATGAACATGTTGTATTAGCCAACAAAAAAAATGTGAAGTGCTTGATTGGTCCACCTGCATCACGGTAGGCAATTTATTTGTGTACAATATATATATATATATTTAATTCCTTTAGCTTTTTGAGAGCTGACGTAAGCTCTTACCCGTATTAATTATTAGTGGATGGAGATAAAGCAAGGGTTTCTATATATTCTAAACCGCTGTCAAGAATGGTTTTTCTTTTAAATCATCATCTACACAGAGCTGCAAATTCCGTTTTCGCTACTTATATCTCAAAGATATTATCCTTTGAATTTAGCACCTTTTTAAAACCAGTTCAATTTACATTAATGCATGCATTGTATTATACATCATGTTTATATATATCACTCTCCTAACTAATTAAGATGGTAAATATGTATGAGCTGTCATTATTGGGGGTACGTCACTTTGTAAATTGATTTGAAACTAAGGGACAAATTAAGCCTAAGCATAGACCATATGGCGTGATCATGTCTCCCCCACCACAGCAACAACAAAATCTAAATCCTTTGAAAATATATTTTGTTTCCACAAATCCATGGTTTGATCTCGACCTGATAATGACAAAGGTTTTGGTATTAATTCTCTACCACAATTGAAATTGTAACAAATAAAAATCTTTACTCCCAACATTTCTTCAAAACCTATGACCGAATTACAGTTGGGTCTAAATTATATCGCTTAATTAATATATATCTTACCGACTCCCTCTGTAACGTGGCATTTCCGTGTAAATGCATTGGATGTTTGAACACTAATCCAACACCAATAAAACACAAAAAGAGGAACAATATTGTCTCACTTTAGAAGATTCTAACTAATTAATTTGACAAGATGTTATTCTTACTAGATGATCTTAATACTAGAAAAAAAAGTTAAAACCCCATTTGCACAAATAAGAGAAGAGACGAAAAATGTCATTTTTGGATCAATACAATGCTGATATTTGTGATCAACGTCGACTTTGACTATGAAAAGGGAAAAGATTTAAACAGAATTATTAAATCCAAATTTTTCCTAAGTAGGGTCTTCTTTTCATTAACTCTTGGAAAGTATACTGTGCTAATGATCCCTCGTTAAGCTTAGTAAACCGGCCTAATAATGCCTAATAAAATTGGCCCTATGAGCCCTAAATACAGCCACTTTTTAAACGACTTTATTACAAATATTAATGAATTCACCTACTAAATCTTAGATGATTTTCAAATGTGGTCCTTTTTTTCTCCTTGTATGGAAATTTCACTTATTGGTCCACAAATTATAACGTTGCTTTGATCAGTTGTAAGTCACACCACTGACCAAGTTCTCGTAGTCTTTTCACAGAATCACAATACATATGTGTGTGTGTGTACTGACATATTTATAAACGACTAAATTTTTGTCATGGCAGTTAACTTTTTTTTTTTTTAATGATTACTAGAGGGATATTCCCAAAACGGGCTCTAAATATAATAACCTTTTAGTTTTTTATTGCCAAAAAAACTTTTAATTTTTAAATGTTCCATCCTATAATTTATGTGGTTACACCATCCATATGCTTGTATAATAATTTAATTGCGTGTAATCAAGTGAGACAAATTAAGGAGCTGAAAATTGTTCGACTATGGATAAATGAAGTCTTCAGTTTTCACATCCTCAATTCCAGACATGCCACGTTGTATTGTTCCATTTATCATAACGTGATTCTTTCTTTATTGGGTTATTTATCTTTTTTATCCGTTGCATTTTAGGTTTATTTAAATAATATACTTTTAGCTTTTGATCTCATTAAATTTATACTTTCATATTAGATTTAATACATAAATTTATACCTTTGCTTAATCAATCTTCAATTTTAACCTATGAAATTACCCAAATACCCTTAAATTAAAAAAAAATAGCATAGCTTCAAAAAATTAAAAAAAAAAACTTTATACTAAAGTTTTTGGCTTAAAAATGTATAGAATATCTTCAAAAATAGGTGTTTTGTGTGTTTTTATTTTTGTTTCTCTTATTTTATGAAAGTTTTTTTTTATATTTTACTTAAAGACAATTTGGTCATTTTAAAGGTCAAAATCAACTATTGGCTAAGATAGAGTATAAATCTATATATTAAATTTAATCTAAAGGTATACATTAGATGATATCGAAAAACGAAGATATCAGTTTTTGAATAAACCTAAAATAGAGGGCATAGAAAGATAAAATCCCTCCTTATTTTGAGTCAATTTCCTGAAGAAAAGAATAATAATCTTACATTTTCAGCAAACTTACATATATATATATATATGTAAATGTATATGCATATGCATACATTAGTACTGGGTACTTTTGTCATATTATAAGTTCTTATGTGTGCCATGATTTTGAAGGATTTCAGTTTGATTTATAAAATTTAGCACACTAATCTAAATTTAGCTACTAATTATATATCATTATGTTATGATCTCCGCACTAAAACAAAATAAAAAGGACACATCACATAGCATGCGTGTCGTTTTCTACAGGAAGTATACCCCGAACGAACACTATTAAGATGTTAATGAACAATATAAAATATTGAAAAATATATATTAATGAACAATATAGAGATACTGTTTGTTGCTTAATAATTTTTCTTTGTATCCATCTAGATGCTTTCAGTTTTGATCATATATAAACGGTCCAAGACAAACCGAATTAAAAATTTGACCGATCCAAATTGAACTGTAATAAACTTGCTGAAGGGTCTAAGCCTTTTTTTATATTAAATATGGTTTAGATTCGGCTGGTGAAATAATTATAGCTATCATTTTTTACTCCATAATATCAGGTACATTATTTTATATATATATAGACACACACGTCATTATATTCTACCAACTATAACTAATTAAGAAATCAAGCCAATATTGGAGTTTTTAGTCCTTCGTTGTTGGAGTAGCTAGAGTTTTCCCGTTTCCATCATTTTCTGTTCAATAAACAATCATATTTTCTTTGCAACGGTTCTAGAACTAATTCGTTTTTCTTCTCTTTTTGGATTATCTAGATTGAAATCTTATATTGGTCTAACAAAAGGCTATCTAAACAATATAATTTAGGGGCTGCAAATAGGGATCATTTCTATTCATGATTTTTTAATTTTTTTTTTCTTTTGAATGTTAATATATTAGTTATTTAATGTAAAATGGTTTTACACTATTAGTAGATTGAATTAAAAGTGAGGGGAAGGACAAATACTTTACCTAATTAAAAAAAAAAATCTCGAGTTGTTGATGATAAAAGTATTTTTCAACATAATAATTAAGTTCTTTCATCTAGTCGTATAATTTGAACCAATACAAAAGGAAATTAATCAAGAATATAGGAGGGAAAACAAAATTATAGATACTTTACAACACTTAATCATGCACTAGAAACTTCTTAGCCAGCTCTATAGATATTTATAAATAACATAATTAAGACTACGCGTGTGTGTGAACGAATATGTTTGTATATGTCCGCTTCACCACTTGGAATCTACACTAAGGTTGACTTGTATATATTGATGTTCAAAGAAAACGTTCAACCCCTCATAAGAAACTGGCTTTTTAAGTCTAAAGTGCCAAAGACCAATTTACCCTGATGAAGAAGAGTGGGACAAATTTGCTGATCTGTATAACTTGAGAAAGCCTTGGATTACTAATTTCAAAAATAAATTGACTTATGCATCCGTGCTCGATGTAGGAAGGGTGTGTTTTCAATTACGCGTAAACAAGACAGGATTAGATCATTAAACTTTGCTAAGTTATTTCCATTGGGTTTTATTAGAAGAGGGTTTTGATGAGAATTCTCTTAAAATCAAAAGATATTTCTCATTCTTGCTATGAAGTTCATTTTTGCTTTGAGTGAGGTACTTAAGGCATGATGAGTTTACTAATAATGGAACCCTATTGGAATATATCAGTAACCAACCCCTCTCAACATTTACATCATAAAAAAAAAAAAAAAAAAATCCTTTTGTAAAAGTAGACACCCAATTTGGTGGAAAATATACTATCTACATATATTTTCCTGATTACTAAAAGAGTGGTACAAAAGTGAGGAGAAAATCATAGAAGTGGAAAATGAGAAACGTTATGTGAGACTAAAAGCTATATATCATTTGTTTATCTATTAATAAGAAAAGCGAGAAAATTAGTGAACAAAGTCGGAAACCCGCAATCAGTTAAACACTTAGGAACAAAATGAACATATGTGCATGTGATCTATATATAAATAGATACATACATATGTTTCAAGTCTTTTTTTTTTCTCGCACCAAAAATAAAAAGAAAAAAAAAAGCCCCTTTTTTTTGGCTGGAAATGTAGCAATGGGTAGGTTGTTTGCATCGGATCAGAAACATGTCTCTGACAATTAGCAAAGCTCTTATTAGGCCTTTCTCTGTGAACTTTTGTAAGAATCTCTGCATACTTATATCAGGATTTTCCTTCTCACTTCTTCCCTCTTTCCCAATGTGCAGTTTGTACGCCCCAATTGCAACCACATTAATTTTTGTATATTAATATGTGTATTGCTAGGGTCAGAGTCCTCATGGATAAGGCACTTATTTTCACCGTTAACTATAATTCAAGTCTTTTTTTTTTTCAAATCTAATGATTGAAAAATAAATACTTATTAATAGATTATTTTTTTCATAACCAACGTAAAAAGCCCCATATAAAAATATGGTAACCATAGCCCTCCGTGTTCTCTTTATTGAAGAGATATGGTAACCATATACAAAGATATGGTAACCTTGTTCTATTTAATTTATCAATTAGAAAGTGTCCATATATATCCATGTAAGATCGTTTTCCATGCCTTTCCAAAGATCTCAATTATTGAAGAGTTTTTTTTTTTTTTTTTAATGAGTCAATATTTGGTTCTTCACATGCAACTGAGAATCGAAGGTGTACGGCGGTTTTCAACTTTTTATATATGTGCCGTCATGAAATTGCATCTTGTCTAAAAAATATTTTTTTACCAAAAAAAAAATCATAGTACCATTAATTGTAGATGTGGTGTCCTATTATATTTAATTTCAAGTCCTGCAACTTTTAAATGATAGTTTTAATTTGTTGTCAAGTATGTATAAAGGTGACAATTCACATTTTCCAAATTGCTTTTATAACATGTTTTATTTTTATTTTTGGTCATTAATGAATTACAGCTGGAAATGTAATGAAAACTATGGGGACTGTCTCGTTCACGGTCTATCAGATTGTGTGATAAATATATATATATATATATATATATATATATATATATAAACCAATGTTAAACCAAGCTAAAAATATTTTTAGCTCTAGAATTTATTTTCTTATGTATTAGATTAAGACATGTGGCCCTTAATAATAACCTCGTTATAGTGTTATTGTTGGTTGGTGAATTTTCTGAGGCGACAATATGTAACACACAAATATGTGCATATATTATAACTCATAAAATGTCACTATAATTGCAAATTAAAGGGGAGAAAAGAAGACATCTTATACCATTTTGTTAAACAGCAAGACACGTACAAATTTGTCTCATTCTTGTAATTACTCGCATTTACACATCAAACCCGTAAAAAATTAATCCCCAAAACAGAAGATCATGAATCATTCAAATTAAGAATAAAATCATAATGTAATGATGTCTATATATATATATATTATATATATATATATTGCTCATATTTTCCCATCTCGCAATAAGTTCAACTTTATTTCACGTGTGATGCGCTGTAGATAAATTTTTTTTTTTTTTTTTATCATGAGTTATATTCCTCTTTAAAAAGCTCAATTTCTCCATCCCAAGAGGACCCATAACCAAGAAGAGTTCTTCTCTACTACTCTTAAAACTTTTGTTCTAATTATAACCTCCTAATATTCTTATTCAAAAAGCCAAGTTAACTTCTCTTAGAGAGAGAGAGTGAGAGAATGGCACTAGAAGCAGTTGTTTTCCCACAAAACCCCTTTAGCTATAGCGCCTACAACAACATGATGGGAGGGAATAATAATTGGAGCTGTGATGGTTTGATCTGCTTAGAGAAATTAGACCATGATCATCATGTTCATCAAGAGCAGTATTCGTCAGCCGGTAATGATTCTTTTGATTTTCTCGAGAACCAAACAGAAAGTACTACTACTACAACATGTAGTACAACTCCTTATTATGGAGATCATCATCATCCTAATTGGAACCCGTCACCTTCTTCGATGGTACCTCATTTCAACGACCTCCACCTCTCCGTCGGTACTGTTCCTTCACCGGACGGTACTAGCGCGAACAAATTCCAGCCGTTCGATCTGTCGACCAATGAGACGATCATGCCGATCGCCTGTAGTACTCGCCCAAAACGACGCCGTTCCAGGA
The DNA here is from genome assembly GCA_025403435.1 of Artocarpus heterophyllus. Lineage (NCBI taxonomy): Eukaryota > Viridiplantae > Streptophyta > Magnoliopsida > Rosales > Moraceae > Artocarpus > Artocarpus heterophyllus. Next base: position 18,801,739 of record CM046337.1, read on the forward strand.
GCAGGAAGAACGAGGAAGATATTGAGAACCAGAGAATGACACACATTGCTGTTGAGAGAAATAGAAGAAAGCAAATGAACGAGTACCTCTCAGTCCTCCGATCTCTAATGCCAGACTCTTACGTCCAAAGAGTATTATCAATTTTCCTTCTCTTTAAAACTTTTTAATTTTTTTTATTTTTCTCAAATAATATTAATATTCATGAACCATCGCTTCTTTATCAAGTTTTGTTAATTATATCAAAATATGATTCTGATATGGTTAATTTTAACAGGGTGACCAAGCGTCAATTATTGGAGGAGCGATTAACTTTGTGAAGGAGCTAGAGCAAAAAGTACAGTTCCTCGGTGTCCAAATAAAAAAGCGGGGTTCCGATAGCGGAGTCTCCGACATGCCGTTCTCCGAGTTCTTCTCCTTCCCACAGTACTCGACGAGCTCGGGTGCTAGTATTACTACTAATCACCATGATAATAGCTCGGTAGCCATGGCCTGCACAGGCGAGACTTCCTCCGCCGGCATCGCCGATGTCGAGGTGACAATTGTCGAGAGCCACGCCAACCTTAAGATAAGATCAAAAAGGCGGCCGAAGCAACTGCTTAAGATGGTTTCTGGGCTGCAGAGTATGCGGCTCACTGTTCTTCACCTCAATGTCACAACGGAAGATGAAATTGTCCTCTATTCTCTCAGTGTCAAGGTAATTTTAAAAAAAATGGGAAAAATAAAATAAAAAAGATCACTTTTTTTAATTAAAAATTTTTAGTTAGACAAAAATTGTTCATGCTGAATCTTTAATTAAATATACTAAAAAGATTATTATATTAATAACGTTGTTAACTTTAACAATTTTAAGTCAGAATTGTTTTCAAAAAAATATATATTTTTTATATATATGAGACATGTTAGTCGTCTTTGATATCAGTTACTCTCTTTTGTTTATTTAAAAAAAAAATTATGGGATCTTTGTTTGAGCAGGTAGAGGACGATTGCAAGTTTACTTCAGTCGACGAAATCGCGACGGCTGTTTACCAGATCCTAGCTAGAATTCAAGAAGAAACATTAATGGCAAACTGAAAATTGGCTGCCCATTTTTAACAGACCCTCTGTATTATTTGTTTGCTTTTAATTAGGCTGGAACCAAATTATGGCAATTTTATAATCTCTCTAGCAATATATTATCATCAGCTTGTTTAAAGCAACCTTTCAACCTTTGCTTTTATCTTGTCTCAATTTTTATCTGGGGTTGTTGTCAGATCATCCATCTGTTTTCTGAGTCGGACTCATTATTTGGATTAAGTAGCTCTTCTATTTCTCAATTTGCATTTTGATATATTTTTTCCATAAATAATAAGAATTTTCTTCTAATTTATTTTTTCCTTGCAAAACTTTTATTTGGGTCTTTTTTGCCATCCAATAAAAGCGTGCATTATATGCTAATGCAAAAAATTAGAGTGGTCAATTCAATAATCTTCACTGTCATTAGGATACTCTGATGCATATAATGGACTTCACCAACTAGCCGAATATATTAAACATACCTCAAGACCAGCAGGCGGTAACCCACAAATCATTGGATATGTTCCTAAATGGACCATAGACAAGAATATCATCCCCATCAATTGTGTTTACCAACCAAACTAATCTTTGTTTATTTATTTAATTTTTTTTTATAGTTTCTAATCTCGTGATAATACAAGCTGATCACTTTTCCACAAAATAGAAATTAATATATGCAAATTTGGTGTTTTAGTCAAAGCATACATATACCTCACAAATATAATATGCTCCTAAGTACATTTTTTTTAAGGATCCCCTAAACATAATTAATTAAGTGTGGACATAATATAAATCATAGTAATTTAAATTATATACAACTAGGAACTAAGTTCAAACGAAGACACATTAGTGGTTAATTAAGTCAATTCATTTAACTTAGAGACCCAGGTATAATAATCATCATGGGCCTCATTTTTAACATATACCTTCCAATACGCCGTTTGAAAATAACCAAAAGAACGAAAAATTATATTTATAATCATCTGGAACTGGTGAAAAGTAATCGGAAAGGTATACATTTTGGATATAGTTAAGGAATATTGTAGTCTTTTTGTTTGTAATAATATGATATTTTATATTTCCCAAATCGATGTTGTATAGTAATTAGGTATGCATGTAGGAACAGAGCTAAAAAAATTATTAAGAGGACAGAGGAAGACGAAATATAATTTTAGAGAGCAGAATGTAACTTTAAAACGAATACAATTTTTATAAAATTTTATATAAAAAAAAGGGTTTAAGAGGGGGGTGGCTGTCTGCTCTCGTCCTATGTGGGTCTACTCTTGCCCGTCCATATGTGAATGTGAGATAACATAATCTAATATGACAATTCAATGGAAATCTTATAGTTAGAAAACTTACCCTTAATTTTAGAATTGCTCATCACGAGAGAATTTTCTCCCAAATGATAGAAAGCGACACTTTTTTTGTTACAAAGTAAAAATATATAGAAAGGAGTTAATAGGACATTTTTCTTTTGGGGGAAGTAGGACATTGTTTGTCAAACTTTTGATTACAATTATATCAGATTAAGTGTGATAAGTTGAAAATATGATTAAAAATTGTGTCCTACTAAAATGGTATGTATCTTTCTACAGTATATTAATAAATTCTCTGAACAATAATATCACATTAATGAGATTTTTACTGCAGGATATAGAAAAATATTATACTTCTAAGGTTCTATTTTGAATGCTTATATCTATATTGACTTCCATCAATTTTATATTCTTATTTATTTGATGTGATTTTTTATTAAATTTAACTTTAGAACCTTACCCTCCTACTTGTTCCTTATAATAATATATTAATCAGGGAAATGCTCCAAAATTGAGCCGATTTTTAAAAAGATTTTGGGAACATGATGTGCAGTCTATAAAGTTTTTTGTTTTAATCTATCTTAGAATAATGTAGCTGCATGAAGATGACCAGTAAAGCAAACTCTGAAAAATCAAAGCTTTTATTCTTACAAAACTTCGTGAAGAAGACAGATCAATGCCACCAATGAAAGTCGGAAGTCAGAAGCAGACCAAAGAGAAGGCTGCCATGCATGCATGCATTTGACTCGATGGACAACTTTAGAGCAACCAAAGTATTTCTGTTTTTTTTTTTTAATTTTTCCTTTCTTTTTTTTTTTTTCCTTAGAGAGTACAAATGAAGTAAAACGTATTTCCATTTTATCTTTATTTTTTAGAAAACAAAAAAAAAATGACTTTAAAGTAAGTAGGGAGTGGGAATTTAAATATGATGTCAAATCATAATGATTCAGGTAATGAAATATAATTATGCCCTCATGAGGTCGTACGATGATCATGGTCTCGCACATCCCTAGACATAAATAATTGATAAAGTTGATTTGCTTTGTCGGGGTATGGATGTGTCTAGGGCAAACAGGAATGTTCAAAAAGAAATGGATTAAAAATTAGGTGATTCTATGGTGCAGATTTTTACAGATATGATTATCTTTTCATAGATTGAATCAAAATCATCTTTTTAAATAAATTTAACGATTGAAATATAAATATATATTAAAAAAATTTGTTTCATCACGATAAAAATCCCCTTGAAAATTTTGAAAACAAACAAAGTTACGGCCATAATTAGTTGTAGTACTATAGTCAACAACAAGGGGCATGTTTACAAAATGAGAAGGGTAATTAAGGTGTTAAAGTTTGAACTTTTTGGTACTTATTGTGAAATTGATCAGTAATTCCCTGTGCTTGATTAATTACGTCGCATTGTTCTGCAATGATGATTTTGCTTCTTCTTTTTTTTCCAATTAGGCTTTTTCCTTTGCGACAAATGCTTTGTGTGGGATAATAATGATGATTAGGATTTATACCAGGGAAAAACTGTGTTAAAAAATTATCAAAGTGCTGTTTGGTAGGAGTAATTTTAAATATTATTTTAATTATAAATAGTGTAAAAATTTTATATGTTACAGTAAAAAAAAATTACTATAGTATTAAACTCTCACATGCTATAATAAAAATAGTTCTGACTAACGGTTTCCAATACCATACCAAACACCTTATAAAATTCCAAAAACTTGGGATAATCTCTCATTGTATACTTGTAACATGGATTCTTCACTTAATTGTAATCATTTTTGTAACTATCAGTGAAAATTATCTCCCGCGTAAGTTATGGAATGGTCATGAGGATTCACTAAAAAATCCTAGGTTGGGCTAGAAGCTTCTGCCTAAAGTACCACCCTAAACAAAGTTTTATGGGTATTTTTTAGGACGGTTGGCAAAATTGGTTAGAACCAACTTCTTAGTTTAAAACACTATAGCATATGAGAGCTTTACAATGTAACTACTTTTTATTTGTTACTGTAGAATGCGAGAACTTTACAGTATTCTCTAACGAAAAATTTAGTTCTAATCAACTTTGTCAAATACTCTATTGAAGATAATTTTTTATTTAACTTATGCCAAAATCCAAGTGGGATACCTATAGTATCCTATCAAAATACTTTTAATATTCCGGTGGACAGTAACAAAGCCCAAAATTTTCGTTGAGAAAATCATTGTAACTACAATAAATATTTAGTCAAAATCAATTATTAACGTATTACAAATTTTTCCTAACATGTTCTCATCATTTGAAAATATTATATAACAACATGGTTATCAAGATCTGTAAAGCTGTATTTTTCAATGCACAAAAGTAAAATATTATTTACGGATTGATCTCACATTCTATTGCGTAGCTGATTCTTCTAATATATATATATATATATATATAAAACTTCTCACAGTAATAGTAACAGCACGTTGATATTAGGAGTCAATAAAATGATAGATATATTTTCTTCCTTAAACTTTTTCCCGAAAGATCACCTATTTATTTTAGTACCAATTGCACAATAGAAACAAAGATTGATAATGTAAATTTCAATTTAATACCATAAGCTCAATGGCAAAAATATTTCAGCAAATTGAATTGACTTTTCTCGTTACAAGTTGATAATGAATCACTTATGTGTTGTTTGGTACAAACATTCTAAACCATAGAGGCGGTTTAAAGTGACGTTTGATGGAATAATAGCTAAGACAGTTTTGACCTAACTTAAATACCCAAAATCCAAACTTTGCCCTCTTTTCCACCCTCAAGTTTAGGTGGTTTTAAACTATTTTCTATAATAAAATCATTCTCATTCTCATTTACCTTTATAAACCATAATTTTTCAAACACCATCTCTCATTTTAAATGATTTTTTTTATTTTAAACCTTTAAATTTCAAACATCAGTTTAAAGCCACTGTTTAAACCACACAATTTAGAACTTATAATTCAAACCATCTAAGTCTAAATCAAACCATTCCAAACTTGCACACCAAACAAACCCTTAACATGTCGTTTGGGATGTGGGTTAAGAGTGGTCTAAACCATGAAGGCGGTTTAAACTAACGTTCTCATTTTAAACCATTATTTTCATTTTAAACTTTAAAATTTCAAACTTTAATTTAAAACCACTGTTTAAATTACACAATTTAGAACTTATAGTTCAAACCATCTAAGTCTAAATCAAACTATTTTAAACTTGCGCACCAAATGAACCCTTAACATGCCGTTTGGGATGTGGGTTAAGAGTGGTCCAAACCATGAAGACGGTTTAAACTAACGTTTGATAGAGTAATAACTGAAGCCAGTTCAAACCATAGAGGCAGTTTTAAACCAGCTAAAACTATCAAAATCCAAACTTTAACCTCCCTCCCCCCCTACCCCCAAAAGTTGACATGGTTAACCATTATTTACAGTAAAAAATCATTCTCATTCTCTTTTTTTCTTTCATAAACCATAGTTTTCTAAAAACGCCAGTTCTTGCTTGAAACTTAATATGATGTTTTATTCTCGTTTTAAACTTTTATATTCCAAACACCAATTCAAAATTATTATTTAAACCATAAAGTTTAAAACCCACAATTCAAATTATAAAGTTTTAAACCACATCATCCATGCTACATAATCAGTTGGCAACTTTGTGGAGAGAAGATTGCCTCATCGTGGCCAAAGATGACAAATGGAGATTGTCCATATTCAAACGACATTGGAGGTAATGCAACTCTGCTAGAAAAGAGACGGCCAAAAATCTGGAGCGACAAGACAGATCTGGAATGGCAAAGCGACTTCCCTAAAGATCAGGAGATCTCCTTGTTCATGTTGAAATGATGTTGGAGGTCACGCAACTTCACTGGAGAGAAGATGGTCGAAGGTCTAGAACAACAATGATCTAGGATCGCAGTGGCAACACAACTTTTTCAGAGAGGAGATCGCCTCATTCATGTTCAAACGACGTTGAAAGTCGTGCGACTTTGTGGAAGAGGAGACGATCAAAGATTTGAAATGGTAGCGTGGATTTGGAATTGCGATGGCGATGTAACTTTGCCAAAGAAGAAGTCACCTTGTCGCAACCAAGGACAACGACAAAAGATCGTTCACATTTGAATGACATTAGAGGTCACAAGCCTACAACAAAGGGGTGATGGCATTGCGCCATCTTCGTCCCAGCTCCGCCATCGCCTAACCATCATCAATGCCAAATCAAATAAGCAACAGAGAGAGCAAGAAGACTAGAGAGAGAGAGAGGGGGTGAGGGAGAGGGGGGAGGGCGCAAGAAGGAGAGGGAAATAGATGAGATAGATCTTTTAGTTTTGAAAAAGATTAAATTTTGTGACAACGAAGGCACAAATTTTTTCAGGTTTTACTTTTTGATGCATAAACCAAAAAAAAAAAAGATTTAAGGAATAGATTGTAGTTTTCCTTATTATTTCTTAACTTTTTTCTACATTAATGCATGAAGATATCTATTGTAGGAGTCTGCGCTTTATCTATAGGAGGCGTCAAATTAAGAAATACCACTTATATTTTATATATTGTTTTAAAATTTTACTATTTTTATGAGAATGTTTGAAATATACCTCTTCCACTAAATATAAAGACACTGTTATTCCTAAGTATTTTAAATTATGATAAAATATATATTATCTAAAGATATTTTGACCTTTTTAGCTAGATATATGAATCAAAGAGAAAAAAAAAAAAAGTTGTTCAAACATGATAGTGGTAATAAAAAAATATTATTTTCCCAATTCACTCTCCATAAAAAATATAATAAGGCCCTTCAGATTTTGATTCATTGAGAGCATGGGCCTGTGTTTCAAACAATAATAGTTTTGAAAGCTTCAGATGACATGTGTAAGTTGGACTCTTAACGTTTGTAGAAAATGATACGTTGTTTGTACCTTATATTTCAAACTGTAGTATCGTTTTGGGAATATATCTCAACTCTAGCAAAAGTGTTTAGGAGAAGAGTTTAATTTTCTATAATATAAAACAAAAATATGCTATAATATAAAATTTTGTACGCTACGGGACTTGAGTTTAAACTATGAATTTTAAATCTTCTCCCAAACACTACAAGTTACAACATTTGGTACCTCTATTGAAGCACCCAAAAATAAAATCTTTACTTTTCATCCTAAACTTTAAAATATATAATGTATATCTAAGTTATGATTCGTCTCATTTTGGCTCTTTAATTATAAAAATTGTTAAAAACTAAGTGGAATCAACTGTGTGATCCTCACATTATTTGTTGGGAAAAAGGCACTTTAGATGCCAACCACACCTTCTTCTTTTTTTTAACTTTCACATACTTTGTCAACCAACGAGGTCCTTCAGAGATAGAACGCAAGCTTTTCACTTTTCTCTTAGTTTTTGAATTTTTGAATTATTAAGCCTAACGTGTTTAAAATAACCTTCAATAACTGACATGCTTAATTTTGTTGAGTCATTAAAATTTTTTACGACTAAAAGGCAAAACAAGAGGGTGCAATTCAAGGTGTAATTTATAACGTTTTAAAGTTCAAAGTCCAAAATAGGATAAAAAAACATAATTCGAGGGTTATCTCTATTTTTTCCTCTCTCAACAAAATAGCATAAACACTAATACGTTAAAAAAAAAAAAAAGGAGAAAAATTTAAACAAGAAGTGTATGACTTAGCACTCCAAAAGAAAGAATGACGACAAACATACACAGGGGCACAGGTTTTGCTTTAAGTTAGTAAAAGAAGATTTACATGAAGTATTTAGAATTACATTTTTAAAAAGAGATATGATTCAAAATAATTTTTAAACTTTCCATGAAAAATTAAAAATTCTTAGAAGTAAGTTTATATAATGACACTGAAGTTCTTACGAGCTTTAAAGTATATCCAGCCATGCGAATAGTGGGATGTACAAGATGAAGATCAATGGTGCTGTTCTTAACTCCAATAAAATGTTTTTTGACCTTTTTAACCTTGTCTAAAATTGCTAAACTATCTCGATTGTAGTTTAATATGGGGAAAAAATTACAATACTTGTCCAAATTATTGTTATGAAATTAAAATCTAACACAATATTTAAAATATCTTTAAAATGTTCTTAATGATATAGTAATTATCTTAATGATATTACATATTGTACTTTATAATTACATATAAATAATTTTAATCATATCATTATGAGACAATTGTAGAATTTTTACACATTAAAGTCAAATTTTAATTCAATAAATGTAATTAGGCAAATTGTCTCATTAACCCTAATATGGGCTCTAATGCAGAACTTTAGGAAAAACACTTGTTTCTCTCGTGGGCCAGCCCATTCAGTTTAATGATGGGTGCTGGGTTTCATCAAAGCCCATTCAACTTGTCAGTCTCGCATGTTCAAGAGGATTCTCAACAAATGTACGTTTTACTAATGGATCAGCAGCAAATTTAAATGTTAGTTTTTTTTTTTTTAAAGCAAATTTTTATGTTAGTTATGTTACATATGAAGCTCTTACTTTATGTAGGGAGTGGACCTGGCTGTAACGTTTCCAAGGTGAAGAGCAACATAATGAAGAAAGCGAACATTAATCTCTTACGTGGCAATTTTTGTTCTTTAAAATGTCGTATATCTGAAATGGTGCATGATTCTCAATAATAATAATAATAATAATAATAATGATGCAGGCACGTTTTCAAAAAAAGTGATGCATGCGTAAAATAATGCACGTTCTCCCATGGTAAATATGTAGAATTAACTCCAGACGAAAATTCTTTTAGTCCATTCTTATTTTGCAATTTTGTTGCAATCGCAAACAAAATATAGGTTAGTTACACTAATACTCATTATATTTTAACAAAATTACAGACATCTTCTATATCAAAATTAATCACGCCGACACTCTTTCCACTTATCTCTATTAACTTGTGATATAAAAAGGCAAAAATACTTTTTAAATCTCAACCGTTGAGTTAAGAACACTAAATCATACCCACTTATACATCTTCAAAAAAAAAAAAAACCTCTAAACCAAGGAAGAAAAAAATCTAGAAAAAAAAACTCCACCTTCCCCGTCTCCTACCCCAACCACACACCCCTTTGACGACCATCCCAACCATCGGGGCAACCTCCCACGACGACCCCACCATTGGGCCCAACGACACCGATGAACGCAACCTCACCAACAATCAAACCTAACCCTGCTGCGCCCAACCACCCCCAATCGAGCCCTCTCTCCCGTCATGCCCAAACACTTCACCACTCCCTCCGTTTGTGTCACCATCGGCCCTCTCTGTGACCACAAAAAATTGCCACCATCCCCTTGTTCATGACAATTGAAAGTGCACAATATCTCATATAAGTGATAAAGTGATGAGTAAAGTATTATTCTCATGAGAATTGTGTTAATCAAGTATTGAAATTGGTTAAATCTAGAATTATTTGAACAAATTGAACAAAGAAAAATAAGAAAACAAAAATAAAAAATAAAATAAAATAAACTAATAATTAAGAAAAGATAAAAAAAACTAGCATATAAAACATTAAGCCTTGTTAATTAACTCTCGTCTGTAAGCCAAGAACTCTAATTTATTCTACCTCCTCTTTTGACTACCCTACGAAAATATTCTAATTATCCGATTTCGATATCCCTAAAAAATCAAGAATTTAAGGATTCATTACATTCAGTAGTTCTTTTTTTTTTTTTAAATAGCTTCAAAAGAACTATAAGTTGTTCCAAACTCTATAAAATCCTAGGTTGTATTATCCAAGATCTTATCTAAAATTTTCTCTCTCCAATGTCGATTTCTAAATATAAAAGCATTCAATTCATGGCCAGTAAATCAAAACATTAAAAACAGAATAAAAACTAAACTTATGAAAAATCTCTTACAAATAAAGTAGACAATCAAAGACATAATATTAAACACACAACATGGTTATCATCTCAATTCACAAAAATACAATGATAACAAAATTAGAAAGAAAAACTCATACGAAGGTGTCACAATTTTCCAAGCATGTCTTTCCAATCTTCATAAAATTCTAATAAAATTTACCTATATATTTCTCCCTAGCTCTCAATTTTGGGGGATTATGCCTCCTCTCAATAACCTAAAGTTGTCCTATTTCTAGGCTTTGAACAAAGAGAACAAACTGAACAAACTTTAGAATTTTTGGAGCTTTCCAATTCATGTCCACACCCTGCAATGCCCAAATGGTCAATTTTAATACCAAAAAGAGCTAGAATAACTCTATTTTACAGAGTTATTACACCACTAAACTTAATATTTTGCTAGTCCTCGAGCAAAAGAAAATAAAAAGAACAAAAACCTAAGAATGAGTAATGATTCAATTTTAAGTCAAAGAACAAGCCTCAAAGATTACACAAATTTAATTACTCAAGAGAACCTTAAATTAATGAAAATATCTAGAATTTCAATCTAAGTGCTAGCCTTATCTCATCTACGATTCTTCACATGTGTGTGTTAATAGCAATTTTTACTTAACTATTGTCAACTCAGACCAGTTTATGCAAACAAATGAATTATATTTAACCTTTGGAAAAAGAAATTTATGAATTCCATAAGCTTGTTTTTTATTTTGCTCTCCACTAATGTAGATTAATACATCATCAAGGATTTAGACTTTTTTAAGATTATAATATGTGGCTAGGGTTAAGGTAGTATAAAGGATAATAATTTGGCTCAAAATCACCATAAAAACACTCCAATTACTTTAGGACCTTTTGTGCAGCTCTATACATCAATCCAACTAATGTCCCAACCAAACTTTGACTTTAACTTTCTCTTGCTATCCGCTCTTATTCTAACTTCATTTTCTTTCTTTCTTTTTGTTTTCGAGAAGCTACACCCCCAAACATATTTGTTTTGCATTTATGAATATGAACAACAGATGTAGCACTCTTTTTTTTTTTCTTTTTTTGATGTTATATTTTTCTTTTTTTGTGTAGACGAACAAAATGACTTCACAACACCATCCTTCCTCGCATATGCAAGTGTATGGCTCAAAACAAAGTGACTGGGGATAAAAATATGCAAAGGTAAGCATGAAAGGTTCAAATGATCTAAAGATGACCTAAATCTTGTCCTAAGTGATGCATTGTCTATGATTTCGCCTCAAGTGATAATCAAACAGATTCTTGAATTCAATGAGATCTTAGAAAGACACTTAATTCATATAAACTTTTTTCTAAATCTACAAAATAGCTAAGTGGTCATGACTATGTGCCAAAAAAGGGTAAAGAATCATAACCAAAATAAGAACTAACACAAGAATCAAGCATACACACAAAAACAATGATTGTTATTTTTCAAGTATTATTATCAAATAAAACATCTTATCACTAACTTTGGATCATTAAACAAAAATATTACTCAAAAACACACATATAAACATAAACAAAATATTAATTTTTTTCCTCTCCCCCTTCCAAACTTAAAATCAGCATCGTCCTCAATGTTAAGAAACAAAAGGAAAAAAAGAAGAAGAAGAAGAAAATAATGCAAAGAAAACTTCTTCGACAGGTGAACATGTCAGATTGCTTCTCCTTTACCTTTATTCTTCATTACTTCTTTTAGTTGGATTTTTTTTTTTTTTTTTACTTTACCTTGGTTTGGTGGACATCAATTGGAGATTTTGAAACTTCCTTCGGAGATGTCAAAGACTCCTAAACTTGTTCAAAGGCCTATTCGAAGACTAATAACAAAAACAATAATACTTAATAACTAAAAATAAGTAAAAATAAAAGAAAATAACTAAGAATGAAATTTAGAAAACTTAGGTTGCCTCCTAAGAAACGCTTAATTTAAAGTCATTAGCTTGACTTTTGGAGAAGTGCTCATCAAAAAGTGGCTTTCACCATAATAGGTGTCAAATAACACTACATATGGGTCTTGGTTATGAATGCCCTCAAGCTTAGTGTGATATGAACGATTATGGCATATGTACTCAACAAAACTTGCCGTTCGTGAATTTACTTGATGGGTATGGAGGAATGATGCTAGTGTTGACGGGGTAGAAGTTGACCACATTGGATCAGTAAAGATGCACTCTTGTACTATCAATGTTGGTATAATAAGCTAAAATTGTAGACTTTTTTTTGTGATTTTTCATCAACAATCAAGTCTTTATTTCTTCCTCACTTAGAGTGTTGTCTTTAGACTTCTCCAAGTGCTCCTCACTTGGTGTAGGCTCGTTCTTGAATATGAAAGGGTAAGCCATATCTACCAACAACTCATAGATTTTCGTCATCGATAAAGTTTTTAAATGCATGAACGACCTCTGCATCAACCAATTTCTTTACCTTTTCATGCTAACTATTGTAAAATATAAAAGCTTGAAGTCCTTTTGACAGGCCGTGATCAAGAGACATACTAAGTATGCCATTGAACCTCTCTCAAGTATCATTGATTCTTTCCAAGCCATATATTAAAAAAAGTTCATGAGGATCTGTTCCAACTCTTCAAAGTACCTTGCGGAGTACCTCAAGCAAGACATCTCAAAAAATATTTAATCATAGAGCAAATTGGTATTGATATTAATGAAATTAAACAAAACAATCCCCTCAATGGCACCAAAAACTTGTTCGTGACAATTGCAACTGCACAATATCGACTACAAGTAATAAAGTGATGAGTAGCGTATCATTCAAATGAGGATTGTGATAGTTAAGTTAAGTACCGAAATTAATTAACTCTAGAATTATTTAAACAAAGCGAATAAAGAAAAATAAAAAAAAAACAAAAATAACAATAGCAGCAATAACAATAACAATAAAGAAAAATAAAGAAACTATAAATAAAACACTAAGACTTTTCATGCCAATTTATTATTAATTAACGCTCCTAATATATAAGACAAGAACTTTAATTTATTCTACTCCCTCTCCTAACGTCCGAACGAAAATATTCCTCAGATCCAATTTCAATATCCCTATAAAAATTAAGAATTTAAGAATCCATTACGTTAAATAGTTCTTTTAAATAGTTTCAAAAAAATTATGGGCTCTTCCAAACTCTATAAAACCTAGGTTGTATTATCTAAAATCTTAACTAAAATTCCTTCTCTCAAGTGCCAAATACTAAGTATAAAGTCATCCAATTCATTTAGAAGCATTAAGAATAGGATAACATAGGTAAACTTATAGAAAATTTCTTAAAAAGAAATTACAAAGAAAAACCCATGCAATTCACAAAAATAAAAGATAAAAAACAGAAAGAAAAGCCCTTACAGAAGTGTCATAATTCTCCAATATTGATTCTTCAAGCTTTAATCTTCTCCTCTTGATCTCCATGTTGTCTTCTCCCTTGAAAACAATTAAAAACGAAATTCCTTTACCTAAAAATAAAATTCTAATAAATATTACCTATATATTTCTCCCCGACTCTCAATTTTAAAGGATTAATCTTCTCTTAATGACCTAAATATGTTTTATTTATAGGCTTTGAATAAAATGGACACATTAAACAAAATTCAAAATTTTTAGGGCTTCTCAAGTCGTGTCCTCACATTGCAATGCCCAAATATGGGCAACACGTGCCCGAGCCTCGAAAAAATGTTTGGGGTTGATGCATGTCTTATCACAAGTCTAATGCTCTTTTTTTTTTTTTGTGCGTCATTTAAATGAAATTACCCTTTTTATTCATTCTTTTCAATCCTTTTTAATGGACATGCAGTGCGCTTTTGGCCGTATGGAGGAAATGGTGGAAGATGAAACATCGAAATGCGTTTCTTTTAAGTATGTTGATGCAACAAGCCCTACGGCTTTGGACACGCCCCTTCTTGAGGTTAAAGCACACACATGCACTAATGGAAGGGATGAGCTGATCTAACAGTCTAGAACGTGAATATGCGAGCGCTTTAGTTTTGCACACATGGTTTTAGCTCTAGACTTTTTTTCAAACAAATTTTTATAAGTTTTTTTTTATTCCATTTGAACTCCAAATTGCAATAGTTGCCTAATTCACTTAATTAACCTACAACATTAAGGAAAATAAATAAATAAGAAATTAAATGAAATAAAACTAATTCAAATTAAAATAAAATAAATAAAATCTAATTAAATTAAATAAAACAAAATTCATTAAAATGAATATAAAATCTCGAAAACATAGCCAAATTCAACACAAAAAGGCTAGAATAACTCTATTTTATAGAGTTACCACCCTTTTCCAAATGCCGACTCTAGGACCTGATGAATCCCTGCCACCTCGTCGCCCCCCTTCCCGTCGCACCTACCCTACTCCATCGAGAAACCCTCCCCTTACTGATCGTCACGCCTACGCCACTCCGTCGAGAAACCTCTACCCCAAACCTAACCCCGCAAGCGTCGCGTCTCCCCTACCTCATTTCCTCCTACCCTTATTGTGCCCCTACTAGCACCTTCTTTAAAAAAATAGATTCGATGATGCAACGGAATTTTAAAAATTTTATTTAATCACTCAGGTTGTTATAAACTATAAATAGATTTCTAATCTAAATGCACCTATTGGTGAACCAGAAGCAACACATCTGACTGATCAAAGGAAAATCTTTACCTTTGAATCTTCAATACTATGACTCTTCTTCTAGTTGTTGTGTGTAGGGGCACAACTCAGCAGAATCTCGTATAGCAATTCTCCTTCCACCTGGACTATGTACTTGAGGAACTGCGAAAATAAAGGAGAGTGATTAAAGCTTAATTCTCTAAGAGTGCACAATAGCAACCTAAGAATAAATGAGGACTAGAGACCTCCGTTTATAGTGTTGGTAGGAAAAGGTAGAAGTCAATCAAGATTAGAAGAAGATTTTCTCTCTCCTCCATCTACTTCACATGCGAATCTCAGTGGGTCCTTATCCATAATGCACGCCACCCATAAACAGAGAGGAATTCGAATTCTAACCAATCACAATGTAGAGTTTTGTGATTATCTGTATCATTAAGGATAATTCCTATTCAAATAATTATATTTAAACTAGAATTCAATTATTCTAAATAATTATCTCTTTTAAATTATTATGAATAATTATCCATTATCCAAATTCAAATACAATTAAGATTTAAGTTAATTATACAAATAATTAATTATCACAAAATTTCAATAATTAAATTTGAATAAATATTATCGTGAAATTAATTAATTAAATATTAATTTCAATTTCCCTCTCAATAGGCGTTAACAGTCTAGTAGGACTGAGCCAGGCGCCACACACAGTCCAACTAGACTGTTGGGCTTACACACTGATACGGCCAGTAGCCCATATGGTGTAACTTCATGTATTACCTGTGGTAAACTGTATTCTACACAACTAGTCAACAAATACGTGAGCTAGCGTTGGGACCCTATGGACATATTTATCAAGCTCCAATAATAACAAATAAATTTATCCCTAATTAATTATCTATTTAATTATTAACTTTGGTGTCACTAAGAACTAGAGCTACACTTTTGATAATATATCATATCACGAGACTTGATTTATTACTCTTACCCATGACCTCTCATGCCTATGTATATCCCCATAGGTTATCCATAGTCGAATAAAGGACTTAGTTCTTTTTTACCTTCTGATTATGTTATCTCAAAGTTCTATTATTTCACTTGTTTGGAAAATTCTATTTATAACAAATACAAATAGAAAATCAACTGGTTATCACAAGCATCCAAATGACTAAGGCCTTGTTCTTTTCCAAATTCTCAAATAATGCCTTTGGGAGGAGAATATTAACCATTTGTTAGAGAGCTATGGATTCTATATTTATGAATTATGCTCTCATCGAATATATGTTGCATCTCCAACGTACTGACAATTTAGCATTTGGTCATCGAAATTTCTATTTTTGGTATATTAAAAGATACAAGCTACAAACACAGAGTCATTAATCCACTTCAGAATTAAGATCACATATAAATGATTATCAAAGTGAATTAATTTATGATAAATAAAATTATTATTAAATCAATTACACTTTAGATCCAGTCCAATATGATACCACCATTAGGTCTACCACACTAATATGTCTATTATGGAGTCAATTTGCTCCAACAGCATAGACAAACTATCTCCCGAATTAGACATAGATCCCATTACAGTCTTATAATGTATAAAGTTCCTAGCTAAATACATAAACTGTGGACTATATAATTTAGACTATTATCTTGGTCTTGTGTCTATATCGCATACAAACACTATATATGTCCGAACCCAAGATTTGGTTATAATAGTCATGGAACACATATTTGTTTAACTGCTTAAACATAATAATGAAAGTAAGACGAGGGCCATTATTAACATATGAAATATTCGCATTATTATGTTTCTATTCATTTAATCCAAAATGTCATTAATTTCAAACAAAATATTTGTTCCTTAGGGCACCGATCCTAACACGCCCCACCTAAATAGAGAGAGAGAGAGATACTATATTTAAAAAATATATATCAACAATATTTGAAGAATTTTAAAGTTTTATATTAGTTTTTTTCTCAAACATATTTTTTTTATATAATTTTTCCTCTTGTATGAAAGAAATAGAGTATGAGATTTTAATTAACTAAATTAAGATGATCTTGTTAGTCTTAAAATAATCAAAATTATTGATTTGCAAAAAATATGATAATTGTTTTATTAGTTGCAAACTATTTGGACTCTTGTCTCGCTGAATCCTTTCTTCTTCTGGCCATAGTGAGATATGAGCTCATTAAGAATCCATTTGTCCTTTTAGGCATTGTAACTCCCTTTGAGTTGCCCGTATTGTGTAAGAAGAGAAATCAAAATTAAATGTGCGGGCAAGTTTTTAGATAGCTCTAACTTTAGTGACTTTCGTTTTGAAGCGATATGAGACATATCTATGATGTACTCCTTTATATTCCCCCTTTCCTTTATGCTTCATGGAAATGAGATTAACCAAAAGGTTACTCGTTTCTTACTTTTTATTACTTGTTTTTGACTTTTTATTCTTAGTAAAATATTTCTCTACTTCCTCGAAAAACTTCTTAGTATAAGTGCTCTTGGTAATTGAGACCCGAAATGCCTCTAGAATGGAGCGTTTCATAATCATCAGATTCATACAATTAGAGCGATCCCACTTTTCAATTTTAACCTTATTTGGGTTTTCCATAGTGGCAGTGGGTTGCTCTACCCTTAGCACAAGGTCTAAATCCAAACATCTAAGAATGATTTCTATGTTCTCTTTCTAGACTTTAAAGTTTGCCCCATTTAGTATTGGGATATTATTGACTTGAGCAGAAACATTTGTAGCATTAGCAATATAAAATGAATAAAGAACAAAATAAAACAACACTCACAATAAAAAAAATGTCATAATGGAAGCAAACAAATGACGCAATCGAAAATAAAATTGGGGGTCCCATCTCAAGATACATAGCACAACATTGATGTTTAGTCTTTGGATAGAGATATCAATTGTAAGTGGTACTCTTAATGCAGTAATCAAATATTGATAATAAATCCTGTCAAGCAACAGCCTTTCTTTAGACCGGGTATTGTTTGTATGGAAAGCTTTATAATGTCACATATTTATTACCACAAATCATGTGTCCATTATTTGGCCAAATAGTAACATTCCTTTGGGCCAGTCACAATTTGCATAAATAACAAACATACAAACATCTTGATATTTTAAATTAAATTCATGTACACACTAGAGATTACTTTGCCAATATGTTGCAATTTAATTAAAAATATAAGATATAAACAACGCAAATTATAATCTTTAATTATAATTAAAATGATTGTCTTGAAATGCATTTTAAATTTTAAAAGAAAAGAATTTTTTTAAATAAATTGCACTACTGTTGTGACGGCATTGTGGCGCTATGATTTTTCTTATACAGTGTAGAGGCACTACGGATTTTCTATCCACAGCACTGCGAAGAGCCCCAATGGCATTGCGGCACTACAATTTTTTGTAGCACTTTGAGTGCAACATTGTAGCACGCCCTATAAGTGCTACAGCGTTGCACTATTTGTAGCATTAGCCTGATGAGTGCTGCAGTGTTGCGTCACAATTTTGTGAAGAAAAACTGTACGAAAAATTAAAAAAAATACAAAAATTGATTTTTATTACTATAATTCAATTCTTTGATTCTTAATAACCCACAATAACACTGAATCATTCAAAAATAACCATTCCTCGGAGAAAAAAAAAAAACAATGTAAGAATCATAATTCATACAAAGAATCTAAAATTTTTCTACCCTAAAATTCCAAAATAGGGAAAGATAAGAAAATAATTTCATGTGAAATAATCCTAATAATCTAACATGATTACCACTTTGATGCTACTTGTTCGAAATCTTTAATCATGTTATTCTTAATTCTATATAATACTAGGATGACCATAACACAGTCCTAGGATCATATCATGCTAGCTTACTAAGATATGTAATTAAAGAATAAATACTTGTATCCATAAAAGTAGCAATCGGTTCCTTTGCTGAATAATTATGACGATTAACGAACGGGTTATCATCTTCCTCAATTAAATCTCCTTACTTTTTCAATAATTTTTTTCTCTCTAGATAGGATACATGAGAAAGCTATAGAATCATTTGATGTCTTGGGACCATAACCTATAATGCATTTATATGCTTTTGCTTTAGGGTCCCTTTAAATCTAGTTAGGTCAGTATTGGGTAAGTTTATTGGCTATCCATAATTAGATACTTAATAATAGCCCATAATAATTAAATAGCCTTAATATAATTGTTGCTCAATATGTTGCCTGCACAAAAGGGAAATGTAATTTTCCATAAGCAAGTGCACTAATTATAATGAGCTTTATGAACTATTATAATCTTTTGGAAGACATACTTTTCCTTCAAATTATTCCAAAGGACTGCTGGATTTGTTACTATTAAATATTCAATTTTCAATTCTTCATGTAAATAAAGACGAAGGAATATTATTGCTTTTGTGTAATCTTGTGAGATTATGGGTGTTTACAGAATCCGTCAATTTGTTCAATTTACTCAATCTAGTTTGCAAAATATAGAAAATCCAATGTTTTCTTATTGGGTTGGATTAGGGGTCTCATGAATTTGTTTAGACTTGAGATTTTCTAGATCAGTAGTAATGGATTGTATTAGAGATTGACCTCTAATCCATCTCCGATCCATAAACACCTCTAGTGGAATATTAAGAGATGGATTGTATGACATCACGAATACAATCCATTACTACGGATTGTATTAGGGATTGGATTGGGGGTTTCATGAATTTGTTTAGACTTGTAGACTTTCTAGATCTGTAGTAATGGATTGTATTAGGGATTGCAAAATCTCTAGTGGACTCATAACATTAAAATAGATCTCAGCAACAATAGTCCATGCTAAATAGTTATTGCCAGGACTATTAAGACAACAAGCTCGAGCTTTGTAAAATTCAACATTACGCAAACTATTATATGACAATAAATAAATAAATTAAATACTGAAATATCATATATGACATTGAAATACAAATCAAATGCTCTAAACACAATTTAAAAACAAACAATAAAATATTCTACATAATGCATTGAAACATATTTGAAGCAAAAACATGATAATGTATACAAGAAAATTAATGATTACACAATTAATTTCTCAGTCAATATATCATGTTACTAGTTTGCAACAGTGAACAAAATGAATGTACCATAATAAATATATAAAAACATGAAGATGAAATTATAAATTCATAGTGAAAAAATTACATAACTACGTCAATAGATTATAAACCTACGACATAAACAACTTGACAAAATACATCTTTCGTCTATCTATAAATATTTGTAAAGCCATTTGATATAAGCATTTCAAGATAATTGGTCAATTTGTCAGCGTGTGAACCACTTTGAATAGCAACGCTATTGAAATATCAACATAAGTAAACCAAATAACTGTACAAAAAGAAACCCATTATGGTAGCCATAGCAAAAAATGTTTGCCCAGGTCACTGTTCATACAAGCCTGGAGCTCTTTGGGTTTTTCCGTTTGGTACTTGCCTTTTCTAGTGTTTTTCTTACTCGCTAGTAGCCGCCGTCGTACTTATTCCTCTGTTTTCGCGCTGTGGCTGACGTTTGACCCTGCTTGGCTCAGTCTGCATCACTCTCTTGACATCAGAGTTTCAGTGTCCTTCCTTATGTTGCCCATTTGTGTCTGTAAGTCTCGCAGTGGTCAGTTCTGGTCTCCAATGGCCTCATCGGTAGACAAGAAGAAGGAGGGGATGCCCTCTGTTTCTGGGAGGGAAGACATAGCAGAGGTGGTTAATCAGACTTCAGCCTTGCTGGCGACGGGTCTCACGCTCAAGATTCTGACTACTTCGTGTGATGTCCGACCGGATTCTCACTTCTCCTTCTTGCAAAGTTTTTCTCTAAGAATCCTCCAGGTAAGAAGTTGATTGAGAAGGTTTTCAGTAAAATATGACGTTGTCAGGATAGGTGGATTGTGGATGAAGTTAGGTCTGGGATTTTCCATTTCCTTTTCTTTGATGCTGTTATACCATCCAAAATAATTCTTTAAATACTGATATTTATAGTATAAAAAAAGGTTATTGTATTTATAAAAATGTGTACAATTTATAACCTAAAAAATTGATACAATAATGCTCAAAAGGTAAGATTTTTTAAAACAAAATTTAAAATGAAAAAGATATTTTTATAATTTTTGATTTAAAATTTAAAACATAAACCTAATTAGATAAGATTTCGAGAATCATTCGTATATTTTGTAACAGGTAATAAAATTAACTCTAAATAATAAATATCTAAAGTATTTGATTTATTATATCTTTTCCCGTTAATTGCAACCACACTATTATTTTTAGAAATTAATCTAAAACGACAATATAACAAACTATAATGCAGTAAGAGTTTTTCTCTAAAAAAATAACAAAATATTCATTACTCACTAATAATTTGATGTACTAACTATGAACATTCGTATGAAGGGAAGAAGAGAGATATAGGGCGACTGAGAGAAACGAAGGAGAGAGAAAAAAATTAAAAAGAAGAGATCTGATTTTTTATGGGTAATTTTGGGCTTTTGTTTATTTAAAAATACTTATTTTAATATGCTATTATTTTCATATTTTTAGAAGTATGGCATCATTTACTAATAAAACAACAAAATTTGCTATTTTGTATAATTTTTCAAAAAAAAAAAAAACCTTTGTGATGATTAAATTTAAGCGAAAATATCTAATAAATTCTTCCGATTTCTTCTTACGTATTACTTGATTGCACAGTTCTACTAGAGTCTAAGGGTGCGTTTGTTTCGTGGTTTGAATCACAGTTCGAATCATTTTGCTACATTATTTTCTCTCACAAAAATTTAAATCTTCATCCAAATACTCTATTCAAATACTCCAACCAAACGGGTTTTAAGATAATATAAATCATTATTCTAAAAAAAAGATAATATAAATCATGAAAAAAAAAGAAGCTAAACAATACTTAACATGCATGTATTCTCAAAAAAAAAAAAAATGCCTTTATTAAAAACTTGACATGCTAAATATACCCTATGTTCCTCCATCTAGTATATAAAATAAATCAACCACGAACAAAAATATATCAACTAAATTACTTATTATTTAAAATATTATCCATAAAAACTAGTTTATATTTATATTTTTGTAAAAATATATATGTTTATCCACTCAAAAATATATATTTATTTATATCCCTTTAAAAAAAATTTAAAAAGTAGTTAATTTCACAAATGGTCTCTAAAATTTATCTTTATTTTCAGCCTAGTCTTTAATGTTTAAAAAGTCTTATTTTAGTCCTAATCTTTTTACTTTATTTCAGTTTTGATCCCTCTGTTAGTTAGACGTTAAATATTTAACCGAAAACTTTTAAAACTCTCTCTTTAGTCTATAATTTATTACTTTGTTCATTTTTAGTCCCTCTATTATAGCTAAGAGTTATTAGGGACTAAAAGTTGAAAAATCTAAAGTGAAAAGCTAAATATAATGATTTCGATGCACAAACTAAAAAAAAAAAAAAACAATTTTATCATATTGTTAATAAGATGAGTTCTAGTTAAAAAGAAATAAGTTGAATTACCTTTTTTTTCTTAAAAAAATCAAAGCTCAACATGATAATAATTTTTTTTTTTATTTTAGTTACGTGAATCAAAACGTTGTATTTAGTTTCTTACTTTAGTTTTTTTTTAGTTCTAATCTTTAATAATACATTGCTAATGGAGGGACCAAAAGTGACATAAAATAATAGATTAAGAACCAAAAATGAAATAAAACAATAGATTTAGGACCAAAAGTGAGAAAAAGGAATAGATTAAGGACTAAAAAGGTACATTTTGAAAGCTTTTTGTTAAATATTTAACGTCTAACTAACGAAAGAATCAAAACTGAAATAATTTAAAAAATTAGATATCAAAATAAAACTTTTTAAGTGTTATTGACTAAATTTAAACTAAAAATAAACTTCAAAGCCTATTTATGATATTAACCTATAGTTTATAAATCGTGGGACAAATTTAATTACTGTGAACTAATCCTCTTTCTTTCTTTCTTTCTTTTTTTTTTTTGGTAAGGGAGTGAACTAATCTCTTAGAAAAAGAGACTGGTAATTAATTGATATTTTGATTAGTATTTATTTCTAGTCCAACTAGTCTTCCCAAAAACATAAAAGATAATTGAAAAAAAAAAAAGTTCAAAAGAAAAGTTTGCATTTTTTCTTTTCTTTTTGGGTGCCCCTTTTCTCCATCGGAAGAAGAATCCCTCCTCCTCTTTTCTTCCTTGTGTCAACCAGAACCAGAACCAGAGAGGGATTTACGAGATCGCCCCTTCCTTTCTCTCCTATTTACTTCTCTGCCATTCCTTTTCCTCTCATTTGTTTGAGAAATTTACCAAATTCGCAATCCAATTTCGTTCCATTTCCTCCTGCGATTCATTCAATTAGGGTTTCGATTGTGCCGGTTTGGGAGCTCGCAAGAGAATTCGAAGGATGGATTCGGAAGACGATTTTGACATGCACGATGCGAACGATGATGAGGACGAAGACGACAATGATGACCACTTCTACAGCGGAGGAGACGATGACGCCGCCGCCGCCGGCATGGACAGCGACGACGCCGACATCGCCGATTACGAGTTCATCGACAACGACTCCGATGATTCGGTTGATGTCGTTTCCAATCGCTACCAGGTGGATACTTTGTAGAATTATTTTTGATTTTGGAAAAAAAAAAAACTGACTTTTTTAATTTATTGTTTATAATTGTGTAAATGTTGGTCTAGTGCATTTTGATGCTTCGTTTGATTTTATCTGTTTGATCGTAAATATAATTTTGGGTGGTTTTGATCACGTTTGCATTAATCTCGGAGGATTTCCAATCAGTAATTACGTTGGTGCTCCATTCAAAAAAAAAAAAAACCTTGGTGCTAGTTCAATTTGGATGTGTCTAAATATTTGTATCTACTAATCACGAACTAGGTGGGTCTGTCTTCTTTTCTGTTAATTTGGCTATAATTTTGGTAGTTGTAAATTTTGATTTTTTTTTCTTTCCTTTAGGAAAAATGTTCTTTTTTTTGGTTTTATTAAATAATTGTGGTGATGTTAATTTAGCTTAAGTTTAATGCTGGGCATAATTTAAGCTTTCAGCGGTTTAAGATTTTACTTCCCTGAGCTATGCTAATGTCGATTCTGCTCGGCTTTGATATTCGGATTAACCTGGGAAGTATTATCAATGAATACCTAGGTGCTAGATTAAGTTTGATGTGTTTATGTGTTTTTCTTCTTCTTTTTTTTTTCCTTTTTTTTGGGAGGTCGTAGTATAGGATGACTATGAGGTTCTTGAAAAAAATGAAAATATTGTTATAGTGTTAGAAAGCGAATTTTTCTTCACTGTTTCAAAGTGATGTTTTAAAAATTGATCTCTGTGTTGTGGTCGTATTTCGTAAATAGGTGTTGTGATGGTTGTTGTTGAATTTGCCTCTTTTGGTAACGTCTTAGAATGCATTTGTTTTTCCTAGTAATATACTGCGATTTCTGTGGACTTTTTTTTTTTCTTTGAGCGAGAACTTGAACACAGAAGAGATCATTTATTGAAGCTTCTTTTGTTCTCCTGCACGTGTTTTCATTTCTCCTTTCATTTTTTTTTTCCTTTGGATTTTCTATCACGTTGAAAGAACCACATTTTAGCTAAAGGCTATATTGGGTTGGGCCAAGTGGATCTTTAGCTCTCTTGTTGTATACAATCCACATAAGAGAGAAATAGTATGCTTCTTGCTGGGAGAATTTAGTAAGATAAAGCTTCACTTTATTTGGCATTATTGGAGTAGGTTTTGGAGATTATTTCTTGAATTTGTGCTACAATCTAGTTTTCATCTGGGAGCTGCAGCAAAGGTGCAATATCTATATTTGTTTATGGAGTTTTTGTTTCTTCTAAAAAAAATGTAATTTAGAGTACTAGATTATCAACTAATTTCTGTTCATGTATTTAACTCGTTTTAAATTACGTATGTCGAGGTCTTAGCTTATTTTCTGTTACTTCTTTTTTTCAATGCGTAACATACGTATAGAACTTCTTTTTTTTTAAAAAAATAAAGAACAGAAAATATGTATTGAACTTTTCTACTTTAGTTTTAATTTTATTATGTTGACCGTCAAAGGAAAAGATGTAATTTTTTACATGGCAGAAGTGCTACATGTGGAACTGTAGATTCTGTAGCAACTGCATAATTAACGTGCTGACGTTTAATGTCGCATGTTTTACTGAAGCATAGTGGCTTGCATGTGCATGCTTGTAACAAAAAAGTTTCAATTTGTTTAAAAAAGTCATTGTTGTTTTAGTATTGAACAATCATATGGTTTCTTGCCACAGCAAAACTATACCATCTTGACCGAAGCAGATATTTGTCAACGTCAAGAGGATGATATTATGAGGATATCTACTGTGCTTTCTATTTCAAAGGTTGCGGCTACCATACTGCTCCGCTACTATAATTGGTAAAATGATGTAGCTGTTATGCTGCCCTTTTTTAATATAATCAAAACCTACGTTATCTTTTTGATTTTGGTTTGTTTTAGGATTGAGGTTATGGTGGATTGTTGTCTATATGGTTTAAATCCTTATTCCTTTTCTTCTAACAGGAGTGTCAGTAAAGTGCATGATGAGTGGTTTGCAGATGAGGAAAAGGTTCGCAAAGCCGTTGGCTTTCTGGAAAAACGAGTTGTTGAATATCCGAATGCCACTGAAGTAAGTATTTTTATATAGGATTTAAATTAAAATTATTTGTATTTTGCTTGAAAGTTGGTTGTGTTGACTTCTTGGTGGTGTTTTGTGCTCTACGATTATGTGTGTGAGTGGAGTTTTAATGTGTATTCTTATTTTTGAACAGTTAACTTGTGGGATTTGTTTTGAAGCCTATCCCCGTGATAAGATTCATACAGCTATTTGTGGTCATCCTTTCTGTGATACATGTTGGGCAGGTTTGGTCCTGAATATCTTTACTATTATTGTCTTGATTTCTCTTTATATTTCTGGATTAACTCTCAGAGTAAAAACTGAAGTATCATACTACAGAAAATGTGCAAACTAGTGCAGATGATTAATGTGGCATGGATTTTTCTTCTTTCTTTCAGTAATAGGAGTCTTTTCAAAAGAAAACATTTAATTATATTTAAGCTTTACAACTGATTATGAATATGTTGAGTTTTGGTATAAATCGTTCCTAATGCCTTGGAACTTAGATGATGCAAGGCTAGCTGCCTGGCATGGTGCCTTACCCTTCTAAAGGGGTTTTTGTTTTTTCCACTTGATGTTTTATTTTTCCTAAAGGTAAATATGAGGAAAGAAACAACACACTGTTGGGCTGAACTATATTCTTCTTATTAGCTTTTCTTAAAAAAACGTGTGCATAGTATAGATATTTATAGATTCACTTTCTTCTAACTTAGGAGTGAATAATTGACTACCTAAAAAATAGGAAACAAACTTAACTAAATGATACCTGAACTACATTCTAATACATCCTGAAATCTAGGACACTTTAGTAAACTTGGATTTCCAACACTCCCCCTGAAGCTCGATTGTACAGATTAAACATTCCCAGCTTGCACACTAACTTCTCAAATGTTGTTTTAACAAGACCCTTTATAGGAACATCTGCTGTTTGCTCTGTTGTTGGAACATACATAATGCACAACACTTATTTTTCTTTGAGAAAATGTCTATCCACATTCACATGTTTCGATCTGTCATGATAAACTGGATTGTGAGACATACTTATAGCAGCCCTACTATCCCAATAAACTCTTAATGGAATTTCCATAGTAACTATTAGTTCTTCCATTAACAACTTCAACCAGAGGATCTCGCATGCCCCATGAGCAATAGATCTTAGCTCGGCCTCAACACTGCTCCTTGCCACTACTAGCTGTTTTTTTTCTTCTCCACATTACCAGATTTCCCCACACAAACGTACAGTAGCCTGAGATAGATTGCCTGTCATCTCTAGATCTAGCACAGTCTGCATCAGTGAACACTTCAACCCTCCTTTCTTTAGATTTTTTGAAAAGCAAACCAAGACCAGGATGACCTTTGAGATACTTCAAAATTCTATATACAGCCTCCATATGTTCCTTTGTTGGTTAGTGTATGTACTGACTGATAAGGCTTACTGCAAATGCTATATCTGGCCTAGTGTGGGATAGGTAGATAAGTCGTCCAACAAGTCGTTGGGACCTCCCCTTGTCCATGGGTTCACCAATTAAATTCTCCCTTAATTTAAGGTTTGAATCCAGTGGTGTATCTACTGCTTTGCACTCTAGCATTCCAGTTTCTTGAAGTAAATCCAATACATATTTCCTGTGTGACACTGATATCCCCTGTTTACTTCTTGCAATCTCCATTCCTAAGAAGTACCTTAAACTTCCCAGGCCCTTCATTTAAAATTTTGTTGCCAACTTCTGTTTCAAACGCTTCATCTCATCTGTATCATCACCTGTCAAAATTATGTCATCCACATAAACAATA
The DNA here is from genome assembly GCA_025403435.1 of Artocarpus heterophyllus. NCBI lineage: Eukaryota > Viridiplantae > Streptophyta > Magnoliopsida > Rosales > Moraceae > Artocarpus > Artocarpus heterophyllus. Next base: position 18,829,120 of record CM046337.1, read on the forward strand.
AGAATTGTGACCTTACCATTCTTGTGCCGATAAAACATGGTGTGATCTGAGTGAGCTTGTTAATAGTCTTGTTGCTTGAGGGCCTTTGCAAACCTGTCGAACCAAGCTCTAGGAGACTGCTTCAGCCTGTATAGAGATTTCTGTGATCTACATACTTTACCAGTCTCCATCATGTTTAAAGCTTGGTGGTAATTCCATATACACTTCTTCTAAATCGCCATTTAAACATGCATTTTTACATCTAATTGCTGCAGTGCCAATCTAAGTTGGCTGCTAAAGATAGTAAGACTCTAACTGAATTAATTTTCGCAACAGGGGCAAAGGCCTCCTGATAATCGATTCCGTACGTTTTGAGTATATCTTTTGGCAACCAATCTTGCTTTGTAACGCTCAATTGTACCATCTGCCTTGTATTTAGAGTAAATACCCATTTACACCTCATTGGCTTCTTATCCTTGGGTGTCTATACAATTTTCCAGGTTTTATTCTTTATGAGGGCTTCCATCTCTTCCATGATAGCTTTCTTGCAATTAGGGCATCTTAGGGCCTCTTCCACGGTTTTAGGAGTTTCTTCTACTGCAAGATTTACAACCAAAGCTCGAACAGACTGAGAAAGGTGTTTGTATTTCACAAACTGTGACATAGGATGTTGGGTGCACGATCTAACTCCTTTTCTCAGGGCAATAGGGAGATAGAGATCACTATCGATTGTGGTTGAACCTGACCTTGATTCAAACTATTGGCAAGGAGGATTTTCTAGGTTATCTACCCTTTTCGAATTTTTCCTTAAAGAATAAGTCAACATCTTTGGTTGCATTTGCAATACTCCCCTGTATTGGGTAGATTCAACTTGTCTGGACACACATCCGAATTTTGTGGAACAACAGACTCAAGTTTTGAAAGTCACGAGAAAATTGAGTGGGAATCAGACTTTGTATCTTTTTTGGTTGTAGATTTTTCTGATTTGAATTTCCGATATTCCTAGATTGTGGATTTTCTTGGGATCCTAGAGTGGGGTCTGAATTTTTTTGTAAATTTAAATCTTTATTCAAAATATTTGGTAGATTTTCTTGATTCAAAAGATTTGGAGAATCTATATTTGAAAAATTCTATAGATTTTCCTGATTTGGCAAATTTGAAGAAGGATCCTTAAGATTCTCATTCGGAAGAAATCTCAGACAAATCTCACAAATCTGGGGAATTATCCTTGGAATATTCTTGCAAATTTGGAGAAGAATCTCAGAAGTATTCCCACAAATCTGCCCTATCCCTAACCAAATTCAAATCTTTGGCCAAATCTGGTTCCAAAAAATTTTCTTCATCCAATCTCTCCCCCTGAAGGGAATTTTTTGAAAAATACGGTTGATTTTCAAAAATTTCAAAAAAAACTAACATCCATAGGCGTGAAAAATTTCTTTTTTTCTGGGGAATAACAGTGAAACCCTTTTTGAGCTGTAGAGTAACGTACAAACACACACTTAAGAGATCTAGGATCTAATTTAATCCTATTTCGATCTTGATTATGAACAAAAGCTTTACATCCAAAGACTTTAAAGTCCAAAGAAGAAAACAACTGTGATTCAAGGTATGACTCAGATAGTTTTTTAACAGGTGTTTGAAAGTTTAAAACCCTCGTCGGTAACCGATTTATCAAATAACATGCAGTAAAAATAGCCTCCCTCAAAAACTTTTTGGAGCATTTGAAGTGAATAATAGAGCCCGTGCTACTTCTAAAAAATGGCGGTTTTCTTTCTAAAATCCCATTTTGTCGTGGTGCATTTACACAAGAACTTTGATGAATCATTCCATTTTGTGTTGTAAAGTTTGATAAATGAGAATTAAAATATTAAATACCATTATCAGTATGAAATATTTTTATACTCTTATTGTATTGATTTTTTATCATAGAATGAAAGTTTTGAAAAATTTGTGGAGTTTTAGATTTGTCCTTAAAAGATACACCCAACAAATTCTTGTATGATCATCGATAAAAGTTGTAAACCATCTTTTATTAGTCAAGCTACGGATTTTAGAGGGACCCCAGATATCGCTATGAATTAACATGAAAGGAGAAGAAGCACGGTAAGATAAGGAAGGATAAAGAACACGTTTGTGCTTTGCTAACTGACAAATTTCACATTGCAATGAATCTCGAGTTTGAAGCAAAGATGGAAACAAATGTTTTAAATATGCGAAACTTGGATTACCTAGTCTACGATGTAACAACATTATTTTTTCTATTCTAGATGTGGTAGTATTGCATACTATAGTGTAAGTTTGATCATTCTCATTGGAACCATTCTCAAAGTAGGATAATTCGAATTCTCTAACACTGCCAATCGTCTTCCTCAAGGTCTGGTCCTGAAAAACACAAACTGATTGTGAGAGGTCTATCACACAATCTAAATCTTTAGTGATTTAACTAACAAATAGTAAATTGCATGATAATTTTGGAACATGGACGACGGATTTGAGGGTAATCTATGGACTCAATTCAATGGTTCCAATTCCTGCTTTAGTTGTAAAAGTTCCATCGGCTATCTTTACTTTGTGAGTTCTTGGGCTAGGAGTAGAGGACGTGAAAAATCTTCCACTTCTTATTTTGTGATCCATGGCTCCTGAGTCCACTATCCAGGGCTCGCTTTTAACTGTTAATCCACCAGAAACTGTAAAGCTTGTACCTTTTTGAACCAAAGAAGTACCCGAGGGCTATGAACCTGTGCTTTGAGCGGTTGTTAGGAGTCTCCGCAACTGCCCCATCTACTCCTTAGTGAACACCATTCCTAAGTTGTTGTCAACCCTTTTTTCTACCTCTAAACCGTAAGTTGTTTGAAGTCCCTTAGCCTCTAGATTTCGTTGCTTGTTTGGAATTTTGTTTTTAGGTTTTCTGTTCAACTTCCAACAGGTCTCCTTGGTATGGTGTGGTCGTTGACAATGGTCACGCCATAATTGTGCCTTTTTGTTCCCTCATCCCCAGGATCCTCGGACTGCCATGGCTGAGGTTTTGGTTTTTAAGCCGGTGGTCTCACTGAGCATTACTTTTTTTCGCCATTCCTCTCCACAAACTGCAGCAAAGATCTCCTCAATCGTGGGTAGTGGTCTCATGCCAAGTAGCCATCCTTTAACCTCGTCTAGTTCTTTATTGAGTGCAGCCAAAAAATCATAGATTTTGTCTTTGTCCACCATTTGTTGATAAAGCACCGCATCTTAAGGGTCTCTCCAGTTGCAACTTTTGAACAGGTCTAGTTCTTGCCTCAGCTTCGTGAGGCTATTGAAATATTGAGTCACGTCACTCTCCCCTGTCTCAAATTCCTAGCCATGTTTCTTAGCTCAAACATTTGAGATGAATTTTCTAACTCTAAATAGGCGAGAGTAACAGCCTCCCAGATCTTCTTAGCTGTAGGAAAAAATAGATAGGTTTCTCCTATCTTTTCCTCCATGGAATGGATCAACCATGCCATTACCATGGAATTTTGGGCATCCCAATTTGAGACTGATGGATCATCAATGCTAGGCATAGCAATAGTGCCATCTAGATATCCTATGGTCCCTTTTCCCCTAATAACCATCTGGATGGAACGGCACCACTGGAGGTAATGTTTACCATTTAGTTTGTGTGTAATAATCTGTAGAGAAGTATTTTCAGAAGCCACAGTAGGAGCAATTTGAGGAATTGGCTGATTAGGAACTGAAGTTGCCTCAAAGCCATCATTCCTGCTTGCTTCTGCCATGTTTCTCTCAACTCTATACTACCTTTAAAAGAGCTTTGATAACGTAAAGGTAAATATGAGGAAAGAAACAACACACTACTGAGCTGAATTATATCCTTCGCATTAACTTTTCTTTAAAAAAACGTGTACATAGTATACAGATATTTATAGACTCACTTTCTTCTAACTTAGGAGTGAATAATTGACTACCTAAAAAATAGGAAACAAACTTAGCTAAATGATACACTGATATCTGAACTACATTCAAATACATCCTGAAATCTAGGACACTTTAGTAAACTCGGATTTCCAACATTTCCCCTTATTTGTGGCTTATTAGAAATGTTATATTTGTTTTTCTTGTTGCAATTATCATTCCAAATGAAACCAAATCCTGCTTGTTCACTTTATAGAAGTGATTATTCCCTTTGGGCTTCAACCTCTAACAAGTGACAAGTTTTAAGGTTTTGCTGTTTTCTTTGATTATTCTTACTTGCAATGATACACCATGATTTTTTGTAAATTATTTTGTTATTTTTTGCTCTTATATTCTGTCTTGGAGGGTACTTATTTTCTTTGTATCCATGTACCGTCTGTTTGATTTTCAATGGATACTTTTGTTTCTTATTAAGGTGCTTATTAAGTTTTTCTGGTTGAAATTTTTCTTTCAATTCAAGGTTTCTATCCTTTTGTTTTCTCTGTTAGGTTATATAAGTACAGCCATTAATGATGGTCCTGGATGTTTGATGTTGCGATGCCCTGATCCATCTTGTTCTGCTGCTATTGGTCAAGATATGATTTATAATTTGGCTTCTGATGAAGACAAGGGGAAATATTCTCGTTACTTTATTAGATCTTATGTTGAAGACAACAGAAAGGTATTTAAATTTGATTTTCAGTGAGTTATATTCCAACAATGAGAAGCAACTCTGTTGCATCTTACTTCTCCTGTATGTTTTCTTAGTTGAAGTGAAATGATATCCACTGAGGCCTTATGAATTATTATTAAGAGTAGCACCGGAACCATTTCCAGTGGAGGTACTTACAAACAAGCAAATAGTGTTTGGCATAGTGAACGAGTACTTAGTCTTAGTTGCAACTCTGACAAAAGCTTGATATGTTAAGTATTGGATGCCGATAATTTGCTGAGTTTTGCTAATTAGAAGTCCTGTAGGAATTTTTTGCAATTTTTAATTTTTTTTCCGACTCTGTATCACTGTAATTCTTCTCAGAATACTAGTCATTCATTTTGTCTCAATTTTTTTTTTTCAACTTCGTTCTTGCCAAATATGTTACTGTTGTAATGGTGACTAATTTCAAAGCTAGCTGACACATGGTCTATATAGAATTTGTCTTGTGGGAAAACTGTTTACTGTTTGTATCTGAAGTTATAGTTTCATGGGCTGTTTTTGTAGACAAAATGGTGTCCGGCACCAGGGTGTGATTATGCTGTAGATTTTGTTGTTGGCAGTGGAAGTTATGATGTTACTTGTCGGTGCTCGTATAGCTTTTGCTGGAACGTGAGTCTTCTATTCTTTCATTCTTTTCTTTGTTGTTTCTAACTTACCATGTATAAACATAGAAGCCACGCAAGTCTCTTTCGAGTGCTAGGAGATATCAGAGATCTCCTTTTAGTTGATTGGTTATAAATTCCTGAATAAACTTTTTGTGACATGTAAATTTGATCTTGCAGTGTACTGAGGAAGCTCACCGTCCAGTTGATTGTGGCACTGTTGCCAAATGGATTTTGAAGAATAGTGCTGAATCTGAAAACATGAATTGGTATGAGACAAGATCATTATGTTTTTTTACCATTTCCTGTTGTTTGTAAATTTGCAAACTAGTAGTGCTGTTGAACGTTGGAGGTTTGTTTAGTGCCCGAAGACTCCACTAAATTAGTCAATGCTGAAGAGTAATATTGGTTTTGGTTAAAAGAATGGCCTAGGATGAATGCATCCTGACCCTTTTCCACCTGCATTGAATCCTGGAGAACCTGTTAAGTCGGGACCTCGTTATCTTAGATATAGCTGCTGCCAGGACTTTAAGGATGACACCAGGATACTATGGTTTTAGGTGTAAAGTTGGTTAACAAAGTATGATGTCATGTGTGAATTTCTATTAAACTTATAACTTTAAACATAGTATGGATCAAATGATATGCGGCATCAATCTTTCCATCCTACTCGGGTGTAAGGATTCCAATTAAGTGACTCTGTGTGTATGTGTGTTGGGGAGTTCTGCTCATGACAAAAGGAAGATCATAAGCCATAAATTGGAGAGGATGAGATGAGTTCTGAAGCAATGAAGGAAAATGTTGTTTCAAATCGACTCGTGCATGCAAGAGAATTGAGATCTAGTTAGATTCTTTATCATTTTTGTGGCTTTACAAGATATTCTAGTAGACTTCTAATTTGGCTACAAGTGCTACTATGCTAAGTTATTTATTGTCTTTGGACTTTTCAGGATATTGGCTAATTCAAAACCCTGTCCAAAGTGCAAACGGCCGATTGAGAAAAACCAAGGGTGTATGCATATTACTTGTACTCCACCTTGTAAATTTGAATTTTGTTGGTAAGCTTCTTTGCAACAGTACAAGTCAGGGTTAAAATTTTATCACGTGAAAATGTTGCATAATTTGATTCTATAATGGGTTATTTATTTTGTTATTCAGGATGCATATTATCATGTCAATCGATAAATTACCCACATAATACTAAGTTAAATTTTCTCCATTAAGAACATGGTCTAGTAGTGATTTTCAAGCATATAATCACATTTTTTTTCTTTCCCCTTCCTTTTGCACTTGTTCGCTTTTTTTTATTTCTCCCTTGCAAGACATAATTGTGATTTTTATGGTAACATTACCTTAATGCAATTGAGTTAATGCTTCCAGGCTTTGCCTTGGTGCTTGGTCGGACCATGGTGAAAGAACTGGTGGTTTTTATGCATGCAATCGTTATGAAACAGCAAAGCAAGAGGGAGTGGTAAATTATATATTTTACGTGTTTATTTTCTTAATTGACATATATACATTAGGGCCGCTTCTTTAGCTGCGTGGAACTTGATGTAAATGACTGATAATTTACAGTATGATGAGGCGGAGAAAAGAAGAGAGATGGCCAAGAATTCTCTTGAGAGATATACTCATTATTATGAAAGATGGGCTACCAACCAGTCGGTATGTACCAATTATTCATAGTGTGTTGATATAGGTTCTAATTCTTGTCTTTTGCTGGCAAAGGTTAGTTTTCGTTGGAAAATTGAGAAGAGAGGGGGAAGAAGATTAAATTAGATAGAGAGGACTTGAGAGAGAGAAGGGGAGAGATGTAATATACTGAGCATTGACGGGAGAAATGCAATATACTGAGCATTGATTTAGCTGTTATGCATACTAAGGCTTGCCAGATCTTAGTATATAATTATATAATATTCTGACTCCAACTAACCTCATAGCAAATATTTTGTTGTTACAAAATGGAGCACATAGTACAAATTTTGTCTATTTCTTTGCAGTGTTTTTGCTGTTCAATATGAATTCATTGTATGCAAGCTTGAACCTCATAATAAGTCATTGGGATCATATTATATTGTTTGGTTATCTTAGCTTGTACCTTTAAAATGAATTGTCATCTATAATGTCTGTGTTCTATGTATACATGTGTTTCATTGTTTTGACACTTGATTAGTTAAATATCTTTTACATATTTGATTTGAATGATGCATCTTATACTTAAATTCGAGCCTGAAATTTTGTTCCATCTGTTTTGCAGTCCAGGCAAAAAGCACTTGCAGATTTGCAGCAAATGCAAAACGTGCATGTAAGCAGTCTTTTTTAGGGAGTAATGGTAGAATAGCGATCTATGTGATTATTAATTTTTAGAGAACTTAAAATCATATATTTTAAGTTTTATGGCTATTGTCGTTGCTGTTGTTGTTGTCCAGTTAATAGATATTAATTATCTTAAACATATATAATTATTGCATTTCCTTTTATTGGAGAGGGGAGCAAAATTCTTTCTTATCCTCAACATTTACCTTGCTTGGGATAATTTCTTTTTTTTTTTTTTTTTAACTTGTTTGAGTTTTAACAACACTAATTTGACTTTGCAGCTCGAGAAGCTGAGTGACATACAGTGCCAACCCGAGTCGCAGCTGAAGTTCATAACAGAGGCCTGGCTTCAGGTACATTATACTTTCTTCGCTCTTAGAACCGAATTGCTGGCTTTACCTGACTGGGCAACTCTGCTTTCAGATAGTCGAATGCAGGCGAGTCTTAAAATGGACGTATGCATATGGATACTATTTACCAGAGCATGAACATGCCAAGAGACAATTCTTTGAGTACTTGCAAGGTATGCCATTTCCTTGATGTAGATGTTAGATGTTCCATATAATATTGCTTTAATTTTCTTTTTCTTTTCCTTTTCCTTTTTTTTTTTTAAACTGTGTTTACTTTGTGCAGGTGACGCTGAGTCTGGATTGGAAAGACTTCATCAGTGTGCAGAGAAGGATTTACAACTTTACCTCGATGCAGACGGTCAATCCAAAGATTTCAATGAGTTCCGCACGAAACTTGCCGGACTCACCAGGTTATTGTCTTGATACAAAAACATTAGTAGAGCTCTTTGGGAGAATGAGGGAAATGGCAAATTTTTGATACTTTTTAAAAGAAATAGCAGGTTTTGAAAATATTTGTAGTAAATAGCCGTGAAAAGAAAATTACCGAGTAGATTTTCTATTTACTGCCATTTGCTACAAATGTTTTCAAAACTACCATGTACTTCAATAAGTTTTTTAAAAGTGATTGTTTTCTCTCTCAATGGTTTGACGGGGTTAAAAGACCCAAGTGTCATTGAGGGTTGGCTAGATCTTGAGTATTATCTGCTTTTTTTCCTGCTGTGTTGTGGGTGAATTTGTTGGTAGCTGATAATTTTGGCTACTCATTTCTTTCAAAATTTTACTGGTATCATATCATGTTAATGTGTAACGTACCTAGAAAGTGGCGCATAGTCTCCTTTTAGTTTAAGTAAATTTTTACAGCATATCATTCTGTCTTTTGAGTGGTCAGATTTTGCTCATTTTTCTTGATGGAAATACTGAGTTTTTCTTTAGGAGTCACAGGAAGGAGCTAACATATTTTTGAGTTATTAACTTATTCTTCTCAATTTGATGATGACAGTGTGACCCGCAACTATTTTGAAAATTTAGTACGAGCTCTAGAGAATGGCCTATCGGATGTGGACTCCCATGGTGCCTGTAGCCGGATGGCAAGCTCAAAGAGCTTGGGAGGGACAAGCAGTAAGGGGAGAAGTGGGAGAGGCAAGGCTTCAGCTTCCAGATCAAGCAGTTCCAGTAGAACCATTGACGACTCCAGCCACTGGTCTTGTGAACATTGCACCTTTGCTAATGTCAGGTCGTCCACCGTCTGCCAGGTCTGTAATTACCGCCGATAAGTCTCTCTTCCTGTGCAAATTGACTGACTTGGTTGGCCTTGCTTTTTGTCGTTGCTGGTTGATTGTGGAGAACTACTCCTAGAGGGTTGTTGGAGGAGGAAGAACGATCGCATTCTTGCCCGTCTCTGAACTTTGTGTGGACAAAACAGAGAGCATTGTGGAGATACATGGGGTGAAAGGAAAGGAGAACCAGACTTTAGTGTACGTCTTCTTTTGATTGGAATATGAGCTTCTGTATATAGTTGCTGCTGTTTGTCCTGCGTATTTATGGCTTTCTAGATCCATGCAAAGGCATTCACCTTTTTTAGCAACTGTTAAATCATAGAAAGCTTGAAGCATATTCGGGCGGGTATAAGAGTATAGACTCTTTTGGGGGCAATAAGCTGAATTGGCCTCTGCATCAATGCAATAAATAATGTACTAATCTTTCATCATTACTGTCTGGTACTGCTGGTATGCAAGAGGGTTAATAGGGAGTGCTATTTTCTCTTGAACCTTGTGTAGTGAGTTGTGTTTGTTAAATTTCTTCTTGGTATATATATGTTTCTCACCAAGTGTTATGCTGTGATTCTTACCAAGTGGTATGATTCTTCTTTATAGCATCTTAAGCGTCTTAACTAGAATTAGTCAACTTTATTTCCGCCCTTGGCCGTATGCTTTTGAATTTACAGTGCGTTTACTAATTAGGAATTTAAAGAAATAGGAAATAAATTCAAAGAGGAAAGGAATTAAGTTATATTAAATTAAAGTTCTAGAATTCTATTAAAGTGTTTATTAGAGCTTGTTGGTGCACAAGATTAGGAAGATTAGGAAGGATTGGATTGAATTAAAATTTTATATTTTGTTTGGTGAAAAATTTTAAAGACTAGATTGGATTAGTTCTTTTCTTGTTCAAGCTTAAATCCCTTTAGAAAGGGGAAATAAATTCAAAGAGGAAAGGAATTAAGTTACATTAAATTAAAGTTCTAGAATTCTATTGAAGTCTTTATTAGCGCTTGTTTGGTGTACAAGATTAGAAATGATTGGATTGAATTAAAATTTTATATTTTGTTTAGTGAAAAATTTTAGAAACTGGATTGGATCAGTTCTTTTCTCGTTCAAGCTTAAATCCCTTTAGAAAGGGGATTAGGTTATCTCTTGCTAAAGCACGAGTTTAAACATAATATTTGTTTGTTGTGAAAATTTTTAAGAACTTATTTGCAAAAAAATTATTAAATTTGGGTTAAATTATACTTTTTCAAAAACTAAGAGCTGAAAATGTAATTTTTTATATTTTTTTAATAATTAAATTTTTTACTGTAATTTTTAGATATACATATTTTTACAAAAAGAGTCCATATTCTAATAATATAACACCAAAAATAAGTTTGGATTATTTAGTCGTCATTTTTTTCTAAGACTATCTCATCCAATTTTGTCATATCCTACGCACCAAACGGGTCCTTAGAAAATTAAATTCCTATCATATTGCTTACTTTGCTAAAAAAAATTAGAAGAAATTGGAAAGAAAGTGGTTGCAAAAGTATCTTCTATGTGAATTAAATAACTAAACTATAGTACAATTAGATTTGGTAAATAAATTTAATAGTAGAGAAGGTCTATGGTAACGAGCCCGTGGTGCTCAATCGAAGGGTGCTTATTGAGGTTTGACGTGTACAGCTGGTAAGATGTGCTCAAGATACAGTACAGTTAGACATGTATGTCTTAAGGAATAAAAATGTAATATATTTTTGGATACATTTTTATCAATAAAGAGTTTATTTATTATTTATATATTAAATTGTTGTCCTCTTTACGTTCATATCTGTTGTATGATAAGAAAATAAAAGTCTGAGACTATCGGTCTAAGCCTTAAGAATCAGGCATATGATAGGCAGATTATGCGGAAGACATGATTCTAAAGGTGATGGTCTAAATTATAAGATCCGCAATCAAGAGAACAAAGTTGGGCACTTTATTCATGTAAAGATTGTTATGTTGTCTATATCCGTAACGGGAGATGGTTTGTCTTAGCCATCGAAAGTGGACTTCGCGAATAGAAACATTGGTGCATTGTCATAGGTGACAATGCATTGGATCAGGACATAAAGCGTAATTGATTTAGATTAATAATTTTGTCTCGGCAAATCAATTCACTTTAGACAATCATATATGTTGTATCTTAATCCTAAGATAAATAGTGGGTCCGTTGTCTTGATTTATGTTTTTTGATGTACCAAAGGGTGATATCCACAATTTATGTTGGTACGCATGCTGGTACGTTGGAGACATGACTCTTGATAGCGTAGACTTGTTATTCATAGATATGAAATCCATAGCTCCTCTTAAAGAGTCGTTGATATCATTTTATATATGTTATCCTGTAATTGGAAATTGGGAGCGCTCAACCATTTAGATACATAGGTGTAACCGAATGGTATACTGTCTTTGGATGATAAGTTTTTCGATAGTGAGATAATGGAACGTAAGATAAAAATAATCGAGAAAGTAAGACAGAAATGTATCATTAAGCCGATTATGGATAATCTTATGGGGATACAATACATTATTATATGTTATGGAGAATTAGCTATTCAAGCTTCGTAATTCTATATAGTTCGAGAGTGCAACTCTAAGCTTTTAATAGAGTAGCGTTAGAGTTGATAATTATGAAATGTATAACTGGGATATTGGGTTTCATAATTAACGGGAGCTTGAACTATATAGGTCCATCAAGTCCCCTTTGCTAGCTTATAATAAATCCTATAACGATATGGCGTGCTTTTCCAACAAATTGGTGACTTATGTCATATTATCAAATTGGTTGAAATTCAATAGGATCAGATAATTCGTGTCTGTTTATCGGTTGAATTAATTTTGTGAAAAATTAATTCAAGATAAACTTGTTGAATTATCTTGATCAGATAATTCATGTTTGTTTGTTGGTTAGATTAATTTCAAATAAATTAATTTAAGATAAACTTGTTGAATTATCAAGAATAGTTATTTTCCTAGAGATTATCTAAGATATGACTGTTTTAATTAGATAACTTTTCTATTGGGTTATTTGAATTAAAACTAAAGCTCTATTCCAAGAATCTCGGGTGGAAAATAAGATTTGTAGGGATTATTTATCGTTAGTTCGGCAGGCCGATCTTCCAGTTCGGCCTGCCGGTGGACTAAGTTCGGCAGGCCGATCTTTCAATTCGGCTTATCGACCGAACGATTTTTGGTCAAGCATTTTAAATGCAAATTTTATCAGAGATTGATCATGATTCAAATTTTTGTGGCCTTATCTAACAATGACTAACCCTTGGGCCCAACCTTTATAAATGGGGAGTGAGACTCATAAGTTATTAAGATCAGTTAAGGAATTAAGAGTAAGCAGTCTATATTGTGAGTCTTTGCAATTCCCTGAGAGCTATTGTTCACAAGTCACGAACCTTAGTTCTGGGTTTCCTCAATTGGTTGGAAGAAGAGTCACCTGTAAAAGAGCTATACAAGTGTGCCCAGGCACACAGAGGTCGTGGACAAAGAATAGCAAATAAGGCCAGTTAGTTGAGGTCCTTCTACAACAACCTTCTCTTCATCGATTGAGGAATCTCTTCGGCAAATGAGGTTAGTAAGATTTGGTTCATTTATGCATATAAATTAACCAGATCTTACTAACCTTTGAATGTCGAAGAACTCCCGCAATCCGTGAAGAGAAGTAACGTTCTAGAAGAGCCTCAACCAATTGGTCTTTTTTGCTATTCTCTATCCATGATCGGAGTGAGTGTGGGCTCACACGTACAGCTCTTCCTCCAAGTGACTCTCCTTCCAACCAATTGAGAGAACCCAAAGCTACTGTTTGTAATTTGTGAACAAGAGCTCTTAAGGAGTTTTCAGATTCTCACCAGTAGAGTATCACTCTTAATCTCTCAATTGATCTAAATAACTTATGAGACTCACTCTCTATTTATAGAGGTTGGGTCTAGGGTCAGTCCTTATCAAATAAGGTCTCAAAAAATAGAATCAGAATCAAATTTGAATCAATATCTGATGAAATCTGTGTGAAAACGCGTGATTTTTTTTCACGCATAGGCAGGCCGATCGGTAAAATAGGCAGGCCGAACTTGCCCCATTGATAGGCCAAACTTGAGGATCGGCATACCGAATTGCCAAAAAAAATCTGAACGAATCTTTTATTTTTCATTCGAGATTCTATAGGATAAAGTCTCAGTTTTAATTCAAATAACTCAATGGAGAAGTTATCTAATTAAAACAACTTTATCTAGATAATCTCTAAGAAAATAAATGAATTTCTAATAATTCTACAAGTTTATCTTGATTTAATTTTTTCAAAATTAAATCAACTGATAAACAAATAAGAATTATCCGATCCCAATAATTCAACAAGTTTATCTTGAATTAATTTTGTCATAAAATTAATTCAACCGATAAACAGACATGAATTATTTGATTCTTCTGAATTTCAACCAATCTAATAAATCTAACATAAGTCACCAATTATTGAAAAAATACGTCGTATCGTTACAGGATGTTGTGAGCTAGCAAAGGGGACCAAATAGACCTATATAATTTAAGCTCCTGATAATTATGAAACCGAATATTCCAGATATACATTTCATAATTAGCAACTCCAACGCTACTCCACTAAAAGCTTGGAGCTGCACTCGAACTATATAGAATTACGAAGCCCGTATAGCTAAGTCTCCATGACATATCATAGTGTATCATATCCCCAAAAGATTGTCCATAACCGCCTTAGGACAAGTGTCTTACCTTCTCGATTATTTTTATCTTACGTTCCATTATCTCACCATAAAAAAACTTACCATCCAAAGACAATATACCATTCAGTCACACCTATGTATCCAAATGGTTGAGCGCTCTAGTTTTCCAATTATAGGATAACGCATATAAGTAGATATCACTACTCCTAAAAAAGAGTTGTGGATTTCATATTCATGAATAACAGGTCTACGCTATCAAGAGTCATGCCTCCAACGTATCGACATGCATACCACTATTAAAATATTGGTGTCACCCTTTGGTACATCAAAAGACACAAGTCAAAACAACAAGCCCACTATTCATCTCAGGATTAAGATACAATGCAAATGATTGTCTAAAGTGAATCGATTTGCCGAGACAGAATTATTAATCCAAATCAATTCACTTTATGTCCCGATCTAAGACATCGTCACCCATGCAACGTGTCAATGTTTTTATTTTTGGAGCCCACCTTCGATGGTCAAGACAAACCATCTCCCAATAGGGATATAGACAACATAACAATCTTTACATGAATAAATAGCCCAACTTTATTCCCTCGATTGCAGATCTTATGATTTAGATCATCACCTTAAGAATCGTGTCTTCCACATAATCTGTCTATCATATGCCTAATTCTTAAAGGTTTAGACTAACAGTCTCAGACTTTTGTTTGCTTAACATACATTCAACAAATATGAACATAAAGATGACAAGGTTTGGTATATTAATAATAAATAAATTCATTATTGATAAAAATGTCTCCAAAAATATATTACATTTTTACTCCTTAGGACATACATGTCTAACAGGAGGGTCATGACCGGCAGGCCGATCACACAGATTGGCATGCTAGCAGAGAGCTGTAAATTTTTTCAGAAAAGGTGTGTTTTTTTTTAGTGTAGTTTTAATTTCATTTTTGGGACAATTCTGAGAAACATTAAACTTGGATATGACCGAAAATATGAAATATTCGATATATATGGGATTGAAGACTTGAAGATGAACATTATAGGAATAAGGATACAATTTAAAGATTCAAGGATGAAGAATCGATAATATTGTTGAGGGTTTTTGGTCCCATGGCCGAGGCCTGGTGGGTCCCTCAAACAAATTGCCGGAGAGGCCTAAGGGCCCCTGCTTGGATTTGCCTCCCGTAGGGGAAGCACGTCCCCTAGGATTCGAACATTTGATCTACTCGTATAAGAGGGTCTTAAGGCTATCCCTGATACCAACCTTCTAGTGTCAAAATGTTGATGCTTACGTGAGTTCGGTGTTGAATTAACACCATGTGCGGCTGCGCATGGTAGTCAGCTTTTCCCTTGCTCACCTCTACCTGATTGGATGGACCTGCTACAAGAGGAGGGACGCTTCGAGAGCAAGAAAAAGACAGGACAGTCAACAGACAAGGGCTTTCCAATGCTCAAGGCAGGAGTTGCTCGGCAGAAAATGGGAGCTTGTTAGGTGGGAAGAAGCTTGTGTCCCTGAATGCAATAAATGCATCCTATTTATAGGCTGCCACTTGGACCGGGTGTTAGGTGGGTTTTGCCCACAACCAGAGTGTCACATCAAGGCGTGTCAGGTGGTAGAGGACAAATGTTATTCCCTCCACCGACGGATCGTTTTCCATCCGACAGCGAGTTGTCCACCATCTATTGGCCAGTGGTGGCGAGTAGCAATCTACTAACCAGTGAAAAGAATCCTACCTGAGCTGGTGCTCAACCCGAGGAGGTGACCTGTCGCGGTAAGGCCCGGGAGACCCTAAAGAGCACCTCAGACAAGAGACTCAAGCACGTCGGGATCAGTTATCAATTCACCGTAGCTTTGTCGAGCTTCTTTGCCTACCATCCAGAGTAAAGCTCCTTGACGGTGGCGCCGAGCTCACCCTCAACAAATATGTTTCGATTATTCTCTTGTAATCTTTATTTTCTTTTCTCCAAGGTGGAACCATAATATTACAGTTATTATTATTTTGCTTGTGGCTTTGCATGATTGCTTTGCTTGTCTACATTATAATATAATTTGTCATGTATATTGATAACATGTTATATAAAATAGGGAGTTTCGTTCATTAAAAATTGTTCATGCATGTTTTTAAAATAAAACCTTGATTTCAAAAGATTGAGTGGGAGAAGGTTTTCGAAGAGAGGGCTTACGGCCTCCATCGTTGGTCCATAGGTAGCACTTGGTGGTTCCGACCCCTAGGAAGGGGCTTTATCATATACTGGGTTGGATCTCCGAGAGAATAAGGTATTTTAGCATGATTTATAGTTGCACACCCCTAGGTGGTGATCACAGATAAAATATTGAAACAATGGTTATACATTCATGTTAATTTTGTTATTAACCTCCCCTAGGAGCTCTGTTAATAAAATTGATGGCCAAAGAAATGATTATTAATATATGTTGGATCATACGGGTCCTGGATGGCATATATTAATAGGAGGGGATCTATGCCCCAGATTGAATTTGGCAAGTCTACCCTAGGCGGCTTATTGAATTTTGAGTTAAGAATTATCATTGTAAGGTTGTGATTATTTCAAGGTTTTGACACATAAACACATTTGTATTCTTTACATGACTGTGTTATCTTACTAAATTATTATTGTATGTTTGCTTATATTTGGTATATGATTCTTTATTGTAGATTAAAAATGTCTAAAAACGCTTTATTATCGATACTTGACAAAAACCAATTAACCGGTGAGAACTATAATGATTGCAAATGGAACCTAAACATCATCTTGTCCTTTGAGAAACTAAAGTTTATGCTGACGACATCATGTCTTCCCGAGCCTACGGGAGATTCCACTAATGAGCAAATCCAAGTGTATGATCGCTGAAAAGATACTAATGATCAAGCCCGTTGTTATGTTATGGCTAACATGAATAACGTGCTACAGGCTCAACATGAACATTATGAGACTATGAAGCAGATCTTGGATAATCTTAAAAACATGTTTGGAGTCCAAGCCCTAACAAAACGGCAAAGGGTGCTTTGAAAACTGTTGAACTGCAAACAGAGATCGATGACATCTATAAAGAAGCATATGATATTAGTCATGGGTTACCTTGTTGAGGCTCAAACCAATGGAGATGATATTGATGCTGAAACTCAGATGACTCTAATCTTTGAGACTCTGTCTAAGGAGTTTATTCTGTTTAGAGCTACATTTAATTTGAGCAATAGATGGGATATGACCTTAACAGAGTTGATGAAGCAGTTACAAGAGTTTAAACTTCTAATCAGGGAAGCTCCTACGGGTGGTGAGGCCAACTTGGCAGCCGCATCTGGTTATAATCCTAACCCTAGGAATGGAAAGAAGCAATGGGTCAAGTGTGACAACCCGCCTTTTCGAGCAATCACTTAATTTTCGTAAACATCGTTCTTAAACATTAATCTTACTTACTTAGTAAGAAAAATACTGAATAAATTTTTCTTTCTTTAAACAATCTTTAAAACGCTCTTTAAAACTGATGCGACCACTGTTGCCATTCAAGTTGAGACCTCGCTCAACACTTGACTTTAAAACCATTTCAAATCGTTTCTTAAAACTTAATAAGAAATATTTACTAAAACATAGCTTAAAACTTAACTTTATAATTATATAAAGCATTTCGTAAAATATATCTTAAAATTTTAAAAACATTTCTTAAAACTGTGATTTTCTTAAAACGTTGAAAACACTATATCAAAGAGTGGATAACCTTTTCTTTGTGTAGCGAAAACAAACTGTGGTGATATCCATACCTAAATCTTCGCATCTACCCTCCGCAGTACCGAACTCTTCAAACAAGTTCTATTGGTCACCCTTAGGGCTACCTACAGCATGAAGAAAATTTTTATGAGCTTTTGCTCAATAAGTTCAAATGAAATCTTACAAATAATTTTCACATGCTTTAAAAACTTTTCTCATAAAAATCTTTTTCTTAAAACGCTTTTCGTAAACGATTTTCGTAAACATTTTAAAAAATGTTTTTCATAAAATATTTTTGAAACGTTTTACATAAACGTTTTTCGTAAAACATTTCTTAAACGTTTTTCTTAAAACATCATTCATAAACCTTCTCTTGAAAACATGAAAATGTTTTTCATAAACATTTAATGTAAAACCTTTCTCAGAATGTTTTCTATCAAATATAAATATTCCATAAAAAGCAAAATTAAAATGCATGTTTCCATTTATGCTCAATTATAAACTTCAATTATGAGTGTTTTATGAACATTCTTTTCATGCTCAATTATGAACTTTAATTATGACTTTTTATGATCATTCTTTTCTTACTTTAACTTTCTATCTTTGTTCCTTAACTTTCTTTATCTTACTTTAGTGTTCGTACCAACATCATTAATCATGAGATCATAAACATGATGCTTCCCTTGTGGAAGACTTGAGACCATCAAACACCGAGGTCATGTACCTCACATCTAGGAGGTCAAACTTTAACTTTACTTTCAGTACCTCACAACAAGGAGGCTAGTATGATACTTTCTTTTATCATCCTTACTTTACCTTCTTTTTGACGTTAGTGAGCATTTCAAATGCAATCACATTATATGCAAACACAATTGCAAATCATAATTGTTCTCTTTAAAATTTATTGCATAATAAATGCAATCAATAAACTTATAACTTAAATTGTAAAACATTATGCATTGACATAATGCAAAACATACTTTAAACATAATTATTGCAAATACATTGCGAACTTTTACTTAATCTTTAAAACTTTATGCATATTAAATGCAATCATGCTTTAAACATAATAGTTGCAAGTACATTACAAATCTCGATTTAAATTTTAAAACCTTTTGTATAACAAATGCAAACATATTTTAAAAAAAAACAACTTGCATAACAATTGCAAACACATTTGCGAACATATGTATATAAATATAAACATTTGAAAATTATTTACTTCATGCTGTAGGTGAGGTTCGAAACTTACCTGGATAACGCTCTAGCATTCCCTATTCTGTTCCTTTTCCTTTCATTAGTTGACTTCTGTGTCTTGATCAAACGACAACCTACTCATTAATTAACTTTCTTTTTATTAATCTACTCGATTGATAATAAAACGTAAACACTAACCATTCATTCCTTTTAACTTAACATGTATACTATTGGTTAACCTTCCTTTACTTTGTACCCCATTGCTTTCAACTTTGTAACCCACCAGGTTACCGTAACTTTTACTTAATTCTATAGCCCATCGGGTTATCACTCTTTTTACTTAGATCTCACCCAAATCATGAATAAAAACCCTTAAACACAATAGGTAAAACTTTGATTTTTTCCTTGAAACTCTCAACTCTCCCTCCATACCCTTGACTTTTGTTCAAGGCATGATTTTGGAAATTAAAATTCATCAAAATTTCTTGAAGAAATTCTCATGGGGGGGACGGTTTTAGAGGGAGAGAAAATAGAGCATTTTTTCTTCCTTTCTTTCTTTCTTTCTTTTCCTTTCTTTCCTTTCTTTCCTTCTTTCCTTTCCTTTTCATGTTTCACTTCCTCTTTTTTTTCTTCCACCGTGGAGACCAAATGGTCTCTTATGTCTTGAATAAATTCACCTTTTTTTTTCCTTTTTCTTTTCTTTTCTTTTTTTTTTTAAATAAAAAGGTGATGAGTCACTTTGGTAATCAATTTATTCCTTTGGGTGGCCAAATGTCATTAGGCCACATTAGTGGATGTGGTGGCCCAATCAAAACTTTCAAGGTGTCCTAAACTTTTTACGCAATCCAAGTTTATACTGACAATATTTTTTCTATACTACTAGTATTCTTCTTCATATAATTCATGAGGTCCCATAACCTCCAATACTTATCCACATCTATCACATAATGTAATTCTAATATTATCTAACTTTGTAGATTTCAAATTTATACTGACAGTATTTTTCTTGTACTGTCGGTATATTTTCTATACTGCTATAGCATTCCTCATTTATCCATATACTCTAAACAGTGTTATTTTTATATTGATTTAACTTAAACAATCTAATTTCTATACTGCTTAACGTTAGACAATCCAATTCTTATACTGCATTACTTTTACAGTGTAATTTTCATACTACATAACTTTATCAGTGTACTTCTTTATACTGTATTATTCTAATACTGTATAATTTCTTGAATTAGTATACAGTATTTTTTCTTAAACTGTATTTTTGTCTTACATAAGCCTTAATTTATTGCATTCTTAATGTATTAAAAATGCTTGGATGTTACATAAAAAATGAAAAGTCTTCTATTCCTGCAAACGGCAAGAACAAGAAAAAGAAAAAGAAAAACCCAAAGAAGCTCAAGTGCTTTTTTTATAGGAAGGCCGGGCACATAAAGAAGAATTGCAAGGACTTCCTTTCCCGAGGAAGTAGGTGTGATCTTCTGGTTGTTGAAACTTGTTTAGTTAAAGAATCCAGTGGCACTTGGGTCATAGATTCTGGAGCAACTAATTATGTTTGTGTTTCTCTATAGGGGTTCAAAGAAACGAGAAGACTGCCTCATGAAGTCTTCACGCTTCGAATGGGCGATGTATCCTTGGTCTTAGCTAAAGCAGTAAGAGACGTCCATCTATATTTTAATAATTATAAAAATTTAGTTTTACAAGATTGTTTTTATGTTCCTAAACTTAAAAGGAATTTAATTTTTGTAGCTTGTTTATTTAAAGACTCCTATTTGGTTTCTTTTAATAAATAAGTGGTGATTCGTAAAAACAAATCTTTTATCTGTTCTGGATGGATGCAACATAATCTATACGTTATCAAACCTAAGATAGACTTACTGCTTAATGTTGAGATCAATGAAAATAACTCTAAAAGACTTAAAACTTCTCACTCTAATAAGACTTATCTTTGATATTTGCGATTGGGTCATATAAACCTGAATAGGATTCAAAGGTTGGTAACAGATAAACCTTTAAGGTACTTAAAGGTGAAATCTATACCACAATGTGAATCTTGTTTGGAGGGTAAAATGACCAAAAGACCATTTGGTTGGGGGTTCTAGAACTTATGCATAGTGATGTTTGCGGACCTATTAACATCTGGGCACAAGGAGGGTATGAGTACATTGTCACTTTTATTGATGATTATTCAAGATATGGGTATGTGTACCTAATGCACCACAAAAGCAAACTTATGACAAGTTCAGGGAGTTTTGGGCTAAAGTGAAAAAGCAATTAGATAGACCCATAAGGCACTTCGATTCAATCGAAGTGGTGAATATCTTTCTGATGAGTTATTGGGACACTTATTTAAGAATGGGATTTTATCCTATTTGAATATGCCAGGCACTCTACAGCAGAATGGCGTGGCTGAGAGAAGAAATAAGACTTTGTTGGACATGGTCAGATCCATGATGAGTTATTCATCATTGCCTTTGTCCTTTTAGGGATATGCACTACAAACCGTATGTTATCTTTTGAACAATGTGAGGAGGATATCCTTAAACCATATTCACATATGGGATGCCCGACTCATGTCCTGTTTAAGGATGTAAATAAGTTGAAAGCACATTCAGAAGTTTGCGTGTTTGTAGGATATCCAAAAGGGACTAAAAGGGGTTATTTTTATAACCCAAAGGAAAATAAAGTCATGATTTCAACTAATGCAACTTTCCTTGAGGATAGTTACATGGATAACTTTAAGCCTTGAAGTAAAGTGGTGCTTGAGGAGTTAGCGAGTGATTCGATCACGCCGAGGGTTTTGAATGAAACCACTCCACTCGGTGTAGAAAAACCAACCAAACCCAAACAACAACCTAAGGGGCTTCGGCGTAGTGGGAGGATTGACCGTTAACCCAAGTGGTATATGTTCAATGGTGAGGCCTTTTTGGCTGAACCAGCCGAACATGATAGGGATCCTTACACTTACGAAGAGGCTATGGAGGATGTTAATTCGAAACTCTAGAGAGAGGCCATGAACACAAAGATGAAGTCTACGAAGACTAATCGAGTCTAGGAGCTTATAGATCTTCCCGAATGGGTAAAACCCATAAGGTGTAAATGGATCTACAAGTGGAAGAGAGGAGTCAATGGAAAGGTCGAAACCTATAATGCTCGGCTTGTAGCTAAGGGATACACGCAAAAGGAAAGAATCGATTACAAAGAAACCTTTTCATCTGTAGCCATGCTTAAATCCATCTGTATTCTCTTGTCCATAGCTGTCGTTCTTGACTACGAGATTTGACAGATAGATCTCAAGACAACATTTCTAAATGGCTATCTTGATGAGTCCATCTATATATAGTAGCCAGACGGGTTCAAAGCTAAGGGTTAAGAATGTAAGGTTTGTAAGCTGTTAAAGTCAATTTATACACTTAAGCAGGCTTCCCGTTCTTAGAACATAAGGTTTGATAAAGTAATCAAAACTTACGAGTTTGCACAAAATGTGGATAAGCCATGTGTTTACAAACACATTAAGAATTGAAAGGTAGTTTTTTTACTGCTCTATGTAGATGACATTCTGCTAATTGGCAATAACATTGGGGCATTGTCATCCATCAAATTATGGTCGACCAAGCAGTTTGACATGAAAGACTTGGGTGAGGCTAATTTTATTCTCGATATCAAGATTTTTTGATATAGGAAGTACAAAATAATAGCTTTGTCCTAAGCAGGCTACATAGATAAAATTCTCAAAAGGTTTGCAATACAATATTCCAAGAAAGGTAAGCAACCATCTAGGTCTGGAATTAATCTTTCAAAGAAAGACTCTCCAAAGTCTGATGAAGAAAGAGAATACATGAAGAAGGTGCCTTATGCTTCGACAGTGGGTAGTCTCATGCATGTCATGCTTTGCACACGACTGGATATTGGTTATGCGGTCAGAATTATAAGTCAATTTCAGTCAGATCCAAGACCGAGCGGCTAGGTTATGGTCAAGTATATTTTCAAGTACCTGAGAAGGACTCAATGATATATGCTTGTGTATTCGATCGTCGCAACGGCGCCGCCTCGGGAGCAGGTGCCAGAGTCGCGGAGGGTGCAACTTGTTGCTAAAGACACGCGAAGAGCAAGCACCGAAGTCGCACGTCACCAAAGTCACTTGGGGGAGAGGTCGCTAGAGTTGTGCGGGTAGTAGCTTCGTCGCCTAAGTCATCGCCGGAGCGAAGCTGGGCATTCTGGAGCAGAAAGAGAGAGAGTCAAAAGCTTTGGCAGCAGGAGTAACACTAGGAAGGAAGGAAGAGAGAGGGAAAGAAAAGAGACTGTGTGGAAAAACCCTACTTTCAAGGTTAAAAGTGATATTTTACATTTCCATCATTGATGAGTGTGGCGCGCACCCAAAACGTGATCCATATTCTCAAGTGTGGCAACATTTCTAATTACTCAAAAAAGGGGCTCTGAATTCCTAGCAAACGCGTTCTTAGTAAATGATCCCTAACATTTTTTTTTCTTGAAATTGAATTTCCCATTAGTTAAAGCGTTCTTAGTAAATGGTTTATTAACATTTTTTTTTTCGATAAACGTCTTAACTCGGTAGGAGATGCTTTGCCTATTAACAGGTGGTAATTAGATCCTAACCCGGACATGAGTGGAATTCGAGGCGATTGCTGCTTCGTCTGTGTATGCATAAGAATATATTCGTCGTTTTTGACGACTCATAAAATTGCAGAAGTGAACGACAGCTAATGGAAAAGAGTTTTAATTGTACGGCCAGATGTGGATTGGATTTCATCTGTGGGACTCGGTGAAATTTAACACTCTTGTAACTCGTAATGAGAATCTCTACATGAAGTGGAAGTTATACAAGGGAGAAAATGGGCGAGTATGAGAGATGGGTAAAAAATAATTATTTTTTTAAGGTAGGCAAAAAAAATCGCATACAACAATTTCTTCTTTTACATATCATTTTAGAACAGCAATCGTTACAAGCTCCATGAAACCCTCTTTTCTTTTCCCCTTTTTGATGTTGAAATCCAGCAACGACACATCTTCACTGAAAGTGCTATATAGATAGACATTCTAGACACACAACATTCACTAGTCCAAGGCAATCGTATTAGAGGAAGTTTATTTACAATTGTTATTCTGTAAACTCCTTGATTTGAAGAAAAAGAGAGAGAGAGAGAGAGACATCTGCATATTCATTGCTCATTTCCAACGCCTAAGATGCACTGTGCTAGATGAGTCAAATATGGTTCTGCTTGAGAACTACTGCTTAGTATTGGTCCAAGACTCTGAAGCTCCGAGTTAAATTCCTTCTCAAATTTGCTGCAATTTATAAGTGTGAGAGAGAGATGTTAACAAGCGAGAGAAAGAGCAGTTTGTGGAAATGAACATGTTTGTTGCCACAATTTTAAACTTACAGTATAGCATCTGTGACATTTGTATTGCTGGAACTTAGTTTTAGCGCATGAGATGGGCTCCGCGACTTTGATTGCTTGGTTTTTTCAGACACATTTGAGCTATCCGATGATTCCTCCAGGCTAGGAATGTCAATGGAAGAAGATATCAACCACTGAGTTGCTGCAGCATATTGGAGGCAGAGCGATTTCAGCTTCTCCACCTTCTGCATTAAGAAAGCTCACCAATGCCAGTCAATTATAACGATGAACCTTAACGCCACTACAATTTAGTCGTCCAAGAGAGCTAGTTTCTAACTGCTTTAAAGTACACTGATATTTACTCCAATTCTGATGAAGGCCAAGAGACAATTTTGTCATGGGGATGAAATTGTAAAGGACGATCCACAAGTAACGGCATGGAATACGGTGACCGAAACATGTTTTCAACCAGGAAAGAATACGATTCTAAATCAATGCCAGTAATTTAAGTTAATGAGATGATAAAGCTGGAATCGTCACTTCCCAAATGGTTAAAATTTGATGATAAGAAGTGCCATTTAACATTATCTGATATGCTTCAATTTCTTCATAGGAGTAATTAGCATTTATTAATTTGACGTTTTCAAAATCTTAAGATCCTTTTCTAGAAAAATCAAGGAGGATTTCCTGTCATGGAGCCATTTAGTGCAGATGGCTGAAAATCATTCCAAATCCTGATGTGGATAGAATTCAATTCATCACGGGAATAATTTAATTATTTTTCCAAAGGAGCTAATACATATCTGTGGTCCCCAAGAATAGATTTTTATTCTGCTGTCCTACAGAATCAACCACACACGAATCCTAATCTCTAATTATTCCATAATATTGACCATAAAAACTATATCACCACTCCAAAGTTACAATAAGCAGCCAGTACTAACCTTCAGTAGTTCGGGCAAAAGCAGCAAACATTCTCTGAGGCACTTGTCAAGGAAAAAGTCATGGTGCTGAATAACCTGCTTCAGAAAGAACCTTGTAAGACGCAGCCAGAGATACATGCTAGCAGAAAGGGCTTTATCTATCAAAATCCTATAAAATAACGTCTTCAATCCAAAAGCTGAAACAGGAGGGGAGAAAAAAAAAAACTGTAAAGTGAAGACTAGACCTCGTCTATACTCTTGGCTGTTTGAAGTCTATTGTGCATCACATGCCAATTCGGTTCAAGAACCTGAAGAGAACAAATACTCTTTAGTCAAAGGCTTTGAACCGGTAAAACTTTAAGAGCAAACCGTATCCAGGAAAGCCCTACATACGATGAACTCCAAATCTTATTTATCAACAGATATAACGTCACCTCTTTCTCAAAAGGAGAGATTACATAAACTGGCAGTTCATGCATGCCCAGTGTCACATTCAACTTTTGGAAAATCTCACTATTTTCAAGCGTCTACTAACATATATCCATGCTGTATCATGCTCTCTCTTATTCAACACGCATGTTATTATGTTCACTTCTAAATTTTTTAGCAGCGGCAGAATAAAAGCAATCTCAAGAAGAACAAATAAATAAAAAGTGCAAAAATTAAACGCACCTCAAATGTTAGATAGTGTAGAAGGCTGTTAATAAATTTAAGCATGCTGCGACAGAGCAATGATGACCTGGAAATAGCAGTTCCACGCATTTTGAGGCTACGAATTCCCTGCATATGTAATGTCAATAAACTAGAAGAAAGAAAAACACAAGCATAAAGTGACCTTAAAAATACACAATTGAAAGAGCTTCTAGCCCATACTTGATGCACTTGCCATGCCCCGCAAAGCTGCCGATCCACATGTTTGCAGTGGAAAAGAAAGCGGAAAATCAAGTGGTACTTAGCCAGGGCTTTTCTAGATATAACTATTGACAATGGCCATCGAACCTGGAAAAAAAAAATGAAACGCATATATGTGAATAATATAGGAAAAACAAATCATGGACAATCACCAAGTATTGTTTTTCTAATCAAAATACACACACATGTAGACAAGATAGAAAAAGAAAGTCCATTGCAAACAGACCTTGTAACTCAAAGAAAATGTCTCAAGGCCGTTTACGTTCACTGGTTCCTCTAGATCATTACCATCGGGAACAGTTCTGTTGTTTTCAATGTCTAGTGTCCCAAGTCTTTTAAGCAAAGAAGATGTTTCCTAAAAACAGAAAGATAAATACGAAACTAACGAAATTATGAACATAAACCATTTACAAACAGAAGAGTAGGCCATTTACCACACAACATGTTAAGTCCTCGTGACAGGGATCAGCTGCAGCTGCTGTTGTACGCAATGCAAGGTCTAGCAGAGACTTCAGCCAAAAAGTCAGTCAATCAAGCATCTTATTTACTTCTTATTAATGGACAGAAATTTTTAAGTGAGGGACACCTGAGGAGAAAGAACCAAACCTGCAGCTTCTCCACAGAAATGTCGTCAAGCTTTTTTGTAAGTTCATCCCTGGCAATATCCATAAAATGAACTAAGAAATCACCCTGCAATACATATCACCAGTTAAGTATCTGACTCATAAGAATAATAACCCTATCCAACAATTTGCAATTTCATTAAAAAAGGAAACATAGGTAGGTTCCAGTTTGTTGATAATGCATCATAGTCTAGTTGATATATATTCTTCAGTCTAGTGTTGATGAAAAGAGCATACCTGATCGAGAAGAAGGTAATGCTTTATAGATCGCAGCTTTCCCATAAGATCATACTACAACAAAAACAGCATGATGATCATAGGAAAATAGTCAGTGATATAAAATGCCATTATGTTAATACCATATGACCACAATTATCTGGGAAAACTAGAAAACCATAAAGATAGACGGGAAAGAATTTAAGGAAATAACCTGAAGCTCACCTTCTCTTTGATGAGATTTAGGAGCTCACTGCTGGCAAAGTCATAAGCAGATTTTATGCACTCAAGATAATGATGGTTGGTGCCAAAGCTCATTAATTTTGAATTTTCTGATACAGGGACCTATCAATAAGCATGACGTTCAGTAAATAATATGAACTGATATAAGAACATGGCACAACACCCCACCAAAACAAACAAAACAAAGCTGCAATGGATACACAATGGAACCTGAACGTGATGCCCGCATTCTCTCATGACGTTTAGATATTTTCCCGTCGTCAAAATTGTCCCAGCTATATTTGCAAGGAAGCTAGGTATTCCATCCTTAAGACTGTAGCGCTGTCTCCAATACTTGGCATCATAATCTTGAGTCAGGCTCTCCTGTAAGATCCTAAAACTGTAAGCACCGAAAGACACTTTGAAGTGGATTGAAGACAAGTTACCTTTTGAAGAGTTTTGTTCTCAGCAATGAAAAATTCACCGTAAGGATCATCGATTACCCCATCATAAACCCACCTGAAAATTTTTGTTTTTCCATACAAGCGAATAAGACCCATCAATATGAAGTGTAAAATAATACAAAAGATGATAGTAGAAAATGGTCAAAGTCAAGAATTCCCAAACAAAAGAAACAACACAAAGCATAATGGTTTCAATGAGCAATATGATATTGTTAAAATGCTATTCCAAGTGACTTTTGTATCGATATAGTAGTCCTTTAGCCCAAATCTCCATGAACACAAAGGTTGATTATTTCAACGTACTTTCCAGAAAAGATAATGTACAATATGTCAGGTATCATTCAGCGTATTCAAACTCTACTATGAAAGTAAAGGCACACACTTCTAATCCAAAAATTTGAGAGAACTTGCAAAGGGCACAACAAAAGTTGACAGTACGCTTGTTACATGTACCTCTCTAATATGCTAAGGTATGCACTGCTTGCACATTGTGCCATCTTTTCTAGCAACGACCTCACAGCGTTATCACCAGCCATGGCCTTGGCCTGAATATTGTAAGCTTAAATTAGTTAGAAGAAACAATAAAACGATAAAAAGTTGTTCTTAAGAAAAAGCGGGGGCAAATATAGCAACCATCTTTTTTTAATAGAAGAAACAGGACGTATTGACTATCAAAAAAGAGTACATAAAAGGGAAGGAAGAGAATTCCTCAAAAAAACTAACAAAAAACCGGAGAAGAGCTATAAAAAGGGAGCCCAACCCCTAAATAAGCCCAAGAAAATTGTACTGCCGACCTCTCTATCAATGTACCCACAAGGAAACCCAGCATTTAATTTTATCCCACACACTACTGAGCTACCTTCCTTATCATCGTCAAAATCCTACGATATTTTTCTAACCAAATATCCCAAAAAAACCTGCTAAAATGGAAAATTTCCACAAATTTTTCCCTAGGACTAAAATGAGATGGAGAGAAAGCACGAAAAAAATCCCTGCAAGTCCTACGAGTAACCCAAAAAAAAAAAATGAATCCGCTTAACATTACAATTGAATGTAGCCACTATCAAAAAAAAAAAAAAAAAAAAAAAAAAAACCTTGAATGTAGAATTTAACCTGGCTCTGCAATAGATTAAGAACTTCAGAGCCTACAAAATTGTTAGCGGAAGCCTTCTGTATGACAGCGGATAACGCTTGCATCGACCCCATCATTGGCTGAAACACACAGTGGAGAATCCCTTAGTAAACGACCCATAAATGCAAAAACATGTATAAGACAAGCTCAAACCTGGCAGTAAAACCACAACCCTTGCAAGGAGAGTCTTCCAAGTCGAAACTGGTGTTCAAGCTGTGCCACCATGGCCTGGTAATCCTAGAATCAAAATTAAAAGAGACAACCATTCAATGAGGTAAGAAATAGTAACTAAATCAGCAAAGTCGCTTAATCAGAAGTCATCCATGTGATAAGTAATTAAGTAAAATACCAACTAAAACATCAGATTGTATTAGAATTCCTCATGAGAACTCTGTTTTGACTCTTTTTTTCTGCGTAACTTTGATCTAAAGGAAACAATTGCTTAATAGAAGCATCAAGTTCAAACCTACACTAGTTGTTGCTAATAATTAACAAAATCTACATCTTAAACTTCAGACGGACTGCAGTAAAACACAACAAAATATTACATAAAATAAACATATACCAAACCTAATGAAAGACAAATACAAAATAGCTTGCAAGAAAAGATAACTTACTAGAAGTAGTGCCCTAAGGGCAGCAGCAAAGGCGTGGTTGACTAAGCCATTATTGAATTGTGACCTTGATTCAACAAATTGGTTGATCAACATGAAGCTCTCACACAATGGAAACATCCTCTTTGCCAATTCCTGAAGTAGTATGTTTTAATCAGCTCAAACAACTTCAAAAATCTGAACTCAGTTCTCAAGTAAGAGGATAAAAAATTCAATATTTCCTCGCCTCTATAAGCATAATCATCCATATTATTCGCTCTACTTACTGTAGTGAAATTATCTAACAAAGCCATAGGCTCTCAAATCCTCGGAATCTAACAATTTCACTATAAAAGCAGAGTTGAATTAAGAGATATGTTTTTCCCACTTTTTTTTGTTAGTGCATCTTACTTAGACAGCAACCATTTCGTCCAACAATTGCAACAAAAAACAGATAAGATAACATTTTCAAAGTCTACAGCAATTCAAAAATTCTACTAAGCCTAACCTGAAGGGCTAAATCCATGGATGCATCAACCTGGAAGCTAAGCTTATCCTCCTTTCCACGAACCCTTTTGATGGAAATGTAACGTCCTTCAATCCCAACCAGTACTGACAACAAGTCATCAATGACAATAAGTTCCTGCATACCCAAATACACGCAATTAAAAAAAAAAAAAAAAAAAAAAGAAGAAGAAGAAGCAATTTCACTTCTTTATTAGATTACAAACTTGGAAATTCTGAAAACTATTGAACTTCGCCTCTTAATTATGGAGACTAATTACCTGCACTGCAGCACTGTAACAGCCAATGGCTGTTTCCGATCCTAGACTGCAACAAATTGAAAAGACAAAAATGAAAAAAATAAATAAATAAATCAATTTTCGAATTTCCTAAATTCATCTTCCCCCTCTTTTTTGCACTTATCAAAACATTATTCTCAAGAAAAATTCTTCCTTGACGAATCCTCGAAAAGAAATGTGGAGAATTGCTCTGATAGATACCTAAGAGAATCAATGGAGAGGCCCTTCGTATCGGCGAAACGGGACGACTTTTTGGTCTCCTGAATCAAGAAAAAAAAAAACGAATCGAAATTCACAGAACTCGCAATGCAAGGAAATCGACAAAGCAGCAGTAGAAGAGTAAAGAAAGAAAGGAAGTGAAAAGGAAAAATTGAGACCTGGTGAAATCGGCCGGTGAGGAAAGGTCTCTCGGAGTTCCAACGAGGAGTCACAGGGCACGATATTGTGGACGAAGAATTCTCCATATCGGAGACTTGGAGTGACTGACAGCGGGCGAGAAAGAAAAGTAGTCGAATCGATCGATGAGAACTGAGAATCAACACAGCCTAATTTTCCTTCTCTTTTTTCTTTTCTTTTCTGATGAAACAAACAAACAATTGACAAAACGAGGAAAAGAGGAAAAGAGAGCGAAAATGATTTTGGGTTTTTTGAACTTTTGAATATTTCTAGAGGTTTTCTGGATATTTTCCTGACCATAACATGCTGCGCGCCGTATGGTACTCACAAAATGGATGGAGGAAGGATTAATTATTAAAAGGAGAATTCACTTTTATAGACCTAATTTTTATTCATGCTCTGAAAATGAAAAATTTTCATGCCATAAACTACAGATGCCACCAAATAAATTAAGGGATTATTAGTTTTATATGTTTTAGAAATGTCCCAATAGAAACCTCTTATATGTTTTGTTGGGACTTTGACAGAATATTTCAAAAAGCTTCCACATAATGTTCTAACGGGATATTTTTAAACGTGTCGTTAGGACATCTCTTTCTATCATCCATATGTCTCGCTAAGATATTTCCTCGTATCTTAATGAGAAATTCTAAAAACCTCTTTTGTGTCTTGTTGGGACATTTCAACATAGATATACTTAAAAAAGAAAGAAAAAAAAAAACTCAACAAGCATTGGGAAACTACATGCCAATACTCTTTTATTTATGTCAAATACATACATGAATAACCCAGTGAATGAAAATTAACGCCAAGTATGGTAGCCTAACTTTTTATGATATTGTGTTTGAGGAGTGTGGTTTGAACTCAAACTTATGGTTTAAATACTATAACAATTGAGAGTTTTATATTATAACTTACTTTTCTTGACATTATAGTATGCAAGAGCTTTACACTATAGCAAATAAAAGTTTTAATTTGAACTGAGGTAGCCAAACACGCTACCAGTCATAACATAACAATAGGTTTTAAAAAACCAAATCTAACAAATCTGTTCTTTTAAAAAAAATATTTTTCTTGTTGGAAGCTTTATTATTCATGAAACGGCCAACATTCGTCTTAATTAACTGCTCTTAGATGAGATGAGCAATCTACTTTATTTACAAAACTACAAAATCTCTTTGCTTACCTCTGATAACCATAGGTTTGGACGATGAGTTGTTGATCAATTTCTACTGAGCATCAGAGAAAGATTAATTGCTCATTTTATTAGATCTGTAATTTTCTTTTTTCCTTTTTTTTGTGGTATGATTTATGTATAAGATTTTTGTTATATACATCAGAGAGGATAAAGAAGACAGGAAGACGATGGATTTTAGTTTGGGGAAAATTTCATAAATACGTTTTGAAAAATATTTAATAAATATTATATATGTTTAAGTGTAGCACAACTTAAACAAGTAATATAAATGATAGTATATAAATAATAGTATGATATAATTTTTTTTGTGGTATGAATAAACATATTTCTGATGGATATTTTTGCGCCGTAGGTCTTCAAACTTTAAAATTGTTGGCATATTTTTTTAGTTTAGGGACTAAACATAATAAAAGTCTTAACATATGGACTATTTATAAAAATAAAAAAAAAAGAATAGTTTACGTATCTTTTATAAGACAAAGTTAACCATTTTCATCTAAAACTTAATAAAAAGATTATTTATGAGACAATTTTTTAAATTCATGGACTATTTATGACAAAAATTAATGACAATAACTAATTTTAGAAAGAGAAAAAATTCAAGAACTATCTATGAATTTGTTCCTTCTTTTTTAATTTTTTGTTTCAAGATTATTTATTTTAAAATAACAGTGGGTCCTACAATGTCCGAATTAGCATGCCAATAGGTTGTTAGTCCCAGACGGTTGCCGGTCAACAAAAAAAAAAAAGCTGCCCTTGGATGCCCTCCACAAAAGCTAACCATTAGATCTTATTTATATGATATATTTTCCATAGAAAAACTTTTTTTTTTTCTGACCGGGCTATGGCCCGGCCCTCTTAGTGAGGTAGGCTTCACCCGATGGATCCCACTGTAAGACTCACCGAGTGGGACCCACCCCACCAAAAGGGCCAGGCTATAGCCCGATCGAGATGTATAATACTCCCATTTTTCGTATCATAAGTTTAGGTGGTTTAGAACATTGAGTGGAATGGATGGAGTCATACATTTGTGGAATTACAGAAAAGCCCTAATTATTATCAATTGATACCATTTTAATCCCGCATCTCAAGAAATTTTGTTGGATCATCAGTCACTATTTTATAAACTTTTCCTATTATTTTGGGTTGCTGATGGTAAGTCAAAATTTTTGCCTACTCGTAAAATATTTTAGACCTTTCGCTATGTTTGAACATTTTGTAAGATTTATGTCATTTGCATCCTTCACTTAAAAAAACAAAACAAAACAAAAAAAGCAAAAAAAAAAAACAAAAAAAACCAAAAACAAAAAAAAGGGCGAGCATCTTTGTCCCAAGCACAAGACAAAAGCTCTTTAGTTGATCATTCCGCTCTCGTCAAAATGGTTGATCGGGGTTTCATCTCATCCGTGTTAGCTTGTGTGGTTTAATAAATTTTTGGGATTTATATGAAATCGTCATATAGAGCCAGAACCTTTTTTTTTTCTTTGAAGGCACTATATGATATGAATACATTATATATTTTAATAATCTAGGAGGAGCATAATTATAATTTTTTTACTCGATTTAATATTTTATAAGAATTAGAGGTTTAAAATTTTAAAATTTATGTGGGACACAATCATATTTTATAAGACATTTAAGTCTAAAACTTAATTTTTTTAAAAAAAAATTAAGTGGGGACATAAATGATATTAAAAAAAATGGGCATAAAACTTTAATTTTTGAAAGTTTAAGCAGGGGAACGTGTCGCTGGTTTGGTCATAATATCAATCATTTAAGCAAGTTTGTAATCTATTCACATCTCAACCGTTCTTTCATGGATTCCATTCTTTGAAATGACTCTTCCTAATCTTTCTTTCTTTGGTCGAAAAAATGTTTTTGGCCAAAGGAACCAACTTTGCGTCGGCACCAACTGATATACGATGAGATAGAATAGTAAAGAGACATGAAAGAATTGAGCCAAGATAAAGAAGATAAATCACTACAGAAATAGAAGTAAAAACGTTAGAGAGAGAAAAGAAAGGACTTAGAGCGAGAAGAAAAAAATCAAGAGGAAAAAGAAAACCACTAATATCAACATTATAATGGGTTTAAAAGTGAATGACAAATTTTTTTGGCCTTTTTTTAAAAAAATAACAAAAGTTTTGTTAAATTAGAAAAAAATTAAAATGGTTAATCAGTGGTGGATTAATTTGTGAGTCATCACTAATTAACTCTGTGGTTTGTCATTATGGATATGAATCAATGAGTAATTAATATAGATCAATAATTTACCAGTCTCTCGGTAATAGATCTTTGAAATGCCAGTGATAGACTGTATATCAGTCTTAAACCATTAGTATATCAGCGAAAAACGACAATTTAGCTGAAAAAGAAAATTCAGAAACTAATTAATAAAATGAGATATTTATGACAAGGGTGTTCACGGTTCGGTTACCGTCGGTTTTGATCGGTTCAATTACCGAACAGTAACTTTCAATTTTTAGAATTGTAAAACCGAAACCGCACCGCATACCAAGAGTATTCGGTCGGTTAACCGACCGTTCATGGTCGGTTCCATTGTTGGTTCGGTTTTCAACAGATGGTAATCTAATGGTATACAAGAAGCGTACTATCAATTTACCACATTTTATTCTATTTTTTTGTTAAAGAATTGCTAAAATAGTATAATGTATTGTTTATTATTAGGTTCTTTTTGAAATGGTGCAAAACCCTGACAATACCTTGTCTCATATAACATGTTATTTTACATCACAACAGCAATGGAGTTTGTCCCTGTAAAAAACCAGGAAATGAACCGAAAATAGCCTATATGAAAAATTATTAACAATGAAGGGTCCAGAAATGAAGTCGTAAATGGCTTAATTAAGATCTGGAAGATCTGCTGTATGTTTCATCTTAGGAAGAATAACTAAAATACCAGAAGAACATGAGCCAGTTTGAATGGGGAAGCCCACGTTGGTACTTTCACATTTAAGGTGTATCAACAAATATATTACAAAGATTATCAGCATAAAAGCTGTCTACTGCTGAAAGATGACACGAAATAAAAGTATTTGCCCCGCACAATATAATTCAAACCGAAAGCCTTACCACGTCATGACACAGTTCTAAAGTACATTATTGAGAATTTACAGTTCTAGATGCTACTCTCTTATTTCTCAACAAGTACCATACACATTACATTTACATGCAGAATGGACAAAAGACCTGTTCTCATCCTTAGAATTAGGCAAGTTTGACCGCACAGTAGAATTTGGTACTGGAATCATCTTGCTCTTAGAAATTCCATATATTGTATGGCCACAAATTGCTCCAAGCTTCCTTCTTTGAGTGATAACAAGCATGTAATAAGGTCCTAAAAATCTCACAAAGCCTAGAACCAGAAAATAACACATTTAGTCCAACGTTGGGGGAAGGGAAAACATATGTACAGGTTTGAAACAAGCAACAGATCGTACCAATGATTCCATAACAAACAGTAAAAAGTTTTAAGTCCAAAAAAATACTATAACCGAACCAAAATAGGCTAAAAAAATATTATTTAGCTTTAGAGTAAAATAGGCATTCGGTTCGGTTCGGTTCGGTTAACCGAACCAAAATATTCAAACGAAAACCGGACCGTCCACTACCGGACGGTTCGGTTAACCGAACCGAACCTGTTTGGTTTTCATGAAACCGATTTTTTCGGTCTTTTCTCGTGCGGTTCTTCGGACGGTTTTGGTCGGTTCGGTTTTTCGGCTTTTTTGTACAGTCCTAATTTATGCGTACGGTCATCTTTTTGAAAAATGGATCGACTTTTACCATTTGCCTAAAAGCCTTTACACTATATGACACTCACAAGAATCAATATAAAAGTAAACTTATCCAAAAAAAAAAAAAAAGTAGATTGTAACATTTTTTTAAAGAGTTTTTTCCATAGTATATTTCAATTCATAGTCAAAAAAATGTGGCATATATATATGTAAAGCTACCTGAAACAGGCTATCCACCTAACTTTTCCTATTACCGTTTATTTAGACCATTCTCTGAATTGAAATTAGAATCCTTTCAAAAATAAAAATAAAAAATTGAATTACTAACATATTTACAAAAATAAAAAAAAATAACAAGATAAAATTAATTTCAAAATAATCTTAGCAGATAAATATAACATTAATTAAAAGCTAAATAATAAAGATTAAATAGATCTATAATTCAAGTTCAAAATATCTTTATATATTCAATAAAAAGATTTTCAATATAAATCCTAATATATAAATGAATAATTAATTTTATATAATCTTGAAACATAAATATAAACTTAACTTAAAATTAAACAGAAAAAATAAATTAATCCAAATGCATTATATAATTCACAGTTGGTCAAAGTCAGAGATAAGCTTACTAGATTCAAATTTATACATTTCAAATAAAATTTATTTCATTCCTTATCTCATATTCCACAACCCAAATTTAATCACACGATATAATAACAAGATTAAAAATTATTTTTTTTCCTAATTTGCCAACCGAATTTTTGTGGACAAAATCCTAACAAAATGGTTAACTCACATCTCGATCGTATTATCCAAATTAGAAAAAGGTATAGTCCTTTTATTATTTTAGGATTTATGATTAGGATTATCCGGAAGAGTTTCTTTTTTTTTTGTCAAACTTTTTAAGATATAGTTATGAATTTTAAATTTTGTTTCCTAGTAGTATTAGTCATACGATTGCTACCTATAAATAGGCTTTGAGCTTGGCTTCAAACACCATCTCCAAATTTGTTTTTATTTGTTTTTTATTTTTTTATAGGTTGGAGATAGCGGAAAGTTTGAGAGTGTTTAGAAGGGTAGTAGGAACTTTTGGTTAGAACCACTTTTATTGTAGTATGTGAAAACTTTACACTGTAGCAACTTTTTGTTGTTACTGTAGCATGTGAGAGAGAGCTTTACACTGTTTATAACTGAGTTTGATTCCCACCATCAGCCAAATAGCCAAGGAATCTGAACTGGAAGAAAGGAATTTAGGAAACTGTATTCCTCTTTTTGGTTTTTGCTGGTTTGGTTTCTTTTGTTTTCGATAACCGATTACCAAACCAAACTATTGACACTGGTTCAGCCTTACCATTATGATGATAAACCAAATACCCAGTTTCTTAGGCTTCAGACTCCGCGTCGGTTTCCTCTTAATTGATCATTCTTCCAGATTGATACGGCCTACGAACTTGCGAATACAAGGGACAAAAAGGTAGATAATTAATTTATAGTTTTCCCTTCTTTTGTGCAATTTGCAGGTGATCCTTCTATTACATATCTGCAAGCAAAGACTGATTTGTTGTTATTATTAGGAGATTTTTTCGGTTTGCTAGTAAAAAAGTAATTTATGATTTAGCTGTCAAATCTGTTAAAAATATGATTTGACAGGATTTAATGATTTGAAAACATGCACCATCAATAGGTGTGCCGGCTAAAGAAAAGCCCTAATTAGGAGATGATTAAGGAAGTATCATTATTTTTGTCAAAAAAAAAGTATTTTTAATTTTTTTAGAGGATGTTTGGTTAAAGATGGTTCATACTACAAACTCAGTTGTGAACAATGTAAAGCTTTCACATGCTACAATAAAAAGAAAAAACTTACTACAATATAAAACTCTCACATACTATAATAAAAACAGTTATCACTAATATTTCTCGCCGTTAGCCAAACACCCTATAGTTTCTTAGGATCATTATTGTCCTTGTTAATAAATAACCAGAGAATTTTAAAATTCTTGTGGACCTTTGTCTGGGGTCAAAGGTCAACCTTGTTAAGCACCAGTAAGCATGGCTATTTTTTGGAAGTGCTTTTTCCTTTAAATGTCATACTAGAATGAATTTGCAACAAATTAAGAAAAACAAGGGGAGTAATATGAAAAGAACTTAAAAAGAAAGAACACAAAAAAGACGAGAAACTGCAGACCGGGATTCACAAACGAGGTCGCTTTCTGTTTGATTCGGGGGCATTTATGAGGTCTTCACCATCACAACCCGACTCACCCGAGTCGGATTGTCATGGAATAGTCACTTTCATCGGTACATCGTAAGCAATTCTTTTTCCAATATAGTTTTGCATACTAGCCTATCAATGACATTAGAACGTATGTAGTTTTCACATTATGTTTGCAAAAGTTGTTTGTTTGTTTGTTTTTTGACTGAGTTTTTGCAAGAATTGGTCAAAAACTTGCCCTCTCATGCTAATTATGAACTTCTAGTTTTGTAGACAATAAAAGCCAACAGCAGAGGGATTGTGAAGCTATATACTGGACAGTGGAGAATAGGATTCATATCATAAGCTTTCACAAGTGCCCTGCAATTCTGTAACAAAAATAAAAAAGCAAAACGTTAGATAAAGTGAAAAAAAAAAGTGAAACCAAATAGGAAAAAAATGCAAACTATGCTTGCACGCTTTGCTTCTTCCACTACAACCAACATTGTCAAGAGTGCAAAATGCTACCACATTTTGTAACTTTGTTGTGTTAAAAGATCTTTTCGCAATAAACATTTTGCCTAGTGCAATTGAAAGATTCACAGCCATGTCAATTTTAACAGAAAATTGACCAGAAGGTGAAACTAATAAGCTTTACATCCTGTGCTGCATAAGTCCTACTGAAACTTCTAAGAAGATGATAGGTGCTAATAAATAAAAAATAAAATCTATTATATATAGTGCTCTATTGATTCTTGCACGAAATGATACACCAAAGAACTACTCAGTAAAAGAACCGCATTAGTTGATGAAATCTTACCATAAAGTGCTTCCAACAGATTGCCAAGCAAACCACCAAAAGAACTTTCCGAGTCCACCGCATTCCAATACAAGAATTTGATATTTCCTCGTGGTTATTATCGTCTTCTTTCTTTCCTGTAACTGACAGAAAATGTTCCCGATATACGCTTTTTTCAGCAGCCAGAAAGCCGGCAACCAATATAGAAGGCATTACCACATAGAAAACATGGGGAAGAACAACCACCATTATATCTGGAAATCCAAGATATTCATGTTTTTGACTTTCATTGAAAGATCTAACAGCCCAGCCCATATAAGTCATGTATCCTGTCTCCTCGCCATCGGTGAAAACTTTTCCAATAAACCATGGGAATGATATGAGGTAAAATAAGTATCCCAACATACCAAACCATACCGTGGGAGCCTTGCAAAGTTCCTGCAGAATCCATCCTATAAAATTTTTTAGGCTCTTATGAGCCACAAAATCCTTATAAGTGAACCGCTTATTTGAGAAAATCAACAAAGCTTTCGGAATAATAAGAATGGAGAGAATAAAATACAGAGCAGACCACAATATGGGGTAATATAGGGCTGCCCATTGACAACCCATGACTAAAAACTCCATCCACGTCCATGAGACCTTCGCATTAAGACCGTTGATAGAAAAGGGCCTCAGATCAGTCAAAGTTGACCTTCCCATGAAATCAAGTGCTTCTATCTGCAACCAATATCTATCAGGGGCCGGGTCCTCAAAGGCTCCATAGTTCCATGGAGCAACATAAAGATCCCCCCTCGAGTTGTTTTCTTCAATCTTGCCCATTGGGGCCTCAACTACCAGATTAAGATTTCCAGGTCTCGAATCATAGATCTTAGCTATAACTGAGACTATAGGAGAAACAGAAAATACCAGAGCTCTAATTGTTTTGTAAGAATAAGGGATCATAACTTGGCATTCATATTTGTGATGCGACGAGGATGTTGACATGAAACGTGAATCCAAAGGAAACATGGGCAAGATAATAGTTTTCTTGCCTCCCAACTTGAAATCAATATCTACATAAGAAACATGACCTGTATCAATGGCCAAAATTCGCATGGCTCTACTCTTCCTCCAGTCACCCATCTCCCACTCCCAAAATTCTTTTATCGGTGCGGCTCCAATTGAACAATTTACAATATCATCATAAGACACTTCATGTGTATTAAACTGGAAAAACTTCTGTAAGGATGAAAAACTATGACCACCCAATTGGTGATGACGCTTCAAATTTTTGCCGAACTTTGTATGAAGATGTCCACATAGATAAGCTGATAAGGAATGATTGAGGAATACATCTTTTAGGCTCTTCCCAGAATATGAGGCTGTCGAGAATGAAAGAGGAAAATGCCCAAAGGCAATCTTGGTAATGGGTTTTGTTGATTGAGAATCCCATTGAGAAAGCTCCATGTCTAGTTCATCTAATAGTTGATCTGTCGGATGTCCGAAAAGATTAGTCGGACCTCGCAAACCAACAGACATTGTACTGTCAACTCCAACGAAGAGATGTTTGTGCTCAGCAGTCTGGAAGATGGAGAGAAAACATGTAAAGTTGAGGAAATGCTAAAATCAATTATAACATATATCATAATCAATTGCACTGCTATATAACATATGCATAAATGCATCTACTTCTATAGACAGCTTAGATAACGTGAGGTAGAACATTTATGGTTCCAAGTGATCTTTCTCCAAAGTGAAAAGAACTTGGTCCACCACACTGTCTTGTGGTCAGTTAGAAACGAACTTACTGCTGATTTCAAAATTGAGGCCAAATACTTTGTAAATAGTTGAACCATCTTATTGAATAGTGTTTAATCAAGACATTGTACCAAAAAATCAGCTTCTGAGATTCCCTAGAATCCCAAACTAATTCTTATGGTACATGTTAGACCCAATGTACCATGCATATGCGCAAACAAAACTTTAGCAATTATAGATATTTCACACACATCTTCTCAACCTTCCCTAAAAGCAAAAAACTCAATATGCTCAACATTGGCGATTACAAATAAACCAGCTCTGGTCAGATAACTCACGCGAAGAGTGACACTGTTGATACTTGTGCTTCTGCCCAACTGTCCATTGATGCTATACTTTGAAAAGTAATCCAAAGAACCACCAACCACCGGCACGCCAAAGTTATCATGATTTCCTCTTAGGTCGAAAAAGATGCTTTTGTCAAGTCCACTCCTTTTCACA
The DNA here is from genome assembly GCA_025403435.1 of Artocarpus heterophyllus. Classification (NCBI taxonomy): domain Eukaryota; kingdom Viridiplantae; phylum Streptophyta; class Magnoliopsida; order Rosales; family Moraceae; genus Artocarpus; species Artocarpus heterophyllus. Next base: position 18,869,773 of record CM046337.1, read on the forward strand.
ACATCCTCCATTACATTCTGGTATTCCAGCCACTCCTCTTCATTTAGCTTCATTGTCAATAAATCCTTGCTCTTCCCATCTAAGAACAACATGAAGTTATAGAACGTTGGATAAAAACCTCACAATTCAGTTCCATTTTAAACTTAATGTGTGCATATGGCTTCAAGTTAAACAAAGAAAAATCATTAACTTATTGCAAACAGTAGAGTATATTGATATAAAAGAAAATGGCTTTGATTGTTACTCTTCAAGGAGTTAGTAGTTTCTCTTCCAGAATAACAGAATGCAATGCAAGATAAATGCTTGGATGAACAATGAAGGCTCTCACTTCTGCTTTTGCATATAAAGCCCTCAACTTTTGTTCAGTTGACAAGTACATAAAAAGCCATAAATTCTCCAAAAAAGAGAGATAAGACAAAATAACAAGCCAACTCAATTAACAAAACAAAATTGAACAGACAAAATAACAAGACATGATTAAAGCCTTCACTAGTTCACAAAACTAAGCACTAATAATCCCAAACATGAAGCATTTATGATATTAAAGATACCCAATAAGCCATTATTCAAAAGAATGTCATATAATTAATTGTTGACTCACAAAAGCTAATAATTATCCCCAACGAAAGGAAAAGGAAGGCAAGAAAAAAAGTGCAAGTTAGGGGGAAAGACCTGTGAGATCACCGGTGATGAGAACGAGAGATGGGTTGATCATGGAAAGAGCGGGGCCCACAAATTCTTTGAATTGGAGAGCTCTTTCTGGGTGGTGAACGCTGAAATGGAGATCGGAGAGCTGAACCACCCACACCACCGAATCTGGGCCTCCCTTGACATCTATGATTCTCCTGTTCCTGTTGTTGGGTTTCGATTCTTCTTCTCCTCGCACTCGCTGATCGGCTGTTGTTTCATTTGCGCTTGCATGTGAAAATGAAAAAAGGACTAGCATCAGAGTCAAAGTTTCCAATTTTCCCATCTCTGAAACTGCCCTTCTTTTCCAGTAGACTGCTCTGCTTTTTTACACGAGGAAAACTATTACTTACAATTTTCGGCGTTGCTTATAGTTTTTGTTTTGGGCGATTGACATCTATGTCCTTCAACTATTCAGCAGTAGATAATTTGGCCTCTGTTCTTTTAATCTTGCCAAAACAATTCATGAATTCTTTAAACATTCGCACGCATTTAAAGCAATAATTCTAAAAACATTACTTGCATTATCCTTAAAAAATTCTCATCTTTCAAGATAAAACTATCTTGAAGACATTACTAAACTGGCCTAAACTCTTCCGTCATATTCTGTTACTTTTTTAACAGACGACCTCACATGCAATTCAGGTAACTAGATACTAAGGAGTATTTTGGTGAAAGGACAATATTTGGGTGAGAATTAAGGGCATTTTTATCTTTTCAAATGAAAAGACTGCCAATGATCGCGTGCGAAATTCTGTGAGAAAATTAACAGGAGTAGAGGGAAAGGTTTTAATAACTGCCAATATTAAAAACTTAGGGTTTGTTCCATCAAAGATTAAAATAACAAGGACCAAACTGTTACATATTGATGTGGTATTTCGCAATGTGAGTTAAAATCAAAACTTTTAATTTCTACAGGATAAAGTTTTCATTTGCTACAATGTCAAAAAAAAAATGTGCTATAATGTAAAACTCTCATATACTAGAATGTTTTCAACCATTAGTTCTAACAAATGCTTCCAAATACCCTATAAATAGTTTAAGGATCATTTGTGCCAATTACCATCTTATTTTTAAGAAATTTTATGATGGGTACAGTTTTTTATTAGGAAATTACCCAATAGAAATCAAAAGAATACCGAATGGTGGGTATCAGTTATTTAACCATCGGATCTATGGAATAAAAATTATTTTGATTAGATATAACGGTTTCATAACGTGCACTACTAGAGGGGTTCCTACTAAAGAAGTCCCTTTTTTAAAAGGAACCCCCCCCCCTCCCCCCCCCCCCCTCCTTTTTTTTTTATATTGTTGTTGCTGTTGTTGTTGTTTGCCTTTGGTACCAGCTTTATCCCTAAAGGGTTTAATATTTTGCTAGTCAAGAAGCGATTATTAGTACCATTCTATTTTCATATTATCTTTAGAAGAAATATTGGGTTCACCAATAAAATAGATTGAGCTTGACCCATTATGCTTGAAAGTTAGGTCCATTTTCATACAAATTGCCATGGATCTTATGCTTCACAATGCATTTAAATGTGTCTAAAGATATCAAAACAGGTTGGGCCTAACAAGTTAGTACAAGCATGGCACACTAAAAAGTAGACACATATGACATGGATGATTATTAAATAGGCCTAGCCTAGTACGTTTAGACAATGGGTCGGGCTTGACGTGACTTTTAGACACGAAGTATGTTAAGGGCACTGTACGCTAAAGGCACGGTATGAGCAAGAGAATGGCACGACACTATTACTCTTTAATAATGTACTTTTATAATTTTCTTAACAAAATTATATCTTATTTGAATTTTTCTATGCTTTATTTCGTCATAAGTTAAAATATTTTATTATGTTCAATACTTATTTTATTGTTTACTAAAATTTTGCTATTGGGCACAATAAGAGAATGATTGAAGCATGAGCATGCTAAAAGATATGAAATGAATATAAATGGGCCATGAGTCAAGCTTAACATCGTAAATTATAAACAGGCATGACCTAACATGATATAATAGATAAAAGTGTAGGCCGACCTATGCCATTTCCTGCCTAGGGCTTGTAAACGGGTCTAGACATGAGGAAAGGAGACCCAACCTGATCAGGCCTCTAGTCCCAAAGCCAACGAGTGTAGGGTAGGTAGCAAGCCGGCTTGGATTTTTTGTATAGGAATACTAAAAAAATAAGAAAAAAATATGCAGGCCAAAAGCCAAAGTTTCATTACACCAAAGAACTAGGCCTAACATGACCCTGAGTCTTGGGTGGAATCAAGTTGATGTTTAGGCCAAATATTCAGGCCTTTGATTATGTAACACTCATTATTTTAAACGAGTATTAATTATGTTAAATTTAATTATTAATGTACGAATTTAAATTTATAAAATTTATTTTTATCACAAATTTACAATAAGAAAAAAAATATGCAGGCCAAAAGCCAAATTTTCATCTACACCAAAGAACTAGGCCCAACATAGCCCTAAGTCTTGGGCGGAACCAAGTTGATGTTTGGGCCAAGTAGTCAAGCCTTTAGTTGTAGAACACCATTATTTTAAACGAGTATTAATTATGTTAAATTTAATTATTAATGTGTGAATTTGAATTTATAAAATTTATTTTTATCACAGATTTACCTTATGTTATTAAATCTACCTCATTTTAATTTTTCAAAATGTTACTACACGTATTTCTTAAATTACCAAAATACCCCTAAATTTCTATTTTTTTATAAAACTGCCATTTGGCATTATATGCACCCAAAGTCTCCGATGGAGACTTGTATCCACCCTCCTCCATGTCTTATTCCCCTCAAAATCCAACAACATCTTGTGAATCACAGGTGTTGATCTTTTCCCTTTCCCTTTCTTTTTATTCTCCCCTTTTTTTCTTTTCCTTTCATTTTCTTTCTTCTTTCTTCACTTCTTCTTCTTTCCTTTTCTTTGCTTTCTTCATCCTTTGTTCTTCTCCTTCACAAACAGCAGTCACTAGGCAGAGAAACCAAACAACTCAAACATCAAAACCCAATCACTTTCATGCCACAACACATTAAACCGAAGTTCCATTAACACATAGATCAAGGAAACTTAAAGATTTCAAGATCTAAACAACGCTTTTAGGCTAAAATTTATTAAGGTAAGGTTTTTAAAATTTAAAACTTAAATTTTGATTATGTTTTGAGTATGGAAATTTGTGGAAATGAATTTATATTGTTAAGAGATGATTTTATATTGTTTATACATTGTTTTTATGCTTAGAAAATTGTTAGAAAACTAAGATTTTGTAGAAAAGCTCAAAATTAGGAATATGGGTTCTCTATGAAAATTTTCCAAGAGAAAAACGACGTGTTGTTTTCCTTCTTTGTGAAGGAAACTACATGTTGTTTTCCTATAACCTACAGGCCGTTTTTTCCCAAAAATTGCACATCGTTTTCTCAAAACTACAAGTTATTTTTATCAAATAGAAAATAAATACAACCGAAATTCTACCCTCCCCAATACTTTAACTTGCAACCTTTTCGTCATTGATTAGACATGATACCACTCCATTGATCCTTTTACCTTTGCCAAGTTCTGTCACATCTATTTATAAATTATTAAACCGAACCAACCCAACCCGACTCGAATTTCAAACTTTTTATTTTAATTGTTTATTTTCCAAAATAATTTAATTTCATATTATTTTGTTTTAAAAACATTTTTTGAATATATTATATCAGAATATGGGTCAATTTTTTTGTTATTAAAATTGAATTTTGTATTTAAACTTATATGCATATTGTGAGCATATTATTTGTAAGGCACACTAATAAAATAAATCGACATACTTATGATACAACTAATTTAGTTAGATTTTAATCTTTCTATAAATTAAGGTCAATGGTGTATTTTGAGTATATATGGTGGTAGAAGCAATTTAGAAGTTATTTGTAGATGACTTTACCAAAGAAGTAGGGATTCAATTACTCAACTTTTATGCGGTTTTATTTAATTAAAATTGATTATTTGTTTTGGAAGATAATTTATACATTATTTTGTTAATGTTATTATATGTATATTAAGTGGAAACACAATACTCTAGACCCGTCGTATATTTGTATAGTGAGGTCAAAGTGCTTTGATATGTTTTATTACAATTTTGAGAAACATGTTTAAAAAATATGGTCTCTACATATATCCGTAAGGATTTAAGAGGATGGTGATACATGAAGAGGGTGGCGGTTACATCCTTAGGCACGTATACCCTAAAAGATAAATAGGGGGAGATGATGGCGCTCTCTTGGATCAAAAGTACCAAAACGTACTGTACATGAAACGTCTTTGTAAGGATCCAAAACTTGAGGTCCCTTCACCAACAACTCATGGTATGGTGTTTTAAGTTGTCAAGTGCGCCCTTCAGGGTTTCGTTGAATAGAGAGACACAACTCTTAATTTCTTTATGGATGTTGAAAAACATTGCTTAATTATGAATAATATTATATGATATAAAAACATGGTAACGTTATATGCAAAGCATCCACCGGTTATAAACATAATGGATTTTTATAAACTAAATAAATTGTGTTGGAAAAATAAGCTAACCATGCAGGTTTAATATTGTAAGCAATAAAAATAAAGGGTGAGTAACAGTTTCCCGACAAAACATGTTATCACTCATCCCCTATATTTTTATCTTTTTTGCATATATATAGTGTGAGGTGACAACGAGAAATAGTAAATGGAACTATGTAACTATGTTTAGTTGGAGCAAATCATTTGCTAAAAATGTTCTTCTTTATGACATAAGCATCCTAAGTTTCTTTTTGTTACGATATTAAGCTATCTTAAGGTTGAAATAATGTTGATGATGAGAGATTTATAAAATTAAATTAAATGTGCTATATTAGACTATTGTGTTACTTTTTTATATTTCTTTTTAAACATCCAAATTGTTTCAAGACGGGCAAATTTTTAGAAACTTTTAATATTTCATTTCATTTTCTTGTTTTTTATTTTATTTATTAAAAACTACTAATCCCCACTTAGGGGCGTTACGGATTGGGCCAAACATTGACACCTTTAAGTCCACTGGTCTATGGTGGCCCAATTTCTCAAGCCATCAACTTTCATAACTTACTTTAAAACTTTGCTTAAATAATCTTAAATATAGTTTGAGTTGTCAAAATTTTGGGGAATTTTTTTAATTATTTTAGTAGATAAGTAGAATCATAAAAACTTTAAGGTTATCACTTTGAAAATCCATTACTCCTTTAAAAGAAATAAATCACACACTTGAAATATATACATTCTCTCATAGTACATACTTATTTTTAAAATAAATACATAAGTAAATTACTACTTAAAATATACAATAGTGTTTTAGTATGCGCAAATACTAAGTTTAGTCTACTAGTGTGATCATAACAACATAGTAACTTAGGTTGATATTAAAACACTACATAATTTTCACAAGATGTGGAAATATAATAAACATTATGGCGGTATCTATACCCTCGCCACGACCACCACATGCCAAGTCAATTGGTCCATCTAACTCAAGGCTAAAGAATTGGTTTCTTCCCAGGATTTCCTATAGCATAAACAAACATAATTAGCTTTCGCTCAACAAGTACAAAGTTTCATTCTCACAAAACAATGTCAATGTATGACAAATTATGCGTATACAAATGATGCTTCATTATGAAGTCATTTACGTTCATGTGGGTCTTCTGTATACGTACCGATGCATACCACCATTGGGAAGTTAGGAGAGCGATCCAAAACTTAGAACCAACCACACCCATGGTTAACATATCATAATAGCCTCCATTGGGTCGGAGGTTGGTACGATACAACTTAACTTATGTTCTCCTTACCATCTTGTCATTTAGTGAACATGTGAATATATTCATGCCACATAAGCTCATACATAATCATATCATGATAGTAATTAAATCATGAACATTTTTCTTGAACATATATTTGTCATAGAAGAATAGAACCATGACATTTCATAAGTACCATAATCATACATACATTCACATCTATTAGTAAATACACTTGAACAATTTTAAAAATAATTCATGCTATAGGTGAGATTTACATTTACTTGGATTCCAAAAATAAATTGTAATCCTTTAACCTCTTCACCCAGCTAACAGTTGGTCTGACGTATTGATTAATCTGACACTCAACTGTTAGGATAACTACTTAGTGAATTTGTAAGCTCAAACTTATCTTCTTATTATTATGTAATTATTAATTTATCAATAATTAATTAACTTCGGGTTTGATTTATACATCTTAACTTACTATTAAGTAAGGTCCCAACTATTTTTAGTCACTAATAATCATTAATTTTCAATTAATGATTAATTTTTTTACCTTATCTACCTAATATAACCCACTAGATTACCTAGTGTAATCTTCTGCGTTTTTTGGAACTATTTTAGGCCTATTTAGGCTCTTGTAGAGTTCTACATTGACCTTGTCATCAAAAGTTTCTTATTCTCTCCTTGAAGTACTTAGGCTAATCTAAAACCATCTCAATGTTGAAATTACAATTCTATCCTTACCTTGAAAATCTTAACTTTGTACATTTTTTTTTACACCTAAGCTTTCATAAGGTGCTATACTTGATGCATAACTTAAAGTATAGCTCTAAATAATTTTGCATTGGTTATTTTCTTTCTTAATTCACTTTGAATTGCCCAAATTACTAGTTTACCCATAGTAATGGCGGTTCTTAAACTTTTGCAACTATTAGTTTTGCTTTCAAACTTTTCCAACTATCATAAATACAACTATGGGTATGAAATAAAACCATTCATTCAGCTCTTAAATTCACTTTTACAATCTTGACCCCTAAAAGAACAAAATGATCATTTTGCCCCTATAAGTAATATTCTTTACGTTTCTGTCCCTAAACTTTGGGAAACTTTTTAAAACGCTCCAGCTAGGGCCTAATCATGCTTTTATGTTGTCTCTAAAAATTTTTAGCCTTAAATCAAGACTTTAACCTGGACTTTTACTTATCTTTACTTTTTAACCCTGGTTTGACAATTTTTTTATTTGTCTTTTATATACTTGAAAATTGCATTCCAAATTCATTTCTTCACCAAACCTTCTTAAATTTTGGAACATGACTCCTTACATATCCTAATAACTACCACCAAAATAGTTTTTGAAATATCAGCTCCTAACTTAACTATTTAGGTTGTTTATTCTCAGGTCCATGTACTAATTTCCTGTTTTACAACCTAATTTCAAAAATTCACTATAAATTGTAAAAATATCATATCTAGGCATATGATAGCTCTTTAGAGAGCTTAAAATGTCTAGTTTCTAGATCTATAATTTATTCTCTAAAAATATGTATCCTAAAGTCCAAATATTGATTTTTTCCTCTGGTTTCTATGCTTAAGTAATTTTCTTTCCAGGTTTATTCCTAAACTTGTAAAATTCACTATAGATTGTTTACTTATCAGATTTGGACATATAATAGCTTGTTGGAAAGATAGTCTCGAGATATATAATTTATTTTTTAAGATTTTTTGTGTAACAAGTCCTGTAATATAATATTACAGTGGCTGGTTCTAGAGTAATCATGTGTTCTTAACACAATACAAACTTTATTAACCAAGTTCTATTGAAATCCCTAACTACATGAAAATTCATCTCCTACTAATTTGTTTTCAATTTAACAACCAACTTTTAATATGCCTCAATACAAAGCTACGTGTATATACATATATACATTAACCAAAATCTCTAGCATAAAGGCTACTAGATCCTTACCTAAAAATCAAAGGGTGAGATTCCACCTTTGTTTGTTCCTTGAGAGCCTTTGAGTCCCCGTTGTTCGCTAGCAATAACAATATTGAACCTTAATGCTAAAACCATAAACTTACATGAATTTATGCTAATGAAAATTCATTTCTCTTTCTTATCTTGCAAAACCTCCTAATTTCTTTCAACCTAGTAACTCAAAGATTAATTAAAGTTGAAGCTTATCATAAAGATTTTAAGATAATGTAGGGAATAAGTGGTTCTTCTAGGTGGATGAAAGACAAGTGATTTTTCTCTTGATTCTGGTTGCTCGGTAGGATGAAATAATGGACTTATCTTCTAGTTGGAATCTTTAATAAGTATAAAGGATAAAGTGAAAATCAATATAAGAAGAAATGGTCTTGGGGATTTCAGCTCACTTGGAGAGAAAAATGATGAAGGTTGTTGTCTTGATTGATCTTTTTAGAAGGAATGATCAAGAGTGGAGGTCTTTATTGATTTCTTTTAGTATTTAAAGATCACTCATTTAATCAATTCTTCTTCTTAGAATCGACAACATAATAAACAGTTGTCTTCAGTGTGTGTGTGTATATATATATATTTTCTTGCCATTGCATCATTGGGTGAGTCATTACGAAAAACAAAGTGAAGGAACTTGAATTTAGGCTACTTCTTTGGATATTTGTGAAAATATGATCTAACATACATACCTAATATACAACCAATTTTGGCATTAAAATGAATGAGTGATAGTGAAGTAAGTATAAGAGCATCTTTTTTGACAACATGTCTATCATATTGGGGTCATTGGGTATTGTTTTCAAAATAAGTGAAAATATTTTTGTTTTAAAAAATAGAATTTTTGAGAATTATGCTGAGAGTATTTTTAAAATTTTTGCCTCAAAAAATATATGAAAACATTTTCAAAAATTATGAGAACGAAAATAAACAGGGCCACTTTTCCATAGATTCCATGTATCATTTACTTCTTTTGTCCTCTAGTATGTTCCTCATCAACATCTCAACCAAATCTGACAATCCCTTCATGATTGAAACTTCTTTTTCTTCATCCAAGATCCGATTGTTGACTCATCATCTTTTATTTTTTTGGCTTCACTCGTTTTTACTTGACAATTTTTATTTATTTTACTTTATGAGATTGAATGCAAAATGTCTTCATCCTCTGTTATAAGATCCAATGATGCTTAGAGAGTTTTTTGTTTTAATCTCCATAGAATCTCTTAACCATTGAAAAGTGTATTTGATATCAATCATTGACTTTCTTCTTGATTTGGTTCAATAATCACACCTAATCCATCTTAACTTTGTCTTAAGACTCCTATTAGAAGACAATCTTTCAAATTCTTAAACTAGAGTTTTGTGTGATACAAATCCTAACAATTAATTCTCATAATGTTTGGAATTTCCAATATGGTCAAATGGCATTATTCCATGGTACACATTGGTATGCCACGTAGATGTAGAACATAATAGGTGACATGGAACACTAACATACACCAGAGAAACTTGTGAATTAAAATCTTTAATTCAAAATTCTACTAGATAAAATTTTGTGCTTACCTTAGTGGCACGACCACCATTTGAGAAGAATGACCCAAAGTATGAAGCACATGACTCAAGCCTTATGGTGGTCATATGCCTAATTTGCACAAAACGACCCCAAATGACACTAAAAGATGTGGAATCGTTCCTAGTCGTTTAGATAATAACTGGTTTTATATATATTTGTAACCAAAATTTTAAATTTTTTATGTTATATATATATATATATATATATATATCTATATATATTAACAACTTTGTTTCAAATCTATAACCAAATTTGATCAAATCTCAACCAGACAAACTACCTTAGTCGTTCGAAGTGGTTGCATGCGATCACCATCTAAAGAACGACCCAAGGTGTCAAGTGCGTGACCAAAACCTTATTGTAACGCCCCTATATAGGGGGTTAATAGTTTTTAATGAATTAATATAAAATCAGAAATAAAAGTAAAACTTTAAAAATAAAGTTGCCCAATTCTTAAATAAAAACTCTCAAATTAAAAATAAAAAAACACAAGCAACAATTAAACTACAGTTTAATGTAGTACATTAAATTTAATAATGTAAACTGTCCTCATTATCATTTCAACCCTCAATGTATTTTAATACAGTCACAGAAAGTAACAATTGATGCTTACATTATGATGAAGAACATTCTTAACAATTGAAGTAGTTTCAACGTAATATAGCTATATAGCTTCCTCAACTATTTTTCTCGTAACTACTTCACACTTAGTGAGTCCTGAAAAGATAAAAAAAATATATAAGGCAATGAGCGACAACATGCTCAGTAGGAAAAAACAATTACTTACCTTTGGGTTTTTATCATTACCACATTAAAACCTGCATGGTTAGTTAATACTCATCAATATCCATATATGAGATTTATTATGATCATATTCCGTGGATACCATAGTTAATCATTACTGAGTTTTATACATATATATATACATATATACAAATATTACAGTTCATCATTATTCCTAGGTATCCACGTTCAATAGAGTATCACTTAACTCATCAAAACCCATATAGGTGCACTTGACCACCCTCCAAAATATTCCAAGGGTGTTCCGGTGAGGGGACATCAAGCTCCGAATCCTCACCTAGTTGATTCTTGTATAGTGCGTTCTAAGACTTTCGACCCAAGGGAGCGTCATCACCTCCCCCCTATTTTACCTTTTAGGGTATTAGTGCTTAAGGATGCAACCGCCGCCCTCTTCACGTCTCACCATTTTTCTGTATTCAATCGTTATTTATAGAGTCAGTTTCCTAACCATGCTTCTTAATTTACAACAACATGTGTCAACTCATTATGTTTCTTGCTGTACAATACAGAACGAGTTCCATATCATCATGTTATAATATAATCATATACATTCAAAATATCATATACATATCTTGCAACATAAAACAACCAAATTTTAATTTACCAAAACTTCACAAAAGATGAGGACTAGAATCCCTACCTTTCAAGCTTATCAACAATCTTTTAATCTCGGAATCAATTAACGTTAGCTCTACATTTCTTTGATCCTAAGGCGTGCATAAGGACAATTAAAACTAAAGCACAACATACAATCACATTCATAATTAAATCATGTATAAATCCATCTCACTAGTGTGTCATTAAAGTTTTTATGCAGATTTCTTTTTGAATACCAAGGTAACAATCTTTGTCTAAACACAATATAAAATGTATATAAATAATCTATATGTTTTAGTTCCTAATAAGATTCATAAATTAATTAGGATAGTGTTGGAAAGGTTGCAATACATTAAGGAATTAGGAGGTGAGCAAAGTTGGGTTATTGGTTCAGGTTAACAGTTGATATACCATGGCAAACTAGCAGTATACTTTTGCAAAAAGGGCAGGTTCACTATCTACAATCAGCACACCGGTTAACAAGTGGTTTACCTAAGATAAACGGGTGGTATACTACCACTGGCAGGTTTGCTAGTTTTCAATCCAATAACTCCGATTTAGGCTTATAATAGCTCGCTGGAAAGCTTAGGATGTTTACTTTTTAATTGTGCAAACCAATTTACAAAATTTATTTTCATTTAATCCCAGAATTTTAAGAAAGAGCCACTGCCTATAGAGGTATTGCAAAGTTTATGGAATACCAAGTTTCCCTTTAAACCAAATCATATTATCCTTGTACAAAATCTTAAAACCATATCAAAATATGTAGTATGCATTATATACTCGTAAGAAACATATTCTTGTGGATTTTTTTTTATACCAATATCATCATCAAACCATATCTCAAGCATTTCTTGCAAATAAGGGCGAAAACATGTTTATATCAAACTTTCTCATTTAAAACCATAAAATCTAAATTGTGCAGCAAAATAAATAGCAAATTTAGAGAAAAAAAATGGTAGATAAACTAGATTAATTTTCTAAAAATCTTACCTCAAAATCTCATTGAAAACTTTAAAGTCATTGAAAACTTTAAATCATCACTTTAGGAGATTAAAGCTCAAGTTTAACTTTAGCATGGAGACTTTTGAACGACATGGAGCTGGGTTTCTCATACTTAGAGAACAAAAAAAAGAAACGAAGAAGAAGAAGAGAAGGAGAGGAAGACATTTCAAGGAGGAAAGGAGAGATAAATGTTGCACAGAGAAAAGAAGAGAAATACATGTTTTTCTTTGTTGGAGGGCCCGGTTGAAGAAAGAAAACAATGGGAAGTGGGAGATAAGTACGTGAAGCATTAAGTGCATTATGTCTCATTCGGAGACTTTAGTTCATATAATGTCAAATGGCATTTGATGTTCCAAGAACATTTTGGTAAATATACTAAATAGATATAGAAAAATTTTAGAAAATTTTGAAATAGGTAGAAATAAATAGGATGAAATAGATTTTAGATGAAACAAATTTTAGTTGGCATATTAATAATTAATTTAATTATCATCTTACCCGTTAGGAAAATAATATCACACTTATCATGCACAGGCCTAATTTGCACAAAACAACCTAAATGACACTAGGAGGTGTGGGGTCGTTTCTGGTCGTTCTTCGTCATTCGAACAGTTATTGTTTCTATATACATTTGTGATCAAGTTTGTCAGTTTTTATTTCTTTGTTTTTTAAAATATTTTTCATATTTTTATTTCAAATTCATTATAGTTATGGCTCCCATTTATGTTCTTTTGGAGTACAATGTTGAATGGAAAAAGGAAGATAGTACTTCTTGGGAATGGTTTAGAAGTGATTTGAACAAGGGCCTTGCAATTGATAGGAGCATAACGTTTTTTGAATTGGTGGGTACAATATACGAAAGAACAAACATTAACCAAAGCAAATATGCAATTGAAATAACACACAAGCGTGTTAGTGATATGTATAGTAAGATTGCCCCAACTCTTATTTCTTGCGATTCGGATGTCAATGATCTTGTGTTCTTGTATAAAAATAAGAAGGCAATTGCTATACATGTCGTGGTTAAGGAAAACAACAAGAAAAGGAAAGGGAAAGCAATATGTGTCGGTGATGATGATCTTAACAATGATGTTAGTGAGGAAAGAGGCTTTCATGATGATGATTTTGGGTGTCGGATCATAGTCGTTCAGATTCTATTTAGGTCATACCATCCATACAAGCCTGAGCGACCATGCGGTTGTTTGTTGTCTTTCAGTGGTCATTCGTTTGATTTTTTTTTTGGTCATTCATTTGACAGAGCATGTTCATTTGACAAAGCACACCCTTAAAAAAATAAAAATCAAAAATAAAAAGACAAAAAAAATAAAAATAAAAACTCAAGACGGAATGACCCCATAGTCATTCCTTTTTTTTTTGTGGCCGTACTAACTCTATTTGGGTCGTTCCATCAGCGTAGGCTTGAGCAACCATGTGGTCGTTCTTTGTCATGTACTTGGTCATTCGTTTGATTTTGTTGGTCGTTTGGAAGCTTTTCACTTCTCGTCTCATTTTACTACAATTTTTTCAATGCTATTATGTTCACGTGACTTGTGCAATCAACCTTATTTGATTCGAAAACAAATAAAAAAGCAGCTACCTATTGAAAAACAATCAAACCTAGTACAAGTTGAGTACCCGACCTTATATCTTAGTATTGTGGCAGCACCATGGTCACATTAACCATGGTTATGCTATATTAATTTAAAATTCTCCATTTATTCGTGTCACCATTATGATCAATCCTAAATTGACAACTTGGCCAAGCATGACATCAATGTCGAAGGAAGTTAGCTACGACAGTAATATAATTAAGTCGAGGTGATAGTTTACTAATTCAACATTGTTAATCTACCATGTTTCAATTTAATTTTGACAAAAAACACTCTTAAAAAAAATAAAAATCGGAAATAAAAAAGATAAAATAAATAATAAAAAGACTTGAGACGATCGTTCCTCTTTTTTTTTTTTTTTTGGTGGTCATTTGGATTCTATTTACATCGTTCCATCCGTGTAGGCCTGAGCGACCATGTGGTCGTCCGTCGTCATGTACTTGATCATTCATTTGATTTTGTTAGTTGTTCAGAAGCTTCTTACTTCTCATCTCATTTTACTACAAGTTTTTCAATGCTATTATGTTCGCGTGATCAAGTGGTCGTTCTTTGTCATATTTGGTCATTTGAATGTCATAGCTTTCTAAAATTTTAATCTTACTTCTCTCATTTTCCTAACAAATAGTCACTTGCTTTAGCTTAGCATCATACACATATTTTGGAAAGATCAAAATATACTATCTCAAATATAAAACAGCAACAATAATAATCAACTTGTGTCCGCTCTACCGATATAGATTTGAATTGCATGATGCTCTCTCACATCTAATATATGTTTGTCACTTAGTTTCTCGCACTCATTTTTGTCATACATACACGCTTTGTGCATCTCTAAAGTCTTTAGTAAGTAAACTCTACAGTCACCACTGTCCAAACAAATTTACATATGAGTTTAATATGAAACAAAAACATTTTGTATCAACAACTGATATATTAATCAATTCAACTTATGCTTGTTCATTGCAAGGGACCATAGAGGGCCCATGTTGTGCCACGATCATCGGGGACTTGAATTGATTGCTGCATTTTCATTCTTCTCTAGTACAATGGGGAAGTAAACAAGATGTACTATATTGCCCAAGAATTGCCCGGTCGTTGGTTAGTCTAATAAACGACCTAACTAGAGATAACTTCGAAACTGTCTTTTGTCACTTTCTGAAAGCTAGTTATTAATGTTAGTAATGACGTTCAAGCTTGACCGTACCATGACTTTGGCTGCAAAGTCAGCATCCAAATAAGTTCTGGCAATTCACCGAGCTCCGATGTGTGAACTGCCTTCGATATCTGAATGAATAAAAGCACAAAACTTAGTTCATCGTTTGACAATTATAGTGTTGTGATAGGTACTATGGTCACTATATATATTTGACGTGAAAATTTTGTAATTCAACATGATACATTCTAAAAAAAAAACAAACAAACAGACACATGTCATATAAAAAAACACAAGACGAAACGACCACGTGGTCGTTCCTCAGTTTTTTGTGGTTGCTCCAAAACTGTTTGGTTTGTTCGAACCAAATAAGCCTGAGAGACCTGTTAGTCATTCATTGTCTTTTATTGGTCATTCATGGAAGCCTATAATTAGGATCAACTACAAAATGCAAAAATTACACCCTTAAAAAAATTTACTAATTCAACACTATTCTACAATATTTTAATTTACTTATTAAAAAAAAACCCTTAAAAAAAGTCGTATAAAGAGACATAAGACTGAATGACCACGTGGTCTTTCCTCGATTTCTTGTGGTCGTTCGGAAACTATTTGGGTCGTGCAAATCAAATAAGCCTGAACGACCCACTAGTCGTTCGTTGTTTTTTATTATCTTTTATCTCTTTCTTTTTTTCTTTTTTTTTTTGAAGGAGCTTTTATCTCTTTCTTTGTAGTGTAAGATCATAGTTGTAGACGCAAATTCTGTTGTTATATTTACATATATTGATTTGAATTTAAGTCTCATTTTTGGTCAATCCTTGGCTTCTGTTGCTGGCTGCTTAACTAATTCACATTAAAAGCAAGTAACAAAGGATTAAAATTTAGAACAAGTTTTATTCTTTTGGTGGAAGATTTCTCTTGCCATAATCCACAAAAAAGATTGATGAGAAAACAAATCATGGCTAAGGCTAATCTTTTGATCTTTAACATGTAGAATGTGCTTCCTTGTATAGATCAAACCAACTTAAAAAGGGTCCCTTTTTTATCAAATTTTTTAAGGGAAATAGGTCTAATGTTATGTCATTTGTTTATTGCTATCGTTTGACTGACAAATATAGTTCTTTTTAAGTTTTAATCATTTAAGGAGTGGAATAAATAAGGCCAAAAGTTATATTATGGTTGCTGCCAGAAACACTTTCTTGACAGCAACAAAGACTCAATGTCAGCACCACCATTACTTGAGATAACATTTTGGTAATTATAAATGATGGATTTGGGGAATCAATGGGTACTAGGTTGCTTTTAATCATATAAAAAACTCATTTGATTCCCTGAATGGGAAATGTTAGAAGAGACTAACCTATTAAAGAAAGCAAAACATGCAAATGAAGTTTGAAAAAAGTGTCAAGTCCTCTACAAAGTGTCAAGGCCACACAGGTATTTCTGGAATCATTTATTGGATTGTGTCTTTTTGTTTGTCTAAAAATCTCAAGGCTGCATATGAGATTCCATGAGAACAGGCAATTGCCATAATGGAATCTTTTGGACATAAAAGTTGGATGTTGGTGATGGTAAAGACTTGAACCTCAAGAAGTGCCAAAGGACTGTCCTGCAACAGCAATGCATCAATATCTATATCTCGGACAGGTAAGCCTTTCTAAAGCCTTAAAAAACCAATACTCAAAGCCTTAAAAAACCAATTCTCTAATCATCACATGCAAAGAACATTTGCTCAAATAAAACAATTGACATTTTTTTTTTTTGAACAATTGACAGCATTTTTACAAGCACATCACATCAGATGTTATTTGCTTACAATAAAAATTAAAACTATGATATTTAGTGCAATTTTCTTGACTATTATTTACTATAAAATTAAAGCAATTCTGGAAAAGAAGAGAGTGAAGAAAAATTGAAGTAAAGACAGTACAACTGACGTTAACATTTTCTGATAGGCAGAGCCAGAGAGACATTGAGTCCATTGAATTTAAAGATAGCCCATTTACTCCCAATAAACCCCATTTTCATTCCGAATCGAGAATCGGAGGAAGAGTGGCGATTACACCACGCCCACCGGGAAAACTCAACGGACATGGCCACGGCCAAGCTCAAACCTTTTTGCTAATCATTAACACTGAACCAGTACCCGACCTTCTTTCAATTCGAGGGTGAGAAACAGTCTTTTTTTTCTTTTTCAATTTTTTTCTTATCGTTTAATTATTGTGGATATGCTATTTGTTTTAAGTGTTTTGTGGATAATGTTGGTTTCCCCTTTTGGTCTGTCTGTTTGTTTTCTTTTGGTTGTTTGTTGTTGGGAGTAAATGGATTGTTGAATATTTGTCTGGGATTTTGACTGAAATTTTCTGTAATTGAAAACAATAAAGGGATAAAGCCTGAAAGCAGAAAACAAATTGAATATGAATAGGTTGTTTTGGGGCGTTTTGAGGTCTGTACTATATTTTGACTGAATGAAAGAGTTTAACAGCTATGATAGAATTCAATCCTAATTTTTACAAAGATCCGTCATTTTTGTATATTTTTGTTCATTTTAAATTGGTTTTTCAAAGGCTGACATATAGAAAACACGCGCTAGATAGAAGGCTCTAAATCTTATATGATGTTAATTAACTGCATTATAATTACTCATAGTTCACACATCAATTCATGGCCTGGTTGTGGGGGTGAATTACTGTATCTATCTTTTTAGCTGGTCAAAATTCTCAAAAAAAAAAAAATGTAGGTAATTTGCAGTCACTTAATCTTTATTCTTCACTATGTGTCGCGGCATGGTTATATAGGTCGGAGTTTTTTCTGTCATAAAAATGAAAGCAAGAATAATGAAATGGACTATTAGTTAGGATATATGATGATTGTTGCACCAGGGCCTAGAAGTTCTGTACGGATAATTGTGTGGGGAAGTAGTGATGGAACTTGCTGGGAAAAAATTTTTTTCGATTAGCCTCTTAAATTTTTCTCCCTGTGCTCATTTAGCTCTTTTATTATTCTTAGGATAAAAGAAAATCGAGACCAAAAAGCTCCATTAAAGTCTCTCTTTGGGAGCCTAGTTGTGATTAATTGTTTTGATACTTGTTATTTCATGGCTTTCTTGCCGTTCCATTGGAACATAGGTGATTTAACTTTCCAAGTGTTTGCATCTCATTAGTATATGAAATGATGAGAGTAAGCTTGATCATGCTATGAGAAATCAGTTCACCATGGACTCTGAATTTGTGTAAATATTTTCTGTTTCTTCAGTTCATGGCATGTCAAGTCGGAATGATTCCCCAGTCAGGTTTTACAATAATGGGGAGTGAAGCCTCTGACAGGTTTTGTATCACATTAGCAAGTTGCACGTTTTGTAGCCGGTGTATCGAACCAAGTTTGAATGTACAAAATACAAGGATTAGCTTAAAGCCTGCACCTTTTCGCCGAAGAAGGTACATTTTTGAACTTCTAGATTTTTTTTCGTTTTGACGGAATTTGAATTTCTTCTGCCTTGTTATGAAATTTATTAACTTGTCCAAAGAAATTTGAACTCTAGTTCTTAGACTGGTGGAAGATAATCCGTAGTTGAATGTTTGGACATTTTGTTCTGTTTGAGAGTTACAATATTGATTTTTCATTTCATCTTAGCAAGTTGTACTTTCAAATAATAGTTTGGTACTATAATCTGCTGCATATGCTAGTCAAATACTGAAGGGCCCTTATGAATGTTCCATCGACTTATGGTTGTTATGGGAATTATGATACAGCTTTTCGACAACAAAACATAGCTGGAAACTGACCTTTGCCTTAGACACAGATGGACCTCCCGGAAACGGTGAGCAAGAAAGTGTCAATGATGACGGGTCCAATCTTGGTCGCACTCGGTTGGGTAGGATAGTGAGTGCAGGTGGCAGGGAGCTATTGAAGAAGCTGAATTCAGCTAGAAAGAACTTCCCGATGAAGATATTTCTGGTTCTTTTGGGTTTCTACACAGCAAATGCACTGGCTACAATCCTCGGGCAGACAGGTGATTGGGATGTTCTAGTTGCAGGCGTCGTTGTGGCTGCCATCGAGGGCATTGGTATGCTCATGTATAGAAGGCCTCCTTCTCTTTCTACAGGGAGATTACAGTCTTTTGTAGTGATGATGAACTACTGGAAAGCTGGTGTATGTTTAGGCCTTTTTGTGGATGCTTTCAAATTAGGTAGTTAACTAGTGTTTACTGCACTGTGACTATGGCTATTTTACACCTGTTGTCGCAGTTGCTCTTTCGGTGTTGAAGGTGGAAATTCTCCTTCCATTTTGCGAATAAGAATTCCAATCATTCCAATTTTCAGCAGGAAGAAAGCAGAAAAAAAAAAAGAGAGAGAGAAGAGGAAGACAACTGTAGTTTGATTCATAAATGGAGGTTAGTTATTCTAAGCCTGTATGTTGAGCTAACAATAATTGTAGGGAACAGTTCATTGTCTTCTTTTCATCTCTGTTAATGAGGCATGTAAAACCTGCAATTCAATCCTCTACTAGGGATTACTTCGTGGGATTTCGACTGATTGAAAATTGACCCATGTATGGCATCAGGTATAGGATCGAATAGCTAATTTGGAGAAGACAAATCGTCCTATTTCTGTGGGATTACTACAATTTTTACCTCAATTATACCTCAAATAAATTATTATATGACTTTTCTTATATAAAATTGACGGAATAACCATTTAATGCGTTTTTAAAATTCGGGAAGACACAATTAAATAACACAATTAAATCAAAATAAATAAATGAAAATAACTAAAATAACTAAACGAAAAGCTCAGCCGAAATCACATTGGCAATAATAATCACCGTCCTATGGAGCACTGACCACGAAGAATGTTACATAATTAAATTACAAATAATACATGACAAGATTGACATCGTCGTGTAAAAATAATATTATAAGACTGACATCGATATCGGGACAAGTCTACAATACACGTGGCATACAATAATATTAAAGAGAAATAGCATTTCTGCTCAAAGCTTCATGATTATTGAACTCAATCCAAACCCGACTAGTTCTGGAAAACCTGAAAAGGGAATTTTTAAAACAATAAAACATGAGTGACGGCTTAGTAGGACTATTATTCTATATCATCATTTACAAAGTAAAATAAATAATTTAAATAATATTCAAAGGGATAAAAAAATAAATTTTACGCTTATCGTTCAAGTCATGTGATTTATCTCAGATCATACATTTACATTTACTATCTGCAAAGCCTAATATAATCAGCACCGTAGTGGCTTAGACCGGGTTTCAGGACCTGCTTCCAAGGTCGCTCTTTACACGACCTGATCTTTGTGTGGAATCATGCACTTAAAACTCAATCAAACGGGGATCTTAGACCGTTTGGTGTTTAAAAACCAACTAAACATTTTATTTCACTTAGTATACTAATACCAAGATTTCATTATACATTTATTATCATGTACTCTATATGCACGTATTCAAAACATTTGGAAATATTTATATACTATTCAATTCTTAAAAACATTTTAAGAATATAAGATGCAGCCAAAACACTATTTAAAATCATGGCTATCAAGGAAGAGGGTTTAGAATCCTATCTCGATCTCTAATACCGAACACGTCCACTTCGCAATCTCATCTCACTAAACGTTAGCTCCGAGGCACAAGGAGCAAACTTAGGTGTAGTCTCAATTCATTAATGTCAAAACTTAGGCATATTACATTAGTATATGATTTTATGGCTCCTTAGTATGCCTTTCCTAATTATAATACTTCATTTACTTACATGACAATAAAACACACTTTAGGTTATATTAACAATGGTTTTTGATTAGTAAAACAAGCCAAAACAGTCTTAGATTTTATTTGAAACAAAAGGGATTCGAGTAGCCTAAAACTAGGCTCCATGGTGCAGTGTAGTCCACCAGGATACACTACCCACAGTCAACCATATGTCTCACGGTGGCGGGGTTGACAACGTTCAGTTGAGCTATCGCAACCAAAAGTGCTCTGTTTCGAGCTCCCGAACTCAAATCAAGTTCAAACCATCCCAAACCAGTTCTAATGCTTCTAAAACATGTTCTAAAGGTCTATATATATTGTATATATATTGTACAAATCATATAATCTCATTCTCATACACATACAACTTAGTTTTATCATTATTCAAGTATTTTTCGCATTTATTCTAAAAATAAACAAAATAAATGTAAATAACTTTAATATGTTTTTAGTTCGAATGAAACTTGGATTTTTTTTTTTTTTTTTTGGTAATCATCTTACCATCTCAGATAAAACGTATTTAGTGTTCATTTAGTCTTAAATCATAAGATGTAAGCTTTAACTCTTGACAAACATGCACAAAACAAAGTTGTTCGAATGGAAAATAATAGTCAGACATATAAACATGAATTTGAACACAAAATCAAAAATAAAATCTTCAAAATATGAGTTCAAATCACTATGGACATTTCTAACCTCGGATCGAAGGATTTGGCATGACTTTGATGGCTCCAAACATGAGCCTTTGCTTTTGTTTTGGCTATAAAAATGGGGCTTGTTTTTTATTTCTAGAAACAGAAATGGAAGAGAGATAGAGAGAGTGGGAGATAGACGTGAAAGAAAGAGGGAGAAAAAAAGTGGCGGAGGTTCTAAGTAAGTTTTGGTTTCTCTAAATCAGAGAATCGTTGGTAGTTTCAAGACAAAACCATGCTCAGCATATGGTTTCTTGAGGAGAATTTCAAGGCCCTCTAGCATTTCACGTGGAAGATGTCTGAGTGTGGTTGGGGACATGTTGGGCATTCTGGAGTTGTTCTTTTTTTTTTATAAATGAATTAAAAGAAAATGTTTTAATTTAATTAAAATGATTTTGAAACTAAAATGATACACCAAATTTTATTTTAAAACAATTCAATAATTGCTAAAAATTTTGTAAAGCAAACAAGATAAATAAAAATGCAAACAAACAAGAAATATCATGAAATGATTAATTAGAGATAATTTTTTTATTAAGCACACAAATTTATCAATTTTTGCATACTAATTATGATTAATTAAAATTGAATATTACATCTAATCTTATCCCCTTAAATTTATGGCTTTTAAAAAACCTAATAGGCAAGACCAAATACATTAATGGTCAAAACACTTTAACATTTACTTAATAACAAAAGAAAAAGAAAATAAGCTTAAAATATTATTCCTCTACGGCTGAATAGTTTTTGATTAATTAAAAACATTATCGTATTATGTTGACATGATCAGTTATCAAAATAAAAGTAAATTATCATATGCAAAATGTCTTTCTTTTACTATTTAAGTGTCAATTAATTGAACAATTGTAGAAAGATTTTTCAAAATATAGTCAGAAGACTCTCTAATTGCCCTAGGTAAAAATAACAAATAGTATTAAATCAAATAAAGTGGATTTTGTCCTAAAAAATTGTCAACTTATCTGAGCTGCGAATTTCAAGTTTAGAGTATAATCCTAACATGTGCGATCAAGATTGAGTTTAAATGCAAAAGAGTCATTGTTAGTTTCAAGATCATAATTCATATCGACACAAATTCGAAAACAATAAAAAGAAAATTAGCTCAGCTTAGCCCCCAACAAAAATTTATGGCTTCGTCACTGCATAGTTACTTCTTCTTTATTTCATGACGCATATGACTATAGAATATGTTTTAATACCCGACCATGTATTTTTTTAATAATGTTGAATGAGATTTTTATAATGATAGAAATATATTTATGATAAGGCACTCTGCCATGAGGCTTATGGAGCATCCAAGCATTGAGGGATTAGGTATCAGAACATCTGGACACACGAACACCTGCATATGTGAACACTTCAAGCACCCGAGCTTCTGAGTATCCAAGCATCCAAGCATCTAAGCATCTGAGCATCTAATAAGGCATGGCTTGAAGGCAAAAAGCTTGAAGGTCACAATGCTTCATCAAGTAATGTAATGGTTGATCATTAAAGGCTTATCAATAACCAATGATTAAATCATATTAAATGTGTGATAGTTTATAATATTTGATAGGTGAATGCTTTTCTTTGTATCAAAGAGTACTCTTGAATTGAATGGAGAATTAAACTTGTCCACTTCCAATACATTATTGAATCCCCTTAAATTGAGAAGAGAGGATCAAAGACAGAATTTAAAATACAAAGCATTAAGGCAATTACACGAACTTTGGTATTTTAGTTAGTTTATTCTTATGGTTATCTTTCATGTCCTTGTGTTTTACTTCGCCCCAAATAATAATAGTAGTAGTACCAGTAATAGTAGTAAATTTGTTTTATTATAATTTCAAAAAGACGTGTTATTAAAGATTTTCTGTCTTGCTTAAGAAGGTACCTACAAAATGGATGCCCAAATTCCAAAAAAATTGAACATCCAACGTGCGTCCCTCCTATTCATCGAAGACCCACCATAGATATTTTCTATGAGTTGGCTACAAATTACAGCTTATAAATATTGTCAGGTCAATTTGATTAACATGAATTGTCAGGTCAATTTGATTAACGCATTCATGCAAGGGAAAAAGTGTAAAAAACCAACCCCACATAAGAAAAAGTGTAAGGAATAACGAAAAAGTATTATCTGTCCTCACCATCTTCTTCTTCTAATGCTGCGGCTAATTCTTAGTACTTTCTTAGATTTTTATGTTAAAAAATATGGAGCCTAATTAAGGCCCAAAATTTTATCAAGTACACCCCAGCGCCAAGACGAGAGAGCAGCGGGATAGAACGCACGCGCGGGAGCCCTGAAAGGCATTGCGGCTGTGCGCGATTCGAAGAAACTCAAAGTGCAGGTGTTTTTCATGCGGTAGTGCCAGCTTTGGGTGCGGCTGTGTGTGTTGGCGAGTTGGGGCTCTCATTTTGCATTTTTTGTGCTTTTTGTTACCTATTCTTTGAAAACTTATACATAGGTAGGTTGTGTTTACTTCTTGTGTGTGGTGTAACTTAGAAAATTAGAGTGAAAGAGAGGCTAGAGAAAAATTTTAGAGAGTATGCAATTTTTCTCTTGTAATTTTTTCATCATCAGAGTGAATTATTTTATAACGGTTGAAAATAGATGTAACTCTCACGTTAATGTTGAACTATTATAAATTTTATATGTTTTTGTTTATTTTTCGTTCGCATATTTGTAATTCTCGATGGAACTAGGGCTTTTAATTGACAACATTCCTTAAACTCTAAGCACAAAATGTTTAGAAGGTCTACCAAAGAATGACACGAGGGCTGCTTTTCATATTTCATGCGTGCCCTTTTGACTTATAGATTTAAAAAACTAGTAAATAAATAAACATATCATATCGAAAAGTTTCAACAGTGATTCAAACAACAAAACAAACAAACATATTACAATTTAAAACTTCTACAACATGCAGCCACATTCACCGAGATATATGTGCAACTCAGGTATTCCAGACCCCTTTTAATCCTAGTAACACGAGAATGCACTTTATCGATATTTGTGCTTGAAGCAAGCCCATAAAAAAATTTTCAAACTAGTTATATAAGGGAGCTTTTTGCAGTATAGACGGCACTATGTATTTTTCAAATTTTCATAAAAGGATCATACTTCTAAATGACATATAAAATAATAATAATAATACTAATAATAATAATAATATAACATGAAATTTATTTAATGTAACACTCTCGTTGAAAAGACTTAAACAAAAAAATTTAGTTACATACTTCACACAATTTTTATTTGTACTCGTATCACTTTGAACATATATTATGTTATGCTTTTCACTTTTATATGTTATATGTTATGTTAGTCGGCAGTATAGTCCTCTCCGTGCAAGCCTAGTATACAAATATAGAGTTATCACTACATATCAACGTTGCTTCTTGAGAGAGACATATCGTAATGTTGTAGAGCAAGTTGAGGATCGTGGAAAGTACGTATTATAGAGCCATATTGTTAGTGCCTTGTCAAAAAGGTCATATGTGTATGTCTATTGGCTTTTGGTATTCGAGTTGTGCCAATTGAGGTTTTAAGGTTGCAAACAACGACAACAGGGTGCAACCATCAACATGAACTTTACATCCACTCCTCCGGGCAATTGTACTAATATTTTTGCCACTTGATGAATCAATTGTAACTATCTACATTCCACTTTTTCCATACCTAAAATAATAGGAATATCACCCAACAATATTAGAAAGATTGAAGAAACCAACAAATAAAAATTTTTGTTTTGGCACGTTACATAATCTGCTCTTCTAATTTCTGGACAATAATTAAAAAAATTAATATTTTAATTTTTTTCACTTTTTCTACACTAGGAAAGAAGGGGAAAAAAATAGATAAAAGGTTTGTGAAAGCTAATGTCATGCATAGTGGAAAAAAATGTGTGATCCAAATATTTTTGGTACAAAACTGACGTGGGATTAGGTATAGAATATAGCAACACGCCATAAGTACGTGAATCCAAGCTGCAATACATGTCGATGGGTCGTTCTCTTTCTATTTTACAATTTCAAAATTTGTAAATAATTAAATTAAATTCGTAAGTAATCGTATTCTTAGTGTTGGAAATAATTCCTCTGGCATAATAATTAAAGTTCCAAATATACATATCATGCATACACGCATGCATAATATATACATATTATATATATATATATATATGACCAATTACAATCTAGCTACTATTTTTTCTTTCAACTATAAAATTTGGTCAGCCGCCATAGAAGAGTTGAGGATAAATAGGAGGACCAGTGATCATTGTCGACCATGCCGTATGTAAAAGGAAAACATGGTACACAAAGGGAGACTTTTACTCAAAAAGACAAGCCACTATTTTCCCAAGAAACAAACAAAATTGGTATTATCGTGATCTTATCTTTTATTGTAAAAATATTATAGATATTTTCTTCCTATGCGGGAATGTAATTTTGAGGGCCACGGCATCGAAGATTCGTGTATGCATAATTAGTATAACTTAATGATCTATAATAATTCTTCAAGCTTCAAATACTAAAGTTTATAATCACTATAAGTGGTCTCCTTATGCTTATACCCTTGTCAATATTAGAATATATTGTTGCATGTGTATCAAACGCGCAACCTTACTATATCAGAGAACAAAAAGCGGGTGAAAAAATCAAACCTCTAATGAAGAAATCATTAGTTCTTTGCTGCTATGGTGGTGGTGGTGAGTTTGGAACTTAATTAATAACAATTATTACATGCTTGCATTTCCAAATTAACCAATCACAATTAAATTAATGCAGACGATCATCAGCCTCATGACTCCCTGTGCCTTATCCAAGTGCAGGAGATTGGGCCAGGAAAATATGTGGTTCAAACTATGAAAGAAATTTAGATTGACAAAACCCTTACTAGGTCAACACATGTTATAAATTATTTGAAAGATTCTAATAATTACAAACCATCGATCCTCTCCACAACTTGGAAAATTAGCTAGCTAGGATCAAGAGTGCTCTAATTTCCTTTTTATTAATCGCAATCACTTAATAGATTGTAGTACATCTGCTTTTTGCAAGTTGGCCGGCTAGCTAGCTGCCAATTCAACTCAGAAAAAGTGCTACTTTGGACCCTGCATTCAACTCAAAAAGAATCGTTAGAAAAGCGTAATTTGAAGTCTTTTGCCAAAAATCCAAACATGTCATTTTAAAACTTGAAATGCATTTTATTTAAAATAAAACTAGGAGTCGAACTAGCTACCTTCTCCTAAACCCCATCCCAACCTTTAATGCCTCTAGACCAAACGATTTTAGGCCGATACATTTAAAAATCTACGCATACAGTCACACATAGATATGCGCGTATGTGGGTTTTTTTTTTTCTTTTTTGATACAACCGAGGATCAAACCTCTTTCAACGAACCCAATACTCATCCCACCCCTGCCCCAATGCCACCGGACCAACATATCTTGGGTGACACATGTACGTGTTTATTTATACATGTTTGTGTATATGGAATATAAAGTGTAAAACACAATATACGATAGTTACCATAATAAATACCGTTAAAAACAGCATAACTGCTTTTCTTTAAGAAAAAAATATACATATATTTGAGTAATCGAGCTTCTTTACGTAACTAATTAAAAACATTATTTGTCATAATGTCACTGAAAAATCGTTATTGTTAGAATGAAAAAGAAAAAAAAGAGAGTAATTTAAAGTTTCTAGCGATGTCATTGTCGAATATTGTTTGTCATTTTTTTTCTTTCCTTTTTTTTTTTTTTTGGTCAAATATTGTTTGACATTCTTCATGCTAGTCACCAGATCAAGTATAGCTAGTAATCCTTTTTTTTTTTTCTTTTTTCCATGGCCGGAAAAAACATATCTTAAAACTCCACCTAATCTTAGTAATTCTAAATAATATTTAACTAATCATATTATGTGTTGAAATTAAAATCTTATTTAATTAAGTTTTGCATACTTTTCATGATATGATAGGTCAGAGTACAAATTATGTGTTGAAATTAAAATCTTATTTAATTAAGTTTTGCATACTTTTCATCATATGATAGGTCAGAGTACAATTATTTAGATACTCTTTAAAACACCAAAAAATTAGACAGATAATCTCAATGCATCCTGTCAGGCATTATTTCCGTCCAATAAATGCTACAAGGCAAGGGACTAGAAATTATTTGTACTCCACAGAAAAATGAACATACTAACGAATGACGTAATCCGAATACCTAGTACTCTCTCTCTCTATATATATAATCATATCTACTCGCATGACTCTATACTAATTATCTTATCCACAACCATAGCCTCATCCTCCTGTGAGCTCTTCACTCTCTCTCTCTCTCTCTCTTTTTTCCATCTTCGTTTACTTTTCTCTTCCTAATACTCTTTTAGTACTTCACCATAAACAAATCATATTTGAGAAACTAATACATGGCAAACACCTCATTCATAGAGAGATTTGCTAATGAGGTTGCACCACCACAGTACATTAGTGTCATGAGGCATAAAGCACCCAAGATGTTGGACACCATAACTGAAGAAGACATTATCAGAATCAATGTTAGCTACGTCACTAGGAGTATTAATGCAAATTACAATACTACGTTTCTATTCCTTCTTTGTCTCCTCATCTACCGATCGGAAGAGTTCTTCTTCTTCGCCGCCATCGTCTTCTTCTTTTGCTGCCGCAACTACTAGTGTACTTCTCCTAGTTCTCCTGTCAATGCTATGTGCATTCTCAAAGCGCTAATTTAAGTTTTGAAAGCCTCAAGTCTAGTTCCATGCAGAGGAAATATGTCTTCCAAAGACATGAGAGCTTTGGTTTATCATCAGAAGCTAGCCTTGTTATGAAGTACGTAGTTTATCAAAATTAGACCCAACTCTTTATGTTCATGTTTATTATATAGTGTACGCTTAACTAAATAAACTAGCTATATCTTTTACATATCGAAGATCATCTGGAAAGACAGCTCTTGATATATTTCTCTTTTTGGATGTAAAAATAGAAAAAGGAAGCGACCCTTTGCTACTATTTGCATAATTAGCTAGTTTGATAGTTAAGTTGTATATGTTTATACTTAATTATTTAAAATTGATAATTTCTTTATATTGAAAGTTGTTGATTGACAAACTTTATATGTATCCACATGTTTGCAGCTGTGATTGCATGTTATAACGTTATATTGCTAATTTTAATAAATTTGAAATCAGGACTTTCATCTAATGGGATGGATAAAAGGGTTCTTATATGATATGTATTGTTGTGTGTGTTATTATTATTATTATTATTTTAGAACAAAATGTTTAAATGCTATGAAAATTAGAACTTGTAAATCAATTACTGCCGACCTGGTTCTCTTGCCCATGCAAAGTTCACAATTAGACGTTATACAAAACCTTCAACGTACTTTCATTAAAAAAAATTGTGCCTATAAACTTAAGAATTTACCTTCGATCCTCCACGGATTATAGTATATATAGAAACTTTAAAAAACCACTACATGGTATTGTGATAAATAATTTTTTTTTGTTGGTATATCTTTTCAAAATCATTGTTATATAGACTATGATTCTGTAAAGATGGACAAATCTCACACCCTCTGCTTCTAAATGTTGCAGCGGGAAGGGTACTTTTTAGAATGACTTAATAATGCCTTTACCTACAAAGTTACATAATTATGTAATATTGATGATGCTTAAGAACATCAACAATATTGAAGATCGGGATAATTAGGAGTGATGCCACTATTTTTCGTGTAGATTGAATTATGTCACAAGTAAAAAGGCTCTTTGTAATTTCTACCACAGTGGTAAAAAAAAAGTAATTGTATGGACTTAAATATCCCAAATTAGTCTAGGATTTGTACAATTTCTCTCTCTTCTCATTTGTCATTTTAGGTCCAAATTCATGCTTTGTGGCGCTTGTACATATTTATCATTTACCAAATATGTGTTTGTTTTGGTAAATTTAGCATTTACATGGTAAATAGTACATTTGTAGATGGAAACAATTCTATATCTCTCTAATCCTTTTTTTATCTATATCATATTAAGTCTATTTTAATGGCAAATTGTGTTTGGTAAATGGTGCACTGATCATACTATAACATGTGTCGTATGTGTTTTTACTTGTTATCTGTTTTTAGTTAATTGGTATGTAAAGTCTGAATTTACTAGTTGCACATAATGAACATGTCTTAGTCAAAATGAGTGTACTAATTTATGAATTTTTCATGTAAATTTTAAATTTACAAGTTGCACATAATGTTCCTATCTTAGTTAAGATAAGTATGGTAAATTACAAACTTGCTACGTAAATTCTGCATTTACAAGTTGCACATAGTTAGTCATACTATAACATAAATCGAATGTGTTTTTCCTTGTTATTTGTTTTTAGATAATTAATAAATTATGAATTTACCTTGTAAATTTTAAATTTACAAATTGCATATAATAGACATGTCTTAGTTAATATAAGCATGGTAAATTACAAATTTACCATGTAAATTACAAATTCATTATGTAAATTCTGATTTACAAGTTGCACATAGTTAAGATAAGGGTGATGATTAATATAGTCATATTCTATTGTAAATTGCAATATCAATAGTTTAATGGTAAATTATGAATTTACTAAATAAATTTTGAATTACCAGTTGCATATAATGCATCTGTTTTAATTAAGATGAGTGTAGTAATTACGAAGGTATCATATAAATTATAAATTTACAAGTTACACATAGTTAAAATAAGTGTGGTAAATTTAAAATTTACCATGTAAATTTTAAATTTATAGAAGATAGCAAATTTGTCTTAATTTGTCTTAGGAGAGGGGCAATTTGAGAAGTACACTAAATAAACCGATGTGGCAGTATGACCTTTTGTCAAGTAGTTTTTTTCTTGTGGCAAATTTTAATCCAACCTCCTTATTTATGGCATATATATAAAGAGTCCTTCAAGATCCTTAAGTACATCGATCCAAACCTAATAGAAATGTGGAGTTCCTTTTTTTTTTTTGAAATTGTCTTTGCACTCTGGTAAAGGGATATCAAGGACCAAAGGTTGAAGATAAAGCTGAACGCAATACTCATAATTCGACTTACTTACCAAACTCAATTCAAATATTTAACCCTACCTAATATATGCCGACATCGTAAATTTAGGTTAAGCCAAAATTCTGGTGGGTTGGGTTCAGTTTTTAGCAGCCTACTATGAGCTCAACCCATCCAATGAAATTTTATATTTTTTAAAATATATTTTGAATAGATTTTTATTGGCTTTTATAATGGTTTTTGAACTGAAATACATATATTAGTGTGGTTGTTCTTTTATTTTTTTTTTACATTTGTTAAAGTTGTGAAATTTGTATGGATAATGTGTTATGAATTTTACTTTTCTTTCCTTATATTTATTTGAAATTGAATTATACATTTGGGTGGGTTGAAATTTTTTAAAGCAGCTCAATTCACTTGATATTTGGCCCTAGTTGGAGATTGACGCAGGAAACAGGTGATTTGAGTCACCAAATATTTCCTTATATTTTCTTTCGGATAAACGGTGGAAATGAATTTACTTTCGTGTACTATTAATATTTAGGAGATTGTAACTGACGGTCTCGTTTCAAATGTTTACAGCAGTCAATGGAAAATTTACTTATAATTGTTGATAAATGACCGTTTTACTCCTAAAGGAACATTTCCAAGGGTTAAAAAAACTGATAAGGTGTTTGCAAAGTAAGTAGAAACTGAGAACATTATTCACGTTTCAAATGTTTATGGCAGTGAATGGGAAAAATTACTTATAATTGTTGATAAATAGCGTCTTACTCCTAAAACAACATTTCCAAGGGTCAAAAAAACTAATAAGATGTTTCCAAAGTAAGTAGAAATTGAGAGTTTGACTGAAAGTATTCTAGCATATGAGAGCTTTAATTGTTGTATATTTTTGTTTTACACTGTTGTATGTAAAAGTTACATTGTTTATGTTTAAGCGGATTTTGCCAAATACCCTATCTGTTTTTCTTTTTCTTTTTCTATTTCCTTTTTTTTACGTATAATCCATTGAGAAAATTATAACCTAATAATCAAGTTATTATTGTTCTAGCCAAAATGGCAAACCAAGAACGAATATATATATATATATATATAAGCAACAATTTTACAAACAAAGCAACTGAAAATAAAGATTGGTCTTATTTAAACATTTTGAACAACTGATGCTTTCGAACACTTGGTAAATATCATGGGCACTTAGTAAATGAGTTTATCTTAAACAATTAATGTGTTATGTAAAAGGAAAATAGAAAATATTGATAAAAAATGTTTTCAATTTCATGAAGTAAGTTCCATAAACCCCGAATTACCAAATTTGATGTAAGTACAGGATTTACAAGATAAATCCAAATTTTTCTGTCATTTATTTTTATTCCACGAACAAAAAAAATTGATGTTATTTCTTTCCTTTTGGATATATTATTCAAAAATATTGAAGCCAGCACTTCTGAAGTTAGTTATTCATATATATATATATATATATATATGTACCATCTTGACATGAAATTAAGGCTTAAATTTTCTACGATTTGTACGTTTGAAATATAACTTGTGATAGTTTTATTCCCTTAAAACACCCTAGGCTCAAAGGGAAAAATCTAAGTAAATGGATCGATGGCAACTTTATGAAATTGGGATTGGGCCGACGGAAACAACGCTTTTGGGCCATAGTCAAGGACCATTTGGGCCATGACAGTTGTTGCAAAATATGGACTTGGCTCCAAACAGATAGGAAACATTTTGGTCGGGGTGGAGGATTTTTGCTCTAGCCTCATTAGAAACGTTAGAATCAAATAATTGAGGGTTGGTTTGGTGCATGGGTTTAGAATGATATAGTTTTGAACTGTGTAGTTTAAACTGGCATTTTTAGAAAATGGTGGTTTTAAACTGGCATTTGGAATATAAAAGATTTAATATGAGTATAAAACGTCATACCAGCTTTAAAACAAGAACTGGTGTTTGAAAAATTGTAGTTTATTAAGGAAAATGAGAACGAAAATGGTTTTTACAGAGAAAATGTTTCAAAAAGGTTAAAACTTTTGGAGTTAAGTTCTCAAAATTGATAGTACTTTAGCCTATTTTAAACAATCATCATTATTCTGAACAATTTGAAACTTACGCCTGTGAAACTCCCATTCTTGTGGGACCGTACATTCAAAACCACTTAAAAACGCTCTAAACATGTACACCAAATGGAACATAAAACCTTATACAACTGTACAACATGTCCTCTAAGTGTATAATTTTTCTTTGATCACTTTTAGTCCCTAAACATTGAACATAGTGAGAATTTATCCTTAAATTTTCAATTCAATTTACTTCTTGAACTTTTATTTTTTTTCAATGTTGGTCCTTGATACTAATACTCTCAATCGTTTTCTAAAATTGAACATAGATAACAACATCCTTATCATATAAGAACTTCAAATTTTATTTTTTCTTCTAAATTAAGGATTTTATTAATTTTGTGGGCTAAAATTTTGGTCACTACAATTACACGGCTCACTAACTTTGCCTAGGGTAGGGTACCTATTATTCGTCGACGGTCCGACGCAGGGCCAAAGCCAACAAAATTCAGACATAAAGCTTAAGAAGAAAGCCAACAAAATTCAGACATAAAGCTTAAGAAGAAAGCCAACAAAATTCAGACATAAAGCTTAAGAAGAAATTACGGGTGTTTTACCAAAAAAAAAAAGGATTGTAAGAGCAACCTCTAGTAACATGACACGTGTCATGGTATCAGACACCTCTTGCAATGAGGCGTGTGTCATTGTTTCAGGGTGACCTCTCATAATGAAGCACATGTTGTTGCATGTGGGACATGTATCAACACACTTACAACCAAAGTGGAGGGATGCATATGTGTGTCTTAAGTTTGGGGGATTGACGATGAAAGGAAGAAATAAGAAGAGAACCTTTTCGGACCCTTTCCTAATAAGGGAATCTAGAGAAAATTCTAAGCCCAAAAATAAATAGGACATGTCCAAATCAAACGATTAGAGGAATAATCATCCAATGAAGGCATACCAACTATAAACAAAATATGATATTCCTTTTTTTTTTGAAGGATCCACACTTTTAGTATTCTACTATTATTTTGCCAAAATATCTCTATTATTGCTTACCTAAGCATCGAAACATCTTATTTAGATCAGTCCTTTGAACTCTAGAGATAGCAGAGCAAGCATAGAGAGGTGGAGGATGGTGGAGCAAGTAGCAAATCTTCGATGTTTAAAAATCTACTCCAACGCATAAAGTCCACAAAACTTTTATTATTAATTTTGCAAGTAAATACATTATTAAAAAAAATCATACATTCCTTTTCATTGCCCCCTTGCGTTTCCTTTTGAAGACACACGCCTTCCATGAGATTCTCATTTCCTGATCTAGGAATCCAAACAAACTTCACAAAGTCAAGACCATTTATTAAACGGGGAAATAACAGATACCAGATGGGGCAGGCCACCCAATTTATAAACAAAGCATCTACAACCACCTTACGATTTAAAGCTACATCTTAAATACTCTAGTTATGGAATATATTTAAAGCTTTGTTTGCGCACAATAAAGTGAAGTTATGAGTTCTTTGCGTGTGGTAATATCCTGTGAATGACTTCTTAATTAAGGGAACAACTATTAAACTCTTCATTAATTATGTTTATAATTATATACATATATATATATATGTAACTATATACTATATAATATATGTTGTCAAAATATGTATGCTTCAACCTGTACATTTAAGTCACGACCAAATTTATGGACGCATAATTACGAGGTACGAAGCACCTTACGTCTTATCGTCCCCTTAGTTGTTTTTGTTACTGATTATGATCTGTTTTATGAAGGAATTTAATATTCCTTTTGGAGTGAAGATAAATTGTCAATCTTCACGTATCTATATTTGTAGGCTTCTATGCAGTGACAAAGCAACGATATTGTGCAGCCACTCAATTTGTAAAATTTTGATTTTGGCCCTCAATTTTTTTGGGTGCTTTTATTGACGCCTATTTTTCTATTTTTCACACACATTTTCTTCAACTACCCTTTATTTTATATATTTCACCCCTCCTAAAATACCAAAAAAATCCTTACACTTAAATAGTATTAATTGGTTTTCCTTTTTTCACCCATCCAATAAATAAACTTACATTTTTTTTCAAACATTTTTTTTCGATTTATATATTAAACATAGTTTTTCTATAATATATATTTTTTGCTTTTTATTAAACCAAACTTTAGATTCCATGAAACAATAATTGATAGTGAATTGTAAATGTGACGACCCGCCTTTTCGGACAGTCACTTTACTTATTTAAACATCGTTTCGTAAACAGTAATCTTACTTACTTAGTAAGAAAAATACTGAAATAAATTTTTTTTTTCTTTAAAACTGATGCGACCTCTGTCGCCAATCAAGTTGAGACATCGCTCAACACTTGTCCTTAAAATCATTTCAAATCGTTTCTTAAAACTTAATAAGAGACCATTATTAAATCATAGCTTAAAACTTTGAATACATTCCTTAAAACTATGATTTTCTTTAAACTTTGAAAACACAACATTAAACAATGAAAAACTTTTCCTTTACATAGCAGAAGCAAACAGTGATGGTATCCATACCCAAATCTTCGCATCTGTCCTCCGCAGCACCCAACTCTTTTAACGGGTCCTATTGGTCATCCATAAAACTACCTACAGCATGAAGAAACTTTTTATGAGCTTTCGCTCAGTAAGTTCAAATAAAATCTCACAAAGCATTTAAACATGCTTTAAAAAAAAACATTTCTAGGACGTTTCCCATAAACGTTTTCCTAAAGCAATTGCTATAACGTTTCTTATAAACGTTTTTCACAAAATATCTAACATAAAGTAATCCTTAGATTGCTCTTCATAACGTCATTCATGTTTTCATAAACATTTAATACAAAACATTCCTCAGAATGTTTTTCATAGCATATAAATGTTTCACAATAAACAAATCAAATACAATCACAATGCATGTTTTAATTTATGCTCAATTATGAACTTTCGATTATGAGCATCTTATGACCATTCTTTCTTACTTTGACTTTTTATCCTTGTTCTTTTTATTTTCTTATCTTACACTTTAACTTTCCACCTTTTGTTCCTTAACTTTCTTTATCTTATAACTTTTAGTGTTCGTACCAACATCTTTAATCATGAGATCATAAACGTGATGCTTCCTTTGTGGAAGACTTAAGACCATCGAACTTCGAGGTCGTATACCTCACATCTGGGAGGTCAAACTTTAACTATACTTTTATTACCTCACAACGAGGAGGCTGGTACGACACTTTCTTTTCAACTTTACGTTACCTTCTTATTAACCTTAGTGAGCACATCAAATGCAACCACATTATATGCAAATACACTTATAAATCATTGCTTGTACTATAAAATCTATTGCATAACAAATGCAACTTAAAATGCAAACACATTTTGATAATCATAATTTGTACTCTGCAACTTATTGCATAACAAATGCAACTTATTACATAACAAATGCATCATATAACGCAATCACATTTTGCGAATCATAACTTTTATTCTGAAACTTATTGCATAACAAATGCAACATATAACGCAATCACATTTTGCAAATCATAACTTTTATTCTGAAACTTATTGCATAACAAATGCATCATATAACGCAATCACATTTTGCAAATCATAACTTTTATTCTGAAACTTATTGCATAACAAATGCATCTTATTGCATAACAAATGCATCATATAACGCAATCACATTTTGCAAATTATAATTCTTCTTTGAAACATATTGCATACAATGTAATATATATCACAATCACATATTGCATATTATAACTTTTATCCTAAAACATATTGCATACAAATGCAATATATATCGCAATCACATATTGCATATCATAAGTTTTATCCAAAAACATATTGCATAACAAATGTAATATTTTACGCAATCACATATTGCATATCATAACTCTTATCCTAAAACATATTGCATACAAATGCAATATTTTACACAATCACATATTATTCATACTCATTTCATTCATATCATACATCCATTTGTCGTTCATACTTTCATATCATGGAGTTGCTATACATTTTTCTTCTTTGAATAACAACTATTTCATATTATATCCATATAATACTTTAATTCATGTCACATGTATAATACACACACCAATCATAGTTCATAACGTTCATGCATATCAATATACAAATAGGCTTCAAACATAACGGTTGCAAATTCATTGCAAACCTTATTTTGTACTTTAGAACTTTTTTTGCATAATAAATGCAAATGTACTTTAAAAACAACTTGCATAACCATTGCAAACTCATTTACAAATGCATATGGATGCATTAAAAACTATTTACTTCATGCTGTAGGTGAAATCTGAACTTACCCGAACTATGCTCTAGCGTTCTCTATTCCATTCCTTTTCCTTCCATTAGGCGGCCTCTGTGTCCTGATCAAACGACAGCCGACTTATTAATTAACTTTCTTTATTATCAATCCACTTGATTGATAATAAAACGTAAACATTAATCATTCTTTCCTTTTAACTTGACTAGTATACTTTCGTTTACCCTTGTCTTTACTTAACCTTATAACCCATCGGTTTACCTTTCCTTCACTTAGCTTTGTAACCCACCGGGGTTACTTTTCCTCTTAACCTCGTAACTCATCGGTTTACCTCTCGTTTACTTAAACATCTCTTATTAAATCTCTGGTCTCACATGACCGTTACGTTACTTAACGTATTACGGAACATTTTCTGTCTAATAACGTAATGCTAAATCGGAGTGTTCGACTCCGTTCTAGCCGTTTCCTTAATAATGACGATTTTACCCTTAACGGGTTTTTCGTCACCTTATAACGTTATAAAACTCATTCTCACATAAAATAGTGTAAGAATCACTGATCATGCATTTCATAAATTTCTATGAAAGCATCTAAAACAGTTCATACTGTAGGCGAGATTCCTACTTACTTGAACTCCAAGCTAAGCAGATCCAGTTGTATCTCGTTGCATCTACAGTATACGAAGCATCCTCTGCAGTGCTCCTCGAGCGACCATGAATGGCTGGGAATGCTTCCTGGAGATCATCCATTCTTGAAACTGTCATTCTGGACTCCGATACTGCTGTTTGAATCGCCTCGATCCGCGTGCAATCGGTACCAGATAATTTTCATTAGAGTGAAATTAGCTCGAACGGAGGTCACCATTGCGTTCAAAGCATCGAAACGAGTTAGGAGGCGGTCTCGAATCTTCGATCTGAGGTCTGGATCACAAAATCCCAACTTGGCGTTGACCAGCCATTGACCGGCGTCGGTTGGCTTCGTCGAGGGCTGAGCTCGAGCCTACCCTCCCTAATTCGATCCTCCTGAGTCGATTGGTGGGGTCAATTTCACCCAATTCGGCCTCCATCAGCTCTAATTGAGGATGGATTTCACGGCGAAAACCGGCGGCTCTGATTTCCTATCTCCGGCGGAGATACCGTGAAATTGAGGTGGGGGAATTGTTCCCCGACCTCCTCTGAGTGTTTTTGTGCCATCAATTTGGCACGAAAGCATAGGGAATGGAGAACCTGACTCTCCCACGACGGCGACGACGGGCCTCGTCGTTCTCCGACGATCGGCAGCTCGGTGCCGGAATTGACCGAGGTAAAACGTTCCACGCAAGGCTCTGAACATTTTCCCCCTTTCAATTTGGGGCGAGGCGGCCGGGAACATCGTGATCGGTGGTTGTCGCGGCGGTGCACAACGGCGGAGGTGGAACTCCGATGAACCACGGCTGGGGCGTGAAATTAGGCGAGGGGTTTCACTCCCTGTCGCCGTCTGAGTCGAACTGTAGCGGCGGTGAGGTACACCGCCTCCGTGAGCGGCAGTTCCTAGTGACGGCGACACGGCAGAGACAGGCAGCTCCGGCGAAGCTGTTCCAGCCAAAATTAAGCTGGAAAAATGGTACCCTCTTGTTCCTCTCCTCACGCTGAGTCCATAGACACCAAAATCACATCGATTGATGGTCGGACGGCGGAGAAATGGCGTCGGGAAAAAATGGGTTTCACCACCACTTTGGGCGGCACGTGAGCCTCCCTCCGGCGGCTATTTGGGTGGCACGACGCCTCGTTGGACTTAGCTCAACGAGAGCTTCCCACTGGTGCGGGAGGTGTCGAAAAATAACGCCGGAATCTCAAACGAGATTTGAGGAGAGAGAGAGAAAATGTAGAGAGAGAAAGTAGAGAGAGAGTGTGTCGAATTTTGTGTGATTTTTCTGATTTTTCCTTCTTTTTTTTCTTCTTTTCTTTTATAAAAGTATAAAAAGAAATTGTGGTCCACACAATTTAATTCTTATACTGCATTGCTTTAATACTGTATAATTTTTCATGTTATTATACAGTATTTTTTATTAAACTATACTTTGTCTTAATATAATCTTTAATTTAATGCATTTTTAATGCATTAAAAATCTCGGGTGTTACAGTAAAGGTTTACATATGAATCGAACAAATTGTATTTCCTTTACTTAAAAACAAGAAAGGAAATGTAGTTTTTTTTTTCTTTTTTTTTTATATCATGTTCTTTATATCAAAGAATGGTTCTTTTTATTGGAGCACATGATTTGTAG
The DNA here is from genome assembly GCA_025403435.1 of Artocarpus heterophyllus. Classification (NCBI taxonomy): domain Eukaryota; kingdom Viridiplantae; phylum Streptophyta; class Magnoliopsida; order Rosales; family Moraceae; genus Artocarpus; species Artocarpus heterophyllus. Next base: position 18,909,146 of record CM046337.1, read on the forward strand.
ATGTTATGTATCAAACAATTTGTAATGATGTTGTGACACCCGTTATTCTCCTAACGGGTATTGAGGTAATTAAATTAATTTTTAATGTATAAAAAAAAAATTGCTTCATTTAAATTTATTTTATAATATTTATTTTTATCTATTTTTAAGTTTTCTAAAATTCTCCTATATTTATTTAGTATGATTACTAAAAAGCATTAGAACTTCTAATAAATCTCAAAAATGTCATATTGGCATTATGTGTGTTAAAGTCTTTAGATGAGACATAAGGATATATTTTCCAACTACTCTTGACCCTCATTTTCTTTATTTCCTCCGTGACATGCTTCAACATGTCTCCTCTATAATTGTTTCTATCACTTCTTTTCAAAGACTTCATCTTTTCTTCCTTTCTCTTCCACGGTTCCCACACTCTTCTTCTTATTTCTTTGCTGAAGCAAAATACTTAGAGAACTTCTTCAAGGCAGCCATAAAAATCAGCCACGATCACCTCCATTTGAGCAAGAATTTCAGTCATACCGAAGTAAAGGAACCTGTTTTGAAGCCATTTCAAGCTTCCAACTAACCATAATCCGAGGTTAGAATCTTATGAACAAATTTAGTCTTTCATTTATAAATTTTCTTTTATACTAAAGGATTATTCAAATTTGCGTTCTTAAACCTAAGTATATGTTTGTTGCTATTTTGGAGCATATGTATGAAGTCTAAGTGTATATGCCCTAGACAGAAAATTTATATTGTTAAACTTTGTAATACCCCTATGGGCAGTGGTTATTTCTTGAAATTCTAAGATTAAATTAAAATGAATTTTATGAATGTAGTTGTATGTTGTGCTTTAGTTTTAATTGTCCTTATGCACGCCTTAGGATCAAGGGAGTATGGAGCTAACGCTAATTGATTCCAGGATTAAGAGACTGTTGATAAGCTTAAAAGGTAGGGATTCTATTACTCATTTTTGTGAGGTTTTTATAGAATTAAAATTGATTGTTTTGCCGCAATATATATATATCTATGTTGAACTGATATTATATGAGTATCACATATGAAACTATGACATGGACTCGTCTTGTATTGTACGGCGAGGAACATAATGAATTGACATATGTTATAAATTGAGAAGCATGGTTAGGAAAATTGACTCTATTAATAATGATTTAATATAGAGAAATTGTGAGACATGAAAAGGGCGACGGTTACGTCCTTGGGCATGAATACCCTAAAAGGTAAAGTAGGGGGAAGGCGATGACGCTTCCTTGGGTTGAAAGTCCCAGAACACACTGTACAGGAATCGATTTGGTGAGGACTCGGGGCTTGATGTCCCCTCACCGGAACACCCTTGGAATGTTTATAGGGTGATCAAGTGCGCCCATTTGGGTTTCGATGAGTTGAGTGATACTCAATTTAACATGGATACCTAGGAACAATGATGATTGGTAATATTTGTATAAATGTGTAATTATGACACTTGGTAATGATTAACTACGGTATCCATAAGATGTGATCATAATAAACCTCATAATCTGGAATATGATGTAACTTATTAACCATGCAGATTTTAATGTGGTAATGATAAAAACCTAAAGGTGAGTAATGGCTTTCTCTACTGAGCATAGTGTTGCTCATTCCCTTATGTTTATATCTTTTCAGGACTCACTAAGTGTGAGGTGGCTACGAGAAATATAGTTGAGGAAGTGATGTAACTATATTACATTGGGACTGCTTCAATTGTTGAGAATGCTCTTCATGATAATGTAAGCATCAATTGTTACTTTCTGTGACTGTATTACAATGTGTTGAGGGTTAAAATGATGATGACAACAGTTTATATTATTAAATTTAAGGTGCTACATTAAAACTGTGGTTTATTTGTCGTTTATATTTTTATTTTTGAGTTGAGAGTTTTCATTTAAGTCCCGGGCAAATTTTATTTTTAAGGTTTACTTTTATTATTTATTTTTATTTTATCTCATTAAAAACTGTTAACCCCCATATAGGGGCGTTACAGAATTTTTGGTATCAGAGCCTAGGTTCGGTTAACCTAGGGAGTGTAGCACCACTTTAAAAAATATATTTTTGAGATGGTTTTGAAGCTGAATTTTCATTGTCATCATCAAAATGAACCTTCACATTGATTTATACAGTCTAGAAGGATGTAACATGGAAAGGCCATAGAATGAAAATACTTATGGTTATATGAGTACAATAATTATATAGAAGGAAAGTATTAATAGTTATGAGGGAATGATAATTATATGGAATGAGTTTATAAGTAGAATGCTTATGAGAGATTCGTATAATATTAGGATCTATAAGCATATCTAATTCGTATAAACGATGAGAAATTCGTGTAGATACGAGGATTTAAGAGCCTTTTGTCTCGTGAAAAACAATAAGAAATATGAGGCTTGATTTATTGATTTTAAAGTTTGGCATAGATATGCCAAATTTTTCGTAATTGATTCAAACCTAAGTAATGATTATGTGTGGATTCGATGGAGCACATAAGTGTCAATGTCTTTTCTTAAAAGTTCTATATATTTGAGGAATATGATATAAGTTGGGAATCATGGTATTGAATCTTGAGAGAGATAAATGTTAGACTTTTGGTCTGTTGAGACTGTGTAAAGTCTAGAATGCATGAATCTCAAAATTGGAATATTTCGTTACGTACATTGTATTTAAGTGTATCAGTGAATCTTTTGGTTACCTAAGGTTTTGTTATATGAGGAAATTATATATTGTATGAGTAGAATTGTGGGGATTATAGATGTTCTTAAGTAGTAACATCAAGTGTCTTTGTTCATTGATATGGTCTACGTTGAAAGACGTAAATCGTATTGATTTCAAGGTTAGTCGCATTCTAAACCCTTGGTAGTAATGATGATGAATCCATTGATAGATGTTGAGTATTAGGAATAACATATGGGTGTATGCATTGTTCAATAAGGTTTTGATTAAAACAAAATTATTTGAGTTGCTAAATATCATTCAGGAAGATCCTTGTTGTCGTTAAATTAGATTTGTTGTTTATAGTTAACTTTATCTATAGTGGGCTTTGAATTGGGTTTAAGATTTATACAAATTGGTTTTCAATTTTATGTTTGTTATTTAACTCGTTCTAAATGTGTTAAGGCCCGAAACAACCTGACCATTTTCAACTAAGAACATTTGGGCCTAGTTTAAATCTTAAATCAGTTTGATTCACACTGTCTCTCCCACGTGGTTTCTATACGTGTCATATACAGTGGTTTAATCATTGTTTACATATACGTTTACTGTGCATAGGAGCTTATTTCTCCGAGTTCACTTTTTCTCTCTTAATTTGTTATTTTCTCTCTAAATCGCAAATCCTCTTCTTTTTCATTAAAAATTCTTCTTTTTCTCTAAAAGAAGAAGGAATTCTAGGATTCTGCAATTTACTATCTTAATTTTTCCTTTCTATTTACTCTTCTTTCATCTCATCATGGACCCAAAGTACCAACACCTGAGAAAGTATTTCCCATCACTCTCCCAAAAGATTCTCAGAAAGAAATACAAGGCTAGAATTACTCGGTTGTGGATTCTTATGCGTTTTGGTATCCCTTGTGATGTGAGAATGTTGATAGAGGGGAAAATCCGTCCGAGTGACTTTAGTCAAGATGTCGGTTTACCAGGAACAGGTACCAGTCGTAGTGCAATGAAAAGAAGAGCTCGTGCCATCGTGGTCGCTTGTAACAAATGTGGAAGACAAAATTGTAACGGTAAATGTACTTCACCTGGTTATATGTCTACGAATAGAGAGGATAAAATAAGGTTTTGTAGGGATGGACTTTCAAAGGAGAACTTGGATAGCATCCATCCTCCTCTCCGCGGTCACCCTAGTGGATATGTTCAAGGAGCTATTTTTAAACTCTGGCCTAAATTTTATACAGAAAGACAACGCCTCAGGAATATGGTATTTCTAGATCCTGTTTGTCAAGCCATAAGAAAACTGGATGGGGAATAAGTCATCGCTCTATAAAGGTTATTTAGTCTTTGCTTATTTGAAGCAGTTTTAGCTGATGTTCAACAGTTTGTGTTTTTCTTTTACTCAGAATATTTGCTTTTGTGTTTGAAATAATTGTGATTATTAGATTGATACAGTAAGTGTTAATATCTTATTTAATTTATGATTTTCTTAAATATATATATAATAAAATATATTATCTTATCAGACACGTTACATACGGTACAGTAATATGTTTGAATTTTGAAAAGCTTATCCAGATATTTCAAGATTTGTGTCTCAAATTTCAAAAGTTCTACAGTATTTGTCGTTTATATTAAATTTCTAGACTTGGTGTATATTTGTCAAAAAGTCTACAGTTGTGTCATGAGGGTCTTCTGTCGAATTGCTCTCAATTGTCAAAAGTTATACAATTAGAGTCTAATCTTTTTCAAAAAGTGAATCAAATTTTCTGTAAACTATCAATCACCTTATCTTACTTTCTTATCCGCACAAGATTTTGTTTAAATCTTTGGATTACCTTTTCATTACCTACTCGTCTATCTCTTTAGCCCTTTTTGTATATTTCTCATCTTTAAAATCTCATGTAGAACCCGAAGTCTAAGTGGAGCAGACATTAAGCAACCACTTCTATAAACCAAATATGTCTACCTCCCAGTCCACGAAGAAAATAAAGAATGTCTGTGTCTTTTGTGGTTCCAGCCTTGGAAAAGATAAAGCTTATTTAGAAGCTGCAAATCACTTAGGGCAAGTCCTAGCACGCAAGAAGATTAACATAATCTATGGGGGTGGTAGTATAAAAATGATGGTAAATATGGCACTAGCAGCTAGGTCTAGCGACGCTACTGATGTAAGAATTTGGCCTCATATTCCAGTTGAAGGAAACCTTTGTAAGGAAGCCATAGGTAAGGGAGAAGGAGTCAGGAGTATCCCTAAAAATTTTAAAGACATAATCTATAATTCTGATACTTTTATAACATTACCTGGTGGTCTAGGTACTCTTGAGGAAATATTTATAGTTGCTTGTGGGCAATTGTTGGGCTTTTATTCCAAACCTTTGGGACTGCTGAACGTAAAGGGTTTTTATGACGGTCTTTTGAAATTTCTAGATTACGCTGTGGAAGAAAACATCACTACAGAATCGGAGAGACAAATCTTTGTCACTGCTTCAACAGCTGAGGAATTGATAGATAAAATGCAAATCATACATCCAGAATCCGACACTGCAACATCCAAGCTTGAATGGGAAAGGGAAAGCCGGGAGCGGCCAATTGATTTGAATCTCCATCTGTAATCTTTTTGTTTTATCTTTGGCATGTAGGCATGTGTGTCCGTATTTCGTGTGTTACGAATAACCGTTTGCCTTGTATTCTGTGTTTCTTGTGGTACGTTGTTGTTCAATCTTTTAGATTCATTGAGCCTAATGCCGGGATGGCTGGATACGGAGTACTTGATGCTCTCGAAACGCATCCTTCTTAAGGTCCGATCTTTTGTTTATCGATGTTTTTGTATCCTCTAAGCATGCATGATATGGATAGCTGGTATACGGAGTGCCTTGTACTCTCGAAACGTATCCGTATTATGTTTGTAATGTGTAATATTCTGTTAATATTATGTGGAAGTACCAAAGTCAGTTATGGGGATATTCCATATGAAATATGAGTATATTATTTGGATTGAATGTTTGTGTCATGAGGATAGCTGTTTAATGAAAAATATGTCGGGTATGTTTGCAACCAGAGATTCCGTTTAATATCTCTATGAATAAGTTTAATGTATGGTTTTGAATAGAAGTGTTTGTGATATATGTTTTATGATTATGTTTTAGTTTATTAGTTGAGGTATGAAATCAAATATATTTGACTTTTCCTTACTCAAAAAGGAAAAGGAACCTAAAGATGAAGTATATAAAATTTCTCTGGCAATCTCCTTAAATGTGATTGTAAATCACAGTCCATGGACAATGAAGGACTGGAATCATGGTATGGTCAATATGTATGCCTGATCAGATTCTTAGACTATTATACGGTGTTATAAGTTGAAACTTGTCAGAAATACTCTCATTGAGGGATTTAGGAGTAAGATTTATTATGCAAGTAAATGAGTGGAGATACGATAACTTAAATTTGGAGGACAAACAACATTAACGGTTTAGACTCGGAATTGGAATCATAATGGAATTAAAATTTTTACTAGTATTGCTAGAATTGAAATTTCGAGGACGAAATTTCTTTAAGGGGGGTAGAGCTGTGACACCCGTTATTCTCCTAACGGGTATTGAGGTAATTAAATTAATTTTTAATGTATAAAAAAAAATTGCTTCATTTAAATTTATTTTATAATATTTATTTTTATCTATTTTTAAGTTTTCTAAAATTCTCCTATATTTATTTAGTATGATTACTAAAAAGCATTAGAACTTCTAATAAATCTCAAAAATGTCATATTGGCATTATGTGTGTTAAAGTCTTTAGATGAGACATAAGGATATATTTTCCAACTACTCTTGACCCTCATTTTCTTTATTTCCTCCGTGACATGCTTCAACATGTCTCCTCTATAATTGTTTCTATCACTTCTTTTCAAAGACTTCATCTTTTCTTCCTTTCTCTTCCACGGTTCCCACACTCTTCTTCTTATTTCTTTGCTGAAGCAAAATACTTAGAGAACTTCTTCAAGGCAGCCATAAAAATCAGCCACGATCACCTCCATTTGAGCAAGAATTTCAGTCATACCGAAGTAAAGGAACCTGTTTTGAAGCCATTTCAAGCTTCCAACTAACCATAATCCGAGGTTAGAATCTTATGAACAAATTTAGTCTTTCATTTATAAATTTTCTTTTATACTAAAGGATTATTCAAATTTGCGTTCTTAAACCTAAGTATATGTTTGTTGCTATTTTGGAGCATATGTATGAAGTCTAAGTGTATATGCCCTAGACAGAAAATTTATATTGTTAAACTTTGTAATACCCCTATGGGCAGTGGTTATTTCTTGAAATTCTAAGATTAAATTAAAATGAATTTTATGAATGTAGTTGTATGTTGTGCTTTAGTTTTAATTGTCCTTATGCACGCCTTAGGATCAAGGGAGTATGGAGCTAACGCTAATTGATTCCAGGATTAAGAGACTGTTGATAAGCTTAAAAGGTAGGGATTCTATTACTCATTTTTGTGAGGTTTTTATAGAATTAAAATTGATTGTTTTGCCGCAATATATATATATCTATGTTGAACTGATATTATATGAGTATCACATATGAAACTATGACATAGACTCGTCTTGTATTGTACGGCGAGGAACATAATGAATTGACATATGTTATAAATTGAGAAGCATGGTTAGGAAAATTGACTCTATTAATAATGATTTAATATAGAGAAATTGTGAGACATGAAAAGGGCGACGGTTACGTCCTTGGGCATGAATACCCTAAAAGGTAAAGTAGGGGGAAGGCGATGACGCTTCCTTGGGTTGAAAGTCCCAGAACACACTGTACAGGAATCGATTTGGTGAGGACTCGGGGCTTGATGTCCCCTCACCGGAACACCCTTGGAATGTTTATAGGGTGATCAAGTGCGCCCATTTGGGTTTCGATGAGTTGAGTGATACTCAATTTAACATGGATACCTAGGAACAATGATGATTGGTAATATTTGTATAAATGTGTAATTATGACACTTGGTAATGATTAACTACGGTATCCATAAGATGTGATCATAATAAACCTCATAATCTGGAATATGATGTAACTTATTAACCATGCAGATTTTAATGTGGTAATGATAAAAACCTAAAGGTGAGTAATGGCTTTCTCTACTGAGCATAGTGTTGCTCATTCCCTTATGTTTATATCTTTTCAGGACTCACTAAGTGTGAGGTGGCTACGAGAAATATAGTTGAGGAAGTGATGTAACTATATTACATTGGGACTGCTTCAATTGTTGAGAATGCTCTTCATGATAATGTAAGCATCAATTGTTACTTTCTGTGACTGTATTACAATGTGTTGAGGGTTAAAATGATGATGACAACAGTTTATATTATTAAATTTAAGGTGCTACATTAAAACTGTGGTTTATTTGTCGTTTATATTTTTATTTTTGAGTTGAGAGTTTTCATTTAAGTCCCGGGCAAATTTTATTTTTAAGGTTTACTTTTATTATTTATTTTTATTTTATCTCATTAAAAACTGTTAACCCCCATATAGGGGCGTTACAGATGTATATAATTATAATTAGTATATGTAAAACAACAATAAAAAAATAAGAATTTTAAAAAAGAAATAAACTAATACACTTAAAACACTAATTTCTTAGAAGGGATATATTTATAAGGTCCGTAATGAGTATTTATTTAAAACACTTTTGTCTTTAAGAGTAATTTTATTAATAGGTAATACATCAATAAATAAATCTTATTAAATAAAGGCATGTGAAAAATAGAATAAAGAGCATTAAGAGACGCACTCTTTTTTTTTTTTCAAAAATATTGTGTTTCCAGTTGACAATTGAAATATGTTTGTGTATTCTCATTTTTTAAGAGATAATATAATTTCGCCCCTATTAAATAATGAAAATATATGACCATTTCTTAAGTCAAATAAAACACAATCACTACTTCTTCTTTTTTCCCGTAACAAAAAATCTCGCTTTAAATTGTTTGTACAACATCATCATTCGTGGACCTGAAACTTATTAAAAAAAAAAAAAAAAGAAAACTAGAGTTTAGAAAATAGTTTGAATTGGGTCCAAAATGAGAGAAATCTGATTTATATATCTTTCCCACTTGCAAGATGTATTAAGCTTTGTACTAGCTACTCCTTTTGACTTAAACTTGACCAATTTAATTTATTCTTATATAAAAATACTAATCTCCATTTCTGATGAAAAAATATATATATAGATATATATATATCAAAATTAATATGAAAATGAAAAGACAAAAAGAAGAAAAGAAAATAAGAGTCTAAACCGGACTCAATAATAATTTAGAAAGAGACATCATGTATTTATATTAATATTAAACATTAATTTCCCTTTCTGAAGATTAAATCGCAGTATGGGGTTTCAAATTGATCATTTGTTGATAACATTGATCATAATTTAAACGCATGGAGTGAAGGGACTCATTGAGTAAAACTTAATGTGGGACTTTCAATATCCAACATTCCATCACACTTCGTAACTCATATTGCATCCAATCTCATACTTTACATTGTGCATGTTTAACTATCCATCATTTTGTGCCCACATTAGTTGTAGTCCACATTGTTGACATTGTCCCAACAACTTAAATTGCAACCGTTTCGACTTAAAATTGCAACGGGGTAGATTAGTTTTGATACCAATTGTTACATACCCATTAAGCAGAACGCCTGTAAAACCATTTTATGCAAAACATCTGGCATATGTTAAAAACGCGCACATTATAAAGTAAACCAATAATAAGCTTTTGGTATATTTTAACTCAAATCACGTGTAAAGGAGGAGTCCCACAGATTTATTCAGCACACAAATTTGGAACGAAGCATTTAACGTTATTCATGTAAATTAACGCAAAAAACAGAACTAGCTGATCGTGTGAGGAAATTTGCTAAACCTCTCTCATCAGCCTAACTAAAAAAATATCGGACGGCTGACAATCAGAGATTCAGCACCGGTGCCACGAAAGCATGACGTTGCAGGTGACGTAGACTAGCACGTGATGATATGTAGCGTGTGGCAGACCACACAGAATCCAAGGAGGGGCAGAAGTGGAACGAGGTGCAAGTAAAATAATAATAAGAAAAAAAGGGAATTTCAATGGTCCTTGCGGGAAATTGAGAGTAGGTCGAATAGGGAGTGAGCTGTCAAAACGGGGAAGAATGGGACACGTGTCGGATGGACAACTGGAGCGGTCCCAAGGATGTCAGACACGCTCCTGGTGGGCATTTTCGCAACGTGCGCGTCGACCTTCACTTCCGACAGCGACTTCTGAGTGGTTTGAGCCACGCGACCGTACGCCTAGCCGCGTACGATTATTTCTGCTCTTTTCCTTTCTTTTTTTTTTTTTCTTTTTTTTTTTCTTTTTGGGGTTCTTCTCGCGCTACCAAACCCACTCTCGCGGGCTTCTCGAAGTTCAACTTCTCGGCTCTTCTCGTCGACGTGGCTCTGTGAATTTATTTTTGTGATTTAAAAAAAAAAAAAAAAAAAAGTTGTATGAACTTTTTTCCACTGAATTAGTAGAAAAAATAAAAAGTACTGGTAGAATATTTTTCTACTGAATTAGTAAGAATAAATTGTAATATACGATATGAGAGTTTTACACGATTTAGAATCTAAATTTTAGTTTGAATCACTTTTCTAAACACTATATAGAGCAAAATAGTTTATTTTTGTATAAAGATTGCTGACCCTTTCCCTTAAAAAAAAAAAGGATTGCTCAGTTTTTTGCAAAGGAAAATGCCTGAGGAGAATTATCATTTATATACAGATGATATACTCAACTTGGCTTCAAAGTGTTGTATTTTTAAGATAATTTTAAAATTAATTAATTGCCTTTTGTATGAGAGTGTGTTTGTGTCTCTATATTGCCAAATTGGTTATAAAGGGCCAACCTGTTATGTTAAGTACTTTTACAAACGTATTTGTTCGGTCTTTTTTATATATTTTTTCCCTGTCATTGTCTGAATTTGAATCCGAGAAACAGTGCAGAAATTGTAGAAATTTTTATAACTAAATAGGGTTAAATACATAACTTAACCTTCTAGTTTAATTATTTCTAAATTCATCTATTTATCTTAAGAAACTACAAATATCTCCTTTAAATTTGAAAAACTTGTTTTAATTTTATCCCTAGCATACTTTTATGAACAAAAATATATAAGGATAAGACCAAAAATACTCTTAATTAGACAAAATTTGTTTCTAAAATATATTTTTTTTTGAGAAAAATTTTTAAAAAATATTTTAACATTCAAAAAGACATAAAACTAAACAATTTTTTTTTTTTGAAATTTGATGCTTTGTATAAGAAGTTTTTATGTTTTTTAATCTATAAGATATTTTTCATGACCGTTTAAAAGTAATAATGTCGACTTTGTCTAATTTTTTTTATTTGTAAGAATGAAATTGAAACAAATTTTGACAGATTAAGAAATAGTTAAAACTATGAGGCATTATCCTTTAGAAGACAAAAAAAAAAAAAGTGGTGTAAGATTACAAGTTAAGTACAATAAGATGGAAATGAAAAATCATAGAAATAAGAAAAATAAAGAAGTATTATGACAATGCAAAGGGGAGTTTCATGTTTAAAAGGTGAGAAGATCAGTTCAAAGAATAATGAAAGGATTGGAAGACAACTAAACCAAAACGCAATTGGAAGAAGTGGGAAAGAATTTGTAGGGTTGGTGGGAAATGGAAATGCAGTGGTTAGAATCCAATTAAAGTCACGAGTGGAATAGAATAGGCATACCTAGTAGGCCAGCTATATTTCCAAAATTAAAAATAATAAAAAAAAAAATCCTCAAGTCAAGTTGCTATAACTTTGCTTAGCATGAGGTGTTCTTTTGTTTTGGCTGTTCCCATTTCCTTCCATCCCTTTTTGGCATGAAATTTTTTTTCAAGATGCCAGCTAATGCCACAACTAATACAAAATGAAGTCCATTATAGATCCATACTATAAGACCCACCTCTTAGGGGGTGTTTAGAAGGTGGTGGGAACCGGTGGTGGGAACCACTTTTACTGTAGCATGTAAAAGCTTTACACTGTAACAATTTTTTAAATTGTTACTGTAGCATATGAGAGTTTTATACTGTTTATAACTGAGTTTGTGGTGGAAACCGTGGTTCCCACCACAATGCCAAACAGGGGGTTAGTAATGCCCCCACAGTATTTTTCTTTTGGCTTTGGGTACTTACTAGTTCGGCCTAGAAGAATTTGATGAAAGGGACAAAAAAATTTTGAATTGGGAAAAAGTCTTTTTTTTTTTTTTAACAAAAAAAAACACGTTTTTTTTAAATGTAAACTGTCTCATTTTTTTTCAAAAAAATAAGGAAAATGACTGTAGCAGAATAAGAAACCTCAATAGAATAAAAAAAATAAAACCGTTTTGATGTCCAAAAAACGTTTTTTTTTATTGTCAAAAACTGTCAAAAAAAAAAAAAAACCCTTTCATCAAAATTTTTTTTTCCAAAAATCATTCATCAAAATCCCTCCCCTAGACTAGACGTATTTCAGACATGACATTTTATTGTCCACTTTCTCCTCTTGTTAGGGACTCATGTGCTAGTAAATCTCTACTAAAAACACTCAATATAATTTTGACCTTTAAGCTTTTACCAAAATAAATCTCTAGTTTGAAAAAGTTTTTGTTTTTACTTTTATCGACAGAGGAAGAAAAATAAAAAATGTTTAAAACCACCTTTTTAAAGAGCTTAAATGAGGTAAAATAATGAAATGTTTTAATAAAAGTAGCTTTTGAATTTAAAATGCCAAAATCAAGTTCTAACAAGCTTGATTAAGCCAACTTTTGAATTTAGAAAGTGTTATGGTCAGCTTAACTTTTTTATCCCCTTGGTACCAAGTTGAATAATTGTGTTTTCCTATCACATACAACGCTTTTCGGGGCTTTATATAAGAATAATATTGGCAACGTACATGTCTAATCGGCTGTTTGGTTGAGTGATAGGAGGTCTAATTGGCTGTTCAGTTGAATGGTGGTACCGTAAACTTAGTTATAAACAGTATAAAGCTCTCACATGTTACAATAACAATAAAAAAATTATTACAATATAAAACTCTTATATACTACAGTAAAAATATTTCTAACCAATGGTCCTCGCTACTTTTTCAAACACCAAATCTTCGTATTACCCATCTGAACAAACAAGACAGATTCTCCCCCCGAAAAACTTGATGGAAAGAAACCCACAATTCACAATTTCTAAACTCCTTTTATTTTGAGAAATTTCCACAAACTCACTCGTTTTTATGTTTACAGAGAGAAATTTTGACCACTTTGGCAGCCGAAATTATGGAAACAACTGGACATTGAAAAGACCCTTTCGGACATTAATATCTTCACATGGATACGATGCTATTAAATGTGCACTTTTGGTCGGCAGGTGTTGTTGTCGTCCCCATTAATCCACTCCTTTCACTTTTTCCCCTCATTTTTAGGGGTGTTTGGAAGGTGGTGAGAATCGGTGGTGGGAACCATTTTATTGTAGCATGTGAAAGCTTTACACCGTAGTAATTTTTTAAATTATTACTGTAACATATGAGAGCTTTACACTGTTTATAACTGAGTTTGTGGTGGGAACCCACAATACCAAACAGGGGTTAATTTTCTTCAGATTATTTCTCACTGCCTTTGACTTCTCTCTCTTGTCCTTTTCCCCCCTCTTTACCTAAGAAAAGAGAAAATCAAACGGATAGATTTTCATCCGTTGTCTAATTCGAACTAAAATACCATATTAATTTTAATTATGTAAAAAAAAATAAGAAAAAAAATTATTTATTTATTTTTATATTTGAAGTGTTTCTTTTGTCCCCATGCACGCGCAATTTAAGCACTGCTTCTATTTAAGAGTGATGTTCACCAATAACGAGCGGTCTAGTTTTCTTCTACTGATAATGGGTAACAACATTATAAATATGTAAAATGAAAGACTAATTAATTGGGATTTTTAAATTTTAATTAAATTTAAGAAATTATTGATATATCCATTAATTAGCTGCCATATTTTCGAGTCAATGCAACTAGGTAAAATGATATAATATCTCTAAAAATACTGAGCCCAAAATTTGAATGTGTCGTTTTTTTCTTTCTCAAAAGCAGTGCATTAGAAAGACAACAAAAGCCACATGAGGCCTTACAAAAAGCAATTAATTGTGCAAATTGGGAGGCACCTCAAGGCAGAAAGGACAAGTTACACGCTATTACATAAGAATTTGGACACTAATATATACTAAAAATAATCAGTTACAATTATATATATATATATATATATATATATTCAGCAGAATTATTGTTGAGAAATGAAACTGGCTTACCGTATTTAATATTAGATATAAGAAGAAAATGAAATAATGATATATATATATATATATATATATATATTAGAAATCACAGATGAAAGACAAAAAACTTCATCAATCCTTAGTTCAAGTCCATGCACTTTCTAAGGGGAAAAAGAGTACGAGAAAGTTTAAAAATGGTGCAAAAAAATTAAAAATAAAATAGGCCAAATTAGTATTTTTGCAAGCCGTTTATTTGAACTACAGATTAAAATTTAGTTAAGATTGTTTTTAAATTTTATAAGAGAAAATAATATAACAAATTTGTAGTTTAAATTAATTTATCAAACGGCTTATTCATGTAATTTATATCACTAACTTGACATAAAAAATATTAAGTAGCCTCGTTAGTATATTTGTGATATCTTTTTATATCATCCTACTAATAGTATTTTAGCATCTTTATATTCATAAATTGAGCAAATACAATATCTAAAAAACTCTATAAAATTAAAATAAAGCAAAATGGAACAGGGTTGTTGATGTGTCTCCCACTCCAAAATAAATAAAATAAAATCACGTTAAACCTCAACAATATTACCCTTTTCTTCTCTCAAAACAGAAAAAGAAATGTTAATCTGTCAAGGTCAAATCATGCTTATATCATCTGATATCAAAGGGCCAACATGTCACATTTATAGGTTCTCGTCGTCAGCATATGTCACAGCTTATATTACTTTGTTAAAAGGACAAAAAGGGCACCAAAAATTTTTTTTACTTATCTTTCCACGTTACAATATGATTGGCCCATAGACAAGTCAGAGATGCTCCAAATCGACATCAAAACAAAAGGCCCCCCCAAATCTTACTAAAATATTCATGAAAAGGCCATCTCAAAGATTTTGTTAGTGCTTTGTGATGCCTCATTTTCATCCTTTTATTTGTCATAATGATTATGATACACTATTACATCCCCTCCTAATTAATATACGCTTTAATTTGTTTTACTTTTATAAAATTTTTACGGCCGTAATATTTGCCCTTTTTTTTCCCTTACAAATAGATACGGTTTTTTTTTTTTTGGGAACAATTTGTTCTTTGATTAGTAGCAGTGTTGTATAAGGAGTTACAAAGCTTTGATCGTTGTAAAATTAATCTAATAATTAAAATATTAGCTTATATTGATAGCAAAAAGTGATAGCCTTTATGATAAAAATTACCTTTATTTTTAATGATCAGCAGAAAAAAATAAATAAAAAGTCGAGGACTTTTGTGATAATAATATACAATAGGAACTATTTTTTTCTTATTAGAAAGATGAGATGTTTTAGTTGATAGTAACTGTTATTTTTTTCTTCTTACCAGTAAAATAAGATGTTTTTGTTGTTGGATTAATTTTTTAACGATGTGATATGTACTCATATTAGAAATTTATAATGAGCAACATAGAATTATTTCCAACCACATATCAAACCATTAAAAAATTAATCCAAAAACTAAACTAACATACCCAATCTGTAAAAAAAGAAGAAGAAAGAAGAGTCCCTAACGTAAGAATTCCCTAACATCAGTCTTAGTTCACATTTTAAATGCTTAACTCTAAGATATTGTCGTACAAACACCAAACTAGCAAAACCATTAGGATTGTTTCTAAAACAAGTTAGAGTTTATTAATTCCAACTGTCTTTTAATATCCTATTTAAATTAATTAGAATTAGTGAGTAAACATGACTAATTAGTGTGCCAACAAAGTTTAATTTTTAATTTAATTTATTACCATTATCATTTAAAATTATTTCTATTTTTACCATAGAAATAATTGCTAATTAATCACTATTTAAAAAAAATATTTTTATTTTCTTATTCAAATTTATTTTCTACCATTTAATATTTTTTAATTAAATTTTCAATTATCTAATTTATTTAATATTCTATTTATTATATTTGCGCCACTTCCCGACTACTACGGTTATTTAGTTTTAAACCCTCAACTTTTGCAAAACTACAAAACAATCCCTCCAACGCAATCAGATTTTCACGTGAAAAATCTGAAGCCTAAGAACTCCCTCCACAATTCAGCCATCCAAACTCCAAAGAATATTACTCATGGTTTTTGTATTGAAACCACCTTCTTTTCCTCTAATTTAGAAACTAATTCAGAGATTCCCACTCACTCCCCCTCTCTATTTCACGTCACTCTCACTCCCCCATTCTTTCTTTGCCTCAAAAACTCAGAACAAAAACAGCCATTGGAACGAGAAGAAGGCCTAACATCATCAACTCAAGCTCCAATATAACCATAATTCGATGTTAGAACCTTCTGAACTGATTTAATTTTTTATTCGTAAATTTTATATCTAAAAAGTTTGTTCTGAATTCGTGTTCTTGAACCTGATTTTTTCCTTAGAAGCCACACATTTTTTTATTTAGTTCTTCCTATGGTGTCTGTGTGTAAATATGAAATTGATGTTACAAGCAAAGAACAAATTGTTGTTTTGATTCAAAACTATTGTTAAAAACATGTTTTGATAGTTTAAACTTAGATTCTTAGTTGCATGTAACATCTTTCTATGATTTACAGTCTGAACATCTGGTTTATGCATGTTTTAGTTTTTGTTCTATATGGACTTCGAATTTATTATTTTGGATTACGATTTGGGTACGGAAATTAAAGAGAGTTTGTTTATTTATATCTTAACATGTTTAAAGAAGCGTTTTGGACAAGCTTCATGCATTAAAAACTTATTTGGAGTAGAAAAACTGAGTTAGAGTTGAATATACCTACGAGAGGATGAACTAGGCTTTGCCTAGTTCTGATGGGGGTGGTCGACCACCCCTTTGTAAGGTGGTCACTGGGGGTGGCGTTACTGGTTGCTGCCACCTCTAATCGAGCTCCTCGAGTCCCACAGCTTGTTTCAATTTGGCTCGTTCGTGTTCTACGGTATAAAAACACCTCTATGAACCATATATTTTCATGTCTTAAAGCTTTGAAAGATTTAATTTTATTCCATGATCATATTTTTATAAAACACACACTAATAGATCATTTATATATAATGGAAACTTAGAAATTTAGTTGTGTTTTTATTAGTTGTTTGCTGACTTTATTAGAGAATCCTTATATTCTAGCCAGTGCTAAGAGTTTATGTTATAGCTAGTTGGACTTGTAAGAATTAAAAGTATTTATAAATTGTATTGGCAAAGAGGTAAGATTTCTAATCCTTTCTTTAGTAACCATGTTTTGAATGATATTGTTTTGGCCATAATGCTATACCTTGAGATAAGCATGTTCCAAATAAATTGTTTATGAAATATTAGTTCTTATAACTAAATGTTTGTAAAAAAGTATATGTATGTAAATATTATGATATATTAGGAAAAAAAAGGAATTTAGAAATCTAATTTAGAATTAGAATGAAAATAATTCCACGCATAATGGTTTCCAAACGTCACCAAGGAGGCTTAGAGCTCTCGGTGATAGGTTTTACGTGGCCATAGAGATCGGGTTATAAGATATAACCTTGGGGGTAGGCCCCTAAACTTTGATCTGAGCACTCCATGGCGTGAGTGATTGGAAAAGCACTTTAAGTATATTGGTATATGATATATGTACACACACACACACATATATATATATATATATTGTTGAGAACTAAGAAGTAGAGTACTTCGTCTCTCTTTTACTTGATTATTTAAATGTTTACGATTCATTTATTTAGTAAAATGTAAATTTGTTAAATGATGTCCTACTGGGCATTTTGTTCATTTTTCTTTATTTTATTCCCTTCAGGAGGTGCTAAGAATGATGCTAGGTTGGTAACGAGGTGGTGATGAAAAGTTGTCGATACATTTTTTGTGATGTTTCCCAACGAGCTTATGGCGTATACCAAGTTTTAGTACGGTTGGTCTTAACACGATTATGTCATTTCCTTTTGATTGTATGTGTAAGGATTGTATGGACCGACACTGTCCCTGTGTTATATTAATGGCAAGAGTTTTAAGTTTATGGACCGTTATGAGATTTAAACCTTTGGACATTCTAAAGTTTTATTTGAAATGTTTATTTCTGTCTAAACATAAATTTTTCGCTTAAACCAAAAATTTTGTTTAGTTTATTTTAATGAATTCAGATTCTTTGATTTAAGTTGAATGATTTACCTAATTTATATTAAACTTGTTTTAACTCCTAACTCCCTTCTTAGGGCGTCACATGTCTATAGTGTACAGCTTTTATATGCCATACTTTAAAATAAAAGTATGTTATAATATGAAACTCTCATATATTATAGTGTTTGATTTATAACTTCAAATTTCAACTTGATTCCCAAACACTCCCTAAATCTGTGGAGAGATTTATCTCCTTTGCTTTTCTTTCCTTCAAGATTTACCTCCACCATAATGAGGTCGGCTAAGTTGAACAAGTATGCAATATAGGCATTAGATAGCAAAAACCATAAAACAATAAACATTATCTCTTTATGGAAAAGCTAGTAAAATTTAGGAGGGAAATCATTGGCCCAAAAAAAAAAGTTAATTTCACAAATTATTCCTAAGGTTTACCCTCAATCCTCATTTAGGCCCTAACATTTTAAAAGTCTCATTTTTTTAAAATCTATTATTTTGTTTTAGTTTTGTTGTCTCTTTTAGTTAGACGTTAAATAGATAACACTTTTAAAATGTCTCACTGTAGTCTTTAATCTATTATTTTGTTTTACATTTAGTCCCTCTATCATAACCAAGAGTTATTATGGATTAAAATTTGAAAAATCTAAAGTAAAAAGCTAAATATAATGATTTTGATACATGTGTTTAAAAAAGAGAGACTATTTTATCATATTATTAGGAAGATGAATTCTAATTTAAAAAAGATAAGTTGAATTTTTTAATACCAGTATATAAGTATTAAATAATCACACATTTTAAATAACAAGCTATGTGTTATGATTTATATATATACTGTATTGGATAATCATAATCCTAAACATCATATTTACTATATATGCACATGCATATATAACATATTTGATATTAAATATTGAACTTTATCTTTAAAAAAAATTAAAGCTCATCTAAAAGATAATATGATAAATTGTTTTTTATTTTAGTTATGTGAATAAAAATTATTGTATGTAATTCATCATGTTATTTTTTTTTTTTAAGTTTGATCCTTAATAATACCTTGTTAATAGATAGATCAAAAGTGTAACAAAATAATAGATTAAGGATCAAAAGTAAAACAAAATAATAAATTAGGGACAAAAGTAGGACATTTTAAGAATATTCAATTAAATATTTAACATTCAACTAAAGAAGTGACCAAAACTGAAACAAATGTAGAAGTTTAGGGACAAAAATAGGACATTTTAAACGTTGAAGACTAAATTGAGACTGAAGTGAACTTTAGGGACCTTAGTGAAATTAACCAAAAGAAAAAAAACCTACTCCTTAGTTCTTTTCATAGTTATGTGTTTTTTAAAAAGAAAAATATATTATTTGAAATGTAGTTAGAACTAATAAGTGGGAACCAAAATATTATAGCATGTAAAATCGTTATACTAAAGTATATTTGTACTTTACATTGTAACATGTAAGAACTTTACAATGTAGAAGTTAGAACTAATAAGTTTGAACTAAGTTGTTGTTAGACATGTATGCTCTAAAGAGTAAAGCTGTAATATATTTTTGGAGATATTTTTATCAATAAAGAGTTTATTTATTATTCATATACCAAATTGTTGTCCTTTTTACGTTCATATTTGTTGAATGTATGATAAGCAAACAAAAGTCTAAGACTGTCGGTCTATATTTTTGAAATCAGGCATATGATGGACAATTATACGAAAGACATGATTCTAAAAGTGATAGTCTAAATTATAAGATCCGCAATCGGGGGCATAAAGTTAGGTGCTTTATTCATGCAAAGATTGTTATGTTGTTTATATCTCTAACGGGAGATGGTTTGTCTTGGCCATCGAATGTGGACTCTGCGAATAGAAACATTAGTGCATTGTCATAGATAACGATGTATTGGATCGAAACACAGAGTGTAATTGATTTAAATTAATAATTCTATCTAAGCAAATCAATTCACTTTAGACAATTATATGTGTTGTATCTTAATCATGAGATAAATAATGGGCTCGTTGTTTTGACTTATGTCTTTTGATGTATCAAAAAGTGACATCCACAATTTAAGTTGGTACACATATCGGTACATTGGAGACATGAATCTTAATAGTATAGACTTATTATTCATAGATACAAAATCCAAAATTCCTGTTTAGGAGTCGATGATATCCTCTTATATGTGTTATCTCGTAATTGAAAAACTAGAGCGTTCAACCATTTAGATACATAAGTGTAACCAAATGGTATATTATCTTTAGATGGTAAGTTTTTCGATTATGAGATAATGGAATGTAAAAGAAAAATAATCAAAAGGTAAGACAGAATTTATCCTTAAGTCGATTATGGATATCCTATGGGCGTCATGGAGACTTAACTATTTGGACTTCGTAATTCTATATAATTCGAGAGTGCAGCTCTAAGCTTTCAGTGGAAAAGCATTAGAGTTGATAATTATTAAATTATATCTAGGATATTGGGTTTCATAATTTTCAAAAGCTTAACTATATAAGTCTATCAGGTCCTCTTTGCTAGCTCATAATAAATCTTGTAATGATACAACGTGTTTTTCTAATAAATTGGTGACTTATGTCAAATTATTAGATTGGCTAAAATTCGGTAGGATCAGATAATTCATATGTATTTATCGGTTGAATTAATTTTGTAAAAAATTAATTCAAGATAAACTTATTGAACTATCGAAATCAGATAACTCATGTCTGTTTATCAGTTGAATTAATTTTAAGTAAATTAATTTAAGATAAACTTGTTGAATTATCAGGAATATTTATTTTTTTAGAGATTATCCAGATATAACTATTTTAATCAGATAACTTTTCTATTGGGTTATTTGAATTAAAACTGAGGCTCTATCTCAAGAATCTCAGATGGAAGATAAAAGATTCGTAGAGATCATTTATCGTAAGTTCGACAGGCCGATCTTTAGGTTCGGCCTACCAATGCAGTAAGTTCAATCTGCCGACCGAACGATCTATGATCATGCATTTTTAGATGCGATTTTTATCATATATTGATCCAGATTTGAATTTTTGAGGTCTTATCTGATAAGGACTAACCCTTGGGCCCAACTCTCTATAAATAAAGGGTGAGACTCATAAGTTATTTAGATCAGTTAGGAATCAAGAGTGAGCACTCTAGTCTGTGAGTCTTTGCAACTCCTTGAGAGCTATTGTTCACAAATCACAAATCTTAGTTCTTGGTTTCCTTAATTGGTTGGAAAGAGAATCACCTAAAAAAAAGCTATACAATGTACGCCCACATGTACTCCGATTGTAGATAGAGAATCGCAAAGAAGACTAATTGATTGAGGCTCTTCTGGAACGCCTTTCTCTTCTGTAACTCCCTGAGAGCTATTGTTCACAAATCACAAATCTTAGTTATGGGTTTCCTCGATTGGTTTGAAGGAGAGTCACCTGGAAAAAAGCTATACGACGTACGCCCATACACACTCCGATTGTGGATAGAGAATAGCAAAGAAGATCAGTTGATTGAGGCTCTTCTGAAACGCCTTTCTCTTCATTGATTATGGGAGCTTTTCGACAAACGAGGTTAGTAAGATCTGGTTAATTTATACATATAATGTGTTAAACTTATGTTTTGAAAAATACTCTGGTATAAAATTTTTAAAATTCTGCTGCGTACTACTTTTTCAACAGTTGTCAAGTATACACTTAGTTAAATGGTCCTTGGGTTTTATAATGATAATTATTGATATACCGATAGTTTATCAATGAGATATTGTTCTATCATTGATTAATCAATTGTCTATCAATGATATACGAATAGTCTATCATTGATGGATAAGTAATTATTAATTAATTTTGACTTAACATTGACGATTGATATATTAGCGATAAACCACCAAATCAACCACCGACAACCATTGAATTATTGGATGGTAAACCATAAATTGATCCATCACTGATTAACAATTTTTAATTCAAAATAGTCATATGGGTAGTTTAACAAAACTTGGATCATTATACATAAACAGTTAATCGTAGAGGAAAAGCAACCCAACATTTACGTTGCAGCAAATCTAGGTTATTGTACATTGTTGTTTTTTACTTCTTTTTTATGAGAGCCAATCTATATTTTATGTATAGTTCGTTAGCCGTCCACTTTTTCATTAAAAAAAAAAAAAAAAATCCTTTGTAGCCGTCCCCTCAATTAAATCCACATATTATAAAAGGCTTAACAGTTAAAAGGCCTTGCGCTTGAGGAAAAATAAATTTTTTTTTAAAAAAAGGAGAAAAAACTAATGAATTAGAGAGCACCACCAGACGAAGCTCGCTGCAAATGTAATGACAAAGAATCCTATAAAATAAGTATTTTAGATGTCTTTCGGTGACAAAATTAGGATTTCATTGGTGAAATCAAGTCAAAGTATAATTTTTAAAAAGGGGAAATCAAATATCTAATCCAACTTGCTTTAAACATTGATACCTCACTTGATCAACTTTTATGGATTAGACTACTGCTTTATTATATTATTTTGATATTGGATGAGATAATACTCTCACAACATTACCTTGACATACAAAAGTAATTATTACTGGTTAATTATCTTAATAGCTATATAATATATAGTCTTTAGCACCATTATTGTGCTGAATATTATCCCTTAAAAAATGTTGCTAATAGTT
Organism: Artocarpus heterophyllus; assembly: GCA_025403435.1. NCBI lineage: Eukaryota > Viridiplantae > Streptophyta > Magnoliopsida > Rosales > Moraceae > Artocarpus > Artocarpus heterophyllus. The sequence continues at coordinate 18,931,925 of CM046337.1, forward strand.
CTAATAGAGTGTTTGAGAAATGTTATAAAAAAAGAATATGGCCTCAAATATTATCCGAGATAATTTGGATGTCAATTAAACGAATTACTGGTTCGATTAAAGGATAACTATGCATCTTTTCTAAAAAAATAACCATTTTTTTAAAAAAAGTAACCTTTTTAGGGGGTCAGTTTATCCACCAATCCAACTAATTTTAACTCAACTCGATTTAACCCAATCTTTGGTGGAGTGATTTGATTTATATTTTTGGATTCATTGTATGGTTTGGGTTAAGTTTTTAGTAATCAATCATAAACCCAACCCACCCAATAAAATTTTATTTTTTTCAATATATATTCTAAATATATATTCATTAGTTTTTGTTATGTTTATGACTTATTTATTTCAATTTATATGGTTGATCTTTATTGTTATATTACTTTTATTTATATTTTCAATATATATTTTAAATATATGTTCATTAATTTTTGTTATGGTTTATGACTTGTGTATTTCAATTTATATGGTATTGTTACATTTATTTTATTGTAATTTTTTAGAGATTTGACTAGGTTTGGACTTACCAACGTGATATCATATGTTTATTATGTTTCTTATTTGAAGTTGACCTATTTAATTTAATTTATTTATAATGTCTAACCTAAACTTTTATTCCCTTTTTTAGCTAATTAGGTAGGACTATTTTTTCTTTTCAGCCGACCAAACTGAATGATTTGGGTAAACTCTTAAAACTCAGCACCATTTTATATTCTTCCTTAACTTTATAGCTCTTTTGGGAATACAATTCAAACCAAGAATTTAAATCAAAATTGGTTTAAAATTCAAATCTTATAAGAAAAAACAATGTAAGAAAGTTGATTTGAAGCAAAACATTGTAGTTTGGACCAAATCATCATCTTTCCATGTTAGTAAACATCAATCAATTATAAGGACTCTAAAATTACCTGTTTTCACTCTTAAATTTATTTTCTGTCTGTTGTTATCATCCAAAGAGCCATGCCGTTTTTCTTTCTGTTTGGTGATCCATTAAGTTACATATTCTCTTTATTACATATACATAAATATATATATATATGTATATAAGTATCTTCTAAATAAAATATAGTATTTTTTTAAGAATTAGAAACTATTATTGTTAAAATAGTGTGTTGTAAAATAACAATTTCTACAAGTAAAGGGCAATCCTCCAACTTGAATTATTCATCTATGATAAAAGCATAAAAAACCAAATTATGGGGTGCTGTATTAAGCTCCCAAACTATAGGACAAATCCTAACTATATAAAAAAAGGCTAGATGTGTGACACTCAAGAATTTTTAATGCATTAAATATGCAATAATTAAGGATTATGTTAAGTAATTATTTACAAATTTTGTGAGCCAAATTTTATGCTCAAAAAGAACTTAAGGGGTAATTTTGGTGTCACGAGGATTATTGTTTAAATCCGATTTTTATTAAAAATTTTCATAAATATGAAAATGAGATTTTTAAGATTAAAAATCATGCCATAGTTTAAGACAAGAAAGGAATGAAATAAAAATAAGCTAGAATGTTTAATTGCTGCAAAATGTGTTCCAACAAATTTTAAGATAGAATAGTATAAGGAATACACGGTATAGGAATCATACAGTATGAGAATAATATAATGTAAGAATTACACTGATAAAGTTATACATTATAAGAATTATACTGATAAAGTTAAACAGTATAAAATTACACTACATAAAGTTAAATAGTATGAAAATTATACTGCATAAAGTAATAGAGTATAGAAATTAGACTCTATGAAGTTAAGCAGTATAGGGATTACACTATGTGGATGATGTAGAAGCTTGTGGACTATGAAACAGTGTATAAAAAAATACTAACAGTATGTAAAATATACCGACAGTATAAGAAAAATACTATGAGTATAAATTTAGACTCCTATAAAAGTTATTGTGGGGCCCATATGATGCCACCCATAAGGTGGACAAGAGGCCACCTAACCCTCTCCATTTGCACCGGTGGTGCATTCACAAAAGAGACCAAAAGTTGGCCTCTATCACTTATTATTATTATTTTTTTATGTAAAACATGAAGAAAAGTCAAGAAAAGAAAAGAAAGAAAGAAAGAAAAAAATTCTCTCTTTTCTCTCCATGAACTGGCAGCCCCTCCCATAGTTTCCTCCAAAATTTTTTAGGAAAACATCTGCCAACCAAGTTTAGAACTAAGTTCATACATTGGTGATCAAGATTAGCCGCTTTTGGAGGTAAAAATCCACAATTTTGCTCATGGCTTTTAGTGGTTTTCTTGAGTTATCGAATGGGTTTTGATAGAGGTTATGCTATGGTTTATGTCCAGCAAAGATAGTCAATTTCAAGCATTCTTGAGGAGGATAAAAAGGCTTGAGAAATTTCATAGTAAGGACCCAAATCCTAGTCTTGAAAATTTGTTGATTTTCATAGGTTCTATGATTAGTTTTGTAATATATGGACTATGGTATGTAATACAAGCACTATGGCATGTTTAGCTACTGTGTTATGTTGTGTTAAACTTTGATTTTAAACAAAGTATAACTAGTTTTTAAGAAATGATGTTTTTAAGGGCCTTATAGGCCAATATATTTTCTAAATAAAACTTGTAAATTTCCAAAACATTAAGGGCAACAACTGTTATGGACAAAGTTTTATAAAATTATAAAAGGACTAAATCGTAAAGTTTTGCAAAAGTTCGACGAATTTGAAAATCAGTTGAAAAGTCCATTTTAACATTGGAATTTCAAGAAAGTAAAAACACAAAAGTTGTAGAAGTCATTGAAACCATTAAGACTACTAGGACAATTTTTTAAATTATGTCTGTTTCGTAAGTTATGAATTTTACAAGATTTTAAGTACAAAATTTTGTAAAATGAAAAACGTTATGAAATGTCTTGAATTCGACTAGTGAACTTTTGAAAGTTTTGTTCCTTATGAAAAACTAAACATATAGGTATTAAAAGGTGGATTTTGATTATGGGGGCAAAAATATTGAGATTTTTGTGTTCAGGCCACAATCGCAAAATTGTGTGAAACTAGGGTTTCACCAAGGAAATGTTGGTTTTCTGCACTACTATGGGTAGTGAGTAACCACAAGTTTTAAGTTTGAAAATATTAAAAGTTTTTATCTAGGAAAGAAAAGAAAAAAACGTTAAAGGCGTAATCGTAAAGATTTTCAAGTTACAGGTCAAAATGTAAAGTTTTGACAAAACAGATTTAAATGAAAGGAAAACTGTTGTTTTATTTTCTATAATGATATGATACGTAAAGAAATGTAAATTAAATTTTAAAAAGGGTTTTGAAAGTTTCCTAAGGCTCGTTGAGGGTAAAATGGTCATTTTTTATTAAACGGCTAAAATGGACCCAAAACGCCCAATATTGCCCATTAGTGGGAATTTTTTCCAATACGTAAGTAAGTAGATGGAAAAGTTAAGCAAGAAGCCTAGTAAGGTTACAAGATTTACAAAAAATCCGTTAAGGGTAAAGTTGTCATTTTAAAGAAAATGACTAAAACAAAGCCGAACACTTTAAATTAGCAAATTGCTCTTGGACGTAAAATGGTCTGTGATATGTTAAGTAACAAAACCATTGGGTAAGATGAGAAATCTAACTAAGGAATGTTGAAGTTAAGTAAAAAAGGAAAGTAATTTGGTAGGTTACAAAAGTTAAGTAAAAGGAAAGGTAACCCGATGGGTTACAAAGTTAAGTAGAAGAAAATGGTAAAGTAATGGGATACAAAGTAACAAAAAATTAAACCGATGGTTTACAAAGTCAAGTAAAGGAAAGGTAACCCGACGGAATACAAAGTTAAGTAAAAAAAAGTAAACCGATAGGATACAGAGTCCAGTAAAAAAAGAATGAACGTTTAATGTTTAAGTTTTGTTATCAATCGAGTAAATTGATAATAAGAAAAGTTAGCTAATAGTCCGGTGTCATTTGAAACAAGACACAAAAGCTGACTAATAAAAGGAAAAAGGAATGAGATAGGAACCTTAGAGCACTACTAAGGTAAGTTTCAAATCTCACTTACGACATGAAGAAAATGCTTTCTAATGCTCTATATATGTTTACAAATGTGTTTATGAATGATATGTAAGTTGTTTTTAAAGTATGTTTGTATATTTTACGCATTAAAGTTTTAAAGTTCAAGTCAAAATTTGCAAAGTGTCTGCAACTACTATGTTTAAAACATATTTTGCATTTATTATGCAAAATGCTTTCTAATGCGTGACGACATGAAGAAAATGCTTTCTAATGCTCTATATATGTTTACAAATGTGTTTATGAATGATATGTAAGTTGTTTTTAAAGTATGTTTGTATATTTTACGCATTAAAGTTTTAAAGTTCAAGTCAAAATTTGCAAAGTGTCTGCAACTACTATGTTTAAAACATATTTTGCATTTATTATGCAAAGTTTGAAAGCACAAGATAAGACTTGCAATGTATGTGCAATTGTTATGTTTAAAGCATGAGTACTTGTGTTATGCACAATGTTTAATGTATGTTTAATTTATTTTTTACAATATGTTTGCACATGATGTGATAGCATTTGATATGCTTATTAAAGCTAAAAAGAAGGTAAAGAAAAGATGAAAAAAAAGTGTCGTACCAGCCTCTTTGATGTGAGATATACAAGTTATATTAAAGTTATGACCTCGGTGTTTGATAGTCTAAAGTCTTCCACAAGAAAAGCATCACGTTTATGATATCATGATTGTTGATGTTAGTACGAACACTCAAGTTTACAAGATAAGTAAAGATATGAATAATGATAAGAAATTTAAAAAAGATATGAATGATAATAAGAATGCTCATAACTAAAAGTTTATAACTGAACATAAATGGAATCATGCATAATGTCTTGCTTGCAATCTCTTTTATGATATGTTTATGAGAGATGTTCACAAGAAACATTTTGGGATATGTTTTACATTAAATGTTGTGAAGAACCTTTTATGGAAAAACGTTTTATGTGAAATGTTTTATAGAAGGATTTATAAACAACGTTTTATGAAGTATATTTTACGACAAGGTTTTTAAGAGAAAAATTTTATGATGTATGTTATAACGTTTTATGAGTAATGTCTAAAGTTACCGAGCGTAAGCTTATTTTAAGTTCTTTCATGCTGTAAATAGTCCTATGAAAGACCAATATGACTGGCTGAAGAGCTTAGTGCTGCATAGGATAGACGCAAATGTTGGATATGGATACCACTATTAGAAGTCTTTCGCTAGTAAAAGAAAATGTTTTCCACTGTTCGATATAGTGTTTTCAAGTATTAAGAAAGTCAATGTTTAAAAAACTATTTTTAAAGAAATGTTTTACGATAGACATTTTAAAAGATGTATTTACAACAAACATGTTTCAATTTATGTTGCAACCGATTTTAAAAGAAGTTTAAAAGGTTTTGCAAAAGTAAATATTTCTTAATGAGTGAAGAAATATTTTATATGATTTTAAAGCCGAGTGTTGAGCTATGTTTTAACAGAAGTTACAACAGATTCAAGTACGTTCAAAGTATGTTAAATGAAAAAAAAATTATTCGGTATTTTTCTTACTTGAAAATAAGATTAAGTTAATGAAATAAAGTTTAAAAGAGTCAAATGACGGCCTAAAAAAGCGGGGTGTTACAAGATGTATGTACACATTAAAACACCAAACTCATTATAACTAAAAATATTAGTCTTCGTAACTTGTATAATTGTCAATGCGTCCGACTTCGCCAACTGAAGGTTTAATCCCGCATCTCTTGCCTTAACCAAACTTAAAGCAAGGGTTTAACTTCATATTCCTTGACCAAAAAAAGCAGCATCCAACTTTTTGGCCGATGCTACTTTAACAAAACCTGAAGAATCCCTTAATTATAGCAGTTCATAGTCCAATAACTTAACTTCAAGTAGAACCAACATCATCCATATTAACTTTGTCACAATTCCAAACAAGCCAGAAGCATTTATCTTGAGTCCGAACCTTGCATGTGGCGCTATTTTCTTGAGCAAAGATATACTCCTAATAATAATTGGTAATCCATTGAACAATTTGAGTTGGGGAACATAAAAAATGAATGTTTATTTCGTTCCTCCCAAATAATGACTTGAAACAAGTTACTTTGAAACTCTCATGTATAAGAGAATTACCAAAAAAATTCTTTTGAAACTTTCATAGCGAGGGACTTATATGTTTTGAAACTATCATAAGGGAGACTAATTTTTTGATTAAGTATAGTTCATAAAACAATTATCTTATCATAATGAATATTTTTAAATAGTCAAATCCATCACACTTCATACCTACACTTATATATCGTTAAGGGGTAAGTACTTAAATACACCTCCTAGTTTTATTTTTTTTTTCACGATTTAATTCTCATTATTTTTAAAGCTACAAAGTTATCATTTCAATTTAAAATTTTATTTTAATTTCATCTTTCACTTATATTATGGATCAAAAAATAAAGAAAAAATAAAGATACCGTTAATTAAACCAAATTCATTCCTAGAAATATTTTATTGAGATTTTTTTGGGAAAATAATTTAATTTTGTGTTTTGTTTTAAGGTTTTCTATGTTTTAAAAGTTCAAAATATTTTTTAAAAGTGATGTAAACCACCCCCATTTAGGTGTTATTGTCTTTACACTATTTTTTAACGTTCATAAAGTACATAAATTATGAAGTTGAAAGAAGTTTTTAAATCTAATAAGTACATTTCTTTTCTTAAAATAGAATAATCAATTGTGAAAAAAAGTTTAGAATGAGGAGGTATGGTTGTGAAATTGTTTTTTTTAAATATAAATAATACAGTGGCATAACATTTTTAGGGTGCGTTTGTTTCGTAACTTGAATCACGGTTTGAATCATTTTACTATAGTATTTTCTCTCATAAAAATTTAAATCTTCATTCAAATACTCGAACCAAATGAGCTCTTAAAATTTCATTAATAGGTTGTTTGGAAGAGTGGTGAAAACCGGTGGTGAGAACCATCTTTACTGTAACATGTGAGAGTTTTATACTATAACATATTTTTTTTATTATTACTGTAGCATATGAAAGCTTTATATTATTTATAACTAAAATTATAGTAAAAATTGAGTGATTCTCACTACTGTCAAACACCTCTTATGTCTCAAGTCTAATGAATCATCAACTAGGCGCCCACCATTAATATTAAACACCCGTTTTAAAAAAATCCAGCACGTGCTTTAAAGATTTTGTATATTTTTTATTCCCTTTTAAATTATTAATGTTCTTTTTGAAATTTTCATTTTGGACTGTCGGAATTCAAAAAAGTCTAGCGAGTCAAAAGTAAATTCGTTTGCCTCGCAGACAGCTGCCTAAATGTACGGTACAGATCATTTACTACCTTGACTCACCAACTTTACGGTCGGGATCGTTTTCGCCAACCTCAAGGCAAATCGTACGGGTCCCACACTCCCAAAATCTCGTGGCCCCTGCGATAAATTGGAGCGGCAATGTCCTTTCACTCACGAGAACTTGTCCTTTCTAATAAATGCGGCTTCTATTCAATGTTTTTTAGCAGTGTTGGATTTGGACCATCTTTATTACCATTATTGTTGTTATTGTATTTCATTTCATAAATTTTATTATTTTGTAATTTTTTTTTCGTGCGAACAAATATAAATATCTTACCTTGTTAAATGTAAATTCTTCGTGTTTCCCTCCTTATTGGTGAAAAGGTACTTTCAATTCTTTAATATCTGATGATGTTTTGCAAAAATAATTTAATGCTTGCTGTTTTCAAGTATACTTATGAAAAACAATTTTATTACTTTGCCAGTAATAATTCAATTTTTTTTTTTAACTTTTTACTAATAATAATGCAAAGTTGGTGTTTGGTGTTTCGTTCTTTTAATGTGGCTGTATAATCAATCTTTTTTTAAATTACATTTGGATGGAAATATTATGATACGATATATTGTGTAAATAAAATTAAATATAAGAAAAAATGTATTTATCATATTAAAAAATATATATATTTATGATTTTAGGAATTTAATAACTAATCCTTTAATCATAAAGAATTTAGAAATATCTGCACATTGTGAATAATTTGTCTAAAACCAAAAGAGAAAGTTGTAATTTGTAAAACAAACATGATTTTTTTTTTTTTGAAAGGTAAAACAAACATGATTTCAAGCAAAAGAAAACGTAAAACAACTAGCGTTTTCTTAATCTAAAAAATGGAAGAAAAACCCACTATCATATAAAAAAATGCATTGATAATTTTGAATAATAAAGTTGGCCTCTCAAAATTATTGGTCGTTGGGTAGTTTGGAAGTAGGTTGCTTGGCAATATTCTTAATTCTTAAATATATTTATTGTCCTTTTTTTCTTTATGGGTTATTTTTTTTCCTTCTTAACACCTTAGAAAGCAAAAAAAAAAAAAAAAAAAAAAAGATATTTACTACAATTGAACGCCGAAAAACGTGTCATATTCTCTCACCGTAGACGCTTGCAATAAACAAATTTGGCCTAGAAATAATAAAGAATGGGTACAGGGAATAATAATAAGACAGGAGAGGGACCAAGCCAAGAAGAAAGACAAAAGAAAATAAATTAAAATAAAAAGGTGAGATGTGGAAAATGGGAAGGGAAAAAAACGGTCGGTGAGGTAGTAGAGCTTTATATTGAGCACAGCTGGGCATTGGCAGGAGACAGCTGGCAATGTACGACGGCTGATACGCAGCTACCGTCGCCGTTTTGCTGTACTTATTTGGAATGAGGGTTGTTTCCAAATATATATATATATAAATATAATATTATATATATATATATATCACTCAGCATTTGCAGGTTTTTAACTTTCGCCCTTTTTTTTTTAGAATTTTTTTAGCAGTGTTTGGTAAGTGAATGTAAACTCATAAATTTAAATCATGAACTGATGTAATGCTCTAATATGATATAGCGTAAAATTTTTACATGTTATTTTTGTGTGTTACAGTGTTTGAATTTAAACTTATAAATTTAAACTTATTTATCAAACACATCAAACATACATAAAAAATTGAGTGACGTAGAGTAACTTTAAACTATCAAATTATATTATATTCATGTCAAAATAAAAAATATTTATAAATGTAATGAAAATTGGTAACAATTTGACAATCCACAACTGGCGATACGATAATTTTTTTTGGGTACGCTATGACATCTGTTTAACAGAAAGAATGCTTCCTTTTTATTTTTTCTCCTTTTTTTTAAGGGAGAAAAGAATTTTTTTTTACTCAAATTGTGAGAATCAAACCCCATTTATCTGAGTTGATAACGAAGAATGTATAGTTATAACTCTCTGAATCTAAGTTATATCGAGTTAAAACTATGCTTCACGTTTTCTTAATGAAAAGCGTTGAGCGACTCGTAAATAGTATGGAGGACCATATGTAACAAAGAGTGATATATATATATATATATATATTACATTCTTGTGTTAGGGAATCAATAACGTTAACAACCCTAAGCATATATAATTATTTCTTCTTATTAAGTAAATAATTTCATGTGTCAAAATATTTACTTGTTTTCTTACAGTTTTGTAACTGTAAGAGTCAATAATATTTACCATAAATTGTGCACATTAAAGAGAGTAGCTTGAATAGTTTTTTATAATTTCAAATACTTTTTATAGTTTAGTTGTTGGTGATGTTTTAAGTTTAAGAATTGTAGCATATAAAAGCTTTACATTGTAACAATTTTTTTTTTTTTTATAATAGATATTGCAAGCTTTATACTATTCATGATTAAATTGATGAGTTGAAACTGAGATGTCAAACGGATACTGTTTTAAATTTTATGAGAGAAAATATTATAACAAAAGTAGTTAAAACTATAAAAAATAGGTTCAAACCACTAATGGCCAAACGGATGCGTAATTTAGCATGACCCTCAATTAATAGTTCTTATAATTTTTAAGACATATCAAGACACTAAATTTTATACTTTTTTTTAATAAAAAACTAACAACACATTAGTTGGACCCAATATTTTCTCAACTTCTTAGAAAAAAAAATTATAAATATAGATTTAATATTTTAATTATGTTTGATTTGCCCCTACAAAGTCACAATTAAAATTTCTGTAATTGAAAAGAGTGTATTGTTGCCCGATAGTTTGGAAGAACTATTTTGTGTCATAATATTTGTCGAGAAAAAATATATATTTCCCTAATTTCTTAAAAATAGGTAGTTCTGAATGATCTTATTATCTATTCTGAAAAAAAGAAAAGAAAAAAGAACAAACTGATTATATTTTAAAAATATTTATTTATAAAAGAAATTTGAAATGCAAAAGAAACGAAAATCGAAAAAAAAAAAAAAAAACAAAACAAAACAGAACAAAAATCCGAAACCGCCTTCCTCGCTGGCCGCTGCTCCAGGCTCCAGCCCACCTGCACTTTTACGTTTCCTATTTTACCCTTATTGGATTTAAATATTCGCAAGTTGGTGCTCACAGGCTTTTGCTTGGCAATGTTCTGGGCCAGCCAGCTTTTTTTTTTTTTTTTTTGAAGTTGGCAATTATTAGTTTACTAAAATACCCTTTCACTTTTTAGTTATTTTTGGAACGTTTTAGATTTAAATTTCTTGCCTAATTTCAATTGTTTGTTTGAGTTTCCGGGTTTTGCCACTTTCCAAGTCCAAACCATGAATAGGAGATACATGAAAATAAAAGTAAGTTTTTATTAAAAATAGAACTTGAAAGAATTTGTTGGGAGTATTCTTTGTATTAATTTGCAAAAAATTTCCTTTTTTTAATTACTTCGAACGCATAATTTGCAAAAATTGTTCAGCCACACAATTATTATTATTTTCTACCATTGTTAATTTAAGCTAGTTACATACAACTCTTATTATACTCTATTTATGACAATATTTATGACTATACAGACACTCAGAAAAAATTGCAATGAAAACAACACCACTTCAAAAGCTAATTTGTAAACTCTTTAGCAATGAAAAATCATATCATGACATTAAATTTTAGACCTCTCAATTCCCATGAAAACAACAGCATGACTTTTGTAAATTTGCAGTTATTTTTGCCAACAAGGTTGTCACCCTCAAACATTGGTTTTCATATGCAAGTGGGTTTTTGCCCATAAATAAATTCACAACCTTAATCTTTGGCAATCACTTTGTCCACTATTTTGTGGGCTAAAATGATGATTCAAGTATTGGATTTGTAGGTTTCAAGTTACCCAAATGTATAATTAAATGTGTTTTCCTTTGTGGCTTGTTCAGAAATTAAGCTACTTCTTAATGATTATTGTTAAGCATAGAGCAAACAAGTAATCAGAAAATTGGATTAGAGTACACTAGTTTTAAGACATTTTGTTGGCAAGTTATCATTTACCTCACTTGCACAGACAATCTTAATTCAAACAAAAGCATCATAAAAATATTTTAAGCTTATTTTTTTTTTTAAAAAAATCACACTACTACTACTACTACTCATCTAGATACAAAACAAGTATCATATTTGAAAGAGTTTTAATGGAATTCAATAAATTCAAAATAAAAAAGTACATAATAGTATTACCATAATTCAACATAGTTCATTTAGATGTCTAATTCTAATCCTAATGGACTTAAGTTACTATTTGTTAGAAAGGCCTACACATATTCAATAAATTATAATTTATATATTTGCCTATACTTTTGAGAAAAATAACTATCTAAATGCTTCAATAATAATCTCCTAATGTATCATCACACTGTACCGAAGCAATTGGCACGCCATAGCCACCAAGAATATTAGAATCAAAATTAGGTTAAGATAAGAGCACAAATCAAATCACATTTAAAATGTTAAGAGCTCAACATAAACTTGAACAAAAAGTTTCTACTTTAAGTAATACATATCTCTTACCAAATTCCATAAAGCCATGCCCTTGGCTGCACCTTCTCCTAATTGGAATGTCTTACTGAGTGTGGGGCAAAACCAATCAACTATAAAAGCAAGCAAAACTTTTTTATATGCCCAATATATACCAAAAAGGTAATATTATCCCCAAAAAATGTAAAAGGAATTTCACACCAGACTATACTATGAGATGATGTAAAGTTTAAATTTATTTTTTTGAACTTGAAGATGAATGATTCAAACTCTTTACTTTTAGATAAAGTCGAGTATGATTTTATCGTTTGATTATCCTTGTTAGCACATAAAGTTTAAATTCCTTACTTATAAATTAAAAAAAATAAAAACAAAAACAATAAAAAAGTTGTAGCTATAGCCTAACAGTAAAAGATAAAAGAGTTTGAATTTCCTTACTCTAAGATAAAAAAAAAAAAAAAAAAAAGAAGAAAAATCTATGGTGCAAAAACTTCCCTTTCTTTTCAACCCCCACCATGAAACATTTTTTCACAAATGGTAAGAAACAAGACAGGATTTCGTAACAAATCCGGTAATATGAAAAGCATTTAAGGGCAATTATGTCTTTTTGATTATTATAAATATTCACCAGTTCGCTTCGCAACACTTTGCCTGTGCGAAAGACCTCTCCCCATCTCTCTGTCTCTCTCTCTCTCTCTCTCTCTAAGACACATACTCGAATAGACCTTTCTCTAGAACACTTTAACGGCAAAATCCCGCTGGAAAATACACCGGGAGATAAACTCCGGCGCGACACCGGAGGCTTTTCGAATCGGGGGTCTTGCACGGTCGAACCGTTTCCGACCTTCGGTGCAGGGAGGAGACAAGACGCGGCGCGGCGCGGGGCGTATGGTGAGACGGCGCCGTTTGGAGAGGAGCAGAAGAGAGAGGGGGAAACGGCGTCCTTTGATGGTGTGATTGAGAGAGGAGAGGCGGCGGCGTTCGATGGGGAGGGTGGTGGTGGGGGTCGCGGCGGGCCTGGCGGTGGCGGCGTGCTCTGTGGCGGCGGTGGTGGTCGGTCGGAGGGTGAAGAGCAAGCGGAAGTGGAGGAGAGTTGTTGGAGTGCTTAGGGAGCTCGAGGAGAGCTGCGAGACGCCGGTCGGGAGGCTGAGGCAGGTCGTCGACGCCATGGCCGTCGAGATGCACGCCGGCCTCGCCTCCGAGGGCGGCTCCAAGCTCAGAATGTTGCTCACCTTCGTCGATAATCTTCCCAATGGGTAATAATCGCTCTTCCCTTTCTTAATAAATCGCTTTAGATAATGCGCTGTTCGATTCGAGCTCAATGTTTTATTTAATTATTTATTTTTGGTATATATGTGTTTCTGTTCGATTCTTGTTCGTTTCTGTCTGTTTCAATTGGTGTTTTCTTCTTTGTACAGAAGCGTAATTTTGATACTTATTTTTTTCCGCTGTTTATATCTTTGTTTGTTCTGTTCAATTTAAAGGTGTGCCATTTCCGGTCTTAAACTTTGTTCGTAATCTAAAAAAAAATTCTTGGTTTTCCTTTTTTTTTTTTTCTTCTTTTATTTCTAGGCGACACTGAAAAGTATATATTTTTGCTTTAGAATTCTAATTTTTATTATTTATCTGAACTTGTTTGCTTTGCTATTATTTTATTTTTCGTTGACATCGACATTGTTACAATGGATCAATCATTCCACTGCTTTATTTAGAGAACATTATGTTGTCAACTTTGCAAATGTGGTTTGTAGAATCTTAAGGTTCCATTTTCCATTCCCTTTCATTCTCGTGTGAGAACGAGTGCGTCAGAAGTGTCTTACGAGTGTTGAACTGAGATTCCAGGAATGGAATTCGTTTGCTATTTATGATTCTATTTTTTCATGTACATGATTCATCATGCTTATCTGCATAAGTATGAAATGAATTCTGGGATAATTTTTTTTCACTGTTTAGGAATTTAGGCCCATTTTTCTTTTCCCGTTCTGTCAGTTGTCTATTGGAGGTACTGTTCATAAGCTTGTTAAATGTAATCATAGTTGACAAGTAATTGTGTTTTTAGATGAATTTATTACTCCCCTTTAATCGGCATGGATTTTTTTTTACTCGATTGAATCAATTGTCATGTTGCAAACCTGCAAAGCTTGATACTGTTTGGAGGTTTTGAGATTTATTTGAAGCATGAATCTATAATTGTGGAAAGGTAACGACGCGTGGCAGTGTATAACTGGTATTGGCATGTTTTAGCATTATCATATTTATGGTTGTTTAGTTATTACATAAGTACATACCTTAAAATGCTTTCATAAGTTATATCAGTGAATTGAGGTTGATTTTTTTTTTTTCTAATTATCTTTGGGTCAGGAGTGAAAAAGGAACTTATTATGCACTAGATCTTGGGGGTACTAATTTTAGGGTCTTGCGGGTTCAGCTAGGAGGTAGAAGGAATATCTTGGGTCATGATGTGGAACGGCAACTGATTCCTCAAGAGTTGATGACCAGCACAAGTGAGGTGATTGCAGTTCTTGCATCCCAAGTTCAACCATTGCTTATCTCGCTTTGCTATCTCATATCATTTGCTGTCATGCGCACTAATGTGTTTTTTATTGCAATGTAGGATCTCTTCGGTTTTATTGCCTCAGCATTAAAGGAATTTGTTGAAAAAGAAGGAGATGCTTCTGAGACTTTTTTGGACAGAAGAAGGGATCTAGGATTTACTTTCTCTTTTCCTGTGAAACAAATGTCTGTCTCATCAGGCATCTTAATTAAATGGACAAAAGGGTTTGCAATTGGAGACATGGTTAGTTTCAGCTTTCTGCTAATGTTTAAATTGACAAAACTGAAAGCTCTGTAGGAAATTTTAGTAGCATGTTTTATTGGAAAATTTTTCCCCACTGATGCACAAATAGACGCAAATGGCTCCAATTGTTTCGTTATACAAGTCTTTAAGTGTTCACAACACTTTTGCACCAAGAGATATCATCCACCCGGTAGAAATCTAGTTTGATGTGCATCTGACTTCTGCTAATTACAAACACTGTGTCGCATTAATTGAATCATGATATAACTGTTCTTCATGTTTCCAGTAAAGAAGAGGATAGTTAATGAATTGTGGTTTCTGATTCGTCTTAACAAATTTTAATCTTGGTGACTGGTCACTGATTTATTAGTAGATTTTTCTGTTCCTTCTCTTATTTTGTGCATTATTGGAAATGTTTGGCAGGTTGGAAAAGAGGTTTCAGGATGCCTAGAGCAAGCATTGGCCAGAAAAGGTTTAAATATGAGGGTGGCGGCACTGGTATGCAAGAACTTTCAATTCATTTTGATGTGACAATTGATAACTTAATATAGTTTATGCTACGTAGATATGCCAGCACAATCGAATGTTTACTGACAGATCATCATCAGGGATAATTTCATTTTCTTCAAATTCTCTATTTGGATTGTTCTATGTATATGACTCAAGTGCTCAATAATCCTGGAAATGAAATAGGACTTAGCTTCCACGGCAACCAGTATTTTGTTGTTGATTCTACTTATGCTTCTCCGCATGTTTAATGTGTACTGGGAGAATTTCATCACGTAATTGCTTTCTTTGTTTTTGGCATGCGTTAAAATATCAATAATTTTGGAGGTGGATTAAGGGAGCTCTAGGAAAATAACAAATATGCGGAACTAGATTTAATATCCAACTATCATCTGGTGTTCATTTGCAAAGACATTTTTTAGTGTTCAGTCAATTTCCGTTGAAATGTGAGAAATGAAGGTAAGTTAAATTTTTTTGTTTTTTTCCTGCTACCAGTTTTATGCGGTTACATATGCATATACTGGCTTACTGCTGTTGTGTGTTGAGCAGTTAATAAATATTTTCTTTCTGGGAACTCTAATTACAAATTCTTATAGACTAGGAAGATATTTGAAGAATTATAGATGGACGGATAGATGTTGCTAACGAGTTTTTGGTGCGGAGATGATAATGATTTTTTTTTTTTTTTTGCCTCTGAATATATAGAAGTCATAAATCTGACTTTATGGAGTGAAGTTATTATGCTTCTGAAATATGGATGAAATTCTTGACACGTGGTTTTTTTTAACTTTTATTTTATTATTATTTTTTTATTGAGAGTCATGTATTTTAGAAAATATCCCTTAATATATCTACATTTTTCAAACTGCAGCACTTGATGTTTAGTTAGGTTTAGAATTCATTGTGCAGCCACGTTAACACAGTACAGATATTTCTAGTAGACTAGTGTATAGAAACGCTTTGTTGTGTGCGTTTTTTCTTTCTTCGAAAACGTGGCTGTAAAGGGTGGTGAACATATGAGTTTCAAACACAAATATAAATGCATGTATAGACATATTTTTATCCTGGTTTCTATCGATGACTTGAATACATTCCCCTTTTTCTTGTAATAGTATGTGTTGGTGCTCATGCATGTGTTCTTTGTGTGTATGTAGGATTTATTTTCTGACCTGTGCAACTATAGTTAATATGTGAATTGAGTTTTTAACACGTTGTTCTATTTAAACAGGTAAATGACACTGTTGGAACGTTAGCTCTTGGACACTATCATGATGAAGACACTGTTGCTGCAGTGATTATTGGAACGGGTACAAATGCCTGCTACTTGGAACGGACAGATGCTATCATAAAGTGTCAAGGGCTTCTTACAAATACAGGATGCATGGTATTTTTTTCTTCTGTATCCCTCCAAGCATTATTACTCTATATCTTATGAAAATGAATTCTTTTTAACGAACATTTTTGCTCGTCCTTACTTTTTTTTCCCTGTTGTCTAGGTTATCAACATGGAATGGGGAAATTTTTGGACATCTCATTTACCAAGAACGACTTATGATATTGATCTAGATGCTGATAGTCCTAACCCAAATGATCAGGTAACATTTACATTTGTTTTGTTTTATTTTTGTTTCTTCTATATAAGTATATAAGACAATAGTTTCATTGCTCATTTTGTTTCTTGATTATTGAAGTAATGTTAGAGGGGAATCTCACATTACTATGAATTTGCTGCAGGGTTTTGAAAAAATGATATCAGGAATGTATTTGGGCGACATTGTAAGAAGAGTGATTCTCAGAATGTCACAAGAGACGGATATTTTTGGACCCGTTTCTTCCAAGTTATCGGTGCCCTTCAATTTGAGGTGAATCTCTATTTCTTTATCTCTTGGGTTTTAAGGTTCTTCTATTCACGTATTATTTCCTGCTTGCTGCATTTGTAGTTTTGTTGTTCCCTTAACAATAAATTAGTCTTTTATGAACTTGGCACTTAAAATCCAAATCAAGATGGGTCCAAAACTTATTCCAGTTTCTTAAAGCCACACAAGTGGTCATTTAATATTAAAGAAATTCCATCGTTGTCGATGTTTTTGTTTCTTCCTGGTCATTTAATTTATATTTTAGGTTTTTTATGGTGAGTTGTCAATTTATTTTTTAACTTCCATGTGAGTTGTCACTAGTATAGATATTATTCTAATGCTTGCTCTAGCCACAAAATGTCTGTTAGGGAAGTGTTGGGGATGGAATTATGCTAGTTCTTAATCCGTAGGGCGGCTATTTTTTTTCAAATGATTTTAGTTGGATATTTATACTACAATAGTATACATTAAAAAAGAAAGAAAGAAAGAAAGAAAGAAATACTAGTGATGTACAATGGGATGACTCTAGAGAGGAATATTTTCCTACTCTCAGTTTGTGACGAGGCGTTGCCCCTTCGCCTTAATTAATGGTGGTGGTGGTGGTGGGTCCTCAAAGAGACCCAAAGTCTGCGGTGACTACTGCTGCCCCTCTATTGCCATAGCATCTTCACAAAGAATCTAGATAAATTTTATTATCCCAAATCATACCTGGTAATTAAATATTACATGTTAGGGAGAGTTTTGCATGGTGTATCACAGGAAAAAAAATATATACGTGACTTCCAAAAGACCTGGAGTGACTATTATAGAGCTCCACCACACTCCAGGAAAACAAGTTCACGGATCATGATACAAAAATATATTTTCACTTCTTTCTCTTGCGTCTGACTACCACTACTTGCTCATTCTTGAATTTTGAGTGGTGATTTTTTGTGAAGCATGGCATTTTCTAACCTTTATCTTCTGAATATCTTAAGAATTGTGACAGATTTTTTACTTTTGTGACCATGTAATTTCAGGACACCATTAATGGCTGCAATGCACGAAGATGACTCTCCTGATCTGGAGGTAGTTGGAAGGATCTTAAGAGATGTCTTCGAGGTAAATAGCAATTACTTGTAATCAGCATCATGTCTATCATAATGACATGTACTTAGCATGATCAATTACATGTGCCCCACGTAAAATCCCAGTATGATCAAAATAACAATTACACGTGATCAGCTTTGGATTATAATTACATGTACTCATTAAGACCATGCATATCCATTCGTCCTCTTTTTATTGTACAATCGGTAAATCTCGCTTCATAGACTATCTGATTGTTCCAGATTCCCGACGTTCCTTTGAAAGTCCGAAAGCTTGTAGTTAAGGTATGTGACGTGGTCACGCGAAGGGCTGCCAGACTTGCTGCTGCTGGCATCGCGGGTATTCTAAAGAAGATTGGCCGAGATGGGAGTGGTGGCCTAACGGGGGGAAGGAGAAGTGATAACAAAATGAGAAGAACAGTCGTGGCGATCGAAGGGGGTTTATATACAAGTTATACAATGTTTAGGGAGTATTTGCACGAGGCCTTGAATGAAATATTAGGGGAAGAAGTTGCTCAACATGTCATTCTCAAGGTAACAGAAGATGGGTCAGGTATTGGAGCAGCTCTCCTTGCTGCTTGACATTCATCTCAAAGTGTGGATAGAGTACAGTTGCTATAAATATATATTCATATATATATACATATAGCCCCTGTAAATGTAGAAATCATTCTCCATAATTTTTATCTCTTTGTATAAAAGGAAGGTTTGTCCATATTCCCCTCAATTCTATATGTTGATGCTGGCAAGTGGAAATTGTTTTTCTTCACAAAATTTTCCACCAAAGGGCCTTTGATGCCATTTATGGCAAGTTTGGTAATGTGATATATGCTTATTTGTTTGTGAACAAACGCAGTGTAGAAGTTTACCCGTGTGAACCCCTTTTTTTTATTGGTTAACTATAAAAATTTACCAGTGTTTGGCAAATAGTTGAGAGTGTTTACTCGGATGTAGGGGGAGAAACTGCAGATAAACATTTTTTTATCAGATATTTCGTCCTTGTAATTTCCTCCTCCGGAGTTGTCAATCATCGCTTTAAATCTTTTAACTAATAATAAGAATCCGCATTTAACACATTTCATCAAACTCTATTATATTGCTGGCTGCTATTTTTTGTGTATTAACAAACGACCTAAGTTAATTATTAACGTACCTTTTACTACAACATGCGTAAACAAGAAGACAAAGGCTGCTGCAGGGTTTATAGTGGAAGTTCTCTTGTTTTCAATATGTCTCCATGTTATATATATTATATATATACACACACGTGTGTGTATATATATACACATGTTTATTGAACCCATTTTGACGGGTTACAATGGGGCTATGGAAATTTGTGATATTTAATATATATGTATAGTTGTTTATTCATTGATGCAATAATTATGATAGTATTATGGAAGAATATTTTGGATGTTTCTTCATAAATATCAACTGGATATATAAAGCTTATATATATATATATAATATGTATGCATGTTTGTGTATATGCCTATAGATAATTCCCATTGCCTTAAAGTATTATATTGAGATTTTAGTTTAGTTACTTAATTCTAAAGGACTGTATATAATATATGTCTTGTAGTTTTTATATTCATGTGAGCATAACTGCATCAGGAAGTGTATAAACATAAAATTATTAAAATTAGGCTTCTCAGTAATAATTATAAATTCAATACAAACATATTATTATTGGCTAAATTTATCATCACATTATACTTATTCATTTTAGGCCAACAAGTGTATTGAACTCAACGAGAATATTGAAGACTTCAACTTCTATTTGTTTCCTTTTATTATTAACTATATCGCATGAAGGATAGTATGCTTATGCATTTTCTGTGCTTATGCAATTTTAGTACTCTATATGCCTATTGTGCAAATCATTGAAATGAAAGAATCCATAATAGCTTGAGACTGAAATTGTTGCTTAGTGCACCGTTAGATATCTTATGAATGTTTTTCTTTTACTTGTCCTATTGGAAGTGCCTGGGACTTAAGTTGGTCTCATGGAAGTGCCTGAGATCTAGATTGATTCCATGGAAGTGTCTAGAACTTGAATTGTCCCATTGGAAGTGCCTGAGACCTTATCCAATAACTTTTCTTTATTTAGTTCTTGTGATGCATATGAAATTGCTATTTAGTGAGTTTTAGGTCATATATTTAGTGTGGTGTAGGTATGGGCACATTCTAGTAGAAGTTAGTTTCTACATGGTCAACTGGCTCACTTTCCGTTCTCGTGACTCCATGTATATGGATACTGCTGATCTTATATGGGCATACTTTTGTTTGAACATCATATTTGATACTCGTAACTATTATAGGATTGTTAAAAGTGTGCTTTGGGAGACATAAATCCTTATAAATATTATCGCCAGCTCATCATTTATGAATCTAGATCCATAGTTATTTGTAAATTACAAGGTTTTCAAAAAGTTCAAATTTTTCCAATATATTCTTAAATAATTATTTTAGTTTCCAAAAAAAATAATGTCACCAAGCTTAATTATGCATTAGCAGTGTGATTAAGTTAGGCTAGCATTAAATCTAGGCATATTCGCCCCTCGTGAAATTCATTTGTCGTGTGCCAAGGATAGACGGCGAGGTCATGAACTTCTACGTGCTGAAGTGTCCCGATGTGGAAGAGTTGTTGGCAGCGAAGTATGAGATGGTGGCGTTCACTGTAGGTTTGAAGGATTTTACCTCGTCCCTGATTGACTGACTCAACCAAAAAAGTATAATTGCTCACCGGCTCTATCTTGAAGCAAGGGGGTTGATAGTCGATTCATAAGGATCTATTTTTGTTGTCATTGTTCTAGATGTTTTTGTTATTATTTTGAATGTAATTGTTGTGTTTTTTTTCCTCTATTTTTTCTAGCAGCTAGCGACGTTGCTGGTAAAGTAGAGATGAGGCGACGGAGATAGAGAGAAAGAAAGGAGAGAAAAATGTCCCAAAGGGACACAATGAGTCCCAAACGAACACGAATAATGTCTCGGAAACACGCAGCTCGTCCCAAATGTCACAGAGAGACACACAACAGGGCCGTTTGGTATTGTTTTCAAAATAGGTAAAAATGTTTTTGTTTTGAAAACTAAGAATTTTTTAAGAATTATGCTGAAAATGTTTTTAAAATTTTTGTCACAAAAAACATATAAAAACATTTTTAAAAATTTTGAGAACGTGAATATGTCTTGGAAGGATATGAAAGACGCACGGGAGGAAAACAAACCAAGCTATAAGAAATTTTTATATTTTATGAGGTAAATAAAAATCGAGTTTTAAAAAGTTACATTTACGTGAGCACCAAAAAAAATCGTGAGCAGTTCTCAGCCCAAGATAATATAATGGGGAAGTTCCACAAGGCTATCCTATTCTGAACAAGTTTTGGGCCCAGACTGATCAGAGATTGCATCTTGGCACCCAAAGAGGCCCAAGTGGGGGCTTTTCCACAGCCCAAAAGGAGCCCAACAAAATGGCCTTCACATATTCCCATATTTATAGCGCTGCCAAACAAGAACTTGAAATACTGAGGGGGAAAGAGAGAGAGAGAGAGAGAGAGAGAGAGATATCAGAAGGAAACTAGGGTTCGCGAATACGAGGTGTCTCTGTTTGAGGCACTGAATTTGGTAGAAAGGAGTTATAGAGCGGAACCATTCGCTGATTCGTTGGAGGTATTTTCTCTTTCTCTATTTGTATATTTATGGCGCCGAAATTTGGATTCTGAATCTTCATTTTTTCTTTTGGACCGAAACAAAGTCCATTGCTTTTGTAGTTCATTCGTTAGATAAGGTTGTAAGAGACTGTGGCTTTATTTTCCATGACTAGATTTCTGTTTCGTGTTCTTGTTTGGATGCTCAAGTAATCTAGTTTTGTGATTTTTCACTCCTTGGGCCTGCTTTGGATTTATTTGTTTTTTTTTTCTAGAACCAAATTCCCTTTATTTTGTTTTTGTTTTTGCTGTTTCTCTAAAATCAGTTTTTGAATCTGTTTCATTTTTCCTTTTCATGTCCAATTACCGAGCTAATCTACGAAGTTTAGGCTAGGAGTTTAAATTTTCTACTTAGCTTCTACCGAATGATCTGGTAATGATTATTATATATGTATATATATATTTGCTTGCTAGACAATGTTAGAATTGGAAGGAAAAAACAAGAAGAAATTTCTATGTCGGGGGCTTGAGCATAAGAGGTTGGAAATGCCATTTTTTCCCCTTTATTGTTAACTGCATTGGGAAATTGGAGGAGGCATGTGCAAACTCCTTGAGTAGAATGTTTTTTAGCCTACTTTTTCTTTTGGGTCTGACATCAGAATGTCTGGAATGTTTTCGGCACGTGTCAGAGGATCGTGGGAGAGACAGAAACTCTAGCTGTCTCTGTCGGTCTGGGTTCAGTCTTGACAAGTAACCTTGTACAGATGTCTAACCTACCTGTGAGCGGTTCATTTTCCAATCCGAGTGATGTTAACTTCATCTGCGTGTTGTTGTGTGTATTGGTGTGTGCGTTGGGAGAGTTACTTTTTCTATGGCTTTTGGTTTACTGTTTAGATAATGAACTGGCTTTTCGTTTAATGTGCTTTTGCGTGCATGTCTTTTGGCAAGTAATTAACTACGCCCTTATGTGGTTTTGCAGTCTGGTTTTGCATCAGTTTCATGAAGCTGCAGCCCAATGGCAAACTTCTCAGGAAAAGGATCCCAGTCAAATGGGTCTGTATATGTTTGCAACTTGCCTGATGGGACTGATGAAAGCATGTTGGCTGAATATTTTGGTACCATTGGATTGCTAAAGGTATGGAGTATGATCAGGTATCATTGGAAATTACACTTTTTTTTTAATAATCAACTTATCATGTGGATCTTTTTTGGATATTTAGTAACTACATTTTTTCTTTCCTATCTTTTTTCTGTCTACTGTATAGAAAGACAAGCGGACAGGAAGACCAAAAATATGGTTGTACCGAGATAAAGTGACAAATGAGCCAAAAGGAGATGCTACTGTAACCTATGAGGATCCACATGCTGCATTTGCTGCAGTTGAGTGGTTTAACAACAAGGATTTTCACGGTAGAATCATTGGCGTTCATATAGCAGAATCAAAAAGCAAAGATGAACAAACCTATAACTTGGGGGGAGATCCAAATGTTGTGGCTGATTACAGTGGAGTGGAGGAAAATGCTCGTGATATAAATGGGGGTGGTGGTAGGGGTAGAGGTCGGGGTGATGCTTCTGGGAAGGCTTGGCAACAAGAGGGAGACTGGATGTGTCCGAATACAAGGTCTGTGATGTGACATTGGTGAGCAGCCGTTCTTGCTCCTTTAAGAATTTTGTTTTGTCGATATTGATGATACCTTTGCTATGTAAATTGGCTTCTCATGCTTTCTTCTTGTGGCAGTTGTTCCAATGTAAATTTTGCATTTCGTGGTGTCTGCAATCGATGTGGAACTGCCAGACCAGCAGGGGCTTCTGGAGGTGCTGCATGGGGTGGTGGCCGGGGCAGGGGTCGTGCCCAAGACTTGGGCAGCCATGGCCAAACAATTGGTGCTCCTGCAGCTACAGGAGGACTCTTTGGCCCCAATGATTGGTCTTGTCCAATGTAATGTCTACATGCTCATACTTAAATGTCATATGTATTTATATGAGTAGTCGTCATCCATATTTAGATGGTGAATTGTAGCCCAATATTCTTTTCTATAATCTGTCCTTTTGATGTAGGATTTTTTAAATTCGGAGAAAGACGAGTTTTTGGGTTAGGTAAGGAATAGGATACAATATTTTAGTTGGCTCTAAATTGAACTAACGAAGGATTTTCATAACAAAAAGGGCATTTCCAGTTCTGAAATCTCTGGCTTTAAGAGGTGTTGATCCAGTTCTTTTTGACTCCTAGTTACATGTTCAGACGTTTTTCTCCTCAAGTTAGACATTTTCCGTCCACAATTTCTGCAAGCGTATATGAAAATTTTTTTTAGAGCTACTGCTGTCAAACTTTGTTTTTTCATCTCACAATTGAGTTATAAAAATCTAGCTTATTCGCCTGCAAGTTCAGATCCTTGGCCATTTTTGCAAAAGGACTCAGGTTCCTAATTGTAGCTGTAATCCTACACCCTCATTATTTGCATGCCAATCATAATTTTTTATTAAAATCAGCAGATTTGCGTTTCCCTGACTCTTTCCAAGGGGACAAAAGGCGAGAGAGGGAGAGATTGTGTTATTTGTAACTGAATTTACATGACAGTAGTTTCTGGTCTTATTTGTTTTCAGCTGATGTTGAAAAATATGTGATCCTTATCTCATGGGTAGGATTCGATGTGTCATATTTCATGATGCTGCTTCATTCTTTTCTTAGGTGTGCCAATATCAATTGGGCTAAGCGTACAAAATGCAACATATGCAACACAAATAAACCTGGGCACAACGAAGGTGGAGTAAGGTAGCTCTCTTTCTCTCTCTCTCTCTCTCTCTCTCTGTGAGAGGTATTGTTTCAGGGTTAGTTTGCTTTGTTTTTGTTGGATGGAAATTAAGGTTTGTTTCTTTTGGTATATATAGTCCTTGGCACACTAGTAGTATAATAATCCCTACATATTTTTGTTTCATCATTGAAATAAGCTTATAGATTAGGGTCACATACAGATGATTTAATCTAATTAATATTTTTCTCTTATTGTAGTTAAGATTGGAGAGAGTTTCTGTCTTTCAGAATAAAATGGCCATTAAGATATTCAGAAAACCCTAATTGTTACAACACATCGACAGTGATCCGTTACTGACCCCTATTGGCTTATGACATTTTATTTCCTTTTCTTTTATTAGTTACATTACATTTGTGTTTTACGTTTCTAAATTTTTTTCCAGTCTTATCCTTCAGTGTCTTTACAAATTTATTCCTGAAACTTGAAAAAAAAAAGCGTTTTCTTGCCTTTGCTTTCCTCCTCCTCCTCCTACTATTATTATTATTATTATTATTATTTTCTTTGGATTGTGAACCTGTGATGTCTGTCCAAATTTATGAATACACTACGGAGCGCTTGTCGATAGTAAGATGTTTCCTCATAATTTAACTGAGGCATAAGCTCATGACATATCTCTTATTTATATTGCTTTTGCTTGGCCTTAAATTTACGCGACAGAGGAGGACGTGGAGGAGGTTACAAAGAACTTGATGAGGAAGAACTACAAGAGACTAAACGTCGGCGACGGGAGGCTGAAGAGGTAAGAAATCCTTGTACTGATAGCCGGGAAATGCAGTCCCATGTCAATTTTGCTTCCCTCGTTATATATATATATATATTTATATATATATCCATTTTTATATACATGGGTTCCTTTATTTTCCCCTAATTGGTGCCCCATGCTATTCTCAGGATGATGGTGAGTTGTATGATGAATTTGGCAATCTCAAGAAAAAATTTCGTGCAAAAACACAGCAGGCTGAAGCTGGAAGGACACTTCCGGGTGCTGGACGTGCTGGATGGGAGGTGGAAGAACTAGGTAATTTTTACTCTTGGCTTTTTATAGGCATGATTGAATTACTCTAGCTCTTTCTTTACTGTCACATTCAAGAGTTCTTGTATAATCGATCATCTAGAATAATATTGAAGGACAGAGGGACTCATTTTATCCATTACCTTTATAAATAATCCAGAAAAGAAATTTTCCCTAGTTGGTTCCCACTGGTTTTTCACTAAATAATGAATTTGGGTGTTGTCCTTTCAAGTGTTTGACTCTCGGTCTTTTGAATATAATAATATTGGTTGTGAATTTTCAAGAAAGTCCGAACAGAGTTCACAGGTGAACGTCGCCCAGCTAAGCCTCTACTGTTTTATATCTTTCGGGTTGTTTATTCTTCCTAAACAAAAAAAAAAAAGAAAAAAAAAAAAAGAAAAACAGATATTCATATCTTTATAATCTGCTTTTTTAATGTTTTGACCAAATTTTATTGGTTTTTGGTTGACTTCTTTGTTTACAAAATGGTGTCATGCAGCTGTCGTTGACAAAGATAGCAGAGAGAGAAGTAGAGACAGGGCAAGAGACCGAGACGATGGGGAGGGTGGTAGGAGCAGAGAACGCGACGATAGAGATAGACGTCGGAGTCGGAGTCGGAGCAGAGAACGGGACAGGGGAAGGAATCGGGACCGGGATTATGGACACGACCGCGATAGAGATTATGGGCGGGACAGGGACTGGGATCGGGACCGCAATAGGCACCGCTATTGAACATTTTGGTATTACGGAAGCTTCCAAGCATTATTGTGATTCTCTTGAAAAGAATGGTTGCTTTGGCTTTTATTTTGTGGGATGGCTGGCTCTGTGTTGACGACACATTTTGACGAGTGGCTTATCTGTGCTATCATGTGAACTATTACTCACTTATTTCAGAAACTATATGAATTAAATTTTGAACTCTTTCATGGGGAACATTATCAGTATTCCAAAAAAGGTTTGTCCTTTGTAGCATATTTACTCGAGTAAATGGTTGGATTTTGGAAAACGTTTCCATATTTCTCACCATTGGTGTAATATTATGAGCTGAATGTTGTAAAATTTATGTAGTCCATGCTTTGATATTGGGGCATATGGGTTGAGTTATTTCGTGCTGATACTTCATTTAAAGAGCATATTTTAGCAGTGTTTTCCTTGTAATAATAAATATTTGTTTTTGAAATTAATACAATAAATAGGGAATTTTCAGGATGGAGATGTAGAGAAAACAATTTTATTTCACCGGTAGAGCAAGATGTTTTAGCCGTTATATTAAGATTTTAATAATTTGATTTGTAACCGTCTATGTTAAAGATTTATAGTATATTTATAAATCAGGTTGTTTAAAAGTTGATTTGATAATTAAAATGCTTATATTTTATTGGTGGAGCAGAATTATATTTTGTCATAAAAATTGCCTAAAAAAAACCAAAAATAGATGGTATTGGATTATATTTTTATATGCTCCGTTAGTTCCCGTAAAGTAAGGTTAAAAAAAGGGAAATAATTGCTTCAACATACATTTGTTTTTTTGCTACACCACATAATAATAGGGAAATATTATGATAAGACTTACTAAAGAAGATCTTAACGTGAGACCTATTTTTTATTTTTTATCCATTGGATCTGAATCCAATGATAAAAAATAAATGGACTCACCAAAAGTTTAATAAAATTTAATAAGTACAAGCACATCAAATGTTTCTTAAAAAAACCTAAAATCTGAAAAAAAAAAAGAAAAGCCTAAGCTGAAAAAAAAAAAAGAACAAAAACTGAAAAAAGAAAAGAAAACACCATGATTGCCGGCTACTACCGGCGAACAGCGTGGGTCGCTGTGACGCTGCCTCCTTTCTTCTCCAGGTCGCCGGCAATTCCAGAGAGATTCCTTTGGTTGAGATCGCGATATGACCCCCACGAGTTACAACCACAGGGCACGACCCTATCGTGATCTCCGTCGAGAGAAGCTGAGGCCACCATCGACCACGATTGTCTCAAGGCCACAATGATTCAATCTGGCGCGAGTGTGGGTCAAGACGCCTCGACGCCCTCCGTCTACCCACGCCGCCAAGTTTGTGAAAAATCGCGGTTGTGTTAGGGAAAAATCAGGTGCCGTCGCGATGGAGATCTCGGCCTCAGGCATCATCACGACGGCGAAGCTAGGCCTTAGCGACCCAAGCGGCGATTTGGGGTCGTCACGACGAAGGTTGCAATTCTGTTGAGTGCGTCACTCCATCGCTGGGTCGCAAAGCTCCGTGGCTTCGCTGCCTAGGTCGCGAAGGTCTCAAGGTGTCGACCACCGTGGACCACTGAGGGCGTCCGTCAATGCCCTAAGGGCTGCTGGATTTTTTTTTTTTGAAGGGCTGCCGGAGTTTGGGCGTACTGCAGGCGACGATTTTGTTTTTGTTTTTGAGAATTTGTTTTTCTAATTATTATATTTTTTAATTTTACTTTTAATTGTGTAAGGGAGGGCCCATTGTAATTTGGTGGACTTGAAGTTTTGAGGCCATTGGATTAAATTCAACAGTTTAAAAAAATCGATCTTATGGTAAAACCATTTTTAGAAGGTCTTACTATAGCATTTCCTATAATAATATTAGGGTTTTTGGTACATTTACCCCCTAAACTTTAGGTTTTTTTTTTGGGTAATTTGGTCCTTAAAATTTTTTATAGCAATTGAGTCCTTAAACTTTATTAAGTGTAGCAATTAAATCTGTAAACTTAGCTAAGTGTGACAATGAAATCCTTAATCACTAACATTTGTCAAAATTAGGATGAAAAATAATCACCTAAGACATACATGACCTATTTAAAATGAAATGAACGTAATTTCAAACATTATAATGATTAAAATATACATAGAAACTAACAAATTGTTAGAAATATCATTAACATTGATATAATTTATTTCATTTTCTTTTTATAATTTTGAACATAAAATTGAATAATTTGACTTTTATTAGAATTATATGAGGTGTACAAGTATTCTAAATAGGTCACGTCTATCTCACATGATTGTTTCTATCTTGATTTTGAAGAAACTTGTGATTAGGACTTAATTGCCATATTTAATAACGTTTAGAGACTCAATTGCTACAAAAAAAGTTTAAGAACTACATTACAAAAAAGCTAAAGTTTAAGGGCAAATGTGTCAAAAACTCATAATATTATTATTGTTGTTGTTCTACATGCATTTGCTTAAAATGTATGCTTTTAACAGTTCCCAAATTTCTTGAAGTTGTCTTTTGCATTTAAAATTCATTTAGTTCGTGGGTTCAAAAAGTGGTGGTTTTTTAATTTTTTTTAGTTTGAAATAAGAAGTTTGAAAAGTGTGTTTAGCAAATGAGTTCAAAATCTTGAAAACAAGAGGGAGGTGTTTTTGAATTTGGGGGAATTTTAGGTTAAATCTATCTAATCATGGTTTAAACGGATCTTAATTTTTAATTATCAAATGAGAGTTTTGGTTTAAACCATGTCAATCGTCCAAGTTCCTACCAAGCAGGCTCACTGATTAAATGTTCACTTTAGGCCTCCATTTGGCAAATGTGTTATGCGGTGTTGGGTGTGTGATATGCACATTTTAAATTTTTTACTATATAACTCAAATATTTTTTTTTAATTAAAAGAAACACATAGAAAAGTTTCTCAATAGAACAACAATGTATATCGTAAAAAATTATACTGTGGCATAAAAGTAGGTTTTTGATCAAATCTGACACCTTGACTAGTCCAATACTTATAACGTTCTTCATTCACAAGTAACATTGTTTGTGCGCTTGTGTAATATTCAACTTGTTAAAATGTAGCATTCATTATTGTATGTGAAAGACTACAGTTATTAAGTATTATATGTGAAAAAATTGAATGTTACAAGAATGCTAGAATAATGTTATATTTGTGAACAAATAATTTACAAGTGTCAGATTGCTCATATGCTTGACTGGAGACTTTTTCTACATAAATATACACGTTCAAAACTTATTCTAATTTGTATACTAAAATTATTGTTTTGTCTTAAATTTTTTAGTCCCTATTAATGTTGCATTAAAATGTTTTGTTTTAATATTGGGTTATTTTGCATTTTTGGCCCCCAAAAAATTAAGGTCATTCCATTTTGGCTCCTAAAATTCAAATGATGCAAATTTGACCCTTGAAGTTTAGATCCATGACACCAATTATCCTTCCATCTCTCAAATATTAAATTTCTAATGATTCGTATACATAAGATGTTCGTGAAATGCATATAACGAGTCATCGAAGACAAAGTTGCTTATGTCGTTTGATGTTCAAGACTCAAATGACATGATCAACCCAAACTTGAAGCTTAGCGAGGATTTTCCATACCGTGGATCTCTTTTTCTGTAGATGAAAGAAGAGCTTCTTTTTTTTTTCTTTTTTTTTTAATTTTTAAATTAACTCATTTCTCGCATATCACATGCATCCCCTATGCATGGATTATGAGAAATTTATCGTTTGAGAGAAAGAAGATTGTTGGCACCTTCAAAGGTCAAATATGTGTCGGTTAGAGTATTAAGGACTGATGACCCCTAATTTTTCAATAGAGATAACCCTTTAATATACAATGGCAAGTGTGTATTATTTTCCTTCTTAATATAAATCCTAGGTTTAAGATTTTTTTGGTCTATTTTTAGAAGCTATAAATTTACCCTTTGAATCTTAAAAACTTACTCCAATTTCATACCTCAGCACGCTTGTACACGAAAAGAATATTTTTCATAAATTTTTCTTATCATAAAAAATGTTTTCTATGATAAACTAGTCTTAATATCCTTTTTTTCCTTTTATTTTTCATTCAGAAAATGGTGAAACAAGATTTTCAAATATAACACGTACTAGAAAACAATAGTTTTTAAAAATAGAATATATTAATCATTAAAATTTACTTGATTAATATATATTATTCTTTATTTTTTATTTTAAAATATTTTTTGATTTTATAAAATGTCTTTTTTAAGTTGGTTTTAAATCAGAGGCACTAAAAATGATGAACCAAAACTTGACTATAACTCCTAACCTTCCAACTTCCAAGCTAAATATAACAATTCTTTTTTTTTTGAAAATTACAATTGTTAAAACTAGGATTAGAGTAGTTACCCCTAAGTTTTAAACTCAACTCTTTTTTTTTTTTTAATAAATAAGCGGCTAAAGCTAACCCTTTTGTTGAAAAAAAAAAAAAAAGGAAGGAAAGAGAGAGAGAGAGAGAAAAGAGTAGGTTTTTTTTTTTTTTGGTTTTTGGAGCCCTCAGCTGCATATCAGAAACAGAAGGAAGGTACTTTCATCTCCTTCGCAAAATCAAATAAAATAAAATGGCGGCCGAGAACAAACCTAAGTCAGTTTCCCACGCTCACAAGTCCAAGAAGGGCAGGCAACGCTATCTCCCTCACAACGTAACCTCTCTCTCTCCTCTCTCTCTCTCTCTCTCTCTCTCTAAGATGTTAAACTAATTGAAGTTTTGGTTGGTGAATTTTGCAAGCAGAAACCGGTGAAGAAGAAGGGTGCATACCCATTAAGGCCAGGAGTTCAGGGCTTCTTCATTACCTGCGATGGCGGCAGAGAACACCAAGCCTCTCGAGAGGCCATTAACGTTATTGACTCTGTATACTTCTTTTTTTCTTTTTCTTTTCACTCCCTTTTTTTTTTTTTGTTCTCTTTATTTATTGAGTGTTGTTGACATTCTATTTGCTTAGTTGTTTGGCTTGCTCAATTTCATTTCTTTTTTGAATTCTCCGTGGAATTTCGATGGTTTCGGTTATTTCTCCATTGTCGTTTTGCCCTAAAAGTTGGTTAAAAAGCAAAGTATGGAGCTTAGCAGGTGTTGATCTTCTGATAAAAAAAAAGTTGTTTGATTTTGAAAATTTGGACTTGTTAGTTATTAATTTAATCGTGAAAGAAAAAAATTTATGATTAGTTTGAATTGTTATTCTAGGAGCATACTGGAAAGAAACAACGTTGGGTCTTTGCTTTTTGTGAAAACTTTGTTATTTTTATTTTAATTTGTTTTAGGCGAAGAAACTTTGTTATTTCTGCATGAATGCTTTTCCATTGGAAGATTTTTTTTTTTTTTTTATTTATTTTTATTATTGTTATTATTTTCTTAATTTGTTTGGTTTGGCAGTTTTATGAGGAGTTAGTTATTGGGAAGGATTCTGATGGAAAGCTTGCTGATTTACCTAGTAAACCTTTGAATAAGAAGATTACGTTTTCATATTCTGATTCTTCTAGTAGCGACGAAGACGAGGAAGAGGAGGACGAGGGGGAGAAGGAGGAGACTGGCCCTGCTACCCCCAAAGAGGGTGATGCTAGTAATAATAATGTGAGAACCGTGACACTAGATCCTAATAAAAATGATGATTGCCCTGAAAATGAAAAAGAGGAAAAACCTAACGACGATAAAGAGGCTGATAGAAGTCATGAAGTTCAAACAAATGAGGCTGAGGAACCACCAGCAAAGAAACAGTGTTTAGAAAAAGATGTCCCGAAAGTTATCCCTGACAAAGTGGAAGAGAAGTCCATTGACAAACTAATAGAAGCTGAAGTCAAAGAATTGGCTGATAAGAGTAAGGTGAGCTAGCAAAAGTTGGTGGGCTCTGTAGGTTTGTTGAGCTATACATTTCTTAAGCTTGCTCTGCAGTAACTTTTCTGTCTGTTTCTTATTTGAGAGTAAAACGTTCTTAAGAAATTTTTTCAGTTCATTGTTGTTGAGTTATATTTTCTTTTAGTAATTGCAAGATTAGAATTTCCAAAAATAAGGATAAAAGTGCACCATAATCTATAGCATCAATGAAAGATCCGAATGGCACCATAAGTCTCACTTGTTCTTTTTTTGAACAATAAATGATACGTTTTATGCATTTGAAATGTTATGCTATCGGAAGGTTTTCCTAAATCACCTTGAGGACTAAGTATACTATATCTGTATGATAACTGTAGTCGTCCATGTCTCTTTAATTTTGTCTCAAGTCCAATGTTATTCAATATAAGAAATCATGGCCGGTGGCAGATGCTTTGGTTTCATATTTGTCATCCATTCTTTGTACATTATCCTTAGGACTTTTAAGTAAATGGATTTTCCCTTGTTAGTTTTCTCTTTCGCTCATTGTAGTTTGTTTTACAGAGGCGCTTTTTCCACCTTGATTCTGGATGCAATGGTGTTATCTTCGTGCAAATGCGGAAAAGAGATGGGGATCCTAGCCCCAAAGACATTGTGCAGCATATTATGACATCAGCTGCTGCAACAAGGAAACACATATCAAGGTTCATGTTTGCTAGGTTCTGTTATTGTGATTTGCATACAGAGAATAGAAATCTTGGTGTTCTGAGCTAACATATTAAACATGTTTGGTATATAGGTTTATCTTGAGAATTTTACCTATTGAAATAGCGTGCTATGCTTCAGAGGAGGAGATTTCAAAAGCCATTGTACCTCTTGTAGAACAGTATTTTCTGGCGGAAACTGCGAATCCACAAAAGGTTTTATTCTTTAACCCTTCACCAATTAATCACTTTCTTTCTCTGGTAACCTTTCCCCCCTTTATTTTCATTTAGGAAACAAGAAAAATTCAATAAAAACAAGAAGGAGAAGTCAAAATATGCTTTTTTGTTTGCAACCGAAAGAAAAGCGAGCTCAAAGTGGCCCTTCCAACTCAACGTTATCAAACTTAATGGAATACCCCCTGTTCTGTCAAAGAAGATACCTGGAATGAAACCATCCTCTTAACTGTTCTAAAAAGGTCCTCTTCTACCTTTCCAACCAATGCCAAATCATAGCCATCATTGGCGCTCCCAAAATAACAAAAGCTCGAACACTACATTTGACTAACACGGATTCATTTATGTACTGTTGTTTTTGTGTAACGTATCCTAAATATTAAAAGGCAGTATGAAAATGATAATGTCCACTCCAGTTATTCATAGGTTCTTTTTAACTTATTATTTTTTACAATGTTTTCTATTGATGCAATAAAGACCCGCATCAGGGACTTGGGGGGAACTCCCCATCCAAAACAAGTTTGATATTTCCTTTTTACTTTTTGTCACATAAACGAACCGTCTTCCTCTCCTTTTCCACTTTTCACATTTTCCAGAACTAATTGAGAATGCTACTAGTCACATTGAAAACTTCCGTTTGTCAGATTTGACTTTCCGTTTGTTGAGGTGCCTCTTGACTTTCTTCATCATGTATGCAGTTTGCAGTGCTGTATGGAGCCCGTGCAAATACTGGCATTGACAGGATGAAAATTATAGATGCAGTTGCAAAATCTGTTCCTAAACCACATAAAGTCGATCTAAACAATCCTGATAAGGCCATTGTAGTTGAAATTGTTAAGGTAAGAAAGGTTTTATTTTCCAAGTTAAACTGTAACACCATTCTTTTGTGGAATGACTAGAAGAAGGTTTTTATGTTCTTCTCATATAAAATAGTGTCATAGAGATTGTGTCACATGCAAAATTTCTTAGTAACATCGAGTCACACACCTAGCTTTTTCCATAGGGTCCATATTTGCATGCGTGCCTGATGCAGATTATGCTTGTAGAGCCTCACAACTATATTATTCAAAATTTTCATGAAACAAGTAGGAATTAAATCTGTCTTTTTCTTCAGAAACTTTATTCTAGACAGTAACAAAATTCATACTTTTCATCTACTTGTCAGACTGTATGCTTGATCGGGGTTATCGAGAAGTACAGGGAGCTGGCCAAGTATAACTTGAGGCAGCTCACATCATCAAAGCCATAGGCCTTGGGACCTCGGTAGGCTTGCGTCTGGTGACTCGTGGCGGTGATTCGTCATATGCTTTCATTTCGTATTGCAGTCCTGGTGTTTCTCAAATGGGTTGAGGATCTGTGGTTCAACCCATGCAGATTTCCATTGAAATTTTCAGAACGAAAATCGTCTTCCTTCAAATTTTGAACGTTTCTTTTAAGAATCTCTCATGTTTTACTACTCTAATAGCGATGCAGATTAGTAATGGTCATCCCTTTTCTCTTCTCTGTCGAGTGTGCTTTGCTCACATTCCAGAAATTAGAAAGTGTGCTCTCTAATTATTATTTCGATTTTGTAATTATTATTTATTTTCTATTATCCTCTGAACTCAGTTTTTTCAATTGCCTCGCCTCAAGTTTTTTCAAGGCACCTTTTTTTTAAAAAAAAAAATAAGAAAAGGTTTTACATATCAGAACAATTAACGATTTTCCTTGCCCAATTAATTAATAATAATCATGAAAAAAATGATCAAATCATATTAATTAAGAATAATGATAATGGAAATTATAGTGATTATTGTAAAAATGATTTTTATTATAAATAATGATAAAATAATACTTGTCAAATTCGACGTGTCTTGTGAGTCAAATGCGATTGTTTTTACGGAAAGTCAAATGCAACTTCAACAAGGTAAGAAATGATTTTACTTGTCATTTTCAGGAAAAAAAAAATGATTGCTTGTTATTTCTTTTCGTAGTTGAGAGGAAATAGAGACAGACAGAAAAATATAACTCTTAAATGTAACTGAATTGCATGAATGTGTACATGAAATTCTTCCTTAAAAAAAAAAAAAGGACTTGAAATTCTCTGTAATCAGAAACATCAAGAATAATAATGGAAATAAAGAATGAAACACATTAATTAAATTGCCCCCTTCAATCTTGATTCTCCATCTTTGCTCTCATTAAAAAAAGAACAGAGACAGCATCTGATTCCACTCCCGAGTGATTGAATTGACAAATTGCTCCCTTCAATCTGAAGCTACGCAATTGGAGGCTTGTACAATTTCTCCACCATCTTCCTATATTCTGCAACACACACAAAAACCCTTGTTCAGATAATAATTCTGATAAGGAATCAAAAAAAAAAAAAAAAAAAAAAAAAAGGAAAAAAACCATGTGATTACCCTCTTGATTGGACCAAAGTTGAGCTGCTTGCGTGTTCAAGGGAGAGCTTATATTTGGTTCTGCATTTCACACACAAGAAAAACACCAAAAAAAAAAAAGGAATGAATCTCCTAGTGCAGGCAGATTACTCTACAATTGACAGAAAAGCTCGGTGACTTCTTGCACCTTTTTCTGCTTAAAAACAAAGTTACGGAGGAAAGCAGAAATTACCTCCAAGCAGACTCTGGATGGATAGCAGTATAGTTCTGACATCATAGGCCGATGACCATTTATCCTATAAACAAATAAAAAAGGAACTTTTTCAGCTAATTCATAATAGATATGAGCATATAAAAGCTTGGGATATCAAGTTTTCAGACGTTTGTAGATCACCTGAAGAATGTCCAGGCAAATGTTTCCATGAATATCCACATTAGGATGGAAGCAGAGAGTCTCAAACTTGACCTTCGGAGGTTTGAATGGATAATCGTTTGAGAAAGCAAGAGCGAGCCTGTATTCTGTTCCTTCAAAGACAGTGTCTTTGCTTCCAGTTATTGTCCCTTTCCAGCAGAATATGTTGTCTCCCTCAGGGAAAGCAGATATCCCGGAATCTCCGCCCATCTAAAGTTTTTGATAAGACAATAAGTTGGCTGAGGATAAGGATATTTTTGTTTGGTATAGTATTTGTTTCGATCCAAACAGATGTAAAACAGCAAGCAGGAGGGAGTAGGTATCTTACCATTAAGGCCATCAGTTCTGATTGCAGCCTGTTTGTAGAAGAAAACAACAAACACAGAGATAATCGTTAGAATATATCAAAAGAAAAAAAAAAATCCCATTTCCTTTTCCATTCTTCTTGTTGGCACCAAATGAACAAAACCCAATTTAACAATCACAATCAACTGTCGTAAATATAAGCATCAAATAAAAGAAAATCAAAAGCCAAAGCAGAAGAACAGGATATGTGCAAAAAAAAAAAAAAAATAATAATCTTTTAAAATAATTTTTCAAGTAAACATCTAAATTTTTGTTAAATAAATCAACAATTCACCTTTCAAAAAAAAAAAAAGCGAAGAATATTCAATAATTTACCAAAAATCAATCAACAACTTATGTAAATCATTTTTTTAAGAAAATAATCAAATTGACTCCTAAAACCGATTTGAAAAAAAAAAAAAAAAAGTACCTAACTAGCTTTGTCAAAATCCTTTAGAACAGAAACAAATTGAATCAAAACGCAATGGAAAAGCAAATAATACCTTTTAAGAACAGACTGAGAATCAACGGTCTTGGGCGGAGGGAGAGGCTGTCTGGCCGGGGCAGAGTTGGGGCCCACCGCAGTGTTGTCGGTTTCAGCATATCCATTAACGGCCGCCATTGGTATATTATTATCTCCGATTTCAAGAAAATAAAAAATGCAGATTTTAGAACGAAATCAAAAGCTGATTCTTTCGGAGAAAGAAGAAAGAAGAAGAAGAATGAGAGAAAATGGTGGGTTTTGTTCTCCTTCCTCTTCCTTCTGAGAATGAATTTTAGAGAGGGAAAGAGTGAGAAGTTTTAGAGCCAGAGAGAGAGAGAGAGGAGAGCGAAGGAGAATGGTGAGTGAGGGCTTGATTTTAAAACGGCGAGAGAGGATTTAAACGACGTCGGATCGAAAGGGTTTTTGAAATATTTTTCGAACGTTGCAACTTGCAACGCCGACGGGGTGAGGTCCCAGCTTTCGGTTTTCCTTTTTTTCTTGATTCTCCAACGGCTAGTAATTGGTGCTTGCTAATGTGCGCCAGTTGCGCTCCGTTTCCACGCGCTTTTTCTCTTTGCTCTTTTCTTTTTGCGGTATCAGGAAAGTTATTATTGGCCATTTCTGTCTCTTTTTTTTCTCCTTTTTCATTTCTTTTTTTATTGATAGTTTTGAATTTCTATGGTAGTATGTTAAAAAACAAAAAAATTCCGCAAAAAATAAATGAAATTAATTGCTAATTAGTGTTTTTTACAAAAAAAACAAAAATTAAAATTATTAATTAATTATTAAGCATGAAAAATATTATTTCTTAAAAAATCATTATAATAATTATATTTTTAAAGTAAGCACATGAAAATCATTACGACAATTGCAGCGTAAGTATCCTATCTCTAATATTCTTATATTTCAATTTCACTCTTATAAATATCATGTAGGGTAATCTTTATTTTAAAAAAAAAATCCATGCTATATGTATTTTTACTGTAGTTGTTAATAAATATAATTTTATTTTATTTTTTGAAGAGAAACTGAATTTCATTCACATAATGAGACAATGTCCTCTTTTACAAAGGGACCAAAAACCTTTAAGTAAATAATCAAACGAGACAAACCCAACATAATTAGAAATGGCAAAACTAGCTAAGAAATGAGCTACATTATTCCCCAAACGAACGATGACTGTAGCAGACCATTTAGCCAAACCACATCATTGGGCAAAAGCAGCATCCTCCCTAACTGCAGACACTCGCCAAGATGGGATGAGAATTTCCTCAGGATTCTACGAGATATAGCACACAGTACCACCCCAAACTCATCTCTAGCTATAGCTGCAACCCCAATATAATCCAAGGAGTCATGAACAGACACATCCACATTTATTTTAACCTATCTAGACAACAGAGGCTGCCAATTTTTCTTATAAGGTGTTTGACAGGATGGTTTAAACCGATGGTTAGAACTATTTTTACTATAGCATGTGAGAGTTTTGCACTGTAACGGATTTTTTTTTTTAAATTGTTACTTGAATGTGGTCTTGATCTAACTTCAAATTTGAAATTAAGTGTTGAAAGTATGGAGCCTAATTTACGCTTATATGATTTATCATCCTATGTAGAGGATTACAGGAATTGACGTTGGATGTTGTGACATTGGGTTAGGAATTTCCAAAGTGCGTATAAGGGGCAAGAGCCACGGTGCTGGGAAGTTGAGGCTGCGGCACCTGCTCATAAATCTGCAATATTATTTGAAATATTGATATCTTCTTTTGTATACTCCCCGAACACCTAAAAGGACAAGAGCGAAAATACAAAAGAAATATAAAAAGTTCAAACAAAACAACGAAATTGCTATTAGCTACACAACAAAACAAACCATTGAAAAAGTAAACTACTTAGAAGAAGTGCCCTCATTTGGAGAACATAGTTCCTTGAAAGTAAGGATGAACAAAAAATCTAACAACCTAAAAAACTCAATTAACTCATCCAACTCAACCTGAGATAATCCAAACCCGATGAGTAATTCAACTCAATTCAATGCAATCCAAGTTTTTATTGTGTGGGTTTGCATTGAGAAAATCTCAACCCATCTTAATCCGAACCCACCCAATCTATTTATATATATATATATAAAGTATTGGATCTTTGATCAATTCCATTGCACTTAAGATAGTCCTCCAAGAATCTCCCTATATTTTTAATAATATTGGGATATGATTTGATAATGCCCAAATCAAAAAGCGAAGGTTCAATGGGGAAGCTCACTATGAGTTTCGAACGATTTGATCTCATCGAGAGTGATAGATTGGGCTTATCAAGCCATTTATAAGAAGGGTTCGTTGTGCCCAATATAGATCATTTGGCATTGATTGGTTTGACGGATACTCTATTTGTTCGATTCGATATAAAGATAGTCAGAGATGGTCAGTAACTAAATAGAATATCATAACTCTTTGCTCATTTGAATTAATGTAATGGATCTAGGCATGAAAGTGTTAATTGCAGATCCATTAACCCATAGCAAATCATGAAAACATGGCCCAAAACTCGCTCCAGATAAAAAGTTGACATGTGTCTTGCTACTACAAGTATCAGTGAGGTCCACTCTTCCCACCAGTTGAAGCCCACCGATCTCAAAGAGACCTCTATAAATAAAGGGCGAAGGCACCATTTGAAGGCATCAAGATATTCTTATTTGCACTTCAAAACCTCTACAGAAATTTTTGTGCAAACAAAAAACCTTCACTTTTTATAAGCTCATTTAGTTGTAGTTCAAAGTCCTTGTACTTGTATCACGTTCATCAGTTAGTGGAAGAACAAAAATGAACATACCTCTATCTAAAGAGTGAACCACTATAAATCCTGCATGTGGTATCTTTGTCTTTATAACATTTATTTTAAGTTCTATTTTCTTATTTGCATTTGCCATAATCAATGCTCTAACCTTGTTTGTGAAAGTCTGCTAGGACCTAATTACGGTGATTTAAGGGCCCAAATATTTTCAAGTAAACTGTAAATATCATTTTAACCTAACTTGATTGATTGTAGATCTAACATCCACAAATAATATCAGCTGGGTTACTTTCCATAACTTCAAAGACAAGTTTATTTCTGGCTTTCCATAAAGTCTATTGCATCAAACAAAAAATATCAAGTTCTTCACTGCTACACTTCTTAGAGAAAAATGGGCATGGTTCAACCAAAGGACCACCTATAAATTTAGAAAGAATCAGCCAGAGGGTAGAAGAAGACCACACATCTTGAACCTTCACATAGTACCACAATGCATGACTCGTGGTTTTAACCTCTTTTCGACACGCTGGACAAGTCTCATTAAGCTTCACACCTCGTCGCCCCAGTTGAAACCGAGAAGGAATGGCATTGAAGAAAGCTAGCCAAACATGGATCTTGTCTAGCTAGGAATCTTAGCATTCCACAATTTTTTCCACCAAGCACTATCTTGAATCTACCCACCTCCCGCCTATGATTCATCTCTGCATGGTATCCTGATTTTAGCAAATAACAGCCATGATTATCGAAATGCCAAACCTAGCAATCCTGCCTCCCGTGGCGACTGAAAGGAATGCTCCAAATAAGATCCCTATCCACCGGCGAAAAAATATAATTCAGAGCCTGCCAATCCCAACCCAACAAATATAAGAGATCAGCTTCCCGTAGTTCTTCCATACCAGCCTGAGAGCAAGTATTAAGGCCTAAAAAGCGTAGTCTTGGGATCCACGAATCCTTAAAGGGCCTCACCGGATTATGCCTTGCACTTGCCTCCATAAAACAAGAATTCGGGAAATATTTCACCTCTAGCACTCTCGCCATGAGTGAAAAAGGGCAGGTCAGCAGCCACAATCTTTGTTTAGTAAGCAAAGCCCTATTAAAACCTGCGATATCCTAAAATTCCATACCCTCGTCCTCTTTTGACCGATTAAATTTAAAAAGAAGATTATAAGATTTAAAACTCAGTTTATTAATTAAAAAATAGTAAATATTTCCTATAATAAAAACACCATTTAAACGAAAAAAATAAAAATAAATAAAATGTACATAATTTGAGGTTTCATGAAAATAAATTTGGTAAATCATGAATTTATTAAATTTAATCATGAGAAACATTTGAATGAATCTTAAATTTATCAAAGATCATGAGGTAAATCAGATAAATTTCTTTTATTTACTTCTATTTTCTTACTTTCTTAAAATTATGCCATTTGTTTTCATTATCTACGAAAGGGAGATTTATTAACTATTTTTCTTACGTTTTTCTCCAGTCTCAACTCAAGTAATAATACCACCTTTTAGCCTTAGAAAACCTTTTAGAACTTATGGGAGCTAATGTCAATGATCGGTTTTATAAAGAAGCACCCCAACCGTGTGACAATATGAGAAAAATTAGTGGTGTTGTCCCCATGGTTTTACTAATTTTTCTTTAGTTCTTTTGCAACAAATAATGGAAAAAAAAAATGTAAAAATATCTCCTGTACAACAAACATTTTAGCAAAAAAAAAAAAAAAAAAACAAGGGAGAGAGACTGAGAGAGTACTACAAACATTCCTTAAATAACAACAACAAAACAACAATAAGAAGAAAAAGATGAAGGTGAACCCACAAACGTTTTCCAGGTTTAAGCTAATTACAGCTATCTCAGGCTTATAGACTGTTTAGAAGAACGGTTAGAACTAACAGTTTTGGTTTAAAAACTGTAGCATATGGAGCTTTACAGTGTAGCTTTTTACTGTAATATGTGAGAGCTTAACATTGTTCATAGTTGTTACTGATAGTTAGAATCGTTTTTGCAAACGCCCAATAAGCTAATCACAAATTATCCCTCATTTTTGTAAAAAACTTCAAAAACGTCTATTGACTAGTCATGTTGTTAAAAATATCAACAAATATCCTCACTAATATATATTTAAGTTTTTTAAGAATTTACACAAACACAAGATTTAAAAATTAACTATCTAAAAGAAGTAGAAATAAGTTTAAAACATGAATTTTGTGTAATTATTTTGAAATTAATATCTTTAAACTTAAAACTTAAAAACAATCTACAAAGCAAGATTGAACTTGGCAACAAATTGATCATGGGTGAGGGAATATTTGGCAAAGTATATTGGCAAATTGAGGGGTGAGATAGAGGCTTTTGGCATTAATTATTTTTTATGTTTGAAAACATTTTGTTTTAAAATATTTTTGTTTATTGTTTTAAATATTTTATGTTTAAACAATACTTAAATGTCCATCGTTGAGGGAACTCTTGAAATTTTTAATAAATAGAGAGGATATTTTTCTGATTTATTATAATTAAATAGAGAGGATATTTTTTTTGATTAATTTAAATTTAAGGAATATTTAAGGTAGTTTGAATAAATTCAGAATCAGATGATGCTTTAAGAATTTTCCACACATCCTCAACAACATCATCATTTAAGTTCTCACACTTGTTGTCATCCTCAACTTGTCTTTCATCGCCCCCCATTAAATTCAGGGGCATATGAGGATGCAATACCAAATGCAAATGAGCCTAAAAATAGTAAAGCATCCAAGCATCACCTTCAACATTTCAAACTCTGGGACTCCATCTCTCTTCCAATTCTTTACAATATGGTATGTCTACTTCAAAAACACAATAGGACAATGAAAAAAATCAATCAGGCAAAGTTTTAAACCTATATCAAAATCATTACTATTATATATTATATAATTACACTAATACCTTAACAAAAGCATCCACCAGTGATAATTCCAACTGGTGACTTTTCTACCTATGGGGTCACACCCTAGGCCTGTGGTAATCTGCAAATTTTTTAAGACAATCCATTGTTTTTATAGATTCCCTTTCTTATTTCTAGCTTGAATGCTTGTTACTTTTTTTCTTTGAAAGGATGTAAACCATATCGTTTCCTACCCCTTGTAACCTTCTCTTAGTATAGCTGCTCGGACCCAGATCAACTATATGGTTTTGTAACAATACAAATAACTCACCTGTCCTCACGTTTGTCTAATAGATGGACTCGTTCTCAGAATTTCTATGCATTTATTTTATTTTTGGTAGCCATAAAGTAAAAAAAAAAAAAAAAAAACAACTAATCAGAATGGATCATTTTTATATGCTGGACTGCGTATCATAACATAAAACGGACTAAGAAATAGTGCAATACACATATCATTTGTGCCTTTGTAGTGACCCTTAGAATCAAATGCTACCATAGTAAACTCCTACAGTAAAGAACAACACAGATTAACAAATAACAGCAACAAATAGTAACAAACAATAACACACTGTGTGTATACTAGCTACATAGCTTCAAGGGCCACAAATAAAAGCAACAAACAATAACATAACAACCCAACATTCATCATTGCCTATGTACATAATAAGCAGCCAAAACTTGCTCAATAAGCAGCCAAAATTCTAAAGCACACCAGTCCTTAACAAGGACAGCAGAAAAACAAGAGTTTTAAGGGAAAAACGACAACAACAAAATAGAATGACAACATCAAATGACAGAGCATGAGTTCAGTTCAGACCATGGCTTAGAGCATTAAAACGACAATCACAGTACGATTTAGAGCAAAAAACGACATACACTATAGAGGTCATCCGAAAATGATAACAACGGACTAGCCTAACACCATAAAACGACAGTCAAAGCACGGTTTAGAGCTAAAAACGACATACACTATAGAGGTCATCAGAAAACGACAACAGCTGAATAGCCTAACAACATCAAATGACATGCACAACATAATTTAGAGCAGAAAACGACATACATTAGAGATGTCATCACAAAACGACAGCAATAGAATAGGCTAAAAAAAGCAAATGATAGTCACAACACAATTTAGAGTAGAAAAATGGCAATTCATGCATATCTAAAGCACATGGTATATAACAGTAAAGCGGAGTTATAACAGAGACAAAAATACCAGAAAGTTTGAACCAGTGGATAACAACGACTACTCATTCAAGATCCCAAAAGTGTTGTCATTCTTCTCCTTCAACTGGAACATTTTTTTTTTTGCCAAAGTTACGACGTGATGAGCCCTTGTCTCAAGATTTGCTT
Source organism: Artocarpus heterophyllus (assembly GCA_025403435.1). Taxonomy (NCBI): domain Eukaryota; kingdom Viridiplantae; phylum Streptophyta; class Magnoliopsida; order Rosales; family Moraceae; genus Artocarpus; species Artocarpus heterophyllus. Next base: position 18,975,712 of record CM046337.1, read on the forward strand.
TGGAAGGCCACTGTAGGGTTGAGTCCATCGGCATTTGAATGATCTGCATAATTTGCCGTTTGATGGTGAGGGAGAGTTTGGTTTCTAAAATTATGGGCGAGGTCTCAAAACAGACATTTGGGAACAGAGAAGAAACCAGAGTGTGAGTTAGAGTGATGAAATTCAGAGATAAAATTAGAGTGCAGTTTATGCTTATATGTGATCAGAGAAGAAGGGGAACAAGAGAGCAACATGACAGAGGAGAAGGGTTAAGGTTCCACAATTTCAGAGGAGAAAGGGAATGTTAGACTAAGTGCCCTAAGCATTAAATGATGTAATAGTTTTTGGAGACATTTAATCAATAAAGAATTTATTATTTATTTTCATAAATCAAATGTTGTCATCTTTATGTTTATTTATATTTAATGTATGATAAGCCAACAAAAGTCTTATACTATTAGTCTAAACCTTTATGAACGTACATATAATGGACATATTATGCATGCAAAAATCTTAAAGGTGATAGTCTAAATGATAAGGTCTGCAATCAAAGGAATAAAATTGAGCGCTTTATTCATGTTAAGATTATTGTGTTGTCTACATCCCTAATACGAGATGACTTGTCTTCGTCATTGGAGTTAGATTTTATGAGTAGAAACATTGGTGTATTATCATTGGTGACAATATATTAGATCGGGACTAAAGATGAATTGATTTGATTAATAATTCTGTTTGTTTAAATCAATTTGCTTTAGATAATCATATGTGTTGCATCTTAATCTTGAAATGAATCAATGAATCTATATTCTTGACTTGTGTGTTTTGATTTACCGAAACATGACATCTTGAATCATATGAAGGTGCACATACCGGTGTGTTAGAGACATGACTCTTCATTGATGTAGACTCGTTATTCATAAATATTAAATATATAGTTTTTTTGTAGAGTTAATAATATTATCTTATAGGCATTATCCTATAATTAAAAAATAGAGCGCTCAACCATTTGCATACATTTGTGTAACCAAATAGTATAATATTTGTTATTGGTTATGAATGGTAAGTATTCCAATGGTGAGATAATGAAATATAAGATAATAATATTTGAAAAAGTAAAACGGAATTTATCCTTAAGTTGATTATAAATATCTTATGGGGCTGTTACTCATTATGATATGTCATGGATAATAAACTTGTTAGAGTTTCATAATTTTATATAGTTCAAGAGTGTAGCTCGAAGCTTTTAATAGAATAGCTTTAGAGTTGATAATTATAATATATATATGTCGGAGATATGTTGTTTTACAATAATAAGAGTTTGATCTATATATATATATATATATATCCATCACATCCCTTTTTCTAACTCATAATATTTCTTGTAACGATACGGTATATTTTTCTTACAGATTGATAACTTATGCTATTTATTAGATTGGCTAAAATTCAATAGATTAGATTTCATAATTGATGTTGGTTTATTAGTTAAATTAATTTTATGAATCAATTCAAGATAAATATATTGAATTATAAATAGATTTTTATTTATATGAGATTATCTGTATATGACTCTTTTAATCAAATAACTTCTCTATTAGGTTATTTGAATTAAAATCGAGGCTCTATAAAGGATACATGGGTCAAATAAGATAAGATTTATCCAATCGGTTCAAATCAGGTGAATCAGATAAGTCTAAAAGCTGGAAAACGTGTCTGCCAACTCGACCATGACATCGCAGTCGATCGCCATACACAGGCACGGTTGACCGTGCCTTTTTTTTCCCAAAAAAAAAAACTCGTGAACACGTTTTTAGTTCGGATTTTAAGTCTGATTTAGATTTTAAGGCCAAATCTAATAAGGACTAGCCTAGATCTGACCTCTATATAAATGGAACAATTTTCTATTGTTTCTTAGATGGCTTTAGAAATTTAGAGAAGAGTATTTTGTTAGGAAAACTCTAAAACTCTCATAGAGCTATTGTGTAACATCTAGAATATTAGCTTTTGGTTTTCTCAAGTAGTTGGAAAGAAAGGGCACTTAAGAAAAAACTAAACGATGTACATCTACCTACATTTCGATCGTAGAAAGAGAATAGCAAGAAAGACTAGTTAGTTGAAGCTCTTCTGATAGATTACTCTAGTTGCAATTCCTACATTTTTTGGTATAATAAGAGATGCGGAAGATCTTTTATTAATTTATCTACATAGCTTGTCTAACTTATTTTAGAAAAACGTTTTAACAAAAAAATTTAAAAATCTACTGCGTACTTGTTTTCCAATAATTGGTGTTAGAGCCATGGTTTTATAGAGTTTTTACGGGTTTATGATCATGCTATGTACATAAATTATGTGATCTTAATTTTTCCTATGTTTGAATTATATTTTTTAAGAGTTGGCACTCTAGGATTTCTATATAATTATATGTTGTCATGAGATTACATGGTGAATGTTTATTAATTAATTATTATTAATTAAATTTTTGTTTTAATTATTATATTAATTAATCAATTTTGCCGGTTATAGTTCTTGAGATATTATAATGTGTATCTAGGTATTCATGTAATTAGATGACGATCTATCATCACCAGTTAGGATTTATTATTATAATTTTGGTTTGTAAATTTGTATTAAAATATTTATTCGAAGAGAAGACGGATATAGAAGATGAAATTGATTGCTGGGCTATTTATCTTTTGCGTTTATAACATTTTCATGAGTTTTTTGTATTGTTATTAAAATTAAAACTACAACAAAATAATGAAGAAAAGGCTTCTTACAATTTGGACTGTGACGGCATGGTCGATCGCGATATGCATAGTACGGTCGACTGCGAGGTAATAGAAAGCCGTTTTCTATTTTTTGTGAGGTTTTTTCTTTTATGAAACAATTTTGAGAAAAACAAACGAAATTTTATGATAACCAGAGAATAAAATTTGATCTATATGAGATTGAAATTGAAGTCGGACATTACATAAAGAAGAATACTACTAGAAGATACAAGATGAAGAATCAATAAAATGTTGATTGATTTTTTGTAATTTTTATTTTATTTTCTCTAGGGTGGAACCATAATATTATGGCTATTTATTATATTGCTTGTAGCTTTGCTTGTTGCGTTGTTTGTTTGCATTATAACATGTTTTGCCATGTATGTTGATAACATGTCATGTAGAATAGGGAGTGCCGCACATTAAAAATTGTTCATGCATGTTAACATAAAACCTTAATTTCTAAAATATTGAGTGGGAGAAAGATTTAGAAGAGAGGACTTAAGGTCTTCATTGTTGGTCCATAAGTAACACATGATAGTTTCAACCCCTAGGAAGTGAAGTATTATGTACCAAGTTGGATCTCCAAGAAAATAATTTGCTTTAGCATGTTTATCATTTTTCACCCCTAGGTGATGATTATAAACCATAGATACAGTAGTTGAAATGATGGTTAAACACTCAAGATTAATTTTATTATTAACCTCCCCTATGAGCTCTGTTAATAAAGTTAATGGCCAAATAAAGCGATTATTAGTATATGCTAGATTAAACGGGTCTTGGATGGTATATACTAATCAGAAGGGATTCATGTTCTTAATTAAATTTAGCAAGTCTCTCCTAGGCATTTTATTGAGTTCTGAATAAGGAGTTATCGTTGTAAGGTTGTGATTTTTTCAAAGTTTTGACACATAAACACATTGTATGTTTATTTATTTGTATTATCTTACTAAATTATTATTGAATGTTTGCTTATGTTTGATATATGAATATTTATTATAAATCAAAATGTCCAAAAACACTTTATCTTTGATACTTGATAAAAAACACTTTAACTGGTAAGAATTAAAATGATTGGAAATGGAACCTGATATCGTTCTATCTTTTGAGAAACTAAAATTTGTGTTAACTATACTGTGTCCTCCTACGCTTATCGGCAAATCCACTAATGACCAAATCTAGACATATGATCGCTAGAAGGATGCTGATGATCAGGCCCATAGCTATATCATGGTTAGTATAAATAACGTGATACAGGTTCAACATGAAGATCATGAAACTGCCCGGTGATTGTAGATAATCATAAGGATATGTTTAGAGGCTAAGCCTTAACGAAGTGATAAGGGAATTTTCGGAAGCTTCTCAACTGCAAGCAAAATCTGAGGATACCTATGAAGGAGTATATGATGTCAGTCGAAGGTTATTTTGCTGAGGCTCAAACTCATGGAGCTGACATTGATGCTGAGTCATAGATGACTATGGTTTTTGAGACTCTTTCTAAGGAGTTATCTCGTTTAGAGCTTTGTATAACTTGAGCAATAGATAGGACGTAACTTTGATTGAGTTGATTAAGTAGTTGTAGGAGTTTGAAAGCTTAATCAGGGAAGCTCCAGCTGGTGGCGAGGCTAACTTGCCAGTTACATCTAGTTCCAATTATAATTCTGAGAATGGAAAGAAGCAAAAGGCCAAGAATGAGAAGTCTTATATTTCAGCAAATGGCAAGGATAAGAAGAAGAAAAAGAAGAAGAACCTAAAAAAGCTAAAGTATTTCTTCTGTGGGAAGGTTTGGCACATCAAGAAGAATTGTAAGGACTTCTTGTTAGACATGTATACCTTAAGTAGTAAAAATGTAATAAGTTTTTGGAGATATTTTTATCAATAAAGAATTTATTTATTGTTTATATATACCAAATCTTGTCCTCTTTACGTTCATGTTTGTTGAATGTATGTTAACCAAACAATAATCTAAGACTATCGGTCTAAACCTTTAAGAATTAGGCATATGATGGACAGATTATGCGAAAGACACGATTCTTAAGGTGACGGTCTAAATCATAAGGTCCGCAATCGAGAGAATAAAGTTGGGCACTTTATTCATGTAAAGATTGTTATGTTGTCTATATCCCTATTGAGAGATAGTTTGTCTTGGCCATTAGAGGTGGATTCCATGAATAAAAACATTAGCACGTTGTCATAGGTGACGATATGTTGGATCGGGATATAAAGTGAATTGATTTGGATTAATAATTCTGTCTTGACAAATCGATTCACTTTAGATAATCATTTGCATTGCATCTTAATCCTGAGATGAATAGTGGGCTCGTTGTCTTGACTTGTGTCTTTTGATGTACCAAAGGGTGACCCTCATATCTTAATAGTGGTATACATACTGGTACGTTGGAGGCATGACTCTTGATGGCATAGACCTATTATTCATAGATATGGAATCCATAGCTCCGCTTTAGGAGTAGTGATATCCTCTTAAATGCGTTATCTTGTAATTGAAAAACTGGTGCGCTCAATCATTTGGATACATAGGTGTAACCAAATGGTATACTGTCTTTGGATAATAAGTTTTCTGATGGTGAGATAATGAAACGTAAGATAAAAATAATTGGAAAAGTAAAACAAAACTTGTCCTTAAGCCGATTATGGATAATCCTATGTGGATACGATACACTATGATATGTCATGGAGACTTAGCTATACGGGCTTCGTAATTCTATGTAGCTTGAGAGTGTGGGTCCAAGCTTTTAGTGGAGTAGCGTTGGAGTTGATAATTATGAAATGTATATATGGATATTAGGTTTCATAATTATCGGGAGCTTAAACTATATAGGTCCATTTGGTTCCTTTTGCTAGCTTACAAAATCATGTAACGATACGGTGTGCTTTTGCAATAATTGGTGACTTATGTTAGATTTATTAAATTGGTTGAAATTTGAAAGAATCAAATAATTCGTGTTTGTTTATCGGTTGAATTAATTTTGTGACAAAATTAATTCAAGATAAACTTGTTGAATTATTGGGATTGGATAATTCTTGTATGTTTATTGGTTGATTTAATTTTAGAATAAATTAGATCAAGATAAACTTGCACAATTATTAGGAATTCATTTATTTTTCTAGAGATTATCTAGATAAAGTTGTTTTAATTAGATAACTTCTCTATTAGGTTATTTGAATTAAAACTGAGATTTTATCCTATAGAATCTCGGGTGGAAAATAAAAGATTTGCTGAGATTTTTTTGACAGTTTGGCATGCCGATCCTCAAGTTTGGCCTGCCGATGGGGCAAGTTTGGCTTGTTGATTAGACAAATCGGCTTGCCGATGCGTGGAAACAAGATCACGCATTTTCATGCAGATTTCATCAGATATTGATCTGAATTTGATTCTGATTCGAATTTTTAAGACCTTATCTGATAAGGACTAACCCTATACCTAACCTCTATAAATAGGGAGTAAGTCTCATAAGTTATTTAGATTAATTGAGAGATTAAGAGTGATATCTACTGGTGAGAATCTGAAGCTCCCTAAGAGCTCTTGTTCACAAATCACGAAGAAGACTAGTTGGTTGAGACTCTTCTGGAACATTACTTATCTTCAAGAATTGCGGGATTCCTCGGCATTCAAAGGTTAGTAAGATCTAGTTAATTTATGCATATAGCATGTCAAACTTGTGTTTTTAGAAAATACTCTAATATAAAATTTTTAAAATTCATCTGCGTACTATTTTTTCAACAATTGGTATCAGAGCCATAGTTTTTATATAAATTTACGAGTTTGTGATCATACTATATATATAAATTTTGTGATCTTAATCTCTCCTATGCTTGAATTTAATTTTATAAAGAGTTGGCACTTTAGGTTTCTATATAATTTTATGTTGTCATGAATTATGTAGTGAATGTTTATTAGTTAATTATGGTTGATTAAATTGTTATTTAATTATTTATTAATTAATGAATTTATACCGGTTATGGTTCCTTAGAGATTAGAATGTGTATCTAGGTTTTTCATGTAATTAGATGACGGACTATCATCTCCGTCTAGGCATCATTATTTAATTTTAAATTTATAAGAATTTTATAATTAAATAATCATTTAGAGAAGACGAATTTAGAATGCGGATCTAGAAGATAGATGATGGCACATCCAGGTATTTCCTGAGTCTCTAATTTTATGTTTTTGAATTGTTGAAAATAAAATTGATGAATTGCATTAAAAATTGTATTTTTTAGAACGGGTGATTTCTGCTCGGTCGGCATGCCGAACCCTCCAGTTTGGCAGGTCAATGGTCGCAGTTCGGCAGGCCGGACGTGAGGTTCGATAGGTCGGCAGCAGGGCAGAAATCAGGTGGCTCTGGCGGCAGGCCTGACTTCTAGTTCGGCAGGCTGATCTGTCATGAATCAACAGGCCGATCTGTCATGAATCGACAGGCCGATCTGTCATGATCGATAGGCAGATAGGTCATGACCGGCAGGTCGATCGATCGGCTGCCGATAGAGAGCTGAAATTTTTTCAGAAAAGGTGCAGTTTTGCAACACACTTTTAATTTTATTTTTGGAACATTTCTAAGAAACATTAAATTTTAGATATGACCGAAAATATGAAGTATTCGATTCATACGAGATTGAAGACTTCAAGATGGACATTACATGAAGAAGGATACAACCTGAGAATTCAAGGATGAAGAGTCGATAATATATTTTGATTATTCTCTTGTAATCTTTATTTTCTATTCTTTAGGGTAGAACCATAATATTACGGTTATTATTATTTTGCTTGTAGCTTTGTTTGTTTGTATTATATTATGTTTTGCCATGTATATTGATAACATGTCATATAAAATAGGGAGTGTTGTTCATATTAAAATTGTTTATGCATGCCTTTTAAAATAAAACCTTGATTTAAAAATATTGAGTGGGAGAAGGTTTTCGAAGAGAAGACCTACGGCCTCCATCATTGGTCCATAGGAAGAACATGGTGGTCCCGACCCCTAGGAAAGGATTTCTATTATATACCAAATTAGATCTCTGAGAGGATAAGATATTTTAGCATGATTTATGGCTGCACGCCACTAGGTGGTGATTATAAATCATAGATAAAATATTAAAACGATGGTTATACACTCACGTTAATTTTGTTATTAACCCCCCCCTAGGAGCTTTGTTAATAAAATTGATGGCCAAAGAAACGATTATTAATAAATGCTGGATCATACGGGTCATGGATGTCATATATTAATTAGGAGGGGATCCGTGTTCCTAATTGAGTTTGGCATGACTCCCCTAGAAGCTTGTTGAATTCTAAGTTAGGAATTATCGTTGTAAGGTTGTGATATTTTCAAGATTTTGACACATAAATACATTTGTATGCTTTTTTACATAATTGTGTTATCTTACTAATTATGATATGTTTGCTTATGTTTGGTATATGATTCTTTATTGTAGATTAAAAATGTCTAAAAATGCTTTATCTTTGATACTTGACAAAAACCTATTAACCGGAGAGAATTATAATGACAACCCCTTGTCCTCCCGAACCTACAGGAGATTCCACTAATGAGCAATTCCAAGCTTACGATCGCTAGAAAGATGCAAATGATTAGGCCCGCTACTATATTATGGCTAGCATGAATAACGTGTTGTAGCTCATCATAAAGATTACGAGACTACAAAGCAGATCTTTGATAATCTTGAAGACATGTTTGGAGGCTAGGCCATAACAAAGCGGCAAGGGGCGCTTCGAAAACTCTTAAACTGTAAACAGAGACTAGGAACATCTGTAAAGGAGCACATGATGTTGGTCGTGGGTTACCTTGCTGATGCTCAAACCAATGGAGTTGACATTGATGCTGAAACTCAGATGACTAGGGTCTGTGAGAATCTGTCAAAGGAATTTATTCCATTTAGAGCTACATTTAATTTGAGCAATAGGAGGGATATGACCTTAACAGAATTGATGAAACAGTTACAGAAGTTTGAACTACTGATCAGGGAGTCTCCTATAGGTGGAGAGGCCAATATGGTAGCTACTTCTGGTTCCAATCCCAACTCTAGGAACATAAAGAAGCAACGGGCCAAGAATGGGAAATCTTTCATTCTTACTAGCACCAAGAGCAAGAAAAAGAAGAAGAAGAACCTGAAGAAGCTTAAGTGCTTCTTCTGCGGGAAGGTCGGGCACATAAAGAAGCATTGTAAGGACTTCGTTTCCAAAGGAGATAGGTGTAATCTTCTGTATTTAGAAACTTGTTTGGTTGAGGAATCCAGTGACATTTGGGTCATAGATTCCAGTGCAACTAATTATGTTTGTGTTTCTCTACAGGAGTTCAAAGAAATAAGAAGTCTACTACATGAAAACTTCACGCTTCGGATGGGCGATGGATCCTTGGTCTTAGTGGAAGCAGTGGGAGACGTCCATCTTTATTTTGATAATTATAGGAATTTAATTTTGCGAGATTGTTTTTATGTTCCTAAATTTAAAAGGAATTTAATTTCTGTAGCTTGTTTCTTTAAAGACTCCTATTTGGTTTCTTTTAATAATAAAGTGATGATTCGTAAAAATAAATCTTTTATCTGTTTTGGATGGATGCAAAATAATCGATATTTTATCAAACCTAAGATGGACTTACTGCTTAATGCTGAGATGAATGATAATAACTCTAAAAGACTTAAAACTCCTCATTTTAATAAGACTTATCTTTGGCATTTGCGCCTTGGACATATTGACCTGAATAGGATTCAAAGACTAGTAAGGGATGGACCTCTAAGTCATTTAAAAGTGGAATCTATACCTCCATGTGAATCTTGTTTCAAGAGTAAAATGACCAAAAGACCATACAGGTCTAAAGGCAATAGGACCGAAGGGGTTCTAAAACTTGTGCATAGTGATGTTTGTGGACTAATGAACATCTAGGCACGAGGAAGGTATGAGTACTTTGTCACTTTTATTGACGATTACTCAAGGTATGGGTATGTGTACCTATGCACCACAAAAGCGAAACTTATGACAAGTTCAGGGAGTTTCGGGCTGAAATGGAAAAGCAATTGGGTAGACCCATAAAGGTACTTCGATCCGATTGAGGTAGAGAATACCTTTCTGATGAGTTATTGGGACACTTATTAGAGAATGAGATTTTATCCCATTTGACTACGCTGGGCACTCCATAGCAGAATGGCGTAGCGGAGAGAAGGAATAAGACTTTATTGGACATGGCTAGGTCCATGATGAGTTATTCATCATTGCCTTTATCCTTTTGGGGATATGCACTCCAAAATGCATGTTATCTTTTGAACAATGTGCCTTCAAAATCAGTCCTTAAAACTCCTCACAAGTTGTGGACGGGCACAAAGATATCCTTAAACCATATTCGCATATGGGGATGTCCAGCTCATGTCTTATTTAAGGATGCGAATAACTTAGAAGCACGTTCAGAAGTTTGTTTGTTTGTAGGATATCCAAAAGAGACTAAAGAGGGTTATTTTTATAACTCAAAGAAAAATAAAGTCGTGGTTTCAACTAATACAACTTTCCTTAAGGAGAGTTACATGGATGACTTTAAACCTCAAAGCAAAGTGGTGCTTGAGGAGTTAAGGAGTGATCCAATCACTCTGGAGGTTTCGAATGAAACCGTTCCAATTAGTGTAGAAAAACCAAATGAACCTGAACAACAACCTAAGGGACTTTGGCATAGTGAAAGAATTGGGCATCAACCTGAGAGGTATATGCTCAATGGCGAGGTCTTTTTGGCTAAACCAAATGAACATGATAGGGATCCTTACACTTACGTAGAGGTTAAGGAGGATGTTGATTCAAGACTCTGGACAGAGGCCATGAACACAGAGACGAAGTCTATGGAGACTAATCAGGTCTAGGAGCTTATGGATCTTCCCGAAGGGGTAAAACCCATAGGGTGTAAGTGGATCTACAAGAGGAAAAGAGGAGTGGATGGAAAGGTCAAAACCTTTAAGGCTAGACTGGTAGCTAAGGGTTATACACAAAAGGAATGAATTGATTATGAGGAAACCTTTTCGCCTGTTGCCATGCTCAAGTCAATCTAGATTCTCTTGTCCATAGCTGCCGCTCTCGACTTCGAGATTTGGCAAATGGATGTCAAGACGACTTTTTTGAATGGCTATCTTGATGAGTCCATTTATATGGAACAACCAGGCGGGTTCAAGGTCAAGGGTCAAGAGCGTAAGGTTTGTAAGCTGCTAAAGTCAATTTATAGACTTAAGCAGGCCTCTCATTCTTGGAACATAAGATTTGATCAGATGATCAAGACTTATGGTGTCACGCCCCAGAGTACGGGAGGTAACGTGACGGATTATTTAAATTAATTAAGAGAGAATTTAATTAAAATCAAGAGTTTTAAGGGTTAAATTAAATATAAAATGTGAAAGTTTCAAGAAAACCATTGCATGAAAAATAAATAATAAACGTAGCGAGTATGGGTCCCACTGACCCACAACTTGTGCACACACATAGTACTGACAATATAATAATTCAACTACAGTCCAAGCGCAAGAAAGTTTAAAATATTACATGCATTGTTCAAATGATACAAATAACCTACTAGTCCTTCTATTGCTCCTGGGTTCGGTCCGCTGAGTCCTCTCCGAACCTAAATGGGATTCTACTTAGAGGGGGAAAGTTTTAAAAAAATAAAACGTGAGCGAAAGGCTCAATAGGACTATATTTTAATAAATCATTTAATTTAAAAGAAAATCTCATTATTCAAGGAATTATTTAAAAGAAACACTGAATAAATAAATAAATTTAAATAAAACCGTTTTTACCTAAAACAGTTTATTAGGTCGACCAGAAACATCATTTTCTTTTTCCTAGGCAAACCATAAAGATATCACCACCGTAGTGGCCTAGCTGGGTTTCGGGACCTACCCCCAAGGTCGATCGCTACACGACCCGATCTTTGATATGGCATCATGCCCTTATATTTATTTTTATTATCACACAAAGTCCATTTACCAGATATTCTCATTAACATTCATTATGAAGTTTATTATGAAGTTCACTTCAATTTGCGGTTTATAAAAATAACCGATAAAGTCTCATTTTTCAATCAATCGTTGAAATTTTTTTTATAGAAATCCTTTTCAAAGCCAAATCATTTTGAAACTGGGCTACCAAAAGAGGGTAGGAGTCCTACCTCGATACTCATGTCGATGCCCCACACTGAAATCTCGGTCCGCTATACGTTAGCTCCACGAATCCACGAACGATCCTAGATACACACTAAGTCGATCAATATCTAGTTTGAGACATTCTATGTTACTAAACTATTTCAAGATGTCCTAGTGTGCCATTTGTATCTTTAAAATCATTTTATAAGGTTAGAATTTCAATCGGGGTTCAAAACGGTGAAAACGAGTGAAAAATAACAAAATTTTTCTAGGCCCTACCAGCCTGCCGAACTCCCTGCTTCGGCCGACCGAACTTTGCAGTTTGGCTTGCCGAAAATCAAGTCCGGTCGGTTGGACATTTCCTAGGTTTGGCCTGCTGAACGGGTGAGTCCGGCCTGCCGATCCTTTGAATTCGGCCTGCCGAACTGGAGAAACCTAGAAATTCCAGCCACGGGTTTTGGTTCTCCCAAAATCCAAATCTTGATTTTAACCTGTTTTCTCAAATCTCTGGCATGTAAAACATTCATAGATGATAGAAAAACATACTAGAACACTTTTGAACTCATTTAAACAAGATTTAAACACAAAAATCTCAAAAATCCAAAAATGGGAGAAAATGAGGAAAAATAGAAAATCTTGAATCTAATCCGTTTTTCTTCAATCTAAGCTTGGATTCTAGGTGTTCTAAGTTCATTTAACTCAAATCAAAGGTTTTCTAAGCTCAAACAAACTTAGATTTTAAAAATGCACAAAATTTGAAAATTTTGAAAAAGTTTAGAAATTTCAAAACCAACCTCGAATCGAAGCTTCAATCCGCGCTCTTGATTGCCAAATCACGTCCCCGAGCTTCCTTCTTGCTAACTCGAAGCTTGGATTTGAATTTTGATTCAAAAATTTTGAGGAAAAATTGAGAGGGAAGAGAGAGACCGAGAGAGAACGAGAGAGAGAGACCACGGGTGAGGAAGAGAGATAGAGATCAGGGTTGACTAAGAACAAAATGATAGCTTTGTCCCAGGCCGGCTACATAGATAAAATTCTAAAGAGGTTTGCAATGCAGGATTCTAAAAAAGGTGGGCAATCATCTAGGCCTGGAATTGCTCTTTCTAAGAAAGACTTTCCAAAGTATGATGAAGAAAGAGAATACATGAAGAAGGTGCCTTACGCTTCAGCAGTGGGTAGTCTCATGTATGTCATGCTTTGTACACGACTGGATATTTGTTATGCGGTCAGGATTGTAAGTCGATTTCAGGCGGATCCAGGACCGAACCACTGGGTTGTGATTAAGCACATTTTCAAGTACCTGAGAAGGACTCGAGGGTATATGCTTGTATATTTGGGTGAGGACTTGACTCCTCTAGGATATATTGACTCAGATTTTCAATCCTGTCTGAATTCTAGGAAATCGACTTCGGGTTTTGTGTTTACTATGGGCGGTGGTGCCATTAGTTTGAAAAGTGTCAAGCAAGATTGCACTTCGAATTCAATGATGGAGGCCAACTATGTGGCAGCTAGTATGGCTTCGCAAGTTCCTTGGGGATTTTGAGATAGTTCCTGGTATGGATAAAGCAGTATCATTGTACTGTAATAACAGTGCGGCGGTAGCTAATGCTAAGGAACCAAGATTTCACAAGAAAAGTAAGCATATTGATCAGAAGTATCATGTGATAAAGGACTGCGTTGAGGGCGGGCATATCACGGTGTGCAAGATCGCATCAGAGGATAATTTAGATGATCCATTTACGAAGACACTTACTAGGAGAGTCTTTGAGAGGCATGTGGAAGCTATAGGGATGCGAGATTTGTCATATTTACTCACTTAGTGCAAGTGGGAGATTGTTAGTCATGTATGCCCTAAGGAGTAAAAATGTAATAAGTTTTTCGAGACATTTTTATCAATAAAGAATTTATTTATTGTTTATATATACCAAATCTTGTCCTCTTTATGTTCATGTTTGTTGAATGTATGTTAAGCAAATAATAGTTTAAGACTGTGGGTCTAAACCTTTAAGAATTAGGCATATGATGGACAAATTATGCGAAAGACATGATTCTTAAGGTGACGGTCTAAATCATAAGGTCCGCAATCGAGGGAATAAAGTTGGGCACTTTATTCAAGTAAAGATTGTTATGTTGTCCATATCTCTATTGAGAGATGGTTTGTCTTGGCCATCAGAGGTAGACTCTATGAATAGAAACATTGGCACGTTGTCATAGGTGACGATGTGTTGGATCAGGACATAAAGTGAATTGATTTGGATTAATAATTCTGTCTCGACAAATCAATTCACTTTAGACAATCATTTGTATTATATCTTAATCCTAAGATGAATAGTGGGCCCGTTGTCTTGATTTGTGTCTTTTGATGTACCAAAGGGTGACACCCACATCTTAATAGTGGTGTGCATGCCGGTACGTTGAAGGCATGACTTTTGATGGCGTAGACCTGTTATTCATAAATATAGAATCCATATCTCCTCTTTAGGAATAGTGATACCATCTTATATGCGTTATCTTGTAATTAGAAAATTGAAGCGCTCAACCATTTAGATACATAGGTGTAACTGAATGGTATACTACCTTTGGATGATAAGTTTTCCAACGGTGAGATAATGAAACGTAAGATAAAAATAATTAGGAAGGTAAGACAGAACTTGTCCTTAAGCCGATTATAGATAATCCTATGGCGATACGATACACTATGATATGTCATGGAGACTTAGCTATATGAGCTTCGTAATTCTATGTAGTTCGAGAGTATAGCTCCAAGCTTTTAGTGGAGTAGCGCTGGAGTTGATAATTATGAAATGTATATCTGGGATATTTGGTTTCGTAATTATCAGGAGCTTGAACTATATAGGTTTATTTGGTCCCCTTTGCTAGCTCACAAAATCTTATAACGATACGGAGTGTTTTTTCAATAATTGGTGACTTATGTCAGATTTATTAGATTGGTTGAAATTCAAAAAAAATCAAATAATTTATGTCTGTTTATTGGTTGAATTAATTTTATGATAAAATTAATTCAAGATAAACCTGTTGAATTATTGGGATCGGATAATTCTTATCTGTTTATTGGTTGATTTAATTTTTGAATAAATTAAATCAAGATAAACTTGTAGAATTATTAGGAATTCATTTATTTTCCTAACCATTATCTAGATAAAGTTGTTTTAATTAGATAACTTCTCTATTGGGTTATAAAATCTCGGGTGGAAAATAAAAGATTCGTTGAGATTTTTTTTGGCAGCTCGGCATGCCAATTCTCAAGTTTGACCTGCCGATTAGGTAGATCGGCCTGTCGATGCACAGAAACAAGATCACGCGGATTTCATCAAATATTGATCCGAATTTGATTCTGATTCAAATTTTTGCGACCTTATCTAATAAGGACTGACCCTAGACCCAATCTCTATAAATAGGGAGTAAGTCTCATAAGTTATTTAGATCGATTGAGAGATTAAGAGTGATACTCTACTGGTGAGAATCTGAACCTCCCTGAGAGCTCTTGTTCACAAATCACGAACACTAGCTTTGGGTTCTTTTAATTGGTTGGAAGGAGAGTCACTTGGAGGAAGAGTTGTACATGTGAGCCCACACTCACTCTAATCGTGGATAGAAAATAGCAAAGAAGACCAGTTGGTTGAGGCTCTTCTGAAACGTTACTTCTCTTCACGGATTGCGGGTTCCTTGGCATTCAAAGGTTAGTAAGATCTGGTTAATTTATGCATATAGCGTGTCAAACTTATGTTTTTGGAAAATACTCTGATATAAAATTTTTAAAATTCCGTTGCGTTCTATTTTTCTAACACTTCCAAGCTAAAGAAGGTAAGTCCGAACTTTTGGTTCTTTAGACTTATTTAGTTAAAGAATCAAGTGACACCTAGGTCGTAGATTCTAAAGCAACTAATCATGTGTATGTTTCTTTGCAGGGGTTCAAGGAAACGAGAAGTCTGCTACTTGAACACTTTATGTTATAGATGGGCGATGGATCCTTAGTGTTGGTTGAAGCAAAGAGAGACGTCCATCTTTAATTTGATATTTATAGGAGTTTAGTTTTGAGAGATTGTTTTTACGTTGAAAAACTTGAGAGGAATTTAATTTTTGTGGCTTGTTTGTTCAAGGATTCTTATTTAGTTTTTTTTTTAATAATAAAGTTGTGATTCATAAAAACAAATCTTTTATCTATAGTGGATGGATGCAAAACAACCTATATTTTATTCAACCTAAGATGGACTCACTGCTAAACACTGAGATTAACGATAATTCTAAAAGACTTAAAACTACTCATTCTAATAAGACTTATCTTTGGCACTTGCGATTAGATCATATTGGCCTAAATAGGATTCAAAGGTTAGTAAGAGATAGACCTTTAAGTCATTTAGAGATGGAATCTATACCATAACGTGAATCTTGTTTAGAGGACAAAATGACCAAAACACCATTTGAGTTTAAGGGTGATCGAGCCAAAGGAGTTCCAGAACTTGTGCATATGGATATTTTTGGCCCCATGAACATCAAGGCACGAGGAGAGCATGATTATTTTGTCACTTTTATCGATGATTATTGGAGATATGGGTATGGCTACCTAATGCATCATAGGAACGAAACTTTTGACAAGTTCAAGAAGTTTCGAGCTGAAGTGGGAAGCAATTAGGTAAACCCATAAAAGCATTTCGATCCGATTAAGGTGGAGAATGCTTCTCTGACAAGCTCCTAGAATATTAATAAAGAATGGGACTTTATTATATCTGACTGCGCCAAACACTATAGTAGAATGGTGTGGCTGAGAGGAGGAATATGACTTTATTGGACACGGTTAGGTCCATGATGAGTTATTTAACATTGCCTTTATCTTTCTGGGGATATGCATTATAAACCGCTTGTTATCTTTTGAACAATGTGCCTTCAAAATTAGTTCCTAAGACTCTTCACAAGTTGTGGATTTTGGGTAGGAAAATCATATTTATATATGAAGATGTCCTATTGATGTCTTGGACAAGGAAGTGAATAAGTTGGAAACACGTTCGATCGTGCCTAGGCATATGATCCACTGCTCGGAGAGGAGCGGTCAATCGTGCCTAGGCATATGCGTTCGACCGCACGAACTCAAGGACGGCTGGTCTCCAGCATTGGGGTCGACTGTGCCTAATATACTAGGGTCAACCGTGATGTCCAACGACTATATTTTTGGCCGTTAGAAATGCACCTCAAAAGGTCATAAACGGGTACTTTTGAGTATTTACCTATAAATAGCCTCATTTATGACCTTATTATGTATCTGTAACACCTTGAATCATTATTGTTTCAATCTCTAAGTGTTCTATAAGCTTTTTAACAACATTTGAGTCAAACTTTTTTAAATTTTTTGATTGTGTGCTTGATCATCTCCTAGGTTGCTTTAAATTTTATTATATTATTTCTAGGATTAAGAGTAAGAGCTTAGACATTTTGATCATTGTGAACTGAGAGAAATAGGATTCTGAAGCCTTAGTAAATTTGGGGTCGTTTTAGGTTTGCCAATCTCTGTGTAAAATTGGTAGGTTACTTTGGTTAGTCAATCTTCGTGAAAATTGATGATTGTAAGAGGTTGTGATGAGCCTTAGATAGAGAAAGTCACCGGATTGTATAAAGGAGCGATCATGTCAAAAAGAC
Organism: Artocarpus heterophyllus; assembly: GCA_025403435.1. Classification (NCBI taxonomy): domain Eukaryota; kingdom Viridiplantae; phylum Streptophyta; class Magnoliopsida; order Rosales; family Moraceae; genus Artocarpus; species Artocarpus heterophyllus. Next base: position 18,993,258 of record CM046337.1, read on the forward strand.
GGTCAGATAGTGTAAGAGGTCCAGTGAGGGTTTTACTCAGCAATACTAGACGAAGTCTTTTCACCAAACCACTATAAATAGTGTTTGCCTTCTCAACACTCTGAAGCTTCACCACTACACATAGGGTTTGCCTTTTCAAAATAGAAGTTTGCATAAATTGTTTTATAAGCCTTTTCAACGCTTTGAAGCTTCACCATATTTTTGAATAGGTTCACATAGTCACACCCCACATGTCGCGACCAATCCCTTTACATTAAGGTTGAGGGCACATGCAATGTCAATGTCATTGTCAAGCAAAGACAAAGGATCTTCATCTCTAGCAATGTTAATTTTTAGGTTTTTGTTTTTCTTCAAGCACTCAGACAAAAACTTAAGTCTGCGTTTGTTGTGAAGCACTCCGCCCCTGATTGCATGCAAATTGCGTTGATCAATTGTTGGGCCAAGCGTTAATCTCATGAAAGTTATTGCCCAACATCCCAATGTTAGGATTTTTAAAAGAAAAAATTATAATACATATCTAAAATATTATTATGAAATTAAAATCTAATACAATATTTAAAATATCTTTAAAATGTTTTTTATGATATAGTAATTATCTTAATTATATTATATATTGTACTATATAACTACATATAAATAATTTTAATGATATTATTATGAGATATTTGTAGAATTTTTATAAATTAAAGTCATATTTTAATTCAATAAAAATAATTGGACCAATTGTCTCGTTAACTATTTTTGCCCGATCCAATTAGGTTGGACAAACCAGTGAGAACCGAGAAGTGAAACCTAGGAGATTAGACGACGTCGTTTAGGAGCAGTCATCGTCCAAAAGAGAAAAACCCTTAAATCCCCTCACGTTACTCATCTCAGTTTAGCGAGTCCGCCGTCCCCAAGCGAACCCCCTCTCTACAGCGGCACAACTTCTATCAACAGCTATTCCAGGTAAATTGCTCACTTTACATTCTCCAACTCCCAAGATACTTTTTGTGTTTTTTCTTCTTGTTTTTCTTCTTAAATTTATCCGTTATTTTTGTTGATTTCGAGAGGAATGGGGAAAAAAAACTGCATCTTTCTGCCAAAATGAAATAATGAAATGAAATGTTATAGAAGGAACAGAAAAATACAGTTTTGTGGATTGTGATGTGTATTTTACAGTTTTGAGAATTTGTTTGTCTCAGTGCTAATTTGATGTGATAACTTTGTTGGTTAATTGAGTTTTGTTGATTAATTTCCCATTTCTAGATTTTTCTGGTACTCTTTACAGATGGGTGGTGAAGAAGTGAAGACTCTGATACCAGAGTCCGTGTTGAAGAAGAGAAAGAGGGAAGAGGAATGGGCTCTGGCCAAAAAGCAAGAGCTTGAGGCTTTGAAAAAGAAGAATGCTGAGAACAGAAAGCTCATCTTTAACAGAGCACAGCAGTATTCTAAGGAATATGCTGAGAAGGTAATACAACTTCATTCATTCAGACTGTGTTTTCGATCCGGTTTCGAACCCCACAGTTTGGGATTTAGCTCCCTTTTCAATTCAGGGGTTACATTAAAAATTTGAATAGTTTAAATCAATAAGGTTTAAAGCACATAAAATTTCAGCCTGCCAACCAACAAGAGCCAAAATTCTTATTGTTAATTGAGGGTCTGTTTGGATCACGGGCTTGAATTGTGGCGATTTGAGCCTTTTTTGTTTGAATTGTAAATTTTGAAAAGTGCAGTTTAAGTTACAATCAAAGCTGGCGTTTGAATATGCAGTTAAAGTGTAACTCTGAACAGAATTTGTGTTTAGATAGTTAAAAAAAAATGATCTGAGACACTTCACATCAACATCAAGAAATTCTCATTGTGTCAAAAAGGTTCAAACCGAGAGAATTTAAGGGGGTTGAATTTAGATTTTTATGGTTTCAATCAGATTTTTCAATCTGATTGTACAACAATATGGTTTGCCAAAAATCAATTTAAACAAAATTTTTAGGGAGAACGAGGGAAATGTTAGATTTTTGAAACTTTTTGAAGTAAATATCAAGTTTTGGAAATATTTATAGTAAATGGCATTTACTACAATTTCTGAATTTTGTATTCAAATTGTGGCTTATGCTTTACGCTCTAATTCTATTTAATTCCTCCGTTCTTCAGGAGAAGGAGCTGATCCAGCTAAAGCGCGAGGCTAAGTTGAAAGGAGGATTCTATGTTGAGCCAGAGGCTAAGCTTCTGTTCATCATTCGTATCCGCGGGTATGTATGTCCTTGATTTCAACGAGTTTGGTTTGTTGAATTCTTTATTTTGTTGGCTCTTATAATTCGAAATGAAAACTTTTCAGTATTAATGCCATGCATCCGAAGACGAGAAAGATTTTGCAGCTTCTGCGGTTAAGACAGGTAGAGCTTCTGATTCCTTAATTCGTTAGTTACTCGAGACTAGAAATGGTCATTTGGCTTTGTTTGTGTGTTAGTAAAAGAAGCTTTCTTTTCCTTGTTTCAACTCTGCAAAGCGATTTGTTGGATATTTTTAAGCATGCCATGTTTAAAGAGTTCCCTTGTTTTTTCCACATCCTGAAAACGTGCTTTGCCGATAATGTTATTGACAACCATATTCTGAAAGTCAATTTTGTGATGGAGCACTTTTGAGATGTGCGCGTAGGATATAGGTTTGAACTCTACTTTTTATTTTATGCCCTAATCCGTAAAAGTTAATGGACTAAGAGACTGTCACCATTTCCATTTTTTTTCTTCAGATGACTTGTTAGTGATGACATTTTTCCATATGTGATTAGTCTTCATGCTCTTGTTGCTGAGATTTTCTAGCAGTGTATTTGTGAAAAAGCGCCAGTTTGTGCTTGTTTCATGACATGGGAAACTTGATTCAATGGGCGTATAGTATGGTAGTTACTGATTTTTTGTTTCCTTTTTTCCCCTAACCAGATCTTCAATGGTGTTTTCCTTAAAGTTAACAAAGCCACCGTGAATATGCTTCACAGAGTCGAACCCTATGTGACTTATGGGTATGCTTGATTGTTCCAACTTCATCGCTTACAATTTATATCTTGATGATTGCTCTGACCAGTTTTTTGTGCATGATTCTAGATACCCGAATTTGAAGAGCGTGAAGGAACTGATTTACAAGAGAGGTCATGGGAAGTTGAACAAGCAGAGAACCGCTTTGACCGACAACTCCATAATTGAACAGGTTTGTGATCCTTTTCTCTTTTCTATATCTTATTTCTTTGAGAATAATTATCTCTAAATATTTTTTTTTGCTAAACACCCTTGTTTGCTCACAGGCATTGGGCAAGTACGGAATAATCTGCATAGAGGATCTTATTCACGAGATTGCGACTGTCGGACCTCATTTTAAGGAGGCAAATAACTTCTTATGGCCATTTAAGCTCAAGGCACCCTTGGGTGGTCTGAAGAAGAAAAGGAACCACTATGTTGAAGGAGGAGATGCTGGGAACCGCGAGGACTACATCAACGAGCTCATCAGGAGGATGAATTAGGGTTCCGAAGTTTTTTTCTTGGTTGAGAGTATGAACATTTTGTTTGACACTGGAAGAAGTCTAAGCTTAAATTTGTTCTTGAAGTTGGACACATTTGTCTTTTTTTAAAAGTATTTTAAATTTTCAGGCTTCGGATGTTGGAAAATTTTGTTGCATTTCAAAAGCTTTTAAGCCAGTGTGATCCCATCACGACTTTACATTTTTTTTCTTGTCTCGCATCAATTTCCTGAAGTTAGTTACAAATAGGAGTATATTATATCAAGAACAACGGACGAAACCGATGGAGATATCTTGATCTTAAAAAAAATAAAATAAAATCAAAACAACAGGAGAAGGTTCTTCACATTGAATTCCTCTCATTCCTCTTCAGGCTTCCTGTTCTCTTGGCTTCTCTTCTATTTGTACCATTATTTTAATTTTTCTCTAGTTTTCTTTCTCGGTTTTTTGACCTAAATGGCAAGCAATGAAAGGGATTTACTCGATATAATGCCAAAAAAACAAAAACAAAAAAAACTCCTCAATCTTCTTCGAATTTGAGGGACACCATCACCTTGTTCTTATAAAATCCATAGCTTAAATTTCACAAATTCCTTTTGAACTATGCTACTTGTATCAACATGAGTCGCCTGCTAAAGCTCGGAGCATATCACATAACGCTGTAATCATTGACGCTTATGAGAGAGATCTCCCCTCCTTGTTGGAAATTGATGGGGCATGAAAGATCTCCACCGGTTAAAGATATCCCGTTTGAATTTTAATTTTTCTTTTTCCCTTAATTGCTGTTGTTTCAGCAATTTCTCAGAGTTTGTGGACTTCTTTTTGGTCTGTTGAGCTTTATAACATCTAAAAATTCTCTTTTTTGGATAAAATGACAAATGACACGCATGACAATTGACATGGTATAATTACCGTTCTCTTAAGAACTTTAAATATATTAATAAGGTGTTTGGGAGTATTGGTTAGAACAAATGGTTCAATTTGGTTAACAACACTATAGCATGTAAAAGCTTTACTATTATAACAACCAAAAATTTTAATTCTAACTCACGTTACTAAACCCTACATAATTCTTCTTGTTAGTTTTCACTTTTGCAAGAATTTCCAATGTTCCCCGTCACTTGTTATATCAAATCATAAAGCTAAAAGCATCATGAAATGAAATCACTTTTTCACGTCTAACTGTGATTTCTTCCTTCATTTAATTACTAAATTGCACTCAATACATACCTTGGCTTTTCAAATTATAACAATAGCACGAACACTTTGCCTCTCTTGATCTATAATTGATAAATGTAAATTCCAAGACAAAAACCTAACAAGCAATTGTGGAAAATAGAACTGCAAATACAAGTTGACCTGTTCTAGCTTTGTATTGTAATCAAGAATCCACGCGCGAGATTTTACTTCTCAATTGTCAGATTGCTTGAGACCCAAAATAACAATCAAAGGTATGCAATGGCTCCTAATTCCAAACTCAGTTCCATAAAATATGCATGACAGAAGACACTCCAAAATCAGGGTCTGGACATTGCAAGATGTATTTTCCTAAAGGCTCGCAATATCATTTTTTTCCCATCGTAGTTTCAAAATCAAAGACAAGCACCGACTGTCGTCAAATTGAACTACAACATGTGCTCATTTACAAAGAATCACAGATTAAGCACATTCATAAGAGCAACAATATACAATTCAAGTGGAAAGAGAAAAGTCTATGAGCAAAGCTTCACGACACGGGATACCCTTTCGAAGAAGATCGGGCACATTGTTTTGCTGAACATGATGGCCTCCTTCATCCACTGTGGTGCTATCCGCTCGAATGTTCCCAACGACAAGACATGGTATAGCAGTTCTGCTTCCTTTCCATCTGCCGTCTCCACCCATGTCAAGCTGAAGGAGTAACCTGTTAAAAGCCAGAACCACTAGTAAAATTATCTTTCTACACTAGACCACGGTTAGAACAAGTCATATTCGAACCAGTAAGAAAACTCAAAATTCATAGAAATGGTAGTCACCAAAACAGGAAATGGTACAAAAAAAAGCACTCATTAGTGCTGCATGCCGTCGAACAGAAGATAATATCAAATACCAAGTAATTAGATGTACATGAAAAAGGTACACAGATAAAATCCACTTTTTGCCTCATGTTTATGTTATAAGTGATAAAAAGGTAAGACGGTAATGAAATATAAAAGCATCTCTAATGCAATTCGAAATTGATGTGCCAATGGTAAATTTGGCATTTGAGTGTAAAAAACTCGCCAATGCAATGTTATTTTAAATGCTAAAATTATTATATGCTAAACTTGATAACAAATTTGACATTTGATTCTTATTTAGTTGATAGATTGAATTTTTTACTTCAATAATTACAACATCCTCCCTTTTTAATTATTTTAATATTAAAAGTTTACTTTTACAAGTTTTAAGGTTTTATAATTATAACAAAATCCAAATAATACATTTCAAATAGCATTATACATAAGAATATAAAATAAAATAGCACATCAAATATGTTATTTTCACACTTTTTGGTGACAAATATAATATTAGCATTTGTATTTGCATCGGAGATGGTCTAAGTACAGTGGACAAATAAAACAGCAAAAGTACAAAATCAAAATTCCAGGGAAGGAAAATTCATATATTTTAACAGTACCACTTGATTGGTGCTCAGCTGATATGCATATTCCTTCATTTTGAGTAAGGACAGCAAATTTCATGCCCACCAAGTACTCAATAAGGGCTTGAAACAGGCAGTTGGCACTGTCATTGTCATGTAGACCATCACCTGGAAAATTCACATACGACATAAAATGATCCGAAAACCTCAGTGATCAAGCAGGTATCCAATGATCCAGAAACCTTAGCAACTGCTGCAAAAACTTCAATTTCAAATACATACCTGATCTGTCAATAGCTCTTCTACAGCATTCTGGCTGAAAGTTTTCATATTTAGAATTAATTGATAAGAAACAAGTCTAGAGTAACAACAACAACAATAACAATAATAATAGTAATAATAATAATAAACATGCTTACAAAAATACCTGTTGAATGCTCACATGAGCTGTATTCGTCAAAGCTTCCTTGTTCACGCTTGTTGGTTCTCTTGGGATAGCATCATCTTGAGCACTGCCATCAGGCGTGGCCCTGTCTGTTCTAGCTTCAGATAACCTCTTGCGTTTAATTCTTGTCATAGTTCCGGATGAGCCATCATATATTTCTCGTGATACAATTTGAGTGTCTCTAGGTGTACTCAGCTCTCTGTTATTTCCATCCTTTTGACTGCTAATAGCACCATTCTGCTGCAACTTTTTCAGCCTTTCAACCTCTTCTGAAAGCACTTTATCTGGCATAAATATAAGCTCTCTCAAGTGAAAGTAGTAAATAAACGACACACATGATTGCTTGGTAGCAGGAAACAGCAGAACTCACTGTATCACAATGGTCAATGGTAACAGCATGGCAGAAATTACAATGGGAATTTCTACTGCAACCATCTAAAGGAATAGTTTAATGCTCTTATCCAGAGCAATGAATGCAAATGATTAGACATTCATGCAATTTTCAGGATGAGCATTAAGATGTCTTTGAGTCTCAAGAACAAACCTCTACAATATACAGCAATATGAACAACGGAATGTGATTCATGTGTACTTGTGTCAAGAAAATGATCATCTTGAAGTTTTCTCTTTCCCTTTTTAACTATAGAGAACATGAATTGGCACTGGGAAAATAAAATTGTAAAACAAACAACAGGCCAAGGACAAGCTGTCCGTAGTAAAACAGAAAACTCGAGTAAGCTTCTCAGTTCTTCATACTAAAAATAAAAGAAAAGAAAACAAACTCTTTCAAAGGATGAGCACTCAGCTAGAAATGTGTTCTTGAATTGTTCCCTAGAAAAGGACTGTGCCTCAGTTTTGAATATGATAAGTTAAATTAGATGATTATCTAGATGCTTAAATATTTACCCAGATCAAATATTTGAATCCTAAAGAAAAAAACAGGATTTCTTACTCCTCTGGCTTTCTTCTATCCACAGCTTCTGACACTCAGCACATTGCTCATCCGTAGAAACCCTGCAATTAATGTAGTTATTCAACAAATGCTTTAATAGTCTGACACTTGAAATATACATAGAAATTGTTGATCGAATCCTATCCAGAGAAAAGCAAAAAAGAACAAAGGCAAACTTAAAATTGCATGCCTAATAGAGGCAACTTCACTTCTCAATTCATTAACTTGAGAGTGCAGCTTCTCGTTTTCATTCCTCAAGTGCTGTATTAACTCCTCCGCCGCTGCAGTAAGTAAGAATAATCAAAAAAATAATTCTTTTGTTAAAAAGAAGTGCAAATATATATATGTGTGTGTGTGTGTGTAAAGGCTTGCTAGAGTTTATATAAAAAAACCAAATCCCAACTCTAAACATAAAAATGTTTATTTTGAATCATCCATGTCCATCTATGCATCAATATTACAGCACATTACGCATTTTTTATTGGCCTCCTTTTTTTTTAATACAATTTTACGAACTTTCTTGCAAGCTCAACTACTAAAGAATCTGAAGAAACAAGGTCATCCAAGATGCAACCTTAAGACAACAATAAGATCAAATCAATCGCATAGCTATTTTGCATATTCATTTCATAAAAGATCCTAAATTGCTAGCTCAAACCATTATGTTTTTACACGTATGATGACAAGTTCAAGAGAAATCGGGTGTTAGATCTCAAGAAAACTAAGAGACATTGCTGAAAGCATAGTCGACTGAAAAGAGATTCTGGAACAAAGAATGGCTCTCCATATCTTTTGACATGTGAAAGATCTTAAGATGGTTTCAGGTAAGAATAATATATAGCCAAAAAAAAAAAACATACCAGAGACATAGTTCACAAATTTCACTTCTTGATCTTTATTGAGCTCATCCAGTTCAGTCAATTTTTTTGTCTAAAGAAAGGCAAAACAAAAATGTAAGATTATAAATGTTTAAGCATTTAATAAGTGGTATGAAACTAGGACATTTTAAAACCTATTTTCTAAACTCTAACTATTGCTCTACAGTATTCCCACACAAAACTATCAGAACAAGAGAGATGGACCTTCCTATAGAATTGAACACAATTTACCACTAGTAACAAACAATGTCCCTTGCAAAGCCTTACCAAGTGTTTCACACGCATGGCTACTTGCGTAAGTTCTTACAACAAGCACAATGCAAACTAAACTAGTAAATTTGCATGTTATGCAGCTTATTGTCATTCATTTGATAAATTTACTTGAACGCTTGAAACCAACTGGTGAAACCTATTTTTGTGCTAGAACTATTGTAGATTTGCAACCCCTATCTAAAGTTTTCATACACAAAATAAATATACAATTAAAAGTAGTAGTTGAATAACAGGAATCAAAGTTTCACCCTAAATCACATGTTTACAGGAAGACTAACATAAATCAAAATTTTCAAGCCGGTAACTTATGAAAACCCTGGTTGATTTTAACGTTAACCCTTGATTAAATAGTAGTTAAAGTGGACCTCGAATTGAAAAATATACGAAGTCCCCAAAAAGCCATGTTATTCAGACATCCAGATTACCCAGCCACACATTAGTTTCTACTTAACCAAACATATGGAAGCAAGATTACCAACAAATTGGAATGCATGATATAAAATTGTGAATTATCTCTTGAACAAAAGATGAAATTTAAAATGCACAATTAAAATTTCAAATCTTAATGCTCATGCTCTTAAAATCAGTTTCTCAAACCTTCAATTTGCTGTACTTATCGTAGAGCTTCGAGTAGAGAGCCTCAATCTGCGAAGAAAAGTAAAAAAAAAAAAAAAATCAATTAAGAAGCAAAAATAAGCGTCAATGGCCAAATAATCAACTATAATCATTAGAAAGGTAGAAAAAATAATAATGGCGTAGTTGTTCGAATGAAGCCCTAGAACTTCCGAAGGAAAAAAAAAAGGACATTTTAAAAATGGTTCGGAAGCTAAGTTTGTGTTTGGGCGCTGAGAAAAAAAAAATGAAATTGAGGGGAACGAAACTACCTTTGGTGGCTCCATGGGAGTAGGAATAAAGAGAAGGCGGGAAAATTGCGATTCAAATGCGAAAGAGTGAGTGTGACGATTTCGTTGTGGAGCTCGAAACAAGAAAGAGAGAGAGAGAGAGAGAGCGATAACAACGACAACCAAATCGGGTATATAATCGGTTCTGGGTCGGATTCTCTGAAGAGAGGCAATTCAATTGTAAAGGTCCATGGAGTTTTGAGGGTTGGGTACCAAAAATTGTCCCACAATAAAATAGATACACACTTGTGTCATTGTGGCCTCTTGCAACTTTTTTCTTACGTATTTAGGCTACTTTTAGAATTTAGAACTTAAATACTGTAACACGTAAAAGTTTTATATAAAACTTAGTTATATTTTATTAAATGTCTAAAATATACCATTGTAATCTTTATAACGCGAGCATTTAAGGAAAAAATAAAACAATTCTAAAATAAAAATTATTCTTCTAAAAAGAACAAGAAAAACTTGTTTGTTAGTGTATTTGGCTACTTCAATTTAAACTAACTTTTAGTTGTTATAATATAAAACTCTCTCTTACATGTTAACGTAGTAATAAAAATAAGCTACAATATAAAGCTCACACGCTAAGTGCTTGCGTCAAAAATTTTAGTTCAAACCATACTTTCCAAACACATTATAATAGACTAGGGATATAATTTTTTTCCATTAGTTTTTTCCTTTTTAGATCTTTTTTTTTTTTTTTTTTCAAAACTACTCTTTTTCTTTCTTTTTTTTTTATTCTCTCTCTTAAAATCCTTACGTATAATTGTCATATTAGATTTTTTTTCCCTGAAAATAGATGACTTATAAAATAAGGAGTTAAAATTGTATATTTGATAAACCTTTGGTAACTAAACCTTTATTGCATATTCTTAAGGTTCATCGGTGTAAATAACTTTAATATCAATTTAATGAATAAAATCCAAATATAAAACTCAAAATTCATCTTCCAAGATACATAAATGAAGTTGTTATTGAAGCCTACAAATCTTTAAGAGCAATCAAACCATTTGATAAAAACATAAAGAATAAAAGCGGATCATCTAAAATCAATGCAAATATAAGGCCCGTTTGTTTCGATACTCGAATCACGGTTCGAATCATATTACTACAGTATTTTCTCTTACAAAAATTTAAACCTTCATTCAAATATTTTATTCAAATACTCGAACCAAACGGGCTCATAGTGGAAGCAGAGGATGGTGAATTTACAACTCACAAAACTGAAATTTTATGCATGGAGCCGCTAAATGAGAATGTTGATCTCATCAAGTTAAATTACACGTGAGATAGTCGCAATAATATGAATACAAATATGCTTTAAAAATTAGTTCAAGCCACTCTTCTGGTCAGATTACAATCAAAGAAGGTCAAGGCATCGAACGATTCATGAGCTTTTCAGGGCTGATAAAGCTTCCTTCGTCGCTGAGATGACAGCATCAGAGGTATTTGGCAAGTAATAGTATTTTCCTGCAAGAATAAACCTCATAGTGAGATTGTCTTTAAGCTTTCATAGATCAAAGAACAACCAGCGAATTAAGTGAAAACAAACCTTGTGCTACTCTAGCTATCTCCTTGGCAAATCCAGTTGACACAAACTTGTTTTCTGTGTCGATGACGAGAAGAGACATACCCGCTTTGTATATTTTACCGGCCACTTCAAGAATCTCATCCTTCATTGATAACAAATTGCAAGAAAGAGACCCAAAAATCAATATGATGGAGAGAGAGTTTGGAGTTTCATGTTTAAGTAACCGGAGCTTTGTAATTGTTCTATTTCTAGTATGCAATATTTTTATACGTGGCATTTCATAGTCTGTGCTCTCACAAGAGAAATTTGTTTGACAAACTACCACTACAATAAGAAAAGTGCTTAATCATCTGATACATTAATTGACGTTCGGTTCGTTAGATGTGTATTCTCGCATGTTTTAAGTGGTTACCTTAAACAGGACTTTTCCTTCTGACTTTTATGAAGTCGGAGTATATCATAAGTACACCATCTACAAGCAGGCTTAGACTTTGGTTAATGACATGATTCGTGGACAATGAAAGTAGAATATACCTTCAAATCCTGAGCTGAAGGTCTGGGGGCGTCAGCAGCAGCAGCAGCTTCAGGGTCCATGGATCTTTTCAGTGATATGTTGGCTCTACCATCGGTCAATACGACAATCATTACGTGTCCGACATCACCACTCTTCTCTGCATTTAGTCCGACCCTGACAGCCTAAGGGGTTTACGTTCGTAAAGTGGTCAGTTATGACAGCTACCAATGCAACTATGAGCAGATATTAATATTAGGATGATTGCAACGAGAAGTTGTTCTAAAATGCATTAGACAGAGAGAAGCCGACGCCACAGAATACTTAAGAGAGAATCACGGAAAGAGATTTATAAGCAGATATCCATATAGTGAACCAAATAAATTAACACCAACTACAGAGATAATCAGAAGTCGAGAATACATCATAAACTTCACATCTGAAACTGTTTGAATTTGTTGTTTTTTCAGTTTTTAGCTTCATCTTTTCTTTCGTTTTTTCCATTGTTTTGATGGATTTCTCATCCATCTGAAATTTTGTGTATATTATTTATTTCTAGGCTCAATAAAATTCTAAACATTTCTTATAAAAAAATGATTTAAAATGTAAAAAGTTCTCTCTCTCTTTCTTTCAATTCTTAAAAGTGCTATTAGTCATGTATATATCGAATCCACATACCGTGGTGAGACCATGCGCAAGGGGTGAACCTCCACCACATGGAAGTCTCTCAAGACGTTTTCTTGCCATTGCAATTGATCTAGAAGGAGGAAGAAGAACTTCTGCACAGTCTCCACGGAAAGGAATAATAGAAACCTGTACGCATTCAATTCAAAGACTCAGATTTGCTATTTCTGGGGGGAGTATATATAAACAAAGAGAAGCATTTCATTATGTAACATTTAATTGTTGCCTATCAATTTTATAGTTCTCTTGAATCATGGCAGCCGTTAAGCTAAAATCAACTACTGTTGTTCCAATTTATCTTTCGATTATTACACTCTTGTTGTATAAACCCTTCCACTGCTTTGACAATTAAATTGATTCAAGTAGTTACAAATAGGCCCTACAACGTGCACTCGGGATTCTATATTTAAGTTAATAATTTATGACTGCAGTATCATTGCTCATCAGCGAAAAAGGACAAAACACAAGGACAAAGAAGAATACAACTAATCAAATGACAAACTGCAGTATGATTGCTCATCAACAAAGTCACTTTTTACCCAGAATGAAAAGTCTCTTTTCAAAACAAACCAATGCCGATAAGACAACTTCTTTAAACTCACAAATATGAAATTAACATATATGTTTTGGAGGATTCAATAAAGTATAAATTTCGAACAAATAGGCTTAACTAATGAGACTTTAAAAGTTAAAAAGCAACTTGTTTTAATTCACCTGATCCCTGCTTGTATAACTTTCTGCTAGTAACTTTAGTGCGGCACCTTTAGCATTCTGCATTCTATTAAGTGCCATGCTGCCGCTTGCATCAACTACAAATATAACCTGTCATGAAGTAAACGTTAGAAACACAAGACAAATTCCAAGTACCTGCATGGGAACTCGTTCAACTAAAAGATAAGTGGAATTAACTGAACTATGATTGTTATACCAGTGCTCCTGCTTTTCGTGCCATTCTCTTTGCTCTCATGTCACTTTTCTCCACAAAAACTTTCCTACTTTTCTGAGTGTCCTTTTCTCTACGCAACTTTTGATATGGTGCGGCTGCTCTCAGGGTTGCGTCAACAGCTAATCTCTTACAGGACCCTGTTGAAGAAAAAAATTTGATTAGACAAACTGGAATATAGTAAAGAAAACTATTCAAATTAGATATACATCTAAGATTTTTGAGACCCTTGGAAGATAATTTTGTAATCACTCTAAAGGAAGAATTTAAGCTTGCCCATTATTACGGGAAGTTTTCGAAAAGCCAATGAACAGCAGAAAGAAAGAAGAAAGAGAAAGGGAGAAAAAAATCTTGTCAGTGATGTTTAGAGATTTTGGGTCTTGAAGTAAGAAGAAGAAAAGAAAACTCATTTTAAAAAAATGGAGACAAACAACTCAAAATGGACAAGAAACTCAAAGAACAACAACAACAATACTAATAACCATTGGAGAAAAAAAGGGAAAGGAGGAGGGGACTAACCTTTGGAAGCATTGGCTTAATGTATCGCCCCCTATCTTCTGAAAATATGACATTCTTTGCCCTACCAGCTTTCCCCCGGCATCTCTGAGCTTGTTGTGCAAAGAAAAGAAGTTTCTCATCCACCAAACCCCCTTCTGCGTCAAATATAAACTCGTCAGGTAATTGATCCTGCTGTTGTTCATTTTCTTTATCATTTTCATCCTGGTTAGACATTAGTTTTGCATCATAAGTAAATTAGTAATTGCACTAAAAGCTTTTAATATGAAATGTAGATGTATGAAAGGTAGCACATAGATTGAGGAGAAGAAAAAATAGAGATGAAGTATTGTACAGTGCTTGACAGAAAAGGAAGGACAGTGGACAGTTTCTTATGTCAAAATAAATAATTTTTTTTTATCAATATCAACAAACCTCTTGTTCATCTTCTTCCTCATTCTGCTCCTCCACAGAATCTTGGTTCTGTGGAGGAGGTGGTGGAGCCTGCTGATTTTGCTGGTCTGGTGGGCTTTCATTAACGATTGAACGTGGAAGAATGACAAGTTCTACCTGTAGCATGCAATATGTCAGAACAAAAATTTGCATGCTCACGTGAAAGGATAATGAAACAGATAATGACAGTATAATTGGACAACACACAGAGTGATTTCATTTAACACAAATGATAACGGATTTAATTGTGTGGATAAAATATTTATGTTGTTATAAAAATGGAACAGATTACTACTCTTCATGGTTAAACAACATAGAATATATTTTTGGAGCATAATAAAATGCAAAGTGCATATATGAAAGGAAATTCTGTGAAAAATCTTCAAGAAGAATACTTAACAGCTTTTTTCAGGTCGTCAACACCAACTTTTTCACGTCCTTCTAAAGCAGCTAAGCATTTTGTGACACAGGCAGCATAGAGCTCAGCTCTGTGTCCCTGCAGGTTTCAATAGATGTATTACAGTTATAAACTTCAAGAACATAATAGGGGCACAACATGTTTGAAATGACGGCTAGAATGTTAAAGTAAACTGTTCAGTTAACATAAGTTGATTAGCAGTTTTATTATTTTGCTAGAATACACTTGGAAAGATTTATTTATACCTTAAAAGCACCATAATATTAAGGAAAAGGGCGTCCACGCCTGAAAGGATATAACACAGAGATGACAATGGCTTAAATACAGATGGGAAGGACGCTAGCTATTCAGTCATGTATGAGCGTGTAGCTTTTTGGAAGCTTGTAATTAGATTCAAGTCCCTTTCTAAAAATCTACATCAGTTGTTATATTCAATAGGCTAGCAGTGAGATTCTAAGATTAATCTATCTCATGAGTACTACCATCAACTACTGCTACAGTCAACACTGAGATTCAGTCTCCCAAAACAAACCTGACCAATGGCTCTATGTTCCCTAAATAAGCTAGATGAAGAATAAACTAAAATATATTTATAGTTTGCACAGCTGATTCCAAGTATTGAGAGTAAGTATTCAACTCTAGTGGGAAATCAAACTGGGAAAGAATTGAATGGAGGCCTGCTTAACAAAGTCAAACTATATCTTCTTTGAAAAAGAGGCCCATGAAAAGTTGTACTAAATTAAGAAAGAGGGTAGAAGTAAGAACCTGGCAGCCACCGCGAAGAGCTTCCATAACCAGGTATTTTAATTGTTCTCTGCTGATTGTTACATCTTTCAAATACTCCCTCGCCAAAATGATCTGCAATGTGACAACATATTCAAATCATCAATTATTAATTTGGACAAACTTTATCTTGCAGCTTGATAAAGTTCTAAAGTTCAATAAGAACAAACGTGGAGAGATTGACCAATATAATAGGACTTAGAACTCAATGAGGAAACCATATTGCTTGTGACATAATATAACATGAGCACAAATGATTACTTATCAAATCATCAAAAGCTGGAAGTAAGTTAGTAACCTAGAACTCTAGTTGCCTAAAAAATGCTCTTCTTGATCTTCATTTTTTTTATTAGGTTTGGATTTGAGTAAAACCCTCCTCTCTAATTAAAATATCTTTCATGCAAGCAAACCACTTTCTTATATTATGACCACCTGAGTTTTTGCAAATTCCGTTTCTTCCTCTACCATCTTATAAACCTCATTACTAAATTCCTGAAATTGTGTTGCAATTCCAACAGCCGCAACACGGTCGTCAAAACTCATTGGAAGATCTGCACTGCAGAAGAGCTGTGTCTTTAGTAGGAAGCAAAAGTAGATAAAAAGGAACGAATATGTTCCTTTTAGGCTAAATATAATGTGTGTACCTCAAATTGATTGCAATCCGATCTAGTAAGTGTTCACGGACAGCTCCCTCTTCTGGATTATAAGTAGCTATCAAGAGTGGCTTAAATGGGTGTCTAAAGCTGATTCCCTCTCTTTCCACGGTATTAACTCCTTCAGTTAACACATTAAGAAGCAAATTACTAATACCCTCGTCCAATAGATTGATTTCATCAACATATAGAACACCTCTATGAGCTTCAGCCAGAAGGCCTGGCTCGAAAACAGTTGTCCCTGTTTTCACGGACTCCTCAACGTCAACAGATCCAAGAAGTCTGTCCTCTGTAACTCAAGTGGGATCTGGAAATGGGCAAAGCAGGCTAAACAAAGAAAAAATAACCAAGAAAACAAGGCCTCACTCATAATAAATAAATAAATACCTGTACAAAAGGAGACCTGACAACTTGAGTCTTAATGTTTCCATCAGAATCATATTCCAGGCGCTCAGCTAGACCATCTTCCCACCTTGAAAATTACAATGAAGCCATAACTACTTTAAGAAAGATAATTATCACACTATGACTTTTTTCCCCATCTATTGCATACAACTGTTTTAGCTAAATGAACTTCTAACTACACAGTATCCTTACTCTTCAGGGCAAGCCGGATCTGCATTTGACATGGAGCCAACAACTACTTCAATAGGCGGCAAAATCGCATGTAGTCCACGTGCCATAACAGTTTTGGCTGTGCCTCGTCTTCCAGAGATGGCAATCCCTCCAATTTCACGGTCTATGGCCCCAAGCAAAAGAGCAGTTTTTACAGCATCCTATGAAAAGGGAATGTTTTTACAAAGAACATTTACGTGTGCAGATTTAACTGGTTAATTGACACTAAAGAAACACTGACAATCAAAATGCATTCAAAATGGGAATCATTGAAGTTACATAATAATCATGTAATATGATATGCACAAAATTTATACACCGACAAGTGACAGCTAAAAGCCTTAAAAAAGGGAAAAGTAAATTCATTTAAAAAGAAAAATGTAGTGTGTGTGTGTCCAGAATTGTTTTAGAATATTTTCCAATTATCTCCGTAAAAGACATGTCTTTAATAACGAATGCGTTCTATCTCTTACTTCATCTGATGTTATTAAATCTTCTATTCATGCCTGCATATATTAAAAATAAATTCTTCCCAAGTTTTCAAATTCCGCTAATCTTTTACTCTCTCACTCCTTTTTCTCCGATGTACTCCAACAGAGCACTAGCACCACACCACAGCATTTGCAGAGAAATGCACAATTAAGCCATCCACACATTTCGTTAAAAAAGATTAGGAAAAAAAAAAAGAATCAACACTCGCTTCGTTACGGACAAATGTCGCCAAACCAAAGTAGCATTTTTTAGAGAGAGAAGTACCTGACCGACAACAGCAGCTAGAGGGAAGAACCGCCTCCCATAGGGAGTGACATCGATATTCTTCTCCGGAGCGAGGACGGCGCCTTTACCAGAGTCGGCGACCGCACTGGCAGAAGCACGAACTCGAAGGGCATGGCTGCGAAGGCTTTTGGCGCTGAAATAGGGAGAGAGAGAGGGAGAGAAGAGGAGAGGATGTCGTTGTCGTTGTAGCCTGAGTGAGGGAAGCAATGGAGGATGGAGTCGCGAATAAAGAGTGCACGTCGTAGCTGTGTGTGAGACCGCCATGGAAGAGAGAGAGAGAGAGAGACTCTCTCTGTGTGGTCTTGCTTAACTGTCAGTTACGACAGTAATGGGAAGACAGTATTGTGGGTCCCGCAGAAATCTGGAAAATCCTTGGAACTAATGGTCCCATGTGGGTCCCCCTATCGCCTCCGAGTCTCACAGCCATATTTCAAATTACAAGAACAGGGAGCCAACAGTATGTCGTTTAAAGCTGACGCCGTTTCGTTAGGACCTGCCGTACGACTAGGCGACTAGTGGGGTTTTTTTTTTTTTTTTTTAATTACGATTTTGGTATCTGAAAAAAAAAAAATCACGTTGGTGTTCTATTATTTATAAGGTATCTTCAAAAATATAGGTTTAGTACATTTGAATTTGTGTTTTTGACATAATTTTTTTTTTTATTTTTTATTAATAAATTTTAAATTAATTTTGTAAAATATATATGTAGACTTATTATTTTTTGTATTATTTGTATTTATTTACTTTTATAGTTTCCATTAAATAATTGGGGTTTTTATTTTTTGAGGAATTAGAAGTTTATTAATAAAAAGATAAGTTGAAAATTGTATGTCACAAAACACAAACTTAGGGTACCAAAATTATATCTTTTAAAACTAAAGGGTTTTTTAAAAACAATAGGGTGCTATTATGATGTTTTTTTTAAATACAAGTACAAAAAAAAAAAAAATTCCCTCCATTTTTCATAGTTTTTTTTTTTTTTTTTTTTTTGGCTAGATTACAAGTTATTATGGAGTTGCAGTTTACTCATTTTTACCTCTTTTTGTTTTTCTGTTTGCAATAGGGATGTCAAACAAAACGAAAACTAAAACCGACAAAAATGGAGAAAACTGATTCAAAGACAAAAAGAAACCAAGTTGGTCGAAAACCAACCACTATAAAAAAGTAAGCAGTCGTTTATCAAACGAGCATTTTTTGGTCAGTCGGTCAGTAGGGTTTATTAGCATATAAAACCTTTTTCAAAGATTCTTTAATGCATATAATATATATATATATATATTAATACACCAACAAAAGTTTTTGAATTCAAATGACTTTTAATCTTCTCTAACATATTAAATTTGGACTAAATAAGAATCATGATATTATTTTTCAAATACTGAATTACTTTTAGTATTATGATTAGTTATTCTAGTTGAAAACCGACTGAAGCTGACAACGATAACATAGTAACTTAAATTTTTACATAAAATGCTACACAAAATGTTTAGTTTTTAAGTGCTTTATGGAGGTCTTGGGACTTGATGTGGACACCATGATTATTAATTAAGGGGTGGGATTGTGGATTGGGTTGGGAGGAATTTGAAGGGTGCATAACGAGCTAGCGGTGATCTTAGAGATTTGAGTGTAACTTTTTTATCCGCATACAATACAGTTTGAAAAGACTTAACCATAATACCAAGGATAATAAGAATTGCGCAACAATAAAAAACAAGAGGATGATGATGCAACTGATGTCTGTTTTGCATTTGAAGTTTGTTTGTGGCTGGATTTGAGAAGAAAATGCTTGATGAGTTTGTGAAGGATGGGGATTTAAGACTAGCTCGATTAGACCATCGGGTGGATGATAGAACGGCAGAATCCGCAAGATGTGAAGCAGTAGCACTGAGAGTGAAGCTCTACGAGGTGATGTATAATAACTAGGGTTGCTTGAAATTATGTTTATAGAATAGAAATTGCTAATATAACTTTAAGATATTTAGGGAAGATGCCACACAAAACACTAGTAAATTGAACTTTGCCACACCTCAGTTTAAACAAAATTATTTTGTTAGACAATTATATCCTCTTAATCAATAAGTGTTTCAACAAAACAAAAAAACTATAAAGCTTAATTGACGTAAACCATAAAGCTTAAGGATATATTTGGTATTTTAAATATATTATGTAACATAACTCTGGTATTTTCTACAAATATTTTTTTCTCGTGGTATAAATCAATCCTAGTTTAAAATTTATAGCATTATTGTAAAGACCCCTGTACTTTTCCCGGTTCTGTTGCTACCACGGGCTTCATACAATAGAACAAATCATATCAGATCATATAGATAACCCTTCAGCACAACATAAATCAAAGGGATCTCGGAGACCCATCAAAACATGAAAGCCAGGATGTAGCATGGAATAGTTTTCCAGAAATTTGAAAAAAAGGCCAAAAAATTTTCAATTGAAGAAATGGTCTTTTTTTTTTTTAACTAAAAAAAGGTTTTTTTGGGTAAAAAAATTGCTCCCAGTTTTTTTTAAAAAAAAAAAAATTGTAATGAGAAAAGAAACCTCAACATGATAGGAAAAAAAAAAACTGAAACTGTTTTTCTATCTAAAAAGCTTGTTTTTTGTGCCCAAAAAAAAAAACCATTTGTCTAACAAGGCTTTTTCTTAAAGCCATTTCTCAAACTCCCCCAAATAGTTTTATTACCCGTAAAACTACATCGAACATGACCATATTGGGCATGACCAATCCCACCACCAACTCTAATTTAGAAAGCCGGTTTAGTCTCTACATTTATCTTTGAACAATGACATGGTCTTTACTTTGTTCTCTAGCAGTGGCAGCTGAAGGAAATGGACCAGTTCAGAAGAAGATGTACAAATCCTTTGGACTCAATGGCTCGACGTGGATTTGGAAGAGAGCTTTGCAGTAAATTCCTGCATCAATCCGAGACATCGTGGAATATAAGTAACAATAAAGCGGCCCTTTGCATGGTCGAACAAGAGAACGATTCTTTCAGGAATTCATCATAGTAAAAGTAAAATATTGAATGACAAATACAACAGAAATTTGTGGGTACAAACAAATTGAGAATCATTATACAAAACCGGCTCAATATTTTTGCTCCACATAATACAAAGATGTAATAGAGAATGTGGAATCAGATAACAAAGTGGCCTTCAGCCTTGTGGTGGAAAAGAAAATGTGGGTCTAACAGGGAATTAAAAATAGGGAAAAAATATAAAATTGATGGTAAGGAAAGGACATCAGACTAATATGACCACAGACTAATTTTGAATGTTAATGGAACTTAAGTTGCACCACGACTTCAACAGTAGGACGAAAAAAGTAATGTCAAGCAACAAAATTGGGTGTAGAATTGGGTATATGGGTTTAAAGGGACTTACACAAGAGGTGCGGAAGGGCGAGGGAGATCGAAAGAAATGGAGCCACCATGGACGTCCTCGAGCATCATGTTGTTTGCCACTGACTTTCCTCTACGTCTGTCCTTCATATTCATGTATGGAGTCAACCTAGCTTTATAGTGGGGAGTTTTGCCAGTTAAAAGGTGATAACCTCAGCTCTTGAACTCAAAGCTAAGAAATTCAGGACAAGAAATTCAGCTTCTTTTCAAGTAGTTTGGCCTTTCTAAAGGCATCCAAGGCCTCAGCTTGCTTTCCTGAGCGTTTCAAGTTTAGTGCCTTTACCTTCTCTGCCTTTATCTGTTCTTCCAGTTTAATTCTCTCTTGGTCAGGACTTTCAATCTTACCAACATTAGGCCTTGAAGATTGTGGTTTATTAGGAACATGCGATGCCAAGTAAGCATCTTCTATGCCAACTGCTTTTAAGGCAGACCGAAGCTGAGGATCAAGGAAATCCTCGACACCAACATCATTTTCTCGCTCTGCTCCAGCAGAATCTTGAGCAGACAACTCCTCCAATTGGGTCTCAAGTGCCTTGGCCAATTCGAACTCAGCTTCCGCTTCTTCAGTCCTACCCTCTCGTCGCAGCTTCAGAGCCTGACGCTTGTGAGCAAGGGACTCCTGTTGCAACTTGAAGCGGTCACGGCTGGAAATTGGTTTTGGCAGAGTATTTGATGAACCACGCTCCTTTTGATCAGAAGAAGAAACATTGGACGTGGAAACTGGCTCCTTAGCTGGACTAGTTTTGGATTTGTCATTGTCTTTCTCAAGACGCCTCTCCAACAACTTTGCTTGACGAAGTTCTTCTCGAGCTTCTGCCAGTTTCCCTTCTCTCTTTAGAGCAACTGCCTTCCTTTTACGAGCCAAAATGTCTTGCTTAAGAGCACTTTCATTGCTTTGAGAATCATTTTCCTTGGCAGAATTTGACTCATAAACATATTGCTTCTGATCACCAAGTGCAATATTTTCTCGTGTTTCAGTTTTAAAATCATCTTTCCTTGACACAGAAGAAGGTTCCTCACTAGAATCTGATGCATGAACATGAGGCTTCTCATCATCAAGAACCACGTCTTCTTGTTTTTTAGCGGACATTTGAGAACCTCTCCAGTCATTTCCTGTCAATAAATCTACCAAGTTTACTAAGCCACCAGGAGGAGGGATACTAGTGCATTCTATCATTTGGTCTCCTTCGATTTGCTGTGAGTTAAATGGTATTGGAAGATAAGAGCTCCTCGATGATTGACGTGCTGTGTCACTTATATCACTTGAAAATTCAACCAGATTCATGGTAATATCTGATGTTTCTTGGGACATTCCTCCACTTATACCCGCATCAGCAACAACACTTAAATTTTCATGTTTTTCTTGGTTAATGAGGAAACCAAAACTATCAGGCTTCTCATCTTTGAAAGTTTCATGCAGATGTACCTGTTTTGGCGCTTCTAGTTCTTCCATTTGACCCTCTAGAACCTTGGCCATCTTCAGCAATTCCTCAGCCTCTTCAGTTTCTCCTTTCCTTCTGAGGGCAAGGGCCTTTCTTTTCAAATTTAAGAGTTCTCTTTGGATTTCACCTTTACTTCTTTTCACAGGAACAACAATTAGAGGAGAAGGTCGAATAAGAGACGTGTTATCCAAATGTACAGAATTAGCAGCATTTTCTTTTTCTTTTTCATGCATGATTGCAGTTTCTTGTTCCTCTTCATTCCACCCCAAACTCTTCAACATTAATAGCATTTTGGGGTCACGCATATCCTTTTCTGTGATAACCCCTGCATCAACTTCCTCACGTGCACTTTCAAGAGACTTTATGACATTTTGTTTGTGTGCGCTTAGGTCAAACTGAGCTTCTTTTTTTGCTTGTTCCATCTCCGCCATTTGGGCCTCTAAATCTTTTGCCAACCTCAGCACTTCTTCCGCCTCCTCACTCTCTCCTTGGCGCCTCAGGGCGAGGGCTTTCCTTTTCAAACCCAAGAGCTCTTTCTGCATTTCAGCTTTACTTCTTGATCGCCCAACAGGGACAACAGGTGCAGCTTGAGGTACAATGCCTTCACTAATCTGCTCCGGAAGATCAACATTTCTTTTATGAGATTCTAGTGAAGAGTTACCCTGGTCATTCTGTTCGTCTTTCCAGC
Source organism: Artocarpus heterophyllus (assembly GCA_025403435.1). Classification (NCBI taxonomy): domain Eukaryota; kingdom Viridiplantae; phylum Streptophyta; class Magnoliopsida; order Rosales; family Moraceae; genus Artocarpus; species Artocarpus heterophyllus. The sequence goes on from CM046337.1 coordinate 19,016,230, forward strand.
CTAAATCCTTAAGAAGGGAAAGATATGTCGGGTCGTGCATATCTTGATCAGTTACGTCATCTCCCCCCTCATCTTCAATGGGCATTTTGTTAGAGAAATCCGGACGCCCATATCCCTTCTTTGGGACCTTACTGTGCGCAGCCACAGGCTCAGCCTTCACAGTCACAGCCCTGTCCATTTCTTCAAGCTGGTGCTCAAGAATCTTGCCTTTCTTTAATTCGTCTTCTGCCTCATCAAATCGCCCTTCCCTTTTCAAGGCAAGAGCCTTCTTTTTCAAACCCAGAAGCTCTTTCTGAATCATCAGTTTACTCCTTAATGGAAAGGAGTCTGCGTCTTTTGTTGCATTTACATCTTCATCACTGACCATAGATGATTTTGATGATTTACTAGCAACTTGAGAAGTCAAATCCTTCTGAGCACTATTGGAATCTATTGCAACTTTTCCCTCAAGAGACTCAAAGCCTTCAAGGTCCCTTTCCAGTAGTTTTGCCTTCTTTAGCAGAGCCATTGCCTCTGAAACATTGCCTGCCCGCTTCTGATTAACGGCCTCTCTTTTCAAGGATAGGACTTCTTTTGACAGTGATTCCTTGTCAACCGAAACAATCTGGGTAACAGTGCTTTCAGGGTTATCAGAATTTTCAGTCCATCCTAATGATTTCAAAGCAGAAGCTATCTCAGGATCCTCCATATCGTCATCCGTTACATCAAAATTACCATCAATAATATTATCGCCAACAGCACCTAGAAGACTGCCAAAATCAAAATCATGCTCTTGCTCATATAGATTAGAAGACAATTCTTTTTTATCACTATCCATACTGAGGATCAATTCCGAAAGTTCATCATCGCTATCTTCAGCCTCAGCCAGAAGTTCTTGCTCTTCAAGTTGCTTTTCCAAAACTTTCGCTCTCTTTAGTTCTTCCTTGGCTTCTGTCATCTTTCCTTCACGCTTCAGTGCAAGGGCTCTCTTTTTAAGAGCAACAACTTCAGTTTTGTCAATAGCATTAGTACCCTTATCTTGTTTAGGCCTATCTGAGTATTCAGCAAGAAGAGAAGAGAGTTCACCTTCCAGAGTCATATTTGCCCCCTTTTTGTCTTCATTTCGCAAATCCATATCAGACCACCCAAGTTCTCTTAGCTCAGCCGCAAGGTCATCTTTCTCTTTACTCTCTAAACGAGCAACCTTACTTCTACTTCTGGATTCTCCAGGAACATCTTTAGTCCGGACCTCTTCCACACTTGAAGAAAGCAAAGCTTTTCTATGACTTTTTCTTAAAGATATCTCCAATGCATCAGCCTGCCTTTCAAGCTCCTTTCCTCTCTTAAATGCCCTTAAGGCTTCATCAGACTTTCCTTCCCCTTTTAGTACTTTGTACTTCTTTTTTTCTTCCAAAGCTTTCTGTCGCAAATCCTCAGGACTAACAGTTCCCTTCTCGCCCGTTAAATGATTAACCTGATCATCAGTGGCAGGACTTTTATGCACTCCGCTTCCCCCAGACGGCGCAACAACTTCTTGAGCATTTAAACCTGATGTGCTCTGAATGTTGGAAACTGTTCTCCTGCTTGACCCCACTCCTGATGCAGAAGCTTCCTTTCTATCATCACCTAAGATCTCGTTTAATACTTCATCCTCAGACTTCAATATTGATTTCGTACTCCCTGGACAAGAGCACTCAGAATGACTAAAAGAAATCACTAGTATAGTAAGTACTTTATTCCCTTTTTATTTAACAATGCAACTGGAGCAAATATGGGTTCATATCAACAGCTCATAACTAGAACCAATGCATGTGGGATCGAAAAGGCAGGGTTTTACAAGGGTTTAGTGCAACAATGTGACCGAAAATCTGAAATCATCAAAAACAGTACCTCTCCCGGCTTTGTTCCTGTGTCCATAGCGCAATTCGAAACGTGCTGCCTCCTCTAGCTTCTTACAAGGTTCGCAAATCCGTACGGGCGATTCGCCTTGTCCACGTAAAACCATCCTTTGTTGGGTGCAGCTGTTGCAAAACAAAGCCCCACATCTCCGGCAATGATGCTAAGAGTCCAAAACAGACACCATCAATGGCTTAGCAATCACTAATAACAAGAATACCATTAAATCACATAAATTGTTCAAAATTATAGACCTCAACTTAATTAAACTAAAACCAAAAGAATTAAATCTCTAAAACCCAAGTCCCCTGTTTCTTAATATACACAGAAGCGTCAAAACACCAATTTCTCCAAGAGAAGCAATCTTTAGTCATCAATAACTTTCAGAGAGCCCAAAAAGAAAAGATGGAACCAAACTAATGACAAGATTGTGATCAGTTCATATTAAAACAAGTAATTACGTTTTCTATCGACCAAGGTGCATTAAAGAAATATTTCATTTAAGCTTCAACGAGGAACAGATAAAATCGATCGAGAGAAACAGAGTAAAAAAAAAAACCTTGCGATTGATGAAGGTGAACTGTGAAGAACATCCCTGACAGTGAGAGGCATCAACCACCCAATTGTTCCCTCGCAGTGAGGGCTTCGCCGGAAGCCCGATCTTCTCCAACATCTTTGTTTTGATTCAACCGAACCCAAAGTTCACCAGAACAAAAAAAAAAAAAAATCAAAATTTTCTCATCAGCAAATCTGAAGGCGTTTCATTTTCCGCAGATTCAGTTAAATAACTTGGCTTCTATGTTCTAAGTTTCTTCTCTCTCTTGTTTTCCCTTCTGGGAAGGGGAAGAAATTCTGCAATCGGCTTTAGCTTTCTAGGGCTGGGCGAGAAAGAACGAGAAAATTGACTCCGTTTTCTCTCAACAAAAGATGGGCTGCTTTTGCGAAAATGATCGTACTTGGCCTTTTCGTTCGATTTTTTCTTTGCCATTTTCACAAATTAAATAGTCTTCAGTTTTATCCACGGTTTACACCTACTTTATTTCAGTTTTATGCGTGCAGGCATAAAATATTTAATAAAACCTTTTAAAATGATTTACTTTAGTCGGTGATATATTATTTTGCTTCAGGTTTAGTTGCTCTATTATGATTAGGTATTTAACAAACGTAATTAGAATTATGATTATGATTTAAAATATTTTAATAATTAAGAGATTTATATTATAGCAATTTTTTATTTTTACTGCATAACATGTGAGAGGTTTCTATTATTTAATAACTACAACTATGCTTCTGACCATACTTATCAAACACTCTATTATGAACTAAAATTTGAAAAACCTAAAGTAAAAAAACAAAATATAAGGATTTTGATGCATATAATAAAAAACAAATATTGTTAGATTGTTTTAATTTAAAAAAAAGATAAGTTGAATTTTGAATTTTTGATACTAGTATAAAAGTATCGGGCAATCATGTATTTTAAATAACAAGTTATGCATTATGATATATATATATATACATACACACGTACATTTGGGACCTGACCATTTTGGCAATTTGGTAAAATTTAGGACCAGACTGAAACGTGTTAGAATGATCTTGTTTGAACTGCAGTTTGAGATTTTTTTTAGTGATTTTTGTGATTTTTTAAACTAGATTTTATACTCCTAAAACTCTAAATATTTTAACCGTAAAACATTCTAAAAGAAAACATACATAGATAACAAGTGACAAAAATCTAACATAACATAAAACAAACCAAAGCAAAATATCAATAATATAATCATGTAAAATGCATGTGTGGCAAAAGCATGAAGTGCAAGTTGTAAAAAAAAAAAAAAAAAGATTAGGACTTTAGTAAAACCATGTCTTTTTAATTAAGGAAGGTTTTTTTTATAGGTGGATAGTTTTGAATATTAATATTTAATTTTTTATTTATAGATATACAAAAGAACCTATCTAGACCGATGTATACAAATTTTCAAACTAAACTGGACTATTTAAAAAATAGTTCCAAATCGGACCAGACAGTGGTTTGACAGTCTAGTCTCAACGATTTGGTCACCACAAGACTAGTCCAGTTTGGTAGTTTGGTAGTTTTCTTGCACAGACCTAGTGTTGGATAATCATAATTCTAAACATTAAGTTACTGCCTATACACGTGCATATATAACATACTGACATTATGTGACGACCCGTCTTTTTGGGTAGTCACTTAACTTTCTTAAACATCATTACTTAGACATTAATCTTACTCACTCAGTAAAAAAAATACTGAAATAAAATTTTTCTTTTTTTTATCATCATCCTTTAAAACGTTCTTTAGAACTGCTGCCACTAATGTTGCAATTTAAGTTGAGATACTGCTCAACACTTGACTTAAAAATCATTTCAAATTACTTCTTAAAACTTAATAAGAAACATTAATTAAATCATAACTTAAAACTTATTTGTATTATTATATAAAACATTTCGTAAAATACATATCTTAAAACTTTGAAAACATTTCATAAAACTTTGATTTCCTTAAAGCATTGAAAACACTATATTAAATAGTGAAAAACCTTTTCTTTGAGTAGCAGAAGCATACTGTAGTAGTATCCATGCCCAAATTTTCGCTTCTGTCCTCCTTAGCACCCAGCTCTTCTAACAAGTCATATTGGTCACCCATAGGACTACCTACAACATGAAAAAAATTTTAATGAGCTTCGCTCAGTAAGTTCAAACAAAATCTCACAAATAATTTTTACATACTTTAAAAGCTTTTCTTATAAAAATCTTTTTTTTTAAAATGTTTTTCATAAACATTTTTCTTTAAACATTTTTGAAATGTATTTTATAAAACATTTCTTAAACGTTTTTCTTAAAACATCCTTCATAAACATTTTCTTGAAAACATAAAAATCTTTTTCATAAATATTTAACGTAAAACATTTCTCAGAATGTTTTCCATAATCATTTCACATAAACACTTCATAATAAGAAATACAAACAAATTCATAATGTATGATTCCATTTATGCTCAATTATGAACTTTCAATTATGAGCATCTTATGAACATTCTTTTCTTACTTTAACTTTTTATCTTTGTTCCTTAACTCTCCTTATCTTATAAACTTTACTGTTCGTACCAACATTATTAATCATGAGATCATAAAGATGATGCTTCTCTTGTAGAAGACTTGAGACCATCGAACACCGAGGTCATGTATCTCACATCAAGGATGTCAAAACTTTAACTTTACTTGTGTACTTCACATCAATGAGGCTGGTACGACATTTTTTTTTTATATTTACTTTATCTTTTTATTAACTTTAATGAGCATTACAAATGCTTAAATATTTTAGTGCTATAACTTAGCATTTAAACATTTAGCATGACAAATGCAAACATGTTGCATAACATGACTTAAATTTTAAATCATATTGCATACCATATGCAATGCTACTTTAAATACATTGAAAAACATAACTTAAACTTTTAAAAACGTTATGCATATCAAATGCAAATTTACTTTAAACATAACAATTACAAATTTATTGCAAATCTTTTTTTGAACTTTAAACTTTATGCATATCATTTGCAAACATACAACATATTCAAAACATTTGAAATTCATTTGCCTTACGCTGTAAGTGATGTTTGAACTTACCTAAACTCCGTTTCCTTCCTTTTTCTTTCATTAGTCGACCTCTGTATCTTGATCATATGATACCCGACTAATTAGTTAACTTTTCTTATTACCAATTTATTCGATTGATAACATAACTTAAACATTAAACATTCATTTCCTTTTCACATAACTTGTATATTGTAGGTTTACTTTCTTTTACTTCCTTGGTAACCCACTAGGGTTACCTTTATCTTTACTTAACTCTGTAACCTATCAAGTTATCACTCTTTTTACTTAACTCTGTAACCTATCAGGTTATCATTTTCTTTACTTAACTTTGTAACATACCGGGTTACTTTTCTTTTACTTGAACATTCCTCATTAAATCTCCCATCTCACATGATGGTTTCATTACTTAACATATTATGAAACATTTTTTATCTAAGAACGTTTTGCTAACTCAAAGTGTTTGACTTCGCTTTAGTCGTTTTCTTAAAAAAATGACGATTTTACTAGTAATGGATTTTTTTATCAACTGTGTAACTTATTAAAACTCCTTGCTTAATTTTACTGTTTCATTACTTACATATTACAAAAAAATTCCCACTAAAAGGCATTTTCCAACATCAGATGTTTCGGGTCTGTTTTGACATTTTTCATAAAATGACCATTTTGCCCTTATAGAGTCTTAGAAAACTTTCAAAACCAATTAAAACATAACTTTCATTTCTTTATGTCCCATAATATTATAGAAAACAAACACAATGATTTTCCTTTCAATTAAATCCATTTTGTTAAAACTTTACAGTTTTGACCTGTAATGCAAAAATCTTGACATTCTTGCTCTTTAACGTTCGTTTCTTCCATTCTTTCCTTGACTAAAATTTAAAATTTTTAAAACTTAACATCTATGATTACTCACTACCTATAGCAGTGCAGGAACCTAACGTTCTCTGGTGAAAACCCAATTTTCACACGATTTTATGGTTTTGGCCCAAAACATAAAAATCTTTACATTTTTGCCCCCGAAACCAAAAACGACCGTTTTATACCAAAGCATTCAGTTTTTCACAAGGATTAAAACTTACAAAAGCTCCTTGGTCGAATTCTAAAGATTTCATAGTGTTTCCATTTCATGACGTTTGTGCTTAAAATCTTGTAAAATTCATAACTCCTCAACTGAGCAGAGTTTTGACAAACTATCAATATTCCCTTAATAGTTTCGATGAGTTCTACAACTTCTATGTTTTAACTTTCATGAAATTCCAACATTACATTGGAATTTTGGGCTAATTTTCAAATTTACTAAATTTTAGAAAAACTTTGCAATTTAGTCCTTTTAGAATTTTACAAAACTTTGTCCACCAAAGTTGTTTCTCACACTGTGTTTGCAAATTCCAGACCTTACTTAAAATATAATTTGGCCTCTAAGGCCCTCAAAACCCTATTCCTTTGAAACTAGTTAAAACTTTGTAATTAATACAAAGTTTCATAATTTCCTACTTTTAAGCATAAACCCTTACTTTGTTTCTTTCTATCATCATCACCATCAATATAAAACATAAATCAATTATGCCATAATGTCCATCTGACATGCCATAGACCAAAACATACATCAAGCACTTGGTATGCATAAAAACATAAACTTTAGCTTAACTTAAAAGACTGGAATTTTACCTAATCCTTGCTAGGGGCTTATCCTTCCTTTTCATTACTTGAAATCCTTCAAAGTCCTCTTGACAACAATCCATAACATAACCCATGAAAACCCCATCCAATTCATGAACCAAACCTAATGAAAAATATAAAAACCCATAATAAAAGTTTAGATTTTTACCTCCACAATTGCTTGTCCTTGATTGTCCACACTTAGATTTGCTTCAAACATGATTTAGAGGCTTGAAAATCATCAAAATTTCTTGAGAGAGAAATGCCTAAAGGGAACTTTTTTGTGGAGAACAAAAATGGAACACTTTGGTTCCTTAATCAAGTTAATAAGACTTAATTTTTATAAACGTTGATAACTCATCATCATGAGTCATCACTAACATCATTTGTGATTAAAAAAAAAAGGTGGCTTAACTTGGCAATATATAATTGGGCCACCCAAAGGGCTTGGTGACAAATTTCCATTCATTTTGGTGTCTATGGTAGGTCCCACAAAGACTTTTTATATAGTCTAAATTTATACTGACAATATTTTTCTTATACTATCGGTATTCCTTTTCATACAATTCATGAGGTCACACAACCTCCCATACTTGTTTTCATCAATCACATAATATAATTCCAATATTAACTAACTTTGTACAGTCTAAATTTATATTGACAGTATTGTTCTTATATTGTCAATATATTCTTTATACTGTTATGAGCTTATATAGCATTCTTTACTCATTTAAGTCCTCCAAACAGTATTATTCTTATACTGCTTTAACTTTAAACAGTTTAATTTCTATGCTGCTTAATTTTAAACAATCCAATTCCTACATTGTATTACTTTTACAATGTAATTTCTACACTACATAACTTTATTAGTGTACTTTCTTACACTGCATTATTCTAATACTGTATAATTGTTTATATTATTATACAGTATTTTTCTTAAACTGTATTTTTGTCTTAGCATTTGTTGCAACATAATTTGCGACAATTAAGCTTTATAGTTTATTTCAATATCATTCTTTCTTTATTTAAGGCTATGACATGATTTTGACCCTTAAAAATCCTTTTTTTGACTTTTATGGAATTTCATAAAAATTGGATTAAATTATATTCCTTAGGTCATTGCATTTTTTATGTACTAGAAATGCTCGGCTGTTATACATTAAATATTCAATTTTATTTTTTTGATTAAAGCTCATCTAAATAATAACGTAATAAATTGTTTTTATTTTAGTTACATAAATCAAAACTTTTTTTTCTAGTTTTTGATTTTAGTTACAGAAATCAAATATTCTGTTAAATATTTAATACCTATCCGATTGAAGGATTAAAACTGAAACAAAGTAAAAGATTATAAACCAAAGTGAGATTTTTTAAATATAAAGACTAAAATAAGACCGAAAATAAACTTTAGACCATCTTCTATACAAATGTCAATGTTAATGCTATATTTACCACCAAAATGTGTAAAAATAGTATATTTGATGTGTTATTTGATTTTCTACTCTAGTGCATAATGTTATTTAAAATGTCCTATATGTTTTTTTGTCATAATTATTAAACCTTGAAACTTATAAGAGTAAACTTTTAATATTAAAATAATTAAAAAGTAAGAATGTTATAATCATTAAAGCAAAAAACAAAATCAATCTATCAACGAATAGGAATCAAATTTTAATTTACTATAAAGTTTAGAATATAACAAATTTAGCAATAAAAATGGTGTTGCATAGAGTGTTTTTTTCCACTCAAGTACTAAATTTGCAATTAATACATCAATCTAACATTGTATTAGAGATACTCTTAGAAACCATTTGTGAGATTACCTTCTTTTTAAGCTTATTGTTTGCTTACGTGCTAGATGTCATTTTTATGACTTATTTCAGTTTGAAATTTTTTTACGTTTGTTTGTCCAATTTATACATTATTGAAAATTTACATTATTGTATAAATTTATAATATATACACTTCCTCAGTAGGGTTATTAGTACAAGGTTTTTTCCCCTCTCGAGCGGGTGTTGGTTTTAGCCTTTAGAAATTCGTTTTCTCTTTTTTTTTTAGTAAATTACCCTAAAACCCTATGTGTTTTATTATAATCTCAATGATACCCCATAGGTCAAAACTAATTACATTGACACCTCATGACTTTTCAAAAAAGTTATAGAGAGACCCTCTCTATTAGTTTACCATTATAATTAACCATGAATTGACTACGAATTTTGTTCAAAAAGCCCAAGATACCCCTCCATCCATCAAAAAAATGCTTTATTAGTCGTTTATACACATAAAAATGACATTTTTATACTTCTTTTCTTTATTAAAAATAAGTATAAATAATTTGAACACACTTGTAATTACAAATTTCACTCTAATGATAGAGAAAATTTTTTCTTTCTTTAAAAGTCCCTTTTTGATGGTAAAATTACTAAAAATTTTACATTTGCAATATTTAAAATGACATAATATTCCTCATCCCCTAAAAAGTTTTTCTTCAAAAATAACAATTATGTCTAAAACAAGTAAAATATAAATACTAAAGTTATATAGTTCTAAAAAAGCCCCAATTAATTCTCCAAACATATATCCATATCCATATTTTCAATTCTATAAAACAGAAAACATATATAAAATTTAAAAATGTATTAAAAAACAAAAAACCAAAAAAAATTCTCACTCCTCATGAAAGATTAAAAAGTTATAACAAAATTATAAAACAAAACAAATAAATAAAAGATTTTTTTGAGAAAAAAATAAAAATAAGATTTAAAAATCCTAAACATCTTAAAATCTCCCTCTTTCTCCTTCTCTCTCACTCGCTTGGTATGGGTGGGGCACGAGAATGGGGGGCGACAATTGGGGAGTGCAATGGGTTGGGAGGCACGACGGGAAGGAGGCCTAGGAGGGTTGGGTAAGATGAGAAAAGGACTGGCGGGGTTGGGCGCGACTAGATGGGGCATGGCGGGGTCAAGCATGACAAGAAAGGACAGGCGGGAGTTAGGCTTTGGTGGTGGGGTCAATGGGTTGGCGCTGGCCGGACGAAGGGCGGCAGAGAGTGCATGGAGTCGCCGGACAAATGGAGGGAGGGGCAGGATGAGGTGGCTGGGGGTGGGAGGAGGGCAGACAGGGTGGGGTAAGGGGAATTGTTTGGTTGCTTAAGTGTCCTTGCTTTTTTTTTTTTTTCCCATCAATGGATGGGATTTCATTTCCTATGTCAATGGCTGAGACTAAACGAGGTATTTTTGTCATTACAAACAAAAACTTAACAGAGTTATTTTCAAAGGGCGTTTACGTGATTAGTTTTGGTCCACAGGTATATCTTTGTAATTAGGATAAAACATAAGTGACGTTAGTGTAATACATCTCTTTTTTAAGGGAAAACAATTTTCATTCATAACTTTAGCAAGAGCAAGTTGTGTTTTGAGGGATTATATTTCTTGTGAAAAATGAGCCATCTCCAAAGATCCTCGACTAGGAGCCAAGCCCGTCAAATGGCGACCACCACCACATGGCATTGTCAAGATAAATGTTGATGCGGCTATTGAAGACTATCATGTTAGCATCCTTGTTAGGGACGAGGTAGGTTATGTTATAGGTGCAACTGTCGTTCGAATTGAAGGAAAGTACTCCCCACATCGGGGAGTGCTTAGCAGTTTGTGAAGGAATTCAACTGGCCACCAAAAAAAGCTTTTACTCAATGAGTGATTAAGACGGATGCATCAAATGTGATTACTAGGATAAAATGTCCGATCTCAAGAGCTCCTTAAGCTCCTATCATTGACCATATTCGTGAAGCTATTTCTCATGCCACTAGTGGATCTGTTTGCTACATTCCTGGGAAAGGGAATTCTGTAGCTCCCTGTTATTTGCATTCTATTTCTTTAGTTACGATGTACTCTTTGCCAAGCTTTATTGGCTCTTTTTGTACTAGCTGATCTAGAATTTGAGTGATAAAGCTTTTACCTTATTCCTGTATCATTTTCCCGGCTCCAATCAACCATATCCCAACCACTGATTTGAAAGAAAGAAAAACTCTTAAAACAAGGCCAACGCCAAAGTCGCCCGACCTTCCTCCTTTTCAGCCGCTACTCGCCAGCCGTTCACCCCTGCCACTGCCCCTCCGTCCTCCATCCCGTTAGGGTGTTTAGACTTTACTATTCTTTTTGGTTGAAGAATCTCTTTCTAGTTGCTCGAGAACAATTAGGAGATTCTCTAGAAGAAATACGGGGTTCTCCTTCTGGCGGCAACATGCTATGGGGTGGCGGTCCCACTTATGGGGTCAAATCAATACGTTCTAAGAAGAAATATTTGAATATCGATGTCATCGATATCATCAATTTCATAAGTATCATAGTAAATCTTATCAATCGAAACGCTTTTTTTAAAAATACGAGACATTTAAGTCATAAATAGACCTATTCATTGATAAGAAAATGAAAAAAGGTGAACGGTGATTAGATTGACGATAAAATAAAATCCTAAGTCTCAAACAGTGATTGTGGATGTGTTCCGGGGCAGAAAAAAAGCAGAATATATCGATCATGTTTTTGATTTCTTTGCTACTACTCCTGGTACTTAATCTTTTAATATTCTCTTATAATTCCTTTTGCTTTTAACGAAACTAGCAATCTTTTTTTTTTTTTTTGGAATGTTTGATTGAATTTTTCATTCAAAGCCTACCGTGGATGGTTTGAGGAAGATGCTGAATTTTTCTATGGGCATGAAGATTCAAATATTTGCTGTAAGGAGGTACATCTTCTTAATCCATCAGCTTTAGTTTGGTGTTATTAGTTCTCTTTTCAGTCCTTTTCTTTTCAGCCATAAGTTGCTTCCTTACAATTTAAATTTGAATTTGAATCTACACAGACTGCTGAACACTTGATGGATGTTTATCATTGTCATTTAGCTGCTGAAGATCTTACAAGGGAGTCACAACTCAAATTTAAACAAAACATGGAAAGTGTTTTTTGGGACTGGTGGCTGTAGCTACAGCCTTTTATTTGTAGGGCGCCGACGAATGAGTGGACTCAAATCTGCTATATTCGATTTCTTTATTATAAGTGCTGGTAATTGATTTTCCTTTTCTTCTAATTTTTATTTTGGTCAAATTATCTAGAGTACGGTATTTAAAAAAAATTGTGGAAGCTTATCTTCAATCATAATATCATTATTTGATCAATTGGTAGTTTATTGGGTGTTGGATTTGATTTTCGTCATTTGGGCAAGGAAAATTTTGCTAATACATTTGTTTCTAAGTTGTTATAATAATAATAATAATAATAATGTGGTTTTTCTCAGAGCCTAACGTGGATAATCTGATAAAGACGATGCATTGTTTTATATTTGATACACTCGATTATCTTATCTAGTTAAGTAATTGTAAGAAGGAAATATATGTTTTCCTGCAATTAGTTTGATGTTTAAAGCTTTAATTATAATATAAGATCACATTATAGTTATTATCTTTCAACTCAAGACTACTTTCAGCTTCCCCAAGCTTTATTACCTAATTTTATGTGCTAGCAGTTAACGAACCTTAGTCTAATTCTTCTATATCACGTGCATGTTTTGAAAACAAAAGTTTCGAGTTTAATGTCGTTAGCTTATGACAATTTTGTTCGACAGTTTTCTTGCGTCACAGCAAGCACTAGAATAACTTTTTAAATTCAAATTACACTAATTCAAATTAAATCACTAATTCAAATCTATTTACTAAACGGGCCTTAAGTTTTCAGACTCCCCTTAAACTTTTGATACTTGGATATTTCTACTACAGTAAAAACTTTACGGCACTCAATTTCATGTTCAAAATACTTAGAAATTACTACCTTGCCTGCACAACATTAGAAAATTTTAACTTGTTTTTTATGCAAGTTATTGGATATCTATCAAAGTTGCTTGAAAAAAACCTAAGAGACAAATTTCAAGAGACAGAAGGATATCAACAAATGTTAAACAGTATACGAGTGTGAAGAGTGTGAAGAGGGTGAAGAGGACAATAGCTCCGCATATATGAAACAATACAAGTGTGATGACAGCGAAAATGACATTACATCAACAGAGGTGAAACAATATGGCGTTATATTTTGAATTCTTTTTAAAAATAAGAATATTAACATTTTATTGATATATAAATGATAATATAAATGTTTTTTGAAAAATAATATAACGGTTTTTTTTTTGTCAACCATACAAGATTTGTATACACAGCTAAATATAACAATACCTTATCCCAAAAAATTTGAGAGAAAATTCTTGTGTACAACAACCTGTTGTTAGATATTTTGCATGCAACGGAAAGCGAGCAAGGAAAACTTTGTTATCACCTGGTGAAGTTGCTGCTTGTCAAAATTAATCATTCTCCAAAATAAAGTATAAATTTATGTATTAAATCCAATCTAAAAATATACATTTAATAAAATAAAAAATTAAAAAGATAAAATATTAAAAGTATAATTTTTCAATTTACCATAAATGTCAGTTAAAGTAATAATAGAGCACCCATCACATTGTTCAATTATTTTAAAAACAGAAAAATAAAATGGTGTATTATCTTGAATTAACCAAAAAAAAAATTTGTTTCCTAATGTTATTATTCTAGACAATATATATACTGCTTATGTCATACAGTGCATTAATTAATTTGACTGAAATACTGTAAGTTGGATGCAAAATGATTTGAGTAAACGTAATTTGTCCCACTTTTATCCCCATTGGTCCGATTTTTGCTATTTTGTCTTTTCCTCAGTTAAATTTGGTTCTATTTTGTCGAGAATTAGCCGCTTACTTAACCCCAGTAAAGGAATGATGTACACAAGAGATCCTAAATGTCAGAATAAGCTCAATACCAATTTCCATCCATCCCATTATCAACTTTGATTTTAATATAAGAAATATAAGAAAAATAATAAAATAATTAAAAAAAAAAGGAAAAAGAGAGATTCACAAGATCTTCAAGACTAATTGGAATTGAGGTGAAGAAAATTTTCATATCCCCTTCCACTTTTCTTTTCTCAAATTCCTGTACAATGTCAATTACAATAATACAAGAGAAGAGAAATGTTTTTGTAAACAAGTCATTATCCTAAATTAATCTGCGGCTCGGAACGAAAAGCTCTAGTCAATCCTCTAAATACTATAGCCTAAATGAAATGGCTAGTTCAGTGTTGCTAAGACAAACAATCAGCATTTCATCTACAGTTCTAATATCTCTGTTAATGGAACTAGTCTTTTTTTCTCTAATCTCATATCTCTTCAATTGCAATCTCTTTAATAAATTGTGTTAGATTTAACCAAAAAAAAAAAAATTAATACCAAGCTGCGCCGCGCCTGCCTCCCATTTGATAAACACGACAACAGCAGAGAAAAGTGAGTCCAACTCCGTCAGACACTAACGCCAGCAGGATGAACGAGAACCCTAAAGGAACACCAACCTTTGGAGATGGAACCTGACCTTTAGGCCTGCTGACCGCTAAAACAGCTGCAACAATGAAAAATGAATTGGCATGTGAGACTCTGTGACATTTACTTGAGGGGAAAAAAAAAAAAGAGAGTAAACAATTGCAATACAAAAGACTATCTGGCTTTCAGGCACAGAATTTCCATCTCCCCTTAAAGGATAAAGGCCATCCATGCATGTGGGTGATGATAGAACCAGAATGAAGAATAAACAGGGTATTTGCACAAACGGCCAGAATTTTGGACCCCTTTACAAAAATTATCAAACGTCCTTTTTTCAGATTAACTCAAGTAGACCATAAAATTACTCTTAGCAAAATCAATTAACTCATCGATTTACTCCGATAAACATCAATGTACCCTACCAAAAATGGACATAGAACGGACACAAATTTGAGGAAAAAGGGACAATTATCACAATTCCCCCAGGACGGTAACAATTCAGTAGCCGCTGGTTAGTTGTTTCTGTTTAAACAAATAATTCTTTTCAAGACATGAATACCTTTACAGGCCTATTTGAACATTCATTGCTCCTTGTGGTGGTGCTCAATAAGCTGATTCACTGCTGCAACCCTTTGCCTCATTGCGTGGGGAAGTCACTGTCACAACCTCTAGCGTACTTCCTTTTCTCCAAACTTGGTTTTTACAAATTGATCATGCAGTTGAAATATAAAACCCGCATTTGCCAAATTTATTGCTGGGGGTTATGTGAATGAGCAACTATGTGCATCCTCCAAACGCACTGAAGGATCATTCTTCAAATGCCAAAAGAATCAATTGCATGCAACCTGCAACTACATGTGATTTGGGGGAAGATTATAAAATAAAAAGACGTGAACAACAAATGACAAAGATCGTTTCATTGTATTCCCATATATGGAAACCCAACCTAGTTGCATTACCATGTTCCAGCAAATAGTTTCAGTCTTAATCATGTCGCAAAGAAAAGTCCTGTCTTGGGGTTTTAGTTTCCTTGGAAATCAAAGACAGCTAAGATCTCTAAAAGTCAGCCGTGATAATTTTTTTTTAAACCACTTCAACCACGAGCATAGCACACAACGAAAATAAACAGGCCATTTTCCCCAAAACGTTGCTTGCGAATTGGTGAATGTTGAGCCATCTCATAAAAAATTTAAACTTAATAGCAACAAGTAACAAACATCAACGCATTACAAGCATACCTCACTCAGGGGTGGGACTGTATTAGACACTTCCTCAGTACAGTCAACTACAGCAGCATTTTGTACTTCAGCCAATTGAGACTTATTAGACTGCACAGTTACCGAATGGGGACAAACGGGAGGAGTCCTTTCACAACAGGTATGGCACCTAAATCCAATGACCATATTAATATTCTCTGAATGAATACCAAAAGCATCCGCATGAAACCACTCTGCATGTAGAGAATGCAAAAAGCAGTTAAGAATAAACTATTACACAAGGAACTAACTAAAGGCTATCACAGTGAAACAACGTTACAAATAGAAAAAATTAGAAAGAAAAATAAAATTTCAAAGCTTACAATATTCTAATCCAAATCATAGTTCAAACACTGAAAACGTTACTTTAATTATGTAAAAAGAGAAGACTACTTGCCTCGACAGATCTCACAAGCAACATAATTTAAAGTAGACTTATATCTTGCTTCAACACAAAGCTGGCATGTAGGTTGATTTGGAATGTCAGAGGACTGCTCGCAAGGGGCTAGAAAACTTTTATCCCTAAAAGGAACAACTCGTTCATCATTTGGCTCTCTAGACAACAGCAAACCATTAAGCCAGTAACTGTGAGAAACTTCTGTTCTCTTCTTCCTGCAAGAAGTACCTTTCTTTGATTTCTCTTGAGTACCCTTTTTTACTTTGACCTGTTTACCTTTCTTGCGTCCACGATGCTTTTTGTTTTGAATTTTTTTGTTTTGCATTTTGGTCTGCATCTTGTTCTGCAGTGATAGGCATTTCACTTTCCTAGTTGAACGCCGTAAAGGCACTGCAGGTATAGCCTTACTATTTTTCTTCGATTGCACCTTCCGTCCAACAGTTGACACTTTTTTCTTGCTTTTTAAATGTGATGACCTGCTGTCTGTCTGAACATTTTTGGACTTCTTTGATTTTACTTTGCCCCCTTTTTTGCCATTTTTACCCTTTTTTGTATCATTTTTTGCCCGCACCCCATTCTGGCATCGGTGACATATGTATGTATGGTCTGCAATGATGGCCCCAGCAGACTTCTTGACATGCCTTTTATGGAAAAAGCCTGCATAAGTCATAGTAATATGAGAAAACTTTCAAGGATCCAGCATTAGCAGTATGCATGGAGCAAATGCAAAATACACGTGTGTAAAATAACAAAATATAAAGCAACTGTGTCGTCAATCAATTGATACAGCTTTAAAGATTTATGAGAAACAAAAGCAGTCAGACAAATGGGAAAAAGTGTAACAGCATAATTATTAAAGTGCAATGGCCAAAAAAATGGAATCAACTCTTTCACGAACCCTGATAGAAATTTCAGAGCACTTACAAGAGTTCTGCCGAATATATAAATACTATGAAAGATAAGTGTAGAGCTACAGTAGAAGAAAGAAGAAAAGGACTAGAAAAGCCGAAGACAGAAGAAAAGTACTACGATACCCAATACAGGTCAACCTTATTGTTTAATGAATGTCATCATTCAGTCGTTTTGGTAATGAAAGGTGCTAAATTTAACACAAACGACTTTCGTTATGAACGTATACTTAAACATTTCACACACGAATCAGAGTGAAAGAAATGTATCATTTATTGTATTTGAAAATAAGAGATGGCAGTGAATCACAAAAGTTTAAATATTAAACTAAATTAAGCCCCATAAATACTTAAAAAACATTTTTTTCATCCACATTTTAAAAGATTTCTCTATCAGCCATAAATTTCTTGCTTCAGTTCTTTTAACAAAATTCATGATCAATGACCTCATAAATCAAATGTTCAAAACATTCCAGAAGCAAATCAAAACTTGTATGAAAGAAAATGGATGTATGATTCACCAGGAAAAAAAAAAGTGAGTAGAAAACGCAGTTTCAATGTGTCCATGGCATTATTTTCAACAAATAAAACTCTAAAAGAAATTTTGATAACTCACCTTTGCAATACTGGCAGCTCACAGCTTCCCTGCCAATTTTGAATAAATGAAGGTCAATAAAACAAAACACTATAATTGCATTCATATGATGTTTGACAAGATAAAAGGAAAAAAATGGCATTCAACATAAAAGCCAGCAGCCTTTAGAAACTTCATCTAGGACTAGCTCCTTAAGATTCACAATTGGAAACATGTCAAACTTCATAAAACATGAGTCGAGACAGAAACCAGCTCATAATCACCAAAGAGTAGAAAGAAGACAAACAGAGAAAACAAGATTTCAAGGGAACAATGTAATAGGAACTTGATAGTTTGGAGTAACAGTAGGACTTGGATGGTTGGTTTGTGTAGTTAGCTTAAGCGTCTATGAAGGCAGGGTTGTAACAAGTTAGTAGTTGTTAAGTTGTTAGTTACAATGGCTAAAAAGAAATAGTTATATAAATAAGGGTATCAGTAGCTAAGTAAAATATCTAGGAATGTCTGAGAAAGTCGTGGCTTGCCAAGCAGGGAGGTCCAAGTAGTTCCTCAAACTACTGCTCCATTGTACTTAGTTTGTTTCTTTCATCAATGAAATTCCTTTTTCTTCTTAAAAAAAAAGAAAAAAAAAAAAAAAAAAAACACACACACACACACACACATTGAAATACAGATCTACCTCAGAGAGGGAAAATGCATCATAAAACTCCCCTCCCTTCTAGTGGAAGTCTTATAAGCATAGCAACTTCATAATCGATTAAAAACCCATGTTTAGAATTCTGATTTACTATATAACTCTACTTTTGCATCATTTCCCATCACAAGAGGGGTGCCAATTCGTGTGCGACACCACAAATGGCTCAAATTCAACCAAAATCGATAACATGATTGACATGAAATTGACTCAATTTACTAAATTTTTTATTAAAAAAATAGACAAATATAGAATTTTTTTTTTTTAAAAAAAACAAGAAACAGAATTTATTGAAATGAATAAAATGTACAACGACAAGAGGAAGAGATTTCCTCACAAGTGAAAATAGAAAAATTACAAAAAAAAAAAAAAGAGCCCAACTCCTAACCAATTCTAAAAAAATCAGAATACCAAACTCTTTATCCCTATAAACTCACGAAGAAACCCAAAATTTAATTCTATCCCATAAGACAAAGCTTTCTTCCTCAATATTGTTAAAAATTCTATTGTTTCTTTCTAACCAAATGCCCCAAATACAAGCTAAAGCATTATTCCTCTGGGAGAAAAAGAAATCGGAGAAGGAATGTGAAGTAAATCCTTGCAGTCCCTGGGAGTTACACAAAGAAAATCAAACTCCTTTAAAAACCTAGACCAAATCTGCCGAGAGAAAGGGCAATGGAGAAACAGAAGATTCGCTGTTTCATCACTGCATTTGCATAAAACACACCAGCCTGGATAGATTGTAACAACAGGATTCCTGTTCATACTACGTTCAAGTTTTTGTTGGTTATTTGCTCTTTATTAATTTATTTTGAGAGAACGTTTAGCAGATTAACATACAAAAAATGAAAAATATATGATTTGTGGCCTAACTTCACCAAGTATATATAATCATAAACGGATTAATTAAATTAACACCTCAAATTGTTTATATTAGTTTAAAAAAAAACTTATATGAGCGATGATTTCAGTAAACACGTGATGCGTGGGTCAACTTGAGACCGACATGAAAGTTTGGGTCGACATGAACACTACATGGAAGAGTGACATTGTTAGCTAATTTTGAAAAGTGAGCATCTCTAGACATGGCACAAATTTGCAGACACGAAAAGCTAATCAAGAAGACAAGAACACATTAAACAGATAAGCAATTAAAGGAATGATGGTTAAGAAGGAAACCATGATTAGAACCTGATTAGGACATCTTTGTTGCAGTGGCCGCACTGGTAATACTCTGATCTTTCTGCTTTTGAAAATAAATATGCAAATCCCTTCAATTGTTGAGGTCTTATTGTGACTCTACCATAATCAACAGATTTCCCAGATTTACTATCAGTAGATTTACGGGCAATTCTTTTCTCCTCAAAATTCTTCAAAAGATGCAAAGGAACATAAGATTCATCCAGCCAATATCTCTTCCTTTCACTAGGGGATTCTTCAACCATGGAACCGTGTTTAGAAACAACATCAGGGACAGCTCTTCTCTTGCCAAAATCAAGAAGGTACTTAACCAGTCCACCTTGGATGCTCTTCCTACGGACAATAACTTTCTTGAACAGCCTGATTGACTTTCTGGATTCTTTATCCAACACAGGGAGAGGGTGCGTATTCTCAACGTCATCCCACCTAATGTTTGAATCAAGCTCTCTAACCTGATAATGCCAAAATAACCTTAGGTACCAAAAATTCAAGAAAAGATAAATCAAGAATAAAAATAAAAGAGTGAGAACAACTAAGCAAAGTAATTAACCATTCTAATAGCTATATTATTAATTATTATTACATAGTACGTTGCAAAAGCAATATCCTATGTGACGAATAATAGACAGATATAGACACCAATACCCAGTCCTAAAACTATATTACATACGTGGATATAGACACCAATAATCTTCACACATATTTAAGCCAACTTAATTTAGCAAGTTTAGATTATAGCTAAGAATGGGAACCTCTCTGTGTTTGATCAGCTAAATTTTCCATGTATGTATAAAACTTCAAGTGCAAAGTTAGAATTCCAAAACCAGGTTTCTCAACATCGTCTAGCAGAATAAATGCTAGAGTAAGCAATGAACAAGAAATTAATTGAAATATCTAAACATCAGCAATAGGAAAGCGAGCTGCTCGGCCTGGCACCTGGAAAGCGAGCTGCTCGCAACTGGTTGATGTCTCTACAGCAGCTTGCCAGGCTACATATTTGCTTCTCTTTGCATATTCTGAATTCTCAGGATATAATATGCCTGGAATTTTTGTACAGCCAGCTGGAAATAAAATCAGAACAATTATTCAACTGAACTAACAGGAAATAAAACTACCAAAACAATATACAAAAGAAATAAAAGTAAGACCTTGTCTGGCAGCCTTGGAAACCAAGGAGCGAGGCAGAACCTTCCAATTGAAGACCTTACGAGAAAGCCTGCCACCCCTCCACCATAATATTCCCAAGCCACTGGCAGTGTTTAGAGTAGGACCAGACTCAGTAATGGGTCTTTTCCTGCCAATCACATGCTTTGAGGATCCACGTGCTGAGCTAGTCACAATGTGAGAAGCTGAACCCACGCACACATCAGAATCCACATGTTTTAACCAATCTGCTGAGAGTCCAAGACGGCGAAGATTTGACTCTAGCTGCATAACAACCATAACATCCAAAAATTAGCCCCAGATGGTAATGAAGAATAGAGTTAAACAATTATTATGGGAAGCCCAACCTACCCCCCAAAACTTGCACCTCCCTGAAGATTTGTCACTAATATTAAATTTGTTAATGGATGTGGTTTTAAAAGAAAGAAAGCAAACTTCTTACCGTGAGCAAAAAATGTTTAACAGAGGCAATTTCAGATGCCTTAAGAGCACTTTTACGCCAAAGCTTGGTATGATTTGGATTCAACCACGGACCCAAGAGAAGTCCATGCAGTCGATTTTCAATGGAGATAATCTGACACATTATGTCAGTAAGATGACTTTTCCTATTTCTTTTTGATTGGAGGCTAAGCATGTCACTGCCAGGAGATTCCTTAACAGGCCCCACATTCATGAAAAACAAGCACTCCCTATCATCAATGGCAGCTCTGCATGAAAAACACCAACCACATTTCTCTTTCTGCACATCTACATTGAAAGTCTGGATATTTGACCAACAAAATTTTGAATAATTCTTCAGAATGGCTCGCATCTGTCGTGCTATTATTTCCTCTTCTAAGATTAACACGTCTTGCTTGATTTTCTCTGATGACTTACGCATCAAATCCTCTGCAATTGATGAAGCAATTTGACCAAAACTATAATAGTTCACATAAGTATCTCCACACTGCACTTCTGATGTATTACCTTTTCTAGTTGTTACCCAGTTCGAGGGATTTTCAGGACCAGCAGAATCAACATTACCTACTTGTCTTACATCTACGGTAGTAAGTTTACCTTGTATGTCAGACTGATTATGGGTTTTAGCACAGTTAATTAAATCGTAGTCAGTGCCCGAACATGTTTGTGTTTGTGTGGTTTCAGCTGACCCTTCAGAGGTTACATATGAACTTCCCGTCATAGTTATTGCATCTAACTTGTTAACAGACATTGCAATCTGAGGGCCCAGGCCAGAATCTCCAATCTTAGCACTCTCTTCCAACTTTTGCCCCTCAACAGATTCATTCTTAACTGCACATGATTCTGCAGGTACCAAAGGGACCAGGGGATTTGAAAAAGCAGGACTCTGTCCCTTCATAAACATGTCTGAGGATGCGGCATACAGGCAGTTAATATTGTTACTTGTTCCATTTAAGTTCACATTACTCCAGTGCTTGCAGATCGCAACTAATATGTCACCATAGAAATAATCTGACATCTTCAGTACTTCAATTACCATATTCAGGTCATCTCTATGGTAGTAACTGGATGAGGACTCGGTGTCATAAGAATCTGACCTGCAAGTTCAACAGCAATCCATTACTAAAGCCAACATAACCCTCATAGATATATGTTTCTGAAAGGAAAAAAAAAAGAAGGAATTGTTCACCATGAAATAAATGTATAGTCCTTAGAAAAATAATAAAGTGAAAAGCATAATAAAGTTGTAAACTGAATGACCGATAAAGTAGTTAAGTTGGAAGCTAAATTCCTCTTCAGTATTGTATGTGTAGATTTAATTATTACATGTATCAACTATCAACTACATCTACAACCTTTAAGCACTGAAACTTATAGTGGAGTCCAGACTAATTAGAACTTGTCCTAGCAAACACAAGCGATGATATTGTTCTGGTTTGAAGTAAACATGAAAAGAATTGCGAACTTACACCAAAAGATAACCAGAGCTGTTAAAATATAGTCGACCATGAGGATCAATCCCTAATAACTCTGCCCCTCGAAATGACTTTCGTGGTCTTATCCAAGGCTTATTTTTGGCAATAGCACATTCTGGGCAATACCAGTCACCTTCTGGCAAATGTTCATTGGCAATTCCGACACACCTTGAATGATATGCAGCAGGGCATCCGTCACAGCATATCAGGCTTCCATCCATCTTACAGAGGCAACACTCATCATAATTCCAATCATTGTTGTTATCAATGTCCCCTTCCTCCAAACAAGAGCCACTAGAGACGCCAAGCGAAGCCCTCCTTTTCTTTCCAATTTTGTGATTCAAATTCCGTTCATATGCCATGTCAGGCTCAGCCGCCAATGATCTTCGATTCAGCTCAGATCTTATGGCTTCCACTTCAATCAAATCATCACATAAGCAGCGAAGTATCTCAATCTTTATTGAAGCAGGTTGCTGGTAGTAATCATCTTTGAATAACTTCAAGCTACTGAGATCAAAACTGGGTTTTAGCTCTGAACCATGAATTAGAAAGTACTCAGCCATAAACATTGGCCATGTAATCACATCCAAAAAGTCCCAGTTAAGACTCCTGCAAACAAAAAATCCAGACAGAATGTTAAGCACAGAAAGAAGCAGAAGTGGCTGTTAAGAAAAAAAAAAAACCAAAGTTATTAAACTCAGGTTTAAAGAATACCTTAGGCAATTAGAAGCAGATTTGGAACCTTCATTTGAAAGGTACTCCAAATGCTTTCTAAGAACTCGCAATATAGAGACGTGAATATTATCAAACAATGAAGTAGGGGATTTGCACTTCACTGCTACCACAAAATCCTCAAGCTCAAAGGGGCTCAGGAATAATAGCGTACTAAATGATCGAAGACAGGCATAAACAGAAAAAAGGTCAAGTACGGGAATGTCCTTTAAATCTAAACTTGGCGAAGAAGGGGGTAATTGAAGCTTTGGAGGAAGAACAACAACGGGCTTCTCAGGTTCTTTCCAAACTGAAGTCCTTCTCTTTTCCTCTGTTATTGCATTAACTGCAAGGGAAGATGGTGTATCGCTGACTGTTATCAAAACATGATTCTGAGCAGACCCTCTACGAGCACTTCTCCTCAAAACCATAGGAGTAGGGGCTTTAACGTTATCTGCTAGTTTTCTTCTCTTTCTACGGCTACCCTTTTGGCTGCAGGGAGTCCCTAAATCGTCCAGGTGCTCATGATTCATAATTGGAGTACCAGCTTCAAAAGGACCATCCTTCAACTCAACTTCCATAGCATCGCAATCTCTGGCAGAGTTAGTATCCAAGACCACAGCTGAGGCATCAGGCTTCACATCTTCACCAGAGACACTACAATCATTGTTAAGCTGTTCAACAGACGCTGCACATGCATCCCTGACCAAGCTCTCAAGCAAATCGTTAACATCCTTTACATTAACATCTTCATTGATATCCAAGTCAACTTTTGTCAAAGCACCATTTGAATCAATATCTTCCACAATCTTTTCTTCACCGCCCTCTTTCGTACAAGCATCATCTTCTGCTGTCTCGAAACAAGTACTAGCCTTCGGTTCTTCCCCATCCTTTACATCATCAACCACCTCCAAATTCAAATCAAAATCACAACCCCTCCTCTGCGTTTTCACAGGCGAAGTCAAACTCTCGTCGAAATCACCATTCGCATCCAAATTCAGATCAATGCGCTCACGTTTCCTTGGATTCCCCTCGGAACCGAAATGCGAACCCGAATCTTCATTCAGATTTAAATTAAACCCAGCATTTAAATCAAAACCATTTCTTAAATCCCCTACCCCATTAATAACCCCATTAACAGAAGAAACGCCATCTTTCAAACCCTCCCTCGTCCCTAATAGGGTTTCCTCTTCTTCTTTCAAATTTCCATTCCCTCCAATTTCACGCTTTCCCTCTTTCAAATCATTCAAAATTTCATCATAATTACTTGCAAGGGTTTCATTTCCACCACGAATCGAACAATCATGAACGGAATTTTGACCGGCATTACCTGGCTCGCCTAATTCCTCGCCGCTCCGCTCGATACGACGCCGTTTCTTTGGCTTCCGGCCGAGCTGGATTTTGCCTTCGACGAGACTAATAACCTCGGACAAGCCAAGCACCTCGGAATCGCCGTCCTCGTACACGACCTCGAACAATCCTGACAAAGCGTCGTACGATTTCACGGTTCCCGAGGAGAATACCATTTCGCCTTGGCCTTCTTCGCCGCCGCCGCCGCCGCCGTCAAGCTCTCTCCTGACGGCTCTTCCAACGAACTCCATGATCCGGAGGCCAAAAACGACAGTTTGAGAAGGAGAAGAAAACGACGAGGAAGAAAAAAAGAAGAAAGGAATCCTCGGAAGAACTTCCACTTCTTTCTTTCTGTGCGAAAAGAAATTGAAAAAACTATTGCGACTTTCTCTCTCTAGAAAATATTTTAAACGCGCAGAGGAGAGAGAGAGTTGGGCAGAAATGGCTCTGAATGTGGGTTCCTTCTTCCTCTTTCTTTTTTATTTTATTTTATTTTCCTTTTTTTTTTTACTTTACCCAGAAACTGCCCAACTTCGTAGAGGGAGGGAGGGGTTAAAAAAAATATCTGAAAATCAAATTCCCTCTTTTCTTTCTGTCATGGAAATGGAAATGAGAATGAGGAGTAACTATTGGAGGAAATAAAAATGCCAAAGTAAAAAGAAGCAAAATCAATCCCCCAAAATTAAAAGAAGCAATTTTGCTTAAAGCCAAAACTAACAGGGTGTTTCGTTTACATAGTTAGAACTAAATTTTTAGTTTAAAATATTATAGTATGTAAAAGTTTAACATTTTAGTTATTTTTTATCTTTTATTTTATTATGTAAGAGTTTTATATTATTTTATAACTAAAAATTGGTTAGAATGAATTTTGTTAAACACTCTATAAGTATGAACTATAATTTATAAATTGAATTTGTGTTTAGTAAGTTTGTGAAAATGTTGCTTTTAATTAGTTCGAGCAAAAAAAAAAATTAAATTACAATTTATAGTTTAAACTGTGAATAGGTTAAATAATAGTTTTAGTTTGAACCAAAAAAGAAAATAGGAACTAACTCTCTAGTGCACAGTCACACAAAAACATACAGATTTATTTTTTCACAATCCTTAGTGTAATATATAAGTAATTGGCTTAAACCATTGCTTTCAAACAATAGTTTATCTTTGTTGTTTTATTAGAAAAATGGGTTTCTCATTAAGAAAAAGGTTCTTTTTGTTCTTCCATGGGTAAGCTTTAATACTTTTTTGAAGAGGGTAATTTTGTAGTTTAGCAATGTTATTTAGTGGCAAAAAATTATATACAGGTGTTTGAAATTTTAGTTGGAAGTAAAGTTTTAAGGTTAAAAACTGTAACATGTGAGAGCTTTATATTGTAGCAATAATATAACGTGTCAGAGTTTTATATTGTTTCTTGATTGAAACCATTGGATTTTCAAACGGCTTAATAATAAAGAACGATTATTCTAACCAAATAGGGGTTTCCCTCTCGTTTAGAGGCTTTTGTAACCCCCGTACGTCTCCCTTAAAGTGCATTGAAAATTATTTTGGGATTAAGGAAAAAAGTAGCGGGGATGTGTGGGGATAGTTTATGTGAATAGAAATTATAAAAAATAACAAAAAAATGAACATTTTTAAGATTCTATATATAACATGGACCATAGGAATTTATATAATTCTTAATTTTACCCCAAACGCATATTGTTCAACAATTTTCCCTAATTTTTTAGATTACTTAAAAATTGTTTAATTTATAATTTTTTAATTTAGTATTATTTTATGTTAACATGTAATAAAATGACCAAATTGATGTGTGATATGAAATAAAATAACTGTTAAATATTTTTGGTTTTATCGGTTAAATTTATAATATATATTTATGTATTAATATAAATGAATAATTATTAAGAACGTAAATGATTAAATAGATTAATTGTTTGTAATTAAAAGAAAGGAATATATGAGGAATATTTTGTTTAGTGTAACTATTGATGTTATTAGGTTGAAATGAAATTTAATCGATGTTTGGTCATCTCATTTCCAACTCATCAGTTCCAACTTAAATAGTATAAAGTTCTTATGTGCTATAATATTTTCATTTATATCTCTCAGTTTCAACTCAATTATCAAATACCCTTTAAGTTTGATACTGAAATTGCACCAATTTGATGCAAAAGCAATACTAATATGATGCAATGGGTCGGAGATAGCCTAACTACAATCCCAAACACTCTTTTCAAGCCCCCTACAGCCAAAAATGACAATATTTTTTTTGAAGGGACAAAGATAATAATATTAATAAGAAATAAAAGGAAAATGTCTGTTTTTTAGAATTTTGTTTATAAATTATAGATTTCCAAAGGATTTAACCTATAGTTGGACAACTGTTCCATCATATACTCTGAAGCCCAAAAGGAAAAAAATGCCAAATATGCTTTAATAATGCTAATGTATTTGCAGGCAAGGCTGAACAAAATAGCCCCTTGTAGAATTAGTCCAAACCGTACCACACTATACGTTGCGATGTGGTCATTTTTTTCTTTTTTCTTTTTTTTTTTCATTTCTACTTTGTGTTTAGTTTGGAATCTAATTAAAGGTTAATTGCGTGGTACGGTTTGGTCGGTCGTTTGAAACTTTTCAGAATCCAATTAATCAAGCCACAAAATATATTTGCCTGAATATTATTTTTATAATACTTTTTTAAATATCTTAAGATATTATACCATACTAGCCACTAGGCTTTTTTGTCTGATAAGATAAAACATAGACATATAAATCTATAAATAAAAAACATATTTATATATAAAAATTAGTAAAATGTTTTTATGATTGTGTTTTATTGTCCTATGGTGAGAATTTTTTATAGATATATATTTATATGTATATATTAGATTAATTGTACAAATGTGCTAGGTCCTTTACTTGTTAAAATTTGACAAAGTCTAAGGTCTAATTGGCATAACTTCCAAAGTATCACACTATGTAATATTAATATTTAATATCGTATTTGTCAATCTTATTTTAAACTCACGAGAGAAATGATTTTAGATTGGAGACTGATTTGTTGTGTAAAACAAAAATATGTTATAATATAAAACTTTTATACGTTGTAATATCTAAATACTGATGAGTTTGAATCAAGTTTTTCATATCTTTTATAGCAAATTTATTTAACTTTATTAGGTTATAAATCTACTGCTAACAAAATAATAAGTTTTAATTTAAAAAATACATCACATATTAAACTTAAGCTTACAGTGTCGTGAATAATAAAGTTTAAACCCATAAACATAAAAAAGATTTTTCTAAAAGAGTTTTCGAGTACTTTTGGTAGTTACGGTAGTTGTACTTGTACTAATTCAACCAATGAGCAACAGCAACATGATTCATGGCAGGGAGCAGAGACATGCGGTGTAGGAGTGAAATCGGATACATTAAAATAAATAAATAACTAAATAATCTATTATCCATTGTATAGTTATGATTATAGTTTTCTCAAAAAATATTATAACTTGTAATTATCTTATAAGTGGAACAAGCTACTATTCATTTGCTAAAAATATTCAATTTTCAGGCTTCTTGTGTAATCAACAGTTTTCATTTTTGCCCTTCCCTAAACATGGTTACCTGTGAACTCCTAAATTTTTGTTACTTCATTAGATATTAATATTTATGATAAAAAAAATACTTTACTAACAAAGTAAATCAAGTTATTAGGAATGCAAGAAACAAATGCAGCGTAACGGTAACAGGAACAAAAGAGTGGTTGTTCTTTTTTTTCTAAACTTGAATGTAGGGAGATTTGAATCCTTCGCCTTGAAACGGAGTTGGGTATAGTTTTTACCTCTAGACTATGTTGCAACCACAAAGGTCATCTTTGGTTGTTCATTGGGAACTAAAAGTCTTATTTATTTTGTTTTATTTTTTTTTTGGGTGATTTACTTTTTTCACCATTTGTGTTTGGTTTATTCAAAAATTATACGATTTTTGATCTCATCAAAGGTATACCTTTAGGTTAAATGCAATATACAAATTTATGCACTTTCATGGTCAAAGATAACTTGATCATTTTAGAGGTCAAAAGTAAATTATTGAACGAAATAAAGTATAAATTTATATATTAAATCTAATATGAAGGTTATACATATTTGATGAGTTCAAAAACTGATGATATAGTTTATGAATAAACCTAAAATACATGGTATAAAAAGGAAAATATCCTTTTAATTTTTTTTCTTTTTACGTTGTACTTTAATTTTCTGGATTTTACTCAATAGTTAAGCCACAAAATAGATGAATGTTCCCTAAATTTCACTTTTATACACATCTTCTCATCTGATCCATGTATTGCTCTAACTAAATAATCTCTTATCACCAATTTCTCATTCATGTAGCTCTATTTATAAATTATTATCCAAATTTCGATCATCATACCAAGAGAACGTCTTAAATAATGTCCTTAATGCTATCTAGAATCATATATATACAATATAGAGGTGAGTCTCCAATCCGAAAACGTTTCTCATCCGGACATTTTCCTCAGCAGTTGGATTAAAAATTGATGATTCAAATCGGATGAAGGGTAAGCTAAATAAATATTGTTCATTGTATACCTATGTCTAAAAGTGCTTAGAAATGGCACAAAGTTGAATTAAATATTGTAACCAACCATTAGGACGACACAACATTTTAGGACAGTATAAAACAGGTTGTCTCGAGCCTTTACTCCTCTCTTTCTCAAGGCTTGTGTCTTGGGTGAAGTCTAGGTGATGACAACAATTTGATCACACTTATACCAAACCAAATTTCTCAACGATGACAACAAATTAACACTTTTCTCCATTAAATGGAAATGAAGGATCTAGGCTTATGGGGTTTGGCTGTAGAGGGATCTGGGGTTGCAAATAGGGATTTTCTCATGCTGAGTCTAAACTTGCCATCGATTTGGGCTTGTGGCACGTGAAGCACTTGTAGTTAGGGTTTGTGGCTATGTGAGGGCATTAATATAGACGGAAGGTTGGACGACGATTTTAAACCATCGTCTAAAGATAAGGAGGAATTACCACTTTAGTTTTGTTGAATTAAGATTCTTTGTGCTTGCTTTTCACGAAATATGGAAGGGTTATCACTTTAATATGATTGAGTTACGTGTTTTGTGCATACTTTTTACAAAGTTACAAAGTAGTTATTAATTTACTATAAGTGGATTATATTTTTTCCCCTTGCGTTTCACTATTTCTTTTGCGTCAGTTACCCTGTCCTTTATGAACAGATTTATATCATATTTTAATTGATTGTTTTAATAACTTAATTCATTTAAAGTTATTGTCATACCCTTACCTAGAATTAAATATCATTTTAGACCATAAGACCTTAGCCTTTTCCACCTACAAACATCAAAAGCCATAAATTAGTAGATTGATACACGTCTCAAACTGTAACAAAAGTAAAGCCACGTCACTATCATTCCCAATTCTGCACTAGATTGGAGACAGCATACATACACACAAATACATACAATGAAAAGGAAGAAAATCATGTTTTCTGAGACAAACCAAAAGGAAATAATAAAAAAAGGACCTTTCCACATAATTTATCTCATCTTCGTATGTTCAGCACATCTCTTATTCTCTTAATTCAGACAGGGATTAAGGATGCATGTGACTGTATGCAATAATCATAGAAGTATAAGCGCAAAATTTGTACAAGTCTTGCAAAAAAGAATTGTATAAATCAAACAAACAAATTTGAAAAATGCTTGGGAGTTGGGAGAGCCACAACTACCATACCATAACTTTAATGTCTTCAAATTTATGCCATAATTTTTGTGATTCAAATTTATGTTAAACTTTGTTGACATTTGACTACTTGGTTTGTATGATATAAATCAAAAGCTCATATTTGTAGCATAAATCCAAAGTTGAGGTTTTTTTGCGACATTCCACGAAATTTCTCTCTCTCTCTTTGTTTTTTTTTTTTTAAAAAAAAGAATCCTCAAAATTTACCTATAATATAAAATGAACTTTATTTAAGGGCACTTTCTATTAATTTGTTGTGTTGAGTACCAACAACTACTTAAGAAATTTAGTATTTGGTACATGGGTTTGGCCGTTTGAATCTATGGGTTCAAGTTAAAATGGTGTTTAGTAAAGAAAATAAAAGAAAGATTCAAAACAAAAAGGATGATTTCAAACAATGAAAACTCTCAAGTTTTAAAAAACTTTATATTCGAATAGATGCCCTTAAAACATGTGACATTTTCGTAAAGAACATATTCACAAATAAAAAAGTGAAATTTTCATTATATTTGTGTGCATGTATTTTGAATACTTTATGAATATCATTAAAATTTCACAATTATTTATGTGACCTTAAATATTGTATATAAGTGTTATATATAAGAGAATAATATTTAAAGATGATAATAAAAATAATTAATAATACATAATTAATTATTCAATTAAAGTATTAATTAAGTGTTACTAATGTAGGTCATTTACATTTAGAATGGAATGGTCTTCTTGGAACCGTTAATGAAGTGAATTATTAAATGAGTGCATATACATAATGAGATTATATAGGCCTGAAGCATAATGTGAAATGAACAGCTAAATAATTTCTATTAGGATATAGCAAGTTTTAATCACACTAACTGATGATCATATATAAGATGATCTTAATCCTGAATTATTAACAAACTCTTATTATAGAAATATATCTTTTGATTTGCTCGGTACAGATTTGAGAATCTAATTATATCCCTTGTATTTCTGAAGCATAATAAAGCAGATAGCCAAAACTGTTAGTATTACAAGATTGAATCCATTTTCTTTGATGAGAAGTAGATAAACAATTCTCTTGATATTGATTCAGGTCTTGAATAATATGACTGCTCAATTTGCGATTAAGTTCATAAATTATTATTTAATAGAGAATCAATAGCATTCAAGGATAAAAAAAGTAATTAAAGAGATTAACAGATATTACCTAGCTCTAATTATGAATAATTTATAGAGGATCAATTTTTATGCAATGACTATATCAAACAGACGATTTTAAAAGATAAGTAATGATAGCTACAATTTGAAGAGTGCAATTCTAAGTTATTTGTGGAGTAACATTGGAATTAAAAAAAGAGTAATATATTTATTAAAGAGTTTAATTAATATATTCGTTTTATTGAAGCTTGAAATTATAAGTTCATTAGTCCTCCGCTATCCTTATGAACACTGTTTGGACAAGTGAAATTATTGGTTTAATTAATTAATTTAAAATTATAGAATTTTAAATTAAATATCATTCAAAATTAATTAATTACAAATTAATTTATAATTATTAAATAATGAGCTTATTTAATAATTAATTTTGAAGACACATAGTGGGTTCCACCCACTATGTGTGGTGTGTAACACCTTCCTTGTGCAGTCCCAGACTTGTTTACCAAGTTTTCTTTTCTAGAAGTTTCTAATTTAGATAAATGTGCTTTATACAAAATTAGAAATTTAAACTATGGAAATAATTTAGTTTGGGTAATAAACAATTTTTTTCTGTCTCCTTCCTCCTCATTGATGCCACAACGGATAGAGTATTTGTGTGTGTAGCGTGTAACAAATAAAGAAAGGAAATTTATCTCTTTTATTTTAATTAAAGGAAATGCTATGATAAGACCGAAGACCTGATAAGTTTTTTCAACTGTTGGATTTAATCTATTGGTTTAAAAACTTCAACCCCACCCAATTATAATGGACCTTC
Organism: Artocarpus heterophyllus; assembly: GCA_025403435.1. Taxonomy (NCBI): domain Eukaryota; kingdom Viridiplantae; phylum Streptophyta; class Magnoliopsida; order Rosales; family Moraceae; genus Artocarpus; species Artocarpus heterophyllus. Next base: position 19,048,734 of record CM046337.1, read on the forward strand.
CCTTACACATTTAAAATTAAAATTAAATTAAAAAGGATAAATTATAAAAGCTCCCATGAACTATAGCCCATATAACACTTTGCCATCGAATTTTAAAATATAACATATGTTCCCGTTAGAATTTTAATAGAAAATTAACAAACAATTTTAAAATTAGGGGTATGGTAGAATCTATTTATAAAAATAACCACAAAAATTAAAACTATAATAAAAATATTTATTGATAATTAAAAAAATAATTGAAATGATAACACCATTTAAATCCCTTTTTTCGATGTATCAATTTTTAAATTTTATTAAATTTTTTCACACTCAAAAAGTATTTTGAAGTTTTAAAAGTTATAAGGAATAGTGAAAACTTTAAAAAGATGAAAGAAATTTTATTAAGCATATGAGTTTTTTTCCTCTTTGAAACATTCGTGTTGTATTTTTTTTGTTATTTTAATTTTTTTTGTTATGTTCTTTTTTTTTCCCACTGGAATCTATAACTTTCAAAATTTCAAAATACTTTTTAGGTATGAAAAAATAATAAATTGAAGAAAAATTGGAGAAGAGGGATTCAAGTGGTGTTTGTGGTTCCAATTGAACCTTTTTTTTTTGTTTTCAATCATCAATAAAGACTTTTTTTATAGTTTTATTTTTTGCTATTGTTTTTATAAATAGATTACCAAAATACTCTTAATTTTATAATTATTTATCAATTTTCTGTTAAATTCTAGCAGAATGATAATTTTTGTTAACGACTCATACTTTAGAAGGAACAACTATTACGTTTTAAAATTTAGAAGGCAAAGTGTTATAAGAGCTATAGTTCAAGGGGAATTTTTGAAATTAATTCAATTAAAAAACTTAAAGAATTAATGAAGGAAAACATAAAAATAAAGGAAAAAATATAAAAAAACCTCTAGCAACCACAACGAAGGCTAGAGAAGTGATGTCGATGACCGACGGTAAGGGCGGGTGTTGACAGTGAGGGCCATCGACCTAGGTGACCCACAGAGGAGGAGTTCTCGCAACCCACAGAAGAGGAGCCATTCGCGACCCAAGCGACCTTTGCGACCAACGAAGGAGGACCCTCTTGTGACCTAGCGAAGGAGGACCCTCTCGCGACCAAGCAGAAACCGGCTAGGCACCGTAGGACTTAGTCGTGAGGGTTTGCATCATGATCTTGCTACAGTTTGCGACCTAGGGTGGGTTGCTTCCACTATGGTCTTTGGGGCCGCGACAGACCCACCATGGTCTATGTTCACAATAGGCCCCACGGTGGTGGATCGCCTCCATCTCTATCGTACCCCTCTATGGCAGATCTTCTTCTCTTTTTTTCCTCAGTTCTTTTTTTTTTTTTGTTAGTTTTTGTGTTCTAATTAGTTTGGTGTATTTGGATTCATTTAACTTTTGGTGAACTTTTTTAATATTAATCGTTAGACACAAATCTTATGGCCGAAAAAGATTCTTATTGATAAGACTTTTTAGAGGGTCTTATTGTAGTTTCTCCCTTTAATTAAGTATGTGATATTTAAAATTAAAATAAAAAAGCTTTTAAAATTGATTGGGCCTCTCATTATCTATAAATAGACGCATTTTCAATTGATTCTACACACAATTCATAGTCTTTGTTACATTGTGAAATTCCTGCCAGATTTCCCTAGTAGTAGCCGTTTATAGACAGAAAGAGAGAGAAGAAAAGTTCTTCGTTCCTAGTCTCACTTAGCTCATTCATTAAGATTAGTGAGAGAAAAAAATGAGTGAGTGATGTCTTAGTTAACCCTAATTCCGTTTACGCCTACATGTACGTTTGATCGGTGCTAAGGATTAGACGAGAAAGACGGTGGTTTTGCATGAAGAACATTTCCCACTAGAAAAACACTGATCTAACTGCTTCAACCGGATAAGCATAAGTTATGTAACCGTTAAATTAATATAAAATGATGTTTCACAAAAGTTTTATGAAAAGTTTTATTTTATATATTCTATACGTTTATCATGTTTTTACATATTTTATTCAAAATCATTTTAGAAAACCAACACTTTACCCCCTCATAAATTCTCATGGTTTGAATCACTTAAACCAACGAGATCCATGATTATATTTTTGGTTTCTTCACATCTCACACTATGCAAACACTAGTTTAATTATTCCCTCTTCAGACATTAACTATTCAAACACAATTTAAAATCATTATTCTAATCACATAAATTCAAAATTACACCTGTTCCCACCAACGTTATCATTGTTCTAATCACATAGATTCAAAATTACACCAATTTGCACCCCTGTACCAAACGAATACGTCATGATATCGTACTCTGGAAAAAAATGATCGTATTGATTGGACATTGAACTCTTCCAATATATATAATTTATAATCACCCCTCTTGTCTTAATTACATTGCATCAGTTAATGGACAAGTCATCTCGTTACCTATATCAGTTGAGACTGCAATGTGCTGCTTGCGACATTTTTATAAAGTGGTTCAATTTTAAGTGAAAATAATGAAGCAAATGCGTCCACATATTTTTCCCTTCAACAGTGACATTAATGCAAGTGCACAAATCAAGTGAAGCGTGCCAATACCCCTTTGTGTAACACATGACAATGGTTGCATCAAATGATAATAAATGGACTACTGCCATTTGGAACCAAGCTGAAAAAAACGTGATCATAGAGTTACAAAGGCCCCGTTTGGTTGGATTCTCGAAATTTTTAAAAATATTTTCACATGTTTTTTGAGAAAAAAATTTTAAAAACACTCTTAACACAATTTTCAAGAAATTTTCATTTTTCAAAACAAAAACGTTTTTACCTATTTTGAAAATAAGACGAAACAGCCCAAAGAATTTGCTAGAAATAAAGACTTCTCAGAAAGGCCTAAACAAAGCACAAAAAGATAATGGAAGAGAGAGAGAGAGTTCTGTAGGATCAATGACAGGCAAAACCTGACTTGAGGATTTTTAAAATTAACCTTTTGAAAAAAAAAATTTTGATCAATGACCTTTTTTTTTTTGGGACAATTTTTGGCACCAAAAAGACTTTTTAGACATCAAAACGATTCCAGTTTTTTTTTTCATCCTGTTGAGGTTCTTTATCCTGTTACAGTCATTTTTCTTCTTTTTTTGAAAAAAATTGAGATAATTTACCTGCACACAAAAACGTGTTTTTTTGGTTCCAAAAAAAAAAAAAGAAGCCTTTTACTCAATTTGAAATTTTTTTTTACCCTTTCGTCAAAATCTTCCAACCTGAAAATAGCAACTGTCATCATATTGTGAAGTTTCTCGAGAACCATGAGGAACCCTTGCTGAATGAAGAAACAAATAGTAAAACAACAATTTGCTTTAAATAATTTGCTCAATATAAGTAGTAAGCCTATCACATCTTTGCCCATGTGCTTCACATTAACAAGCACCTAAGAGCAGTTTGCATGATGCAATTCCTCAATTAATTGACATGATTACATATCAACAACGTTCTACGCATAACCTGCAGCAGGACAACTAATTGCCTCGCCCACTCATTTAACCGCCACAGCTAACCGCAATTTTCTTCTAAACCGACCACTCATGGCATAATTTACATTTGTTAGACTGGGAGGAAATTATCTCGACCTTAGATGAAAGTAGTCACAAAATCAACCAACCTATACTGCACTAATGGGTCGACGCAGACCACAATAAACTGCTTTTCGGATAAGAGGATGCACATTTTCTGTTAGTACTTCGGCTTCCAACTTCTCAATGTGAGGCCATATCTGCAAGTTACCCAAAAGAAAAAAGAACTCAGAAAGACCCGTGTCATTTTCGCAGCAAATGATATTGACAGCGACAAAATTTATTACCTGCAAAAGAAAAGGGGGAAAAAAACATATCTCATAGAATGATACACTTAGACTACACAAACTGCCTGCAGAACTGCAGGAAATAATAACCAAGGCCCTATCATGTCCTCTTATTTTTTATTATTTTTTTTGTCTGAAACAAGAAAGTGGATATATTGATAATTAATAAAGATTACAACAATGAAGAGGCTTTCAAACAAAAAAAATAAAATAAAATAAAATAGCACACACACACACCAAAAAAAAAAAACTAGAGAAGAGCTACAAAAAGGGGGCCGAACTCCTATCTAAATCCAAGAACATCGGCCCACCGAAGTCTCTATCACTGTATTTCCACAAAGAGATCCAATATTTAATTTTATCCCTCATAACAAAACTATCTTCAATACAATTATAAAAAATCCAATAATTTCTTTCTGTAGAAATCCTCGGGTGTTTTTTATTTTACTTGTTACGGAAGTTAATCTTGTTTTTATTTTATTGTTTCTTTTGCTAGATTTGTTTAAAAAAACCAAATCTATAGAATAGTGGCCTGCGAGCCAATATCTAGGAACGTTTAGGAGTTAGTTATTTTCCCTGATTCGTAGGAGTATGGGATTCTGTCCATCTCCTATATATGCACTTATTAGTTCGTGAATAAAATTATCACAATCATTAATTTTGAAACAGTTTTATGGTATCCAAGCCACACACTCTATATCACGATTCTTCTCGTTTTTCTTCCTCAAACACGACGATGAGCGCAGAGCAGGAGATGTCCTTGTCAACATCTCAAGTGCCAGTTCCAATGCAGATGTCTGCATCCTTTGAAGAAGGGCAGTCGGTACAAATAACAAATCACAAGCTCGATGGGAAAAATTTCATCTAGTGGTCTCAGTCCGTTCTCCTGGTAATACGCAGACGTGGCAAGATGGGCTATATCTCAGGGGAAATTCAGAAACTCGAGCTTGGTGATCCTTTATATGCTTCATGGGAACTCAATAATTCCATTGTGATGGCATGGTTGATCAACTCAATGGAATCTCACATTAGTCGCACACATCTCTTCCTTTGTACAGCAAAAGCTATCTGGGATGCCATAAGGGAGAATTACTCGGATCTCGAAATGCCTCCCAAGTCTTTGAGATCAAAAACAAACTTAAAGATATGCGACAGGGCAGCCTCGATGTCACGGAGTATTACAACACCCTTCAAACTCTCTGGTAGGAGCTCGACATGTATTATGAAGCAGACTGGGGAGATTTAGAAGGTAATGTCAAATTCAAAAATCATCTTGATAAGGAGTGCTTGTATGAATTCCTGGCTGGACTGAATAAAGACTTGGATGAGGTAAGAGGCAGGATTCTGGGAAGAAGGCCACTTCCATCCATCGGCAAGGCATTTGCAGAACTACGACAGGAGGCTAGCAAGCGCCATGTCATGCTCGAAAAAAGGGATCAAGTGATCACTTCAGCCGGGGAGCGACCTACTAAGACCACGACTTTGACACTTAAGGGCTCTTCTAATCGATAGGTGGAGACCAGAAGGATAACTCGCAAGGAGGACGTCCTTGGTGCAACCATTGCAACAAAATAGGTCACACTCGAGAAAAGTGTTGGGATCTTCATGGCAAGCCCCCAAACGCTAGGACCAAAGGCACGAACAACAGGAGTAAGGGTTATCAAGTAACAACAGAAGAGAAAGGTGAAAACTAGGGTACTAATATGAACAAGTCAGTGTCTTGAGTAGGAGCCAACTTGAACAGCTTCACACACTCCTCAGTCAGCCCGCCAGTAATAGTGAATGAACTATTGTAGTGTGTAGCCTTATGCAAAAAGGTATGGCCTTTCATGCACAACAGAACATGCAGCAACCCTAGATCTTTACTTTGGGGCCACAGATCACATGATAGGTAACCGGTCCTTATTTGATTCTTACCAACCATGCAATGGAAGTTCATGGGTAAAGGTAGCTGATGGCACCTATTCCGCCATTGTAGGCTAAGGTTCCATCCGACTGTTAGATACAATCATTCTTCAATCAGTATTATATGTACCTGGTTTAGACTGCAATTTGATTTCTATTAATAACTTGACTAAGGACCCGGGCTACGTTGCTAAATTTTCCCCTCTTTTGTGTGAATTGTAGGAGCAAAGATCAGGAAGATGATTGGGCCTGCTAGAGTGGAAGGTGGACTTTATTTCTTTGGAAATGATGGATACACCGAGAAACAAGCCTTAAACACCGAGAGTGCATCCTCCTTTGTGTCTAGTGATGATGTAATAAGATTGTGGCACAATAGGTTAGGCCACCCAAATTTCTTTTATCTTAAACGCTTGTTCCCAAATTTGTTTATCAATAAAAATCCAGGTTCTTTTTATTGTGATTTCTGCCAATTGGCAAAGCAGTCTTGAACATCATTTCCAGCTAAAGCTCACAAAGAGTCTCCCCCATTTACTTTGATTCATAGTGATAGCTGAGGTCCCCCGCGTGTTAAAAATATTTCTAGAAACCGCTAGTTCATAACATTTATTGATGATCACACAAGAGTTTGTTGGCTCTACCTCCTCCAAGAAAAATCTAAAGCAAGAAAAACATTTCAAACATTTCACTCCATGATTAAAAACCAGTTTCAAACATCAATTCAGATATTTCGTACAGATAATGGAAAGGAGTACTTTAATTCTCTCTTAGGTGATTATCTAGCAACTAACGGGATCAGACATCAAAATTCCTGTCCTGACACACCACAACAAAATGGTGTCTCAAAACGGAAAAATTGTCATCTCTTTGAAGTCACTAGGGCCCTAATGTTCACTATGAATACACCAAATTGCCTTTGGGGTGAAGCCGTTCTAACAGCTTCACATCTTATCAATAGAATGCCTTCCCAAGTATTAAACTTTAACTCACCATTATCAGTTTTGTAAAAAACTTATCCTTCATTTCTATCACTTTTTGATCCACCCCTCAAAACTTTCGGGTGTAGTGCCTTTGTCCATGTACCTAGTCAACACCGATCCAAACTTGAGCCCAAGTCAGTCACATATGTGTTCATAGGATATTCACCCACTCAACGTGGTTTCAAATGCTACTCACCCACACTCCCCCGCATGTTTGTGTCCATGGATGTGTCATTTAATGAGTCTCACCCTTATTTTTCTAAGCCTCCTCTTCAGGGGGAGGCACTAAGTGAATATGAGCCTTAGGAACCACTTCAGTGAGACATTGATGTCCCCTTTCAGTCTCACTCAACTCCTTTTCCTATTGTGTCCTCCACGTATAGTCTAGACACGGGTAATATAGAAACAAGGGAAAGTCCCTCATCTCAGTTTTCCTCATCTCAGTCTCGGTTGAATCCTTTAAGTCCAAGTCCCTCATCTCGGTTAAACCAACCTAATTTGCTTGTTTACTCACAGAGAAATAATCCTTAGAGAGATAATAACCCCGAAGCTCAGCCATCCCAAGAGTCCGAACCAAACTTGGCTCCTAGCTCTGAGACATTTGAGCCCGAGACCCATGGTGAAGAATCTGCTCCTACCAGTATCACTGACATGTCTGCGGGTGATTTGTATTTACCTATTGCTTTCAAGAAAGGAACAAGATCATGTATTCAACATCCTATTTCAAGGTTTGTTTCATATGCTAAACTGTCCCTTGGATTTCGAGCTTTTACTACATCCTTGTCCAAGACAGAAGTTCCAAAAAATATACAGGATGCTCTTGCAGATAGAAACTAGAAGCGGGTTGTGTTGGAAGAGAGAAAAACGATACCTGGGATTTGAGCTACCTAAAGGTAAGAAGACCGTTGGGTGTAAATGGATGTTCACAGTTAAGCACAATTCAAATGGAAGTATTAGTAGGTATAAAGCGAGACTCGTAGCCAAGGGATTAACTCAAACCTGTGGCATTGACTATCAGGAGACGTTTGCCCCTGTAGCTAAGCTTAATATTGTGAGAGTACTATTGTCATTCGTAGCCAACCTTGACTGGCCACTCTAGCAATTAGATGTAAAAAATGCTTTTCTCAATAGTGACTTACATGAGGAAGCCTATATGGATCCTCCACCAAGTTTTGAGAAGGCTCCCCACTTGGCATGCAAACTGAAAAAATTACTCTATGGACTCAAACAATCTCCAAGGGAGTGGTTTGAAAAATTTACTCAAGTAGTAAAGAGTCAAGATTTTGTTCAAGCACAAGCTGATCATACGCTCTTCTTCAAGCATTCTAGAGAGGGAAAAGTTGCTATTTTGATAGTATATGTGGATGACATTATCATGACAGTAGATTAAAGCAGCATTTAGCAAGTGGGTTTGAACTCAAGGATCTCGGGACCAAGGTATTTCTTGGGCATGGAGGTTGCAAGAAGTAAGGCAGGGATCATGGTTTCTCAAAGAAAATATGTGCTCGACCTTCTACAAGAGACAGGAATGCTGGGATGCAAACCTGCTGACACTCCCACAGTACCAAATAATAAACTTGATAGTCAAGGAGATCAAGAAGTAAATCGTGAGTAATACCAAAAGCTTGTAGGAAAATTGATCTATCTTTCTCGTACAAGGCCGGACATTGCGTTTGCTGTGACTGTAGTTAGTCAATTCATGCACTCACCCAAGAAGAAACACCTTGAAGCAGTCCACCAGGTATTAAGCTACTTGAAAGGCGCACCAAGAAAGGGACTATTCTTCAGAAAAGGAGATCACAGATTAATTGAAGTTTATATGGATACCGATTGGGCAGGTTGAATGGTCGATAGGAGATCTACTTCTAGATACTGTACTTATGTATGGGGAAATCTAGTAACCTAGAGGAGTAAAAAACAAACAGCTGTTGCTCGAAGCAGTGCACAGGCTGAATTTCGGGCTTTAGCTCATGGGGTATGTGAAGGAATTAGGCTAGGAAGATTAATGGAAGAGCTGAAAACTTTCGTGGACTCACCAATGAGGATATACTGTGACAACAAGGCTGCTGCGAGTATAGCACGAAGTCCAGTACACCACGACCGCACCAAACATGTTGAAGTTGATCATGACTTCATTAAGGAGAAGATTGATAACGGAAGAATGTGCTTGACGTATGTTCCAACTAGAGAGCAAACTGCCGACATCCTTACAAAAGGACTTCATAAATCAAGTCACGAGGATCTAGTTGACAAGCTAGGAATGCATGATCTTTACATACCGGCTTGAGGGGGAGTGTAGAAATCCTCGGATGTTTTTTATTTTAGTTGTTATGGAAGTTAATCTTGTTTTTGTTTTATTGTTTCTTTTACTAGATTTGTTTCCAAAAAAAAAAAAAAAATCTATAGAATAGTGGCCTACGAGCCAATATCTAGGAATACTCTTAAGAATATCTAAAAGTTAGTTATTTCCCCCGATTCGTAGGAGTATGGGATTCTGTCCATCTCCTATATATGCACTTATTAGTTCATGAATAAAATTATCAGAATCATTAATTCTGAAACAGTTTTACTCTCTAACCAAATACCCCAAAAAACTACTAAAATGGAAACTCTCCACACAATTCTCCCCCGAGGGCTAAAATTAGACAGGGGAGGGAGCTCAAAGTGTAGTTTACGAGTAAATATTTTCAGAATTATGAAACATGCAAAAGCACACAAGTACCACTACCACAAACAACTTATAGGGTGATTATGCATGCCGCTTTCAGAAATTCTATAACAGGCAACAGCCACTGCAAAAGATGAGATTAGAAGGTGAGAGGATGTAAAATGGGGAAAAAATTTTATGGAGGTGGACTTTAGCGATTTGATATATTATCAAGTTTCAAGAGTCAGAAAGAGTAACATAAGTGGCAGAAGCACCAAACTGTGTTTACCTCAGAAGCGTATTGCCTCGAAAAGGCCTTGAGATAACCCAAAGTCGATAAACACCATTGCTCCTTTTCACCTATATTATATACACTGCTCTTCCTTCCACCATTCAATTGGCTGCCAAAATTAACATGCTTTTCAGTTCAACATTATTATGAGTGATTGCAAAAGTGTTTTTTTAAAATTAATTTTTAACTTTTAAAGAACCTTTTAGGCCTTCCATTCTCATCATCCACGTCCATCGTTGACGATTCTGCAAGGTCAACAGCCATGGCATCTGCAGAACAGGACTTCAGTTCTTGCAATGATCCAACTTTGGATGCCTCTGGCAGATGTTCCATCAGCACACGGGTGAAGTTCTGGTACAAGGAAAGGAACAATGCCTGGACAAGCCAAGAATAATCAACACACAAGAAAAATGGCAGGAAAAAGGGGTAACAACTCTTGATCATAGAAAAGAAATGCCTAGACGAAAAACTGAGGACATGGGAAAATAGAGGGGAAAAAAGGTAATCCATCTAAAATTTCAAATATAAGAAGAAACCACAAAACAAAAAGGGAGAAAATACAACAGCAAAACTGGTATGGTGAGCTTAATCTCAGGAAGGCAGGACAAAACCAGGCCAGTGGAAAGGAAAATGAGGATGGGAATTACATTGTTGCTGAAACAGATATTGCCACCAAGTCAATAAATACTGGTGAATAAACAGACACATGTGTACCTCAATTTCATCAAGAGCTCTAGCAAGAAGAGCATCCTTAGCCTCTGAAGACTCTTGAACAGAGACCATCTCCTCTTTTGCCTTTTCCGCCGATGATTTCAAATGCTTCAACTTCGTTGGGTTGTCACCAAGAACAGGTTCTCCATCCACAAGTGTAAGCCTTGACTCGGCAACATCCAACTCTGCTTTTGCCTTTGCTGCTGCTGCTTCTGCTGAGACAATAGTCTTCTTCAGAGATGATATCTCTTTTCTCAGATCACAGATACGGTTGTATGTCTTGCTAACTGCATTTCTTAGAATCTATTAAAATATCAATGTTAGGAGAAACTCGAAAAAAGAAGGAAAAAGAGAGCAAAAAAGAACATAAATATAAATGTATCAAAAAATTGGGACAAAAACATGAATAAAGGAGTAAAGGACTAGTGAGAAATAGAAGGAAAAAAGAAAAACGAAAAGCAAGGATAAAAAATCATGGTGCTATACCTCCCACGGACGGTCTGCGGTATGGAACTGATTAATATTTTCTGGAGAGAAGACCCATCTCACTATGGATAAATTAGATAAAAGCCGGTAGCCCATCATCCTGTCAATTGCTATAGCTGTCATTTGTGCATTGTTTTTCCAGTATGAACTTACTTCGGCAATCACCATTACTTGCTTATCTTGATCAGAACACATTTTTGCAATGACTTGACCATATCTCTCCAGAACAGTAATCAAATGGGTGAAACTTTTAGATCCTATATCAAGCAGAGTTTGCACAACCACTTTGAGGGTAACCTCAAATCCATGAACAGGAAAGACATTTTCTTCTATCCATAAAATGATTTCACGGGCAGCCGCTCTTCCTTTCACCATGTTTTTGAGTTCTGCAGAAAGCACATGCTGTTCGCTATTATCTTCAGCTCTGAATTCAAAGTTTGGTCCACCCTTGGGAGGGAGCAACTCTTCGAAACCAGGGGCATTGTCAATACTCTGTAGAGATATATTAAGAAAGGAAAAATAACAAATAAAAAAATGTAAAATAGTCAGGGACAAATTAAGTGGAATATCAGAAAATAACGAAACACGATTGTTTTTTATTGGCACATCCTGTTCTACTTTGCTATGTAAATTTTCTTCTTCTTTAACAAACTTCTCATTTTTCTCTCTCGTACTAAAGTTCTAAGCACATACTTTAGAAAACAAGATTGTTTCGTAGCATCATTTTTTACTCAAACAGCATTCTTCCTACCCAAGATTCCAATCTTTCCACGTGCCACACACAGGACAAGAGTCAACTGAGGGCATGGTCCGAACAAAGAAAGGTGAGGATTTCATTTAGAATACTGGTAAACCTGCCTACCCATAAACGTCTAGTTTTTCCAGCCCAGAATAACATCATCTTGAGGCCAAATCATCACTTTGCTTTGGAAAATCAACCAACTCATTTGTTTTTTACATAGAAACTTAATCGACTTAAGCATGAGCATGACTGCTTACCTGTTTGATCTTGTCCCAGTACGATAAACGGACTTCTCTCTCCAAAACTTCCCGAACAAACACACGTTGAGGGGCCCACTTTGGGAGGTCTAAAACATAAGCCCAATCTTCCCAGTGCCAGATGAACTGAAAGTTTGATCTGCAAGGTCAGGAAGCCATTACTAGAAGCAGATAGCCAACATGTCCTAACTTTTATGCCAGAAAGGTGGTGCAAATTGTATGGAATGGACTTGAACAGTTCATATTATCCAGTAATCCAAGCTAAAACCTCCCAAAAAGTAACTGGAGAAAGTATCAAGCATACTGCAGAAAAAGGAAAAGCATAATGCAAGCACGTGCAAACCACACACGTGAGGAGGCAGACGTGGATTTGTCCCCACCTACAGAGGCAGAATTCTAACTCCAACCAAATCCTTAGGCAAAAGAATAAATCACTAGTATACATATATATTATAACTTGCAAAGATCAATCAAAATCTAAAATAGTTTCAATCCATAAAGAATACTGTCCTTTCGCTTCATCAAAAACTCATCTCATACCTTACTCCAAAACTCATACAAGAAGCCCCCTTTTCCCTTCAGGTAATTCTATTTATGGTTGTATTCCAAAATTAGTGCGATGAAGCCAAATGATTGCTTGAAAAGACTACATTTTAAGGAATAGTTTTTCCAGATGGAATGAACCTTTTCTGATTGTTTAATGAAAAGATAGACATGGGCCTTGAAGGCTTGAACCTTCCTTTTCCCTCAATTTTTTAGGCATTCTTCGAAGGTGATTTTTTTTTCCTCAACCATTCTACTTGAAAGTAAATCTCCAAATAACAAAAACTAAGCGTAGCAGCAGCATACCAAATGGCATCTCACCAGGGAGATGACAAAATTTTATCACTAAGCAATAATATTTATATTATGCATGATGATTTCATGACAGAAATTGCTAATATAGTGTTACAAGAAATGACAAATGTAAGTTGTAACTATCTCAACTTGGTACTTACAAGTGGTGAGAAAACCAAAGGATGAGTCGCGTCCGACATTCCATATCTAAATCAGCTATTTTCTCAAAAAGAGCTCGAACTGCACCAGCTACTACCGCAGGAAAGGCCCCGGGAAGAGCCTGAAAATTCAGAGTCAGATTCTTTAAAACTCAACAAGACTGGACCCATTTATGCAACTGTAAATTCCATTATGGGAGATTTATGTAAACTAGATAAAATGTGCTTTTCCCTAAATAGTCTGCATGTTACCTTACAGAGGTCGATAATAACAAGTGTGTAATATATTGGCTTGAACGGAGGTTCTGGTAGCATTAGTAACTGGGAGAAAGATGTAAATATATTAGTCCAAAAGTGTTCAAACACCAAGTGTCTTTACGTGGTTATAGTTAGTCAGTTACACAACATTTCTTCCCAACCATTCTATGAAATAAATACCTGAGAGAAAATTGTCTCTGCCATAAGATATTCATATCTGAAAGGCACAGGCAGATCAGCCATGAATGAGGCACATTCTTTTCGACTAGCTTTGCATGAATGACAAAACAAAAGTAAAATAAGTATTAAGCTAGATGAACAATACGAAGTTTGGGAAAAAATGGGTACATTTCACAAAACAGTTAACCTATACACAATAAGCAAACTAAAAACAAAGACACTAATTGTCTGTTTGGCATGTCGGTCCGAACTACGGTTTGGACTACTTTTTGGGTTGTAAACAATGTAAAGCTCTCACATGCTATAGTAACCAAAAAAAAAAAAATTGCTACAGTATAAAGCTCTCACATGCTATAATAAAAACAGTTCTAACCACCTAACCAAACACCCTATAAGTATTATAATAAAAAGATGATAACATGAAAATTGAAACCAAATATATTATCAAACGTCCTAGATAGGCAAATAAAGTATCTAAAGTTCCTAGAAGAGAAATAAAAAAAATGAATTTGAAAAAGAAAAGAATCTGAGAAAGAGCTACGAGCAGATCTTATCAGACAAACATATGAGCTTTCCTTTTTTGTTTTCTTTAAATGATATATGAGTTTCCCTTAGAAAAAGCAAATTTATCAATGAAAAAGGCAAACATGTTTGACGATAAGATGTCGCCACAATACATAACACACACACACACACACACACACACATCTAAAGTTCCAACCTAAATAAAGAAACAAAATATGAGTTTGGAAAAGAAAAAAAATCTGAAAAAAAAAAAAAAAAAAAAGCTACTAGCAGGTCGTATCTGACAAATATACGTGATTTCCTTAAACAAGGACATTTATCAATCAAAAAGGAATGCAAGTCTGAGGATAAGATCTAAGGTTCTAATTCAAGAGGACAGAGATCACATATAAAATTGTATCAGATTTTGTGTGCATCATCTTTGTATTACACTATTATTTTATCTAAAGGTTTTGTGCTACAAAATTTGTGCAGAAGTATAAAAGTAATTGAAACGAAACAAAGCAAACAAGTCATATAGACGATTTATTCTAAACCAATGAGTTAATGGTGTTACAAACCAGCCATTGAAGAAAAACAGCACATCCAGTAAGTATTCTTCCATGACAAAGCGATCTATGGGTTGTATGTCCTGTCGTTCACAAATATTACTCATCCTGAGTTTCTTAAACGAACAAAACAACTACTGAAAATGAGCATTGGCAGCAGGGAACGCATAAGTTTGCAAAGGACAAATAAATACAAAGCGCTTGTTGACATCTAAGATCGAAAATTACCCCACTTTTACTTGCAGGAAATATATTAAGCCTGCGTATCCTTTGAGGATATTTCAACTCTGCATCATGCTTTTGTTTACCATAAATTGCACTAGAAATTGTTGAAGGTGGACCTGGTTGATCAGGACAGCTGATGGACCCAAACTCGTGGGACTTTCCAGCAACTAGCTGTGCTTCAAAAGAAAGGTGAGGCCTAGGCACTGGCAAGAAACCACAAAATTGTAATTTATCAGGAAAGGAAAAATTAAAAGAAAAAAAAATCACCAAGAGATTTTAAAAAGAAGGGAAATTTCACAATAAAATTGGTAATTGAACACCAATTAAAAGAAATAGTAAAGCAATCGAATTAATTCCAATTTTATACAAACACAAGGTTAAGACAAATCCTGTTTCCAAACCTAGAATAAAAGTTTAATTGACTTAAAGAAACCAAGAATTTAGGCACCTACCACTGTCAACTTTCCAGCCATTAGTAGATAGAACTTGCATCCGGTCCCACAAATCCTCCAAGAAATCCTGAGAACACAAATTCAAAGAAAATGGTTGGCAAAAAAAAAAAAAAAAAATAGATTGCTAGTTTGAATTAAAAGCAAAAAAGAACTGAAATGGAATTTTATCAAAGTTAATTTGACTAACAAATATAAAGGATCTCATTAAAGGTCTCACCTTGTCATAACACATGCATTTCTAAATTGGTAAAACAAGAAGTTCTTACAATCGGATGCCAGATTCTAGATTTTGCAAAGGTCAATGGAAGCATTGATTTTCAGCAACCTTTGGTGTGCATTAACTGAAGGAATTTCTTAAGTCTACACTTCAAATCTCGACAACACTGAGACTCTAACGCTACCAAAGTCCATAAAACACAACTTTATGCTGTTTCAAACAACTCTAATATCATAAGCACCTCAAAGAAAATTTTTTCTTTTCCCCCTGATTTGATAAGTGATTTTCATGAAGGTGAAAAAAAAAAGTATAGTAGGGAGAACATGGGTCCATCTAAATAAAGAACATAGTACTCATTCTAATAATAATAAATAAAAAATAGTACTAAGACTGCACTCTAATAATAAAAAAATAATTTACCCTCCTGAAAATAATTAATACTTGGCATAAAAGTGTACCTTATCGTTACTTGACCTTTCACCTTCACCATCATCCTCAAAAAAAGACAACCCGCTTTCAGAAGTGTGCCTTCTGATACTCAAATAAGCTTCTATCCCAACCATAACTCTTTCAATCTCCTCAGGACCTTGCTGTATATTGATGTTCAAACTCATCAACCAAGAATGAGTGCAAGATATAGATTATAGGACAATATATGTAACTAAAACATAGAGTAAGAGCAACAATGAGTGCAAGATATAACTACTACGCACAAAATCTGTGTAATTAGTACCAATAATGCAAAAATACTGTAAAATGACACCTGAATGAGTATTTTTATTAAGCACCGAAATGGTAGTACCTCAGTTAGTTCTGCTCCTCCCCATGGGAGACAAGATAAGATACATGTAATATAAAAGTCAGCTTGTGCTTGCCAGGCTGGATTCCCCTTCTCCTCGTCAACTGTTGTGGCAGCTGATGACAATAATGTTTCAAAAACAGCAACCAGAGAACTAGGCTGGAGAACTTTACTGCACATCTGTAGAAGAAAGATTAATCACATATCATAACAAAAACATACGGACGTAAATGTACTATTACAGCTAACTAATCATCTAAATCAGAATAAACATGATTAAAGACCAACATCTAAATGAGCTCAACAAACTTAAACGCCCCAGCAATCATGACTAAGCATGAAAATTTGACCCCCAGTCCCCCACCAAGTTATGCGTTAAGCAATATTTAGCTTCATATTCATAGAAGATAAACCAACATCTATAACTTAATCACCAATCACTAATAAAAATGGGGGTAAAAAAGACTTGGCCAAGCCTGAAGAAATGTGTACACAACAAGTACTCATGAGAAACACACAAGAAAATAATTTTTCTCTGAAGGAGGAAAAAAAAATACAAACATATTACATTACTCTTATCAGGTGTAATGGAAATGGAAGAAAGGAAAAGTCAAACAAAATCGATCCAATAATAGACACAAGTAATATTCACATCAAAACTCATTCAGAAAAGAATTATGGAAATTGAGTTTATAATTCAGTGAAAGCATTTGTTTCTTATTTGAAACCAAAAATAAAAAAAAAAGATTCCAAGATGGAAAATAACAAGCTGGCAATTGAGTCTATGACTCATCTAAAAAAAATATTTAAGTTTATGATAAGGTTGAAAACCATTGCATTCAGATTGAAGATGATAAATTTCCCGAAGGTGCTACAAATATAAGATAATCAACCAACAATATATACATGGCTTAGCTCTTTTTTTTTTTTTTTTCCCCAAAGAAGAAAGTTCCTTGTATTAATCATTGAATCAACCTACAACAGGGGAAAAGAGGTCCCCTGATATATATTTGACATAGTTGCAGAGTTTCCTTTACAGTTTAGTCTGTTTATCGGATAGGACAACTGCCACTGACAGATCAGTTCTCAGATTCAAATAAATTATGAAACATTGTAGGTTACGTACCATGGCAGTCAAGAACCTCATTAGAATACGAATCCTGATGCAATTTCCTGAATATAAAGCATCCTGATAAAGATAAAATCAAATGAAAGAGGTCATTTACTGGAAGAAAGGAAAAAGGGAATGGATCAAGGGCCTTAATAATGTATTTTGTAGTGTGTAATATTTTGCAAATCAAGAATCATTGATAATGATTTCAGCAACCATAAAATACAAAACTTAACAATCATTATTCAGGAAGAGAATTACTCTCTTATAATTGATTCAAATTCTTTACTTACAATCAAAACAGGCACTGGCAAGTAGCCAGTATCAATGTTCAAATCCACAAGAAAAATTTACTGACATCACTTCATAAGAAATGAAACTAGACTCTCACTCCATTTCCAACAATGACTATTGTTGACTATGGAAAATTTACTTCTATCTGACACACATCTAAAGCAAGTCAGCTACATAAGATCAGGCTTAGATCAGGCTAGTTAAATGAACAAATTAAAGATCAGCCTTAAAGAACGAATATAAACTTAAAAGTGCACATTATCAGCGGAAAAGCCATTCCAGAAATCAGGGACTTGAAAATGTTGCCCACTCAAAAGCACTACTGCTGAATACAGCAATATAGGCCTGCCCAAGATGAATAAAAAATTAAGCACCCAACTGAAACATCTTAGTGGCTATTTCATTGATTGATGATCAAGAGAAAGCAAAAGGAAGAATTAAAAAAAAAATGGATAGAAAGCAGCGGCAGCCTGTGAATTAAAAATATTGTATGGAAAAGATCTGAAACCCACATATTATTTTCCAGGTTATTCTGCAGCTCAGAAATAAATGTTGGAAAAATCAACATTGGAGAAAGAAAAAGAACTGGTATGCTTAAGATTATCCACTCGTTTGACAGTCAAGTTATTACTTTGAATGCAAACTAAACATTCTTGCGTCCTGCTCCAGCCAAAGCCTCGCTTACCTGAAAGTTGGCATGAGTATCCTCAACTACTTTCCCAACAAAGTCTTCATTTTCCAAGTTCAACAAGCCAAGCTAGAGAAAAAAAGAAAGAAAATTATTAGAATCTGCAGCAAGTATTGTTTAAGATGCAAATAATCGCTCACTTTTATCCAACAACAAAAAAAAAAATCTTTTCCAGAAATATGCAAATAAAAAATCATAACCACAGTGTAGTTATAAATTCCACCGCAATGCCAGCATCATTTTACACTTTAATGATGATAAGATGCAACCACAAGACTTAAAGATCCAATAACAAGATGAAAATCAAAATTAAAACATAGGATAGCATAATCCATTGCAATTATGTTATACTAATTACTATAGCACCTGTTTAGCTTGGAAAACAAGCCTTCTACTTTGTCCACCACTTATTACTGAATTTTACTTGGCATGTCTTTTAAGTGTATCTCAATGTCAATGTCAAATGGAACCGGTGGAATTGTCACGCTTAATTTGTTCTTGAAATCACTACATGAAAAACATTGGCCGTTTGGTATTGTTTTCAAAATAGGTAAAAAGTTCTTGCTTTGAAAAATGAGAATTTTTTACGAATTGTGCTGAAAGTGTTTTTAAAATTTTTGCCTTGAAAAACGTGCAAAAACATTTCCAAAAATTCTGAGAACAAAAACAAACGGGGCCATTATCTTCAAAGTGGAAAACACATTCCATATCATTCTGATTTCTCTTTTATCCTAGAAAGGCTATCGATATCAAGAAACAGATTACAAATTTACAGTCACCAACAGAGATTAAGATCAATAAGAACTGTGAAACTTCAAAAGAAAACAAATATAGAGATCAATAGGCTCCTGTAACCGACGAAGCATAATAGGACCAGTAGGCCATTTATTTACGGACCACCTTCGTGTCAAAACTACCACTTCCAGTAATGGGAAAACAGAACCTTCTACAACCTTAGCTTAAGATATATTGTTCCGACATTTTTTCAAACACTCCAAACTTCTTTAGTACAAAACCCTTATTCTAAGTTTCTCTCCCTAGCATAGCTAAGTGAATTCGATTAAAGAAATATGAAGAACGAAGCTCAGTTTAGTACAGAAACAGAATGAAAGATTGTTAAGGATTAAAAAAAAAACAAAAACAAAAACAAAATTGAAAACTCTACCACCGTCCCATATAAAGGAATCTTGTGAGGCAATTGTTCAGCACACTGAAGAAGGACCTGCCATAACGAACAAAAACAGTAAAAACCAGAATAAGACCAACAAATTCGCATATAACTATTTCTTGTCCGCCCTAAAAAAAGAAAACCAAAATTGAATCCGAAAACAAAGTAATTACGGGCAGAATGTCATCGGAAGAGTGCTCGAGCTCTCGCCGAAGCACGCCAAAACATGTTTCCTGCAAAATTTTCAACATTACACGTAGTGCTTCAAGCTCTGGAACAATAAAAGTACGGTTTTTGCAGGTGAGAGAAACAAATACAACTATATATACATAGAGAGAGAGGTACGGACGATATGGTCTTTGAAATCGGAGGAAGGGCCGTACTCGGGGCATTTGTCACCGATTCGAAGCAGAAGAGTCTTCCAAGCGCTCATTGTGAGTGGAAACTATGGAGGAACAACAAGGGAGAGGGTTTTTGGAGAAGATAAGATTCGAATAGAGAGAGAGAGAGAGAGAGAGAGATTTGCAGGGGGTTTTAGCGCCTGTGAAACGCACGTGGCTCTTGTCTCTGCGAGTCCAAGGCTAAGCCCGCCGGAGGTTTAATTTGCAAATGATGAATTGCACGGTTGGTCCTTTGATTTTTGGAAGTCTTCCCAGTTTGGTCCCTATTTAGTTTTCCTTTTAAATTGTTTACTTTCCCCATACACAATAGTAAATTAGGTAGGGTTAGGGCCGACAATTCAGACACGGCACGATGACACGATACAAAAATAACGCAAGATAAACAGGTTTGGACCGCACGTTTATTAATTGTGCCATGATGAGTTGGCACAAATAACATGAAAATAAACAGGCTGGATTCATGCTAACACGCTAAACATGTCTTAACACGTTTAATTAAACGGACAGTAAACATGTTAACACGACAAGACACAACCTGCCCATTTATAACACATTTAAACTTAAAAATAAAAATATTTAAAATATTTATAGTAGGTTAGTATTAATTAGATATTGTGTTTTTGTTAATTTTCTTTATTGGCTTTTTTTTAAAAAAAAATAATTTTTTTTAAATTTTTAGTTAATTGGGTCATAAACGTGTCATATGCGTGTTGTTATTGTGTCAACCCGTCATGGCACGTTTAATAATCATGTTAATAGTGTCGTGCTGTGTTACGCGTGCCATAAGCGTGTCGTGTTCGTGTTTGCATTTCTGGCACGTTTATTAATCGTGTCGTGTTCGTGTTCGAACTAAACATGTCGTGCTGTAAACGTGCCAACACGAACACAACACAAACACGATTATTGTCATCCATAGGTAGGGTATTACTTTTTTACTACCACTATTGTGTTATACACCTTCATTCCTCGTTTGATCCATAATTGTTTCTTCTAATTTTTTTTATTGGATACCATTTCTCCTTGTTAAAGAAAAAAAAACTAATAACATTTTGCCATTTTTTCCTCCTAATTAAAAAAGACCAACATTTTGCCATTTGACGAATCTACCGATCCACTAGAAGCTGATGATTGGCTTACCGGTATAGAAAAGATTTTGAAATTTATGGGGCTTAGTGTGTCACAACCTGCCTTTTCGGGCTGTAATAAAACTCTTTCTTACTTACTTTAGGACAAAAATTTAGGAATTTTTTTTTTAAAATAGGAATAAATAATTTGCTTACATTAACTTTATTAATTCCCAAAATACTTTCACATACTTGTATTTACATAATTAATACTTTTACTTTTACAACATCTTTCTTTTAAACATTTCATTTCAAAGTAACTTTAAACATACACAACAGAAAATATTACAGCGGCGGACTCCATATCCAATCTGCACATCATCCACCCCTCCGCCAGCTCACCATTTGAACTTATTCTAACCTTCTCATCGGAATACCTACAACATGAAATACTTAATGAGCTAATGCCCAGTAAGTCCCATAAATCCCACATGGATATTCACATAAATGCATGAATCAATTATGCTTTCTTATAGACTTTCTTTATCCTCATCATTTCTTATCTTTACTAGGGTCCAAGTGTTCGTACCATTGCGCAATTTCATTTAGGTCTACATAACACCGTGACCGTAACATATCCTTTAAACTCCCCTTGAGTTAGGAGTCGGTACGACACTTTTTTTAATTTCTGGTGATACCTTTACCAATCCATTTATTATGGTTGACATATCATGCATGAAATGATAATCACATATTATCCATAAAACATAAATTCTCTTGCATAACATAGTACACACAGGTACTTACTTTATATATACACTGGTACACATTAATATACGCACAGGTATATAGCATAATGTACTCACAGGTATTTAATATAAAATATACATACAGATACCTACTTTATACATACTCAAGTATTTATCATTGTACACACAGGTACGAAATCATGATACACATGCTCATTTTCATTATTGTACACACAGGTACATAACATATTATACACACAGGTATCCATTCGTATGCTCACAATTATGCATACATGACTATACCCCTAGGTATTCATATCATGGCAAACATACAAGTTTACACTTAATTACATGCACAGGTATACATATACATACATTTCTTTCTAAATCTACATTTCATACTGTAGGTGGGAAGGGTATTTACTTGATGCAAATGTCGGGCAACTTAACCTCGATTTCCCCTTCTCCTAGACTCCTAGGATCCTGTTGGCCACTTACAAAGCCATTAGCCAAATTCCACTATGTTTCGATACGAAACATCCGTTAGTTAATAAATTGAGTTGCATTACTATGTACAACTCTAAAAACCACTGTTTTTTCTTACTTCTATCTAACTTTGCCCTATCGTTTCTAACGAAGGGCGGGAACCTTTCTAGTCGTTTTCTTATCCCATTGGAAACATTTCAAAGCGGTTCGGGTTATTTGAACAAAAATGACGATTTTGCTCTTCGTGGGTCCACTAACTTACCCGAGCTCGATTTTGTTATTCTAATGAAAATGACCACATACTAATTTTGAAATAACACCCTAGTGGGTCAAATCTCTTTATTTCTCAATTACGCCCCATTTTCATAAAACTTTGCGGTTTAGTCCCTGAACTGAAAATTTTGACGATTTTGCCCCCGGGACTAAAATTTACTTCTTTGCATCAAAATTTCCTATTTTTCTTAAGAATCATTTTTACTTAAGGTACCATACCTTAAATCATTTTGAAAAATGACATTTTTCTATTTAACACTTTTTTTCACTTTTAATATATTCTTGAAAAATCAAAAACTCACAAACGATTGAGTTTTTTGATAAACTGTTTGCTTGACCTAACAGTTTTATCGAGATATACAACTTTCATGTTTTAACTTTTCTCAAAATCTCACTGTACATGGGCCTTTTTGATTATTTTTTAAATCTGCCGAGAAAAAACTTTTTCTTTCAATTTAGTCCCTATGGCATTTTTACAAAAATCTGTTTCAAACTTACAATTCTACCCCTGCATAAACTATTCCATGCCTTAATCAAAAGATTCTCATGCTCAAAGATCACTTTTGCAAAGTCTAACATCAAAATTGCAAAAATAATACTTTTTGTAAAAATTATTTTTTTGCACTATAAACTAAAGTTTCACAACTTAAACTTGTCATTCATCACATATACATGAAATTCCATCAAATATGTGCTCAAGAACTCACATGGGTTTTAAGAAATAAAAATCAAAACAAAATTCAAAACTTTGAACTTTAAAACTTACCCAAATAACACTTTTTGGATTTCTAGCCTTCAAAGTTCCTTTGAACTCCCTCCTAGGCTTCCTTTCCATGCAAAAATACCATGGATTAATTTTTGCCCTTTACCCATGAAAATCCCTTGAAAACTCATTAAAAAGTTTAGGATTTTACCTTAAAACTTGTGGGAAATCCTTGTACTTGCTTGTAAAACTTGTTTGGGGCCATTTTTGCAAAGTTTGGGGGCTGAGAAAATTTTTTTGGAAGCTTGGTTATGGCTGCCGGATCTTGGAGCAAAAGAAAGGAAATGAAATTTTGTGATAACTTTGCCTTAAATGCTTCCTTATCACATTTGATGACTCATGGTCATCCATTAGACTACCTTAGGTGTCCTCATCTTATTGGGCCACATTGCATGGCTTGTTGGCCCAATAGAATTCAATCAAATGTCCACTTTATGGAATTAAAAATTTATACTTTGTAATTTTTCATCACACAGTATTTTTCCTATACTACCGTGGTTAATTCAGTGTACTTTCTATCCTTAAAATGTATAAAAATATTTAACTTACTTTTCGTTCACTTTTGGAGGCTAATCGTGATATTTTTCGTATCTGCGTTTTCATTTAGCAGTATTCTTATACTGCTCTGGCCTCCTTTCTACCCCCGGTTAGGGTTTGGACAACCTCTATATCCTATTTACATTCTAATCATCCATTCATTATATCACAATTTCACAATTAATTGTGACATGAAATTCATTTTATGGATATTATGTACAAATCTCTGAGTCATCAAACTCATAAAATTTGTATTTTACAATATCCACCATTACATTACATATGCCATAAAATTTGTAATCAATTCATATTTTATTGTAATTTTCACAAAAATTACAATTTTTACAAAATTTCACATTCTTAAGAATAAATTCATTAATTAAACCTAATTAAATATTAGGTTTTATTGATGACGTTTTCTCAGTCATTACATAGTGACCGTGAGAAAGTTTCATGTGTCTCATTTTCTCTCACTAAGGATGCTAGGAGATGGTGAGAGTCGGTAGAACGTAGAAGGAACATAGACAAAATGTCGTGGCCAGATTTTGTGGAAGAATTTGGAAGGGCTTACTTTAATGTGGAAACAATGGCAGCCCAACAAGAAGAATTCAACAACTTTAAACAAGGCAACATGTCAGTGGCTAAGGCTATAAAAAGATTCAATCAACTAGCATGACATTGCCCCGAACTAGTACCTACTGATCGAGAGCAGATAAGAAGATTAATGTGGATGTTTCGAACCAATATAGCCCTTAAAATTGATAGTGGAGGGCAAGCCCCTAAAGATGTAGATGATTGCATCGAACGGGCTACTAGAGCTGAGTTTAGAATTGCTCATGATAAGGAGGACAGAGCAAGAATTTTTAAAGCTCAAAAGGAGGAAAAAGCTTTAGCCAAGCAAAGTCAAACCGTACAAGTAAAAGGACAAGGAAATGTTCTGAGTCAAGGGCAGTCCCAAAGTCATCCAGTTGGACGCAACCACAATGCCAATAATAAGAGGAAATAGAATGTGAATGGTACGAAGAATCAGAAAAGGACAACCCTAAAAGAGGATCAACGATGGATGGAATAACAAACCTCTCTGCGGTCAATGTGGGAAGAGACATGCGAAGAGTGTAAAGCTGGCACCAATAAGTGTTTCATCTATGCCAAAGAAGGACACTATGCCAGAAACTATTTTTCCAATCCTCAGAATCAAAATACTCAAAGTCAACAAAGGCCCCAAGGAACCCAACTTCATTCAATCCAAGCGCAGATTGAAGGGTCTAGCATCAGTCAAGGACGCTTGGAAGCTCCGAAACCCAGTGGATGGATCTATGCCTACACAAAGAAAGAGGATGATGCGGGAGCCCCAATAGTGGTGACAGATCAGTTTTCTATTGCCAATACTGATGCATATGTTTTCTTTGATTCTGGAGCAACACATTCGTTTGCATCGCATAAGTTTGCTAAACGGACAGGAAATGAAGGGGATAGGAATACTGAATTATGATTCTATGTGAGAATGCAATGCTAATTTAGATAATAAATATAGTATATGGCGGAGCCGTATAATAACCATGATGTGGAGGCTGACCAGAGAGCGAGTATGGCCTTCAGAGAGATGATACCTCCACGTTACTAAGGCAGTCGGTGACCAATGATCTTGACAGATGGTTCCACGAGATGGAAGTAATTTTCGAGACTTGCCATACCCCACTACATCTATAGGTTCCATTAACCTCAAGGCGATTGGCAGGAGCAGCACTAGAATGGTGGATAGGGCTCGGACTAGAAGAGCAGCAACATAACTGGGAAGGATTTAAAGCACAGATCTTAGAAGCATTCGTACCATTACCACCTATTGAAAATATGCAAGTTCAAGTGCTTCTAATGTTATGGGCAAATTGGCGTCGCCGACTGTATATACGCGCAGAACCGACATGGGGTAGGTACGTAGGGGAACTGGTGGATCATTATATTCTAAGATTTCGTCGTACTATAGTACCATTGATCCTGTCGAAAATACCTTTGCGGCGAATTTATGATCTTATTTGAAGAGACCTTCCCGACGCACTCCAGCAACAGATGCAATACCCAAGAGATTTCCTCAGCCTTAACGATTTTATTATAGAAGTATTGCATGCGGAGCAAAATGTGGCCGCGCCCTTAGAGGATCCCCTAGTAGAAATGGAAGAAAATGATGAAGACGACGATGATGATGAGCTGGTAGAGGGATGACTGGTGTGCAAAATGGGTATAGATTCCGTCGCTATCATGTTTCCGCTGTACAATATTTTAAGTTATTTTGAAATATGTGTAGAAAAGTTGTAACATAGTTAAGTATGACAAAACCTCTCTCGAGAGTATTTGGCAAATGGTATTGCAAAAGAAAGTATGTTTATGTAGATATATGTATATATTTGTATTTCAAAAATTGCAAAAATCTGTTAGTGAAAAAAAAATTCCTAAGTATTCGCCTATATGTAAGTAAGAAAAAGGTTTATCACAACCCAAAAAAGGCGGATTGTGACGGCGGAAATCTTGATATGAGTTTGAGTAGAGAGAGAAAATAGAGAGAGAAAGTAGAGAACTGATTTTTTTTTTTTTTTGTGATGGGCTATTTTTTTGATCGCTTGCATGTATAGACATTGTTGTGGTCTTCATAGTCTAAATTGTGTCATGACTGCTTCGATCAAATTTAAATTCGTAAACTTTAAATCTTCTATACACATTGTCGTATCTTTAAAATAGCAATATTCTTTGTCTTTATAAGAATAAGTAAATAAATTCTAACAGTATTATTGTCTTACTGATGTCTTTATATTGCCTATAAATTATTTTCATAGATCTAAGCTTATTTTTCGAATTTCATGATTTTATTTTGAAATGCTAGATATTGACATTTTTGTGTTCAAAATCGGTGATTAACTATTTTCACTGTATTCATGAACTTTGATCAAATATTAAAATTCAATTTCTTTCATCAAAATAATTTTTCGTAAATTTAAAACTTTAAAATGCTAACTAATAAATAAAATATTTATTTCTCACTCTTATTTTCTTCTTTTACTTGCTATATTTTTGTACTTAATATGAAAACATATGTTATATTAAGACATAGTGGTATTCTAAAATTTCACTGCTATTATGTGAAGAGATTGAGCCTCTTCTTCCTATTTTAAATAATTAAGTCTACCATTTTCTTCTTAACAAAACTATTTTCTTGTATCACTTAAACATATCTTGGACTTTTATTTCTATCATAATAATAGTGATCATATTTTATAAAGATTTTGTAAATTAAATTGACCACGGGTAAGTCAGTTTAAATCAAATTTTGATCTTGGCACAATTTGTGCTTTATGAGCAAAACCCGAATCATTTGAAGGAAATTGCTTATAGGTTCATATTTAAGTTATGAAAGTTTTTCCTCATCCTTAATCACAATATGGATTTGAAATTAATCCGCTTGTGATGTTGCATTGCCTTAGAGGCTCCTGCAATACTTGCGGATTCCATTAATATTTTTATTATTATTACTATTATTAAGAATTTCACATAATTATTTACACTTATAAATAACTAACTGTGCACATATAGGATATTATAAATTTTCAAATTTTCAATAATCCTCATGCCTTAGAAAGTTCTTATCATGCTTTATGATCTCATTAAAACTAAGATCAATCTTACATCCATAAACTTTGTGCTCATTATTTTTGAATTATGATGTTGAGCTGTTACTCACTATGATCTAAATTTCTCTTGCTAAACTAAAATCATGTAGGAATTCTATATAATCATATTGAGTCAAAAATTTCTTTTTATCAATTTATCTCAATTTAGATTTTCTTAATGAGATTCTTATACAGGCCACTACTTTGATCCATACATGAAATTATTGAATCATAAAAGCTTAGTTTAGTACATTGAATAATTATTTTTAATTATCCAAGTATACAATTATAAGATCACATTTTGCTATACATTTCATACATGAAGAGCATCAAATTGTGTAATTATAACATTATTTACTATTCAAGCCTTATAGTTATTAAGACTTCCTCAATACATATCAATTAGAAAAATTCATAATTATAAATCATGGTTATGTCACGATTTAAACTGATTTCTTATAATTTCGTAGTTCTTACAAAAACTTGAACTTATAAGCTCTAAACTTATACTTTCTTATGAACCTAGCAATGTAGTTATGAAAAAATACTTCATTAATTTTACTTAATTAATTATTGGATTTTTTCTGAGCATTACAAAGGTAATATGCATAACAATTGCAATCCTAAACCATACATGAAGGAGCATATGAAAATCATTTTTTTTTCATGTCATAGGTGAGGCTTGAAACTTACTTGATTCTCATACTAATGTATCCACTTAAATCCCTTTCCTTGGTTAGTTAGCTTTGTGTCTTGCCTAGGCGACATCTGACTATTAGTTTGTGTCTATATTATCGGTCTAATTTAAAACCGTTTGATTTAGGTAAACTAAAGCCATTTAACCTCTCATTTCACGACTTTGACCTTAGTTTGACGAGATTCATTACTTGTTTTTAAACTTTGAGCTTAATTGATAAGCTTAGGTCCGTTTTGATCTTTTAATAAAAATGATAATTTTGCCCTCAAGGGATCTTAGAAAATTTTCACACTCTTTGGAATTACATTTGTGATTGCTTGCAACCCAAAAGAGTGCAGGAAAACTTGACTGTGAAGTGAAAAATACAATTTTGTTGATTTTTACTATTTTGACCCAAAACATGAAAATCTTAGTATTTTTGCCCCTAGCACCAAAGTAAAACTGTTTGGCACTGCAATATGCAGTTTTTAACAAGGATTAAAACTTTTCAAAGGCTCTTGGACATATTCCATTATTTTAAATATATTTTTCCCATTTTACTGTTTTAAAAGTTTCGCAATTAAACCTTGTAAAATTGATAATTCAAAAATCGGTGAGGAATTGGTGCGAATGTTATTTCACAAAACTCGATAATTTTGATGAAATCTACAATTTTCATATGTTAAGTTTTGTTTTTTCAAAATTAATCGTTTTGGGGGACTTTTGGCTAAATCTTTAAACGAGCAAAGTGGAAAAAAAAGAAGCTATTTCTAGTTGATCCGCTTGGAATTTGAGGAGATTTTCTTTGCGAAAAACATTTATCTTGTCATTTCTAATAATTTGTTGGACTCGAAAACCAATTTTATCTCTAAATTCCTCCAAAAACTTAGATCTTTAAAAATTGTCTTAAAAGTGTGTTGCAACACTTTGTACAATAAAGTTTATTTTTTGATATAGAATCCTTAATCCAAGCCTAAT
This sequence comes from Artocarpus heterophyllus, assembly GCA_025403435.1. Classification (NCBI taxonomy): domain Eukaryota; kingdom Viridiplantae; phylum Streptophyta; class Magnoliopsida; order Rosales; family Moraceae; genus Artocarpus; species Artocarpus heterophyllus. Next base: position 19,077,631 of record CM046337.1, read on the forward strand.
CATCACATTCATTACCATACAATACATAATCAAATCATGTCAGTCAGAGTTCAAAATCACATATAATAACTCATGAATCACTAGAAACACAAACTTGGAACAGAAGTTTAGGGTTAGGGTTTTACTTATGGGATCCAAAGTACAAATCTTCTTTTATAAGCTTGAAAATTTCTTAAAAACACCTTAGTAACATGATCAAAATATAGCGAATTAATTTCGAACATAAACTTCAAACTTTGACAAAAACTCCCTTGCAAAGTTTAGATTTTTACCTTAAAACCTCTTGAATCAACACCAAAACTCAGGAGTCTTGCTCGGGAGTCTTGCTTGTAAAGATGATTTTGAGGCTTAAATTAACAAATATTTTGGGAAAGATAGCAACGAGAAGGGCGGGTTTTTGGAGTAAGTCGAGAGAGAATTTTTCTTCATAAAACAAAACTTGGGGAGAAAGAAACAAGTAAAATTTTAAAGTAGCCCTTGAGTACTAATAAAACTTGATCCTAGGAACTCAAGTGTGATAAAATTTTGCTTTAAAAGCCCCCTCCCATACCTGGATTTCTTAGGGAAATTTGGTGAAAATTTATAAAATTTTTGAGGTACATTAGGATAAGATCAAATCATACCTAGGGTACTAGGTTTCACTTTAGCAGTCTAATTTCAATTGAAATTGCACTTTTCTTGTTCTGATAGTATGGTTTGGAGGAGATATTTTTCTTATCAATCTAAAATTATCCCAGTATACTATGTACCTATACTATTTAATTTCCATCAATAGTTCATTTATCCGTGTAGAAACTAATTTTGTATAATTCTACTGTGTTGGCAACTTGATTGGTCTGAATGTCTCTATATATTGGATATTTTCACCAGTAGACTATTAACATTAGTATCCATACTAGTTTAACTGATTGGTATACTATCAAATTTTATATTGCCTAAGACTTTAGCATGATATTTTAATATTATCCCATATTTACTTTATGGGTATTTTTATCACAAAAATTAGATTTTTGACATAATCTATGTGATATTAATTTTATCTCTTAAGGCACGTAACAAACTCTGGACTATTTTAACACAAAATTTGTACATAAAAAATATGCCTTAATGCACCAAAAATTGGACACAAAATGCATATGACATTTCATTATATTTTAGTCACATAATTTCATAATTATAAAATATAAAATTTTATTTGTGAAATTCATTGTTTATATCTGAATTAAATTCCAGATTTAAAACTAATGAATTTTTCAGATATTAAAATTAAAGTGTTAATTTCAATAGAGAATAAAATTAAAATTTATGTTTAGATAGATGGTGGAAAATTTTTTTGATTTACTAAAAAAGCTAACAAAACCTTAATGTTCATGATATTAAAAAAAGTGTAATATGAATCTTGATTTTTTCTTCTTTTAATTATGAATATAATGAAAGAAGAATGTTTCAATTTGATATCAAATGAAGAAGTTATGATATTTTGTTCCTCAAGTATAAGAAGGAGAATCTAAAAAAAAAGAATATTGTACTACAGAATTTAGATTCAAATCTTGCAAATTTAGTAAGAGGGGAGCAAATTGCAAATTCTGCACTTAAAACATAATTGAAATTAGAATATAGATGTAATCAAACACATATCCAAGTCTAATTCAAAATTTTGAATCCAAAATTTGAGTTGAATCTACAAAAACAAATGGGTCGTAAGTGTGGATATTTATGACCCAATCAAGATATCTTACACATTTAGGATAACTGATGACTCCTAGGATATTTTTTATTTGAATGATTTGAATTGAATAAATAATACCAAATAAATAAAACCACTATTTGCGCCCACGAAATAAGGCTACATCCATCATTTATATACATGTATATGTAGAGATTAGTTTCAAAAATTTCTCCTCAACTATAACCTTGTAACAATGTTCTCCTTAATTTTTAAAACGTAACATTTATTTCTTCGATCTATGAAATATTAACAAAAGGATTATTTATAAAACTTATTCTCTTAAGGATTGCTTTTATATTTTACCCTCGAACTGTGTCAATTTGCCCTTTAAATGTGCCACTCTGTCCTTTCAACTTTATTTCGTTAGCAAGTAATTTCATTCGATACAATTTGTCCTAAAGCTTTGCTCCATTAACAAATAACTTCTTTTTGTCCAATTTCATTCAACTTAAATCCATGTCCTTTTTCTTCCAACTTTGGGGAACCTCTACATTAACTCACTCAAAATATACAGGGTGTTTCACATCAACTCACTCAAAAAATATTAGGTGTTTGAAGTATTGGTTTGAACTAATTAGTTTGAACTCAGACAGTGTAAAGCTCTCGCATGTCATAGTGTAACACTTTTATTTATTATAGTGTTAAACCAATTGGTTCAAATTAATACTCGCAAATACTTTAATAGAAAATAAAAATCTAATCTATAAAGCACAAACTATTTTTTTAACATAAAGTAAGCTTAGCATTGTTGTAGTATTTAAAGCTAAAATTTTTAGTAACATTACTAGTGGAGAATGACACGTGCCTTTAATAGGGGTAGTTTTACATATGGACATAAATATCAACAAAATTTTGGTAGAAATTTTGAGAATTTGGCGGTATCAAATATCTTTCTATTGTAATATCAATTTTAGTAAAAGATTGGAGTCGAAAACATAGGTAAATATTTGTACAAATTTAGATATCAAAAAATCTATAGTATATTTTGTACAAAATTTTAGTAAATATCACAAAAATTTCAACCAAATTATAGCAAAGTTAGAAATTTCAAAATTTAATAGATTTTTCCACTTTAAATAGTATATTGGTATTTTATACTTTCAATAAATAAAGGTTTATCCATATATATTAACTTTGCTTCAAGATTCAGCCTTTCCTATAATCTTATATCTGTTGGTTGTTATTTTGAAATATAAAAAACCAAAAAGTATCATGACTTCATGAGAAATATTCCATCCATGAGGGAATCATGCATTGCACATGAAGGAATGTTGGTCAAAAAACTTGGTGGATTTATAAAAAGATATTTCCTCCTTTGCGCATATCTTTAAGACATCTTTGTTTTGAATTCAAGGATACGTAGAATAAAGGCCCCAATGGTGTTAACATGAGGTGCGAGTTATGGAGTGTGAGGTGTGAGAGAAAGCATAAGGCAAATGGATTAATTTTTTTATTGCTTTTAAAATGAAAAAAGGATCTCCCTAAAAAAAAGGATCGACATAATTTAACCATTGGATTACTTCAATCTTTTTATTGAAGTGTCAAACTTATTCACATTTTTATATAAATTATAGGTGGATATAGATTATAGATAGAAATAGATAAATATACTAGACCTTAATTAAAAAAAAAATTTGACAAGACAAAAGCGATATTGTACTCAAGTTAATTTTTATATTGTAAATCTAACAAAAGGCAACTACACAGCTTATAATTTATCTCCTTCCCTAACGATAAAAATTTATAGGGATTAGGAATTGATATGTACGAAGGAAAAAGGCAGATATGCATAAAAAGCAGCTAGTAAATGGAGAGAATAAAAGAAGAATGGCGTTATGTGCGCGGAACTTGACGGTTAGAGAAATAATATTTGAGTGGTAAAGTGGATAAATATGTCATTATGATTTGGAACGGGAAAAATTTTTACAGTCAAGTGTGATTTGAATCAATTTTAGTTAAAAAATACCATAATATGTGTGAACTTTTGATTTAAAAAGCTGTAGTATGTAAGAGTTTTACAATATAACTTATTTTTTCTTAACATTATAGCATATAAAAGGTTTATATAGTAGTAACCAAAAGTTTTAGTTGAAACTGACAGTTTTAAACATTATATTTATATCATAGTTTATTTTTTTCTTAACATTTTAACATGTGAGAGCTCTATACATACTATAACAATAAAAAATTTTGGTTAGAGTTGAGATTGCCAAACACTAAAATTTTTTTAAAAAATTAGTGTGACTAGGTTTTCAAAGAATGTGAATGAGAGTACTTAAAGACTATCTCATCTGTGCCTGACTCACTATACTCACCTCAGATGATTCACCTGCCCTATAAATACTAGTCAGCTTCCACCAACCTTTCAAACTCTTATTTTTCTCCTCTGTTTCATCTTTTATCCATATATCAAGTTTCTTTCTTTTTGTCTCCAACTATCTGTTGTTTTTCTTTGCGTTAGAAAGATGGCACAAAAGGAGGAGGAAAACAAGCTGAAGGAAGAGGAGAATGAGCCCAAGGAAGAGGAGAATGAACCGAAGCATTATAAAAGTTTTTGCAACAAGACCATTATACGCAAAGCCGACAAAGGCCATACACTTTATGTTCTATGCAATTGTTTTGGCGGTTCACAAATATTAGCACCCTCTTGACGTGCTTTCTTTATTACTTTTACTACCAAAACATGTTGTTTGTTATTGCTTATTCCATTCTGTCTCCTTTGATATGCCTATCGCAACTCGATGTTGTTCTCTTTCTTCAATGTTTATATCAGCAAGATCATGCATCTGTCTTCGTCTTCGTCATCATCATCATCAAATTGACTTGCACCTAGATTCCCACGTAGTTCTTCTCGAATATTTTCCATTGTCATTGCTTTCTTTAATCTTTTTTTTTTTTTTTAATACTTCTTTCTTTTGCAGCGACTCTAAAATCTCAACCTTAACTTCAGGTGGCACATGAGGACCTGGTCTTGAATTCTTTGTTGGATCAGAATTTGTCAAATGATTCTTGAATCATAATTCCTCCACTTTGAATAGCTAACTTACAAAAGAACATATAGTGCCATTTTTATTTCTATCTAACTTGTAGGCATACTTCCATGCAGGATCAATTCTGCTAGTGCTATTGTCGCTACTCCCGCTATTACTAGTTATTTCTACAATAGATTATAATTGCAGACATACACTAGAATGGGTTCTTAACAAAAATAAATTTATTTAATGATATTATACTTGAAGATGATGATTCATATATATATATATATATAAATTAACTGTTCTTGTGATTTGTAAATAAAGAAAAATAATGTTGAGAAAAAGAGGTTGGACTATGTATGAATCTGGGTGCATGTGGAAGAAACTAAATTAAAGATAAGAACATACTTTAAAATATAATCAAAACTAAAACTCAAAATCAAAATCAAAATAAAACCAAAACTAAAACTGACGATTTTAATTCCATTTTATAAAAATTAACTATTTAACACATAAAAACATTTCTAAAAATTGTGAAGAATATAATTAAACTTAAAAACACAATAAAAATTAATAATTATGCATATTTTATTAATAACACACTAAAATGCTAAAGACAAAAAAAAATTTAAATAGAGGATTTAACAATAAATAAAAGTGCTAAATAAATGATTCCAACTCTTATAAAACATGCATTGTTGCGTGTTATCAATCAGCAAATTTGTTTTGGGCTTATATAAATGGAGAGCGCCTCTCTTCATCTCAAGGATTTAAAAATTGACATTTCCATCGATATCTTGACAAGTCATCAGTGTTGTCACCATTTAAAATTTAACAAGATGAGTTCTTAGTCTCGACAAAAGGCTAAATATCCAATTGCAAATATATACTTTACAAGATAAACTGGATCAAAATCTGGATCGTCTCTTTTGTCTCTCTTTTTTGGCCGAAACCCACCTCTGATCACTTGTAAACATGCACTCTCGCACATTTGCAATGGATGTGAGCAGCTTTTCAAATTATGGAATTAAACTTCAAAATGTTTAGTTCTGTAAAACAAAAATTCAGAGAATGGGAAGCATCAGGGTTTTTTTCCCAAAAAAATCCCACTCTTCTTTAGATCCATGGCAGCAAGGACTAATTTGATATAAATGAGCAATATTGCCTGAAAAAACAAAGTGGGGACACGCCAATGGACACTAGTAAAGCCAGCTTCACACATACCAACTTGAACGAACTCCTCATAAGGACATAAACACAGAAGGTTTGTGGTTCATACAAGTCCTTATTTACCTACTTATTGTGATAAACCACATCCAATTTCTCATGGCCTTCTCTTTTTGTTTCTGTATACGTAGTTAAAGCGCATATGTGTGGGTCCCTTTTGTAAGAGAAGATGCATATGCTTCTGACATGTAAATGGGCCAATCAATGCCCTAACTTTTTCTATTTAATTTCTTTTTTATTTTTATTGTCCTTGGCACATGGATGAGATAAGATCCTTGCAAGTACTAGTCCCCACATTTGGGCGTAAAACAGTTACTCTCGTTGCATTTGGAAATATTTTTGCACATATTGCGTTTGGTATACAGCAACTTTGAGGTGGGAACAATAATCTTATAGATTTTCATATTTGGTATATAGTAATCTGAGTTTTGAATTTCTGAGAAACCATTTCTATAGGATTTGGATTACCTTATTTTGGAGTAATCTAAATCCCCCCAACAAGGTGATATTTATATTCCTGGGAATCTCAAAACTATGAAAATCTCACTTTTCTTTTTCTATGATGATGATAATTATATTATTATTAAATAATAATAATAATAATAATAATAATAATAATATTATTATTATTATTATAAATTAATATTTCTATACAATATAAATATAAAAATTATATCAATATAAAATAATAATTTCATAATAACGATAATAATAACATTAACAATAATAATAAAAATATATAATACATTACATATACAATATCTAAATATAATATATATTATTAATTAATATTAGAATATAATATATATTAATACTATAATAATAAAATAAAATAATTTCATACTATTATTATAAATTAGTATTAATATATGATATAGATATAAATATTATATCAATATAAAATTATAATTTAATAATAAGAATAATAATAACATTAATAATAAAAACATAATAATATAACATCAATATGAATAGTATAATATTAATATTCATAGAAATATCAATATAAAATTATATAAATACTATTATAATAATTATAAATATAAAATATAACTAAATATATTTAATATTTCTTATAAAAATATTTTTATTTAATGTTAATATTAATATAAATACTAATATATTATCAAGAATTATATTATTATTATTATTTATATTCATATCAATATATTTTATATTATATACAACATTTTAATATTAATGTATTGTTAAATAATAATTCTATGATTATTATAAATTAATATTTTTATATAATATAAAGAAAGTATTATATTAATATAAAATAATAATTATTTAATAATAATGATAATAATAACATTAATATTCATAGTAATATTAATGTTAAATTATATATAATATTGTTTTATTATTTATGTTTATATTATTATTATTTAATATTAGTACTAATATATTATATTGATACATTTAATGTTAATACTATAAATTATTTGTCAATTATACAAGATTCCTATGTACAACCAAACACGGTAATGTATGATTCCTAGAAATCTAATAGAAGATTCTTACGTACAACCAAACATGATAATCTTGGTTCTTGGGAATCATATTCCCTACAATCATTTTCCTAGAAATATGATTCCTCTTGATTACTGCATACTAAAGGTAATGTTATCTAACAACTCTTAATTTGGTAGACTAATTGATGATATATAATCACATCAAGTTCATAACGCCAAAACAATTCTATTTATATATTATGAGACATTATCAATAGTCAGCTACCAAAACAGGAAAAAAGGTGATTAAAAAAATTCTCTTGGTGGTACTAAAATGAAATTTTCCAGATTAATTTTACATTTGGAACCCATTAACTTGTTTTATGATGAACATTTATTGTTGAAGGGTCTAGTCACAGAAGATAATTCTTGTAAAAGGAATTGCCAAAAGACAAATCTTTTTTTTTGGAGGCATTTTTTATTTTATAGTATTTATTGGGGGATTTAGTACAAGATGAGTGGTTTACTGGATGTCAACTTAGTTAAGATGTGCTAATCTCTTTGACATAAGTACTCTCTTGTCATTTATTCAGGAAAAACGTAGAGCTTTTATTTGTTTTCTTTTGGTCTAATATATATGGCCAATAGTCCATCATGACGGTTCCAGCCTGAAAAAAAAAATAGTGATATTATCAATTTCATGGAGTTAGGTTATATCAATTTCCTTTTTGAGAATTTTAGGGAGAAGAATTTGTATAATGAGTGGATCATGTTGTTTTAGTCACTAGATTTTTTTAACAGTTTGAACTGTAATTATCATATTAAAAATTTATAATGTACAATACATAACCGTTTTTAGTTATAAATCAAATTATTAAATGATTAACCCAACGACTAAACAACATCCGTTATCGTGGTGGTGCAAAATTACCTTATCTACTTTTGATGTCATATTGTTTTTTGTGAACAAGTTAAAAGACGCAGCTATGTCATTATAAGAATAGGACAGAAGCACGTGTCAAGTAATGTTAAAAACTGCAGCGTGAAGTGTGACCTTTTCCTGAATGAACTTCATACGTATATGCTACAACTAGCTAGTCCCCCCCAGCTACCAAGTACTATCTGCCTATAAATACCATCATCTTCCTTTATTGCTTCTCAAACTACTTCCAACAAACTCACTCTTCTTAGTCTTCTATAAACAGAGATGAATCGCGTTCTTCCTTCTCATCCAATTAATATGGCCAGAAAATTGAGCATCCTCATTTTATTTGCAGCTTGTGTGCTTGTTTTCCTGGCAGAAATCCAGGTAAGTTAACAACACTGTTTGTGATATTCAACTAAATATATTTACTGGCATTATAAAAATAAGGGAGAGAAATCTTTGATAGTTGTTAGTTTTAGAATTTTTGTACATGAATTTCATCAAGCATTTTTTTTGGTTCATCAAGTTTCAATAGCTATATCATTTTTCTAAAATTCTTTAAGTTGCTTTTATGATGCTCACGACGCTTCAAATTCTAGGCTTTTAAGATGGATACACAAGCCTCGCAGCAAAAACAACAAAAGAACCAAGCAGCGGTGAGAACAACATATTATTAAGATATATACATATATATATATATATATATCTATACATTTTCTGTCCTCAATCACAAGACGAATAAAATTACAAAGAAATTGCAACTACTTTTTTGTGCTTTTCATATGTTTAACAATATCTCTCTAACAAATTGCAGTACGGTTCTACCCAAGGCAGCCTCCATCCTCAAGGTTGGTCTAATGCGTCAAATAATGATCCTCTTTGTTGGTCATGTCACTTAACTAGAAGCTTTTTATTCCGCACACAACACAAAATTTCAAAGAAAAACGAAACGCATCACTGTGTCATTATGAACTGTCTGTTCAAATGAGAAAAATGTTAAGGGCAGCTCTAGTGTTGAACACCACAACTAAAGAGTATGGGTCTCAAGTTTTAGTATTTACTCTTTATTAGTATTTGGTGTTGAACATTACATATGTCTATTTAGATTGATAATATTTTAATATTTAAATCATTAGTTGAGATGACATCATAGTTACCATTTCGAGCGTCGTGGTCTTAAAGTGAATTTTTTTTCTATTTTTTTATGTGTATATATATAAAAATCATAAAGTAGTCACTTTATTGCCACAAACTAACTGAGAATTGAGAAATATAAGGTATTATTAGTCAATTTTGGTCACACCCTGTAAAGCTTTTTAAAGGGTGTTTGGAAGAGCAATTCAAACCAAATGATTTGAACTATAAACAGTGTAAAGCTCTCATATACTGCAGTGTAAAGCTTTTAGATGCTACATTTCTCAAACTTAAACTGATGGTTTAAACTACTCCCTCAGATACCATGTTCGACATTATAAGATGATGCTAAACTGATGAAAATAATTTAGATTTGAATGTTACAGATCAATTTATCTATCGTCCACTGCCTTATAATTACCTGCATAATAATTTGAACAAGACTAATCATGCTATATTTCTACGCAATTTATAGTTAGAGTCCAGTTTACTTTAATACTATTGCTCCATGACGTATCACGCGATTCACGCATGACCCCATAGTCCAATGTTTACTAAACAAAAAAAAGAACTTTTACTTGCCACATTTTTATTTAAACTTTTAGACATAATATTTTTATGCAACTAAATGTCATATTTAGTCATAACCTTATAGGTAATATGTATTTATGCATTTGTAAATTTTTAATGTGACAAAATTTTAGCTAAAAAAAAGATTTAGTCACACCAAAAAGTTTCAATGACTAAGAGTTTTAGTCGCAGTTTTTGAACTAAAGCTAGCATAAAAATCAAAAAGTTTCAACTAAAAGTGACATCTAGTCACATAAAAGCGTTGAGATTAAAAGTTCCTTTTTTGCACTTATTATTAGTTTAATATCACTTTATTTTTCAATTTAAAAAGAAAAAAAAAGCTGCTAACAGAGAATATTTGTGGTGTTCAGAGTGTACACCGCGATGCACGAGCCGGTGCTCGGCCACGGCCTACAAGAAGCCATGCATGTTCTTTTGCCAGAGGTGTTGCGCAAAGTGCTTGTGTGTGCCTCCCGGCACATATGGGAACAAGCAACTGTGCTCTTGCTACAATAACTGGAAGACCAAGAGAGGAGGCCCCAAGTGTCCCTGACCGAATAACTTACTTACTTAACTTTCTAGCCATTAATAAATTTATTATGGTGGTTGTTTTCTAATGTTTCTAGGGAAAGCACTACGTACTTTATGTATACTTAATTTCTACTATTAATGGTTAAAGCTTTCTTAGCAATAATTGCAAAGCCACTTTTATATGTTATACCATAGCCATTATGACTGGGATTGTTTGTATATGCCAATGCCATCGATAATTATATATCGTAGAAGAGAAAGTACTGATTAAAGTACTCTAGTTGTCTAAGAGTTAAAAAAAAAAAAAATCGGTCGCATTGTATAAAAATCACTAAGATTTGAGCATTATTATAGACATGAATTAGCTCCCCCCCCAAAAAAAAAAAAAAAAAGAACTAGGTTAAAAGGGACTATTTATGGTTAAACAAAATTCTGAAGGGGTGCTAAAATCCATTGGGCGATCAAACCCACTGAAGAATGCTCATGGCACTAGTATTATTCAACACCACAATTAATAAAAGGTAGACTCTATCTGTAGAGCCTATTCCATAATATGCATTTTTTTTTTTTAGTGTATAATAGGTTGTATAGATATCCTCAACCTTCCACTTTCACCCCACCCTTCTTTTTGATGACAAAAAGGAGCATAGAGAGAAGAGGAAGGTTGAAAGGACAATTTTGAGGTAAATGAAGCATGGAAAAGATCATCAAGACAAGAAATAAAGGAGTAAAAATGAGAGGTCAGCTCGTGAACTAGACTTCTAATTCACATCACTCAATATAAGCAGGAAGATGATATTCACTGAGATTCAAAGCAGGCTTTACGGACACAACCTAATCTGCAAAGATCCTTCGAAGAGAGAATCCAACAAGAACAGATGTCATCAAACATTACTGTGGGCATTAACATCACCCTACTAGAGCCATCCAAGACTACTTAAAGCTTTTAAGTCCATTTCAAAAATTAAGGAGTTGAGCAAGATTCCATCAACGCAAAATGAAACATTAAGCTATTAAAAGAACTATTGTTCATGACCTCACAATGCATACAAGCTAGGGCTATATACTATTAAGGTTAGAATATTTCAAATAGTAATTCGAATTAAGCTCTCTACATAAATCTTTTCACTAAGAGCTTATGGCAATTGTTGTGCCATTTTATTCAAGAGCTTAGGTAAGCATACCACTCCTATGGAGAACAAATAAAAGAGCTATAAAAAACTCTAGCTTAAAGCATTTAATGCTCTTTGTAAGAGAACATCTATTCGTTTAAAGAAACTCCAAGTTTGTCGAGGCAATTGACTAATGTTAGAAAGCTGGTAGGATTCTTTTAGGATAAGATTACTGATTTCTTGTAATTGATAGGACTGATTTCTTATAATTGATAGGAGAATCCCTTGATAGGAGGATCTAATTTAGGAATAGAATATTTTTAGTTTTTTTTTTCTGACTTTCTGCTTTTCCTAATTTTATGGCTTGGATTAGCAGCCAATGTACAATATATATGTGTACTCATTATTCTGAAAATATAGTGAAAAAAGTATTCTCACATTTTTTGTCATGGTATCAGAGCCCTAGGTTTCACGCCTCTGGGACATTTTTTTCTAGCCTTCATTACAGAATTTCTGTTCAGCCTTTCTCGGCCTTCATTGCCGACGTTTGTGTGTCCCTTCTTCCCTGTCGTGCCCATAGTCAACAATGTCTGAAGTTGCTGAAACAAACAGCCATCCTCAACGTGATGAAGGAACGACAAAAACCTATACTCCCGCCGGTGAACTGCAGAATATAGCCCAATCTTATCGACTCAATGGTCAGAACTACTTGAAGTGGTCTCAACTGGTCCGTACCTATCTAAAAGGCAAAGGAAAAATTCGACATCTTCTTGACACAGGACCAAGACCAGGTGATCCAACTTTTGATGCTTGGGACGAAGAGGACTCCATGATTATGTCCTGGTTATGGAGTTCAATGTCACTAGAGATTAGTGACACATGTATGTTTCTCACCTCTGCAAAAGCTATTTGGGACGCTCTTCATCAAACATACTCAAAAGCCAAAGATACTGCCCGTGTATACGAGATTAAAGTGAAGACTGTAGCTGCAAAACAAGGAAATAAAACGGTAACAGAGTATGCAAATATGTTGCAAAACCTTTGGCAAGAACTCGATCATTATAGGGTTCTTGAGACCAAGTGTCCCGAGGATGCCATGATCTTGAAGAAATATATTGAGAAAGATCGAGTGTATGATTTTTTGGTGGGCTTAAATGCAGAGTTTGACTTGGTCCGGATTCAAATTCTTGGCAAAGAAGATGTTCCACCATTGAATGAGGTTATTGCCTTAATTCGTGCTGAGGAGAGTAGAAGAGGGATTATGCTTAAACCGGTGACAACTGAAGGATCTGCCATGGTTGCACAAGACAACACCAACCGGAACAAAACATCTCAAAATGACCTACGAGACAATCTTTGGTGCACCTACTGTAAGAAGCCAAGACACACCAAGGATCGCTGCTAGAAATTATATGGAAAACCCACTACATCAAGCCGAGAATGGGGCCAAAGGGGTGATCAAAAAAATCAACAGCAAGCTCATCAAGTCTCCACCACAAAATCCACTCAACCACATCCAGTGTCAAAGCTGCCTGAAGAAACTACTCCTGGCCACCTTAATCAGACCGAGATTGAGAGGCTTCGAAGTTTTCTGGAATCATTGGAGCAGCCTAGTGGCTCCTGTTCATTAGCACTCTTGGTAAGCTTTTCTCTCACGGATTACATACCTCAGATCAATATGTACAGGATTCATGGATCATTGACTCTGGAGCCACAGACCACATGACACCCTCCTTAGCCCATTTTACATCATATTCACCATGTCCTAGCAGTAGGAAAATTGTTGTTGCTGAGGGTTCCGTTGCCACGGTGGCTGGTGTTGGTCACATTCGGTTGAGTCCGTCCCTTTCATTAAAAAATGTCCTCCATGTTCCAAAATTATCCACTAGTCTTCTGTCTATTCACAAATTAACTTGTGATATGAACTGTAATGTTTTGTTTTATCCCTCACATTGTGTATTTCAGGAACAAGCTTTGGGGAAGAGGATTGGACTTGCTAGGGAAAAGGGCGGCCTCTACTATCTTGATACATCAGCCACACACTCACTTACTGTCAAGCATGTTTTCTCAGAGTCTGTTTTTTCTGTTTCCAATAATGATGCCATTTGGCGTCACCATTTTTGTTTTGGTCATCCGTCATTTACTATTTTAAAGACAATGTTCCCTTCTTTGTTTAAAGGTGTTAATGTTGAGGATTTTCATTGTGATGTGTGTCAATTTGCCAAACATAAAAGAGTTTCTTTTCCAACAAGCAATAATAAAAACCCTTTTCCTTTTTATTTGATTCACACTGATATATGGGGCCCCTCTAGGATTCCCAATGTCATAGGAGCTCGATGGTTTGTCTCATTCATCGATGATTGTACTAGAGTCTCGTGGATTTTCCTTCTCAAACATAAATCCAATGTGACCACTATCCTTCCAAACTTTATTGCCATGATACATAACCAATTTGGTGTCAAAATAAAAAGGTTCCGTTCTGATAATGCCAGAGACTACTTTAACCAATCCCTTTCACCATACTTTCGACAACAAGGGATAGTTCATGAGTCATCCTGTACAGATACCCCCCAACAGAATGGGGTTGCTGAAAGGAAAAATGGGCACCTTCTTGCCACAACACGTACTCTACTCTTCCAAAATCGAGTTCCAAAATCATACTGGGGGGAAGCTGTTATCACTGCTGCCTATATTATAAATAGACTACCCTCCAAAACCTTGGGCAATCAAACCCCGATGCAAATTCTCTCTCAATTTTATCCCAACCTTGACACCACAAATAATCTCACTCCTTGAGTTTTTGGTTGTTCTGCTTTTGTTCATGTGTCTAGTCACAACAGAGACAAATTAGATCCACGAGCACTCAAGTGCGTGTTTGTCGGGTATTCTCCAACACAGAAAGGCTACAAGTGTTATCACCCACCTACACGAAAATTTTATGTCTCTGTTGATGTCACCTTTGATGAAGATCAATCTTTTTTCTCCCAGTCTTATCTTTAGGGGGAGTTTGGCTCTTTTGGGGAAAATAAAGTAGAAGATCTACTCTTCCTAGATCTACCTACTACCTTACAACCTCATCCATCTCAGTCCAGACCATCCTCACAAGAACTAAATCATGAAACAGTCAAAACTGTCCCATCCAATGACACTAATGACATGCTTGACACTAGAAGGTATGGGTAGGTGTACACAAGAAGGAAAATTCCAGAACCTGATCCTGTGCAAGTCCAAAACTCAACTCCAATTCCTGAAAATGAGGTAATTATAAACCTAATTTCTCCTCTAATTTCATTTGATGATAACTTACCCATTGCCTTAAGAAAAGGGACAAGAGAGTGCACTAAACATCCACGGTATCCATTGGCCAAATCAGTGTCTTTTCACAGATTTTCTCCATCTCACAAAAACTTCTTAGCCAACTTAAATGTCATTCCAATTCCTAGTACCTTATCTGAGGCTCTATCTGATGAAAAGTGGAGAGAAGCTATGCGAGTGGAGATGGAGGCACTTGAGAAGAATAAAATGTGTGATATTGTGGAGTTGCCACAAAATAAAAGAGCAGTGGGATGCAAATGGGTGTTCACCATGAAATACAAATCAGATGGTTCTCTAGAGAGATACAAGGCAAGGTTGGTTGCTAAGGGCTACACACAAACTTATGGAGTAGACTATCAAGAGACATTTGCACCTGTGGCTAAAATGAATACAGTAAGGGTCCTTTTATCCTTGGCCGTAAATTTTGAGTGGGATTTACAACAATTTGATGTGAAGAATGCTTTCCGTCATGGTGACTTAGAGGAAGAAATATACATGGAGATTCCACCAGGCTTTGGAGAAAAAACCACAAGGAACAAGGTTTGCAAACTAAAGAAGGCCTTATATGGACTCAAGCAATCTCCGAGGGCTTGGTTTGGGAGGTTTACAAAGGTGATGCTCAATACTGGGTATAAACAAAGCCAAGGTGATCATACATTATTCATCAAACACACGGCTTCAGGAGGAGTTACTACTCTTCTAGTATATGTTGATGATATAATTGTTACTAGGAATGATGAAAAAGAAAAGGAAGCGTTGAGAGACTGCTTGGCAAAGGAATTTGAGATCAAAGACTTGGGGAGACTGAAATACTTCCTTGGGATAGAAGTAGCCCGGTCTCAAAAAGGTATCTTTATTTCCCAACAGAAATATGTAGTTGATCTCTTGAAGGAGACTGGTAAATTGGCATGCAAACCTGCATCAACTCCAATCGATTGTAATCACAAACTTGGAGAGGCTAAGGATGATAATGCAGTAGACAAGGAAGGGTTCCAGAAACTGGTTGGGAAGCTTATATATTTGGCTCACACGAGGCCAGACATTGCCTATGCTGTCAGTGTGGTAAGCCAGTTCATGCACAACCCTAAGGAAGTTCATCTACAAGCTACAAATCGAATACTCCACTACCTGAAAGCTAATCTAGGAAAGGGAATTTTATTCAAGAAAGGTGAGGGACTGATTCTTGAAGCATACACAGATGCAGACTATGTAGGATCTCTGGTTAACAGGCGTTCCACAACGGGTTACTGCACATTCTTAGGTGGAAATCTAGTCACGTGGAGAAGCAAAAAACAAAATGTGGTAGCTCGATCAAGTGCAGAAGCAGAATTCAGAGCAATGGCTCAAGGAGTATGTGAATTACTATGGTTGAAGATCATACTTGAAGACCTCAAGGTAAGTTGGGAGGAGCCTATGAGACTATACTACGACAACAAGTCAACCATCAACATTGCTCATAATCTAGTACAGCATGACAGGACAAAGCACATCGAGATTGACAGACACTTTATAAAGGAGAAGTTAGACAGCAAGTTAATCTGTACCCCTTATATACCTACAAAGGAACAACTCGCAGATGTGTTTACAAAGGGGCTTAATGGTCACAACTTCTCAATGATTATATCCAAGCTGGGAATGGATGATATCTATTCACCAGCTTGAGGGGGAGTGTTAGAAAGCTGGCAGGATTCTTTTAGGATAAGATTACTGATTTCTTGTAATTGATAGGACTGATTTCTTGTAATTGATAGGAGAATCCCTTGATAGGAGGATCTAATTTAGGAATAGAATATTTTTAGTTTTTTTCCTGATTTTCTGCTTTTCCTGATTTTATGGCTTGGATTAGCAGCCAATGTACAATATATATGTGTACTCATTATTCTGAAAATACAGTGAAAAAAGTATTCTTACATTTTCTGTCAACTAATGTTAATTCATCACAAAGGCCTAAAGAATACCAGTCATATTCTATTACACGAGCAAGGCCAAAGTAAGGACCTATTACCCGAGCAAGGCTGAGGCAAGGAGCTAGTACACGAGCAAGGTTGAATTGAGGATTAAACTTGTGAGCAAAGCAACTTCACCATGCATCGATCGAGTTAGACATCATTACACCCCTCACTAATCGAATATGCTTTCAACCTAAAAGAAAACTTCCACATAAAATAATGTCTTGTACATCTAAGTCATCTGGAGTAACCACTCATGAAACCATCTCTTTACATGTTTTGAAACATAGAAAGAGGGAAAGATACAATTGGGGAGATATGGTGATAAAGAATGAGGGATGTGAGAGAAAGATATTTCCGACATGTGGTAAAACAAGACGATATCACTAGATATGGAAACATTAGAATAGCGGGTTATCGGGTTGGAAAACGGTTTCTCATATAAAGGATTCTTCCATAAATAGAGGAAGGAAAAAGAAATAATGGGTTCAAAATCTGGAATCTTGATAGTCACTCTTTCAAAATTGTTTAAAGAATCGTATTGTAGTCCATATAAATTTTAAGTGAAATTAATAATGTTAATTTAATTTATTTAGTGTGCCAAGTGTGATTAAGTTGTTAATTTTAGTCATTTAAAGCTGTGTTACATATTTTAACTTCAAAATCAATTTAAAATTCTAATTTCGGTCTTTAAATGTCAAATTGCACATTTGTCCTAGACACTTACCCTTAATTACAAAATTTGCCTTGGCTTCTCTCTTTCAAAACTCCTCTCACGTGAAAAACCCTCCAAGATAAACTAGATTTCATTCTCTCTCTCTCTCTCTCTCTCTCTCTCTTTTCTCATTTCTTCCTCTCTCTTTTCAACCAAATTGAAAAATTGATTTCGAGCTTCATTTGAGAAGGATTTGAGGTAAGATTTCAAACCAAACCTAATTGTGTTCCTCTTTTGAAAACCTAATTTATGCTTATTTCTCTTTTCTTATTTTCAAATTTAAAGCTGGGTTTGTAAGATGGTGAGTTTATTTGTGGTCTTGATGTTTTAAACCTGGATATTGCCATGCATGTTTGAGTATTTTGTGATTTAAGTTTTACAAGTTGTAACGCCCCTATATGGGGGTTAACAGTTTTTAATGAGATAAAATAAAAATAAATAATAAAAGTAAAACCTTAAAAATAAAATTTACCCGGGACTTAAATGAAAATTCTCAACTCAAAAATAAAAATATAAACGATAAATAAACCACAGTTTTAATGTAGCACCTTAAATTTAATAATATAAACTGTTGTCATCATCATTTTAACCCTCAACACATTGTAATACAGTCACAGAAAGTAACAATTGATGCTTACATTATCATGAAGAACATTCTCAACAATTGAAGCAGTCCCAATGTAATATAGCTACATCACTTCCTCAACTATATTTCTCGTAGCCACCTCACACTTAGTGAGTCCTGAAAAGATAAAAATATAAGGGAATGAGCAACACTATGCTCAGTAGAGAAAGCCATTACTCACCTTTAGGTTTTTATCATTACCACATTAAAACCTGCATGGTTAGTAAGTTACATCATATTCCAGATTATGAGGTTTATTATAATCACATCTTATGGATACCGTAGTTAATCGTTACCAAGTGTCATAATTACACATTTATACAAATATTACCAATCATCATTGTTCCTAGGTATCCATGTTAAATTGAGTATCACTCAACTCATCGAAACCCAAATGGGCGCACTTGATCACCCTATAAACATTCCAAGGGTGTTCCGGTGAGGGGACATCAAGCCCCGAGTCCTCACCAAATCAATTCCTGTACAGTGTGTTCTGGGACTTTCAACCCAAGGAAGCGTCATCACCTTCCCCCTATTTTACCTTTTAGGGTATTCATGCCCAAGGACGTAACCGTCGCCCTTTTCATGTCTCACAATTTCTCTATATTAAATCATTATCAATAGAGTTAGTTTTCCTAACCATGCTTCTCAATTTATAACATGTGTCAATTCATTATGTTCCTCGCCGTACAATACAAGACGAGTCCATGTCATAGTTTCATATGTGATACTCATATAATATCAGTTCAACATAGATATATATATATTGCAGCAAAACAATCAATTTTAATTCTATAAAAACCTCACAAAAGATGAGTAATAGAATCCCTACCTTTCAAGCTTATCAACAATCTTTTAATCCTGGAATCAGTTAACGTTAGCTCCATACTCCCTTGATCCTAAGGCGTGCATAAGGACAATTAAAACTAAAGCACAACATACAACTACATTCATAAAATTTATTTTAATTTAATCTTAGAATTTCAAGAAATAACCACTGCCCATAGAGGTATTATAAAGTTTAACAATATAAATTTTCTGTCTAGGGCATATACACTTAGACTTCATACATATGCTCCAAAATAGTAACAAACATATACTTAGGTTTAAGAACGCAAATTTGAATAATCCTTTAGTATAAAAGAAAATTTATAAATGAAAGACTAAATTTGTTCATAAGATTCTAACCTCAGATTATGGTTAGTTGGAAGCTTAAAATGGCTTCAAAACAGGTTCCTTTACTTCGGTATGACTGAAATTCTTGCTCAAATGGAGGTGATGGTGGCTGATTTTTATGGCTGCCTTGAAGAAGTTCTCTAAGTATTTTGCTTCAGCAAAGAAATGAGAAGAAGAGTGTGGGAACCGTGGAAGAGAAATGAAGAAAAGATGAAGTCTTTGAAAAGAAGTGATAGAAACAATTATAGAGGAGACATGCTTCAGCATGTCACGGAGGAAATAAAGAAAATGAGGGTCAAGAGTAGTTGGAAAAGATATCCTTATGTCTCATCTAAAGACTTTAACACACATAATGCCAATATGACATTTTTGAGATTTATTAGAAGGTCTAAGGCTTTTTAGTAATCATACTAAATAAATATAGAAGAATTTTAGAAAATTTAAAAATAGATAAAAATAAATATTATAAAATAAATTTAAATGAAGCAATTTTTTTTTTATACACTAAAAATTAATTTAATTACCTCAATACCCGTTAGGAGAATAACGGGTGTCACACAAGTCAGTTTGGCATGTGTTCTTGGTTTAGTTTTTGTAAAACTTCTAATTTTTAACATTAAGATTCTGTTTTTAGATATGAAATTCGGGGAAAAAATCTTTCTTGGTGTTCATACATTATCTTATAAGAGGTCTAATTGAGTTTGGTATAATTTGAAATAACTTGGCATGAGAGGAAGAAGTCGGCTCTACCTAACTTAGCCATGAGGGCAGTCAACCGCCCCTTGGATGCTGGTCGATTGGATGACAGCCATTGGCAGCTGCCACCATAACTCTGATCCTGACAAGTTCCATACTCGTGCTAGATCATTTCCTCATCATTTTGTAACTTGTTTTCTGATGTTTTGTGACTTGGACATGTTTCCAAAAATTCTACTTTGTGTTCGAAAATCATGAGAAGTCAATGTTTGCATATCACAATTATTTTGCATTAAGAGACACACTGATAATTAAATTAACATGATGATATTTAATTGAGTGCTATTTTGACTTTAAATGTGTTTTAAGGTTTTTAACGAATTAGAACTTACGTGGATTCTTGTTTGGAGCTGATAGTATTGGCAATTTTTATACCTAGGTAGGATATTTTCTATCCTTCTTTTGGTAGCTGTTCTTTTAAGGTTGTTTGTCTAAAGTCTATTTCAAATGGCTTTTAGAATTGTTACATTTTATTATCAAGTTATTTGAAAATATGATATTTTGAGTTATCTTTTAAGTAATTTTATGTGTTTTTAAAGAATTATATTTTTGACATTTTCAATGCTTTTGAAAATATGATTTCCCAAATAATGGTGAAAAAAAATTTAACTTTGGATTGAGATTGCTTCAAGGTACATCGATCTCAGGGTGAGATTGCCCCGAGTTCTATTATGTTTTTAGACAGTTTTCAAACGCTGTTCAATCTGAGATTTATCGAATGGTTGAGTTTTTATTTTCCGAGCCTTCCAAGTTTAGGTTGTGTAAATAGCAACCGAGGGGGCAAGTCCCAAAACCTATGGGGGCCACTTCGGTGATAATAATCAGGCTTCTCAAAAGTAAGTATTTCATTGTTTATGATTTTCGTTAAGTATTTCATTCGGTAAACCAAAAAAAAAAAAAAGATGAAAAAATCAGTGTGGGATAGAGTTTTTTTTTTTTTTTTTTGGGATATAGGTTTTCAATTTTGGTGGGATTTTTAAGGTTTTTCAGGACAGTTCTAATTAAAAACAATGGTAAAATCAGGAGAATGGAACTGCTATAATTAAAAACAATGCTAAAATGAGGAGAACCAAATAAACTTTTTTTTAGGAATATGCTATTTACTTAACTAATTAAAATAAAATTGACGTTTACTACAAAACTTTTTAAGAATCTAACGTTTACTACAAATTCCCCAAGTTGATTTTATGCACAACTTCCTAAATATTGTCATAATGTCTTTGTTTTTTTTTTTTTGTTTACTTTTATTTGTACTGTATTAATTTAATTTATTTTGTTTGGCTTGTGTCCGTTATTTCAAAATTTAAAACTTAAATAAATAAATTGGGATACGATATTACTTTATTTTATGTACTTGAAGATGAAGGAAAAAATTACATATAGAAAAACAAAACAAATCAACAAATAATAAAAAGAAAAAAAACTGTTCAACAGAGGCTTCTGTATCGTGGAATTTTCTTTTTATTTTGATAAAATCAAGGGAAAAAAAAGAGGTTTTTATGAGCATGCACGGCATTGATCAATAATTAGTACCTTTATTCCGAGATTTATGCACTTATCCACTTTATAATTTTGAAGGTATTTAGTCGTGTAGTTGAGTTCTGGTTCTGGGAGCTCAAGTTGACCATTCCTCCTCTTGAAACAAAAATTCTAGCTGATCCCCAATAAGAATGATGAAACTTTTCACCTTTCAACAACAGAAAAAAGAAAGAAAATAAGAGGAAAAATATATGGAAAATTCAAAAAAATATATAAATATATATATATATATATATTTTTGCGAATCACCTTGAAAATGAGTTATCTCAATTTAGTACCCAACGTTCACTTTAACGTTTAGAATTTTGTAATATACAGTTGTGATTCAATTGTTAGTAAATTTTATAATTTAAAAGAATATATCACGAGAATGATAAGTGAGATATTTTTTAAGATCAATAAAACGGTAAAAAGGAGCAAATATTTTTTGAAAAAAATAGTTCGATAAAGGAAAAGAATATAAATATTAAACAAAAAAAAAATCTACTCATTTTATTTTTTATTCTTTTCAGAATTTTTCCAATTCCAAGAGCGCTTTGTTTTTTTTTATTCGTTATTTTTATTTTATCCGTCTCAAAACATTTAAATGCCATTTTATTGCTAGATTTTAGGCAAAACCGATAGTTTATTAATAAATGGGTCAAAAGTTGTATATTCTAAAATTGTTTAGATAGCTAGATATCATAAAATAAATATTGTGTCAAAGTGAAACAAGCTGATATATTTGGAGCTATTGAAGAAAATATACCTTAAAGTTTCATGGCTTTTTTGCACCGGTGCTCTGAATTTACGCACATTTGCAATTTGCCAATTAAACTTTCAATTTGTCATTTTCCCTTTTAAACTTAAAATTTTGAAACAAATCACCCCATTGATAGCAATATTAATTTTCATTGAAGTTGACATGTGAATTTGCCACAAATTCAATTGATATTTTTTGGAATTAATTAAATGCACATCTTAATTTCAGTCAATAAGTTAAAATCACTAGTAATGGGGTCATATGCAACGTATTCGTAAGTTTGTAGCAAAGTGTCAAAATTAAAAAGCGTATGGACAAATTGCAAATGCGTTTAAGTTCGGGGGACTCCAAAACAAAAAGGCCATGTTTCACAGGAGATGACAATCATTTGGTGAGATACATGGAGAGTTATGTAAAAGTGTTTTGAAGAAGAAGAGGTAATTTTAAGCTTAGATACATAGTGTAAAATTAGAACTTTTAAGCGCATGAAGAAGTGGATGTATGAAGTGTGAACGTAACATTTGTCTTCTAGCATGTCCCTTTTTGAAAATCATCAAAATCACAGGTAGAGTCATATAGACTGACCACCAAGATTTTGCCAATATCCAAGTGCATATAAAGTTTTGCCCCCTCAAACCTCATTTGGAAACTAGATTTCAGTTCCAATGCATAATCCTTGCTTTCTGTCTTTTTCCTGTGAAACTATAGAAATGTGATTTTCTGTCTTATCTGATGCTCATTAATGCTCTTGTCTAATACTTGGTTTCTATTTCATTTTCAGATTTCCCGTACCAAAAGTGGACACTTTAGGACAATTTATATAGTCTGTCACTCAACACATGCCATTTCAATAGTCATAAATTCAAGAAAACCAAAGAGAAAAACTAGAAGTATGGCAATTGTCGGAGCCCGTACCTTGGCCTTGACAATTTTTCTGATCGTCGGAAACCTGATATTTGATAACTACCGGGTGGTCTCTGCCGAATCATGCGGAATTGATGCTCCAAGTCTTGTTCTGCAATGTTCCAAATTCGTCTCCAAATCGGGCCCGAAGATTCCACCGTCACCGGGATGTTGCTCGGTGATCAAAGCTATAGATGTTCCCTGCGCTTGCAATCTTCTTACCAAGGATGTTGAAGATATGATCGACATGGGGAAGGCTGTTTATGTTGCAAGAACTTGTGGACTCGATGTTCCCAAAGGAATGAAATGTGGAAGTAAGAATTTCGATCTCAATTGCATTTCCTTTTCCGCGAAAGTTTAGCATGAAAAACAAATTAGGCTTTAATAATTATGATTATAATCTAGTCAAATTCTTGTACAAAGTCCTAAGACGAAAATACTTTACATGATTAACTACTTCTAATCGTTCCTTTCTGAATATCCATATTCTCAGTTGTCAAGCCACAAATTTACGTAGAATGAAGTGATTAAAGTCAATCAATTGAAAACAGTTTTATTTTCGATCTTTCGTTTCATTGTTATACTAACTATGGTCGTTGCTATATTCTTCTTTTACTGCAGGTTATACCGTTCCGGATGCAGAGAGAAAGATAATTGCATAAGAGAAGAGGTCTTACCCTTTTATTTACCATTTATCTTCATGGAGATGTAAAACTTGTCTGAATAAGGGAAATGTTAGAATGATCTTTCAAATATATGTAATACTTTTACTTTGGTACATGTTTTTGTTTTCATTTTTGTTTTTTTTTTTCGAAGGCGTTTCAAATAAATGTTGTGTTTTACTGGAAAAAAATAAAAAAGATAAATATTTCCTTTGATACATTTTTCCAAAGATCGGATAGGAACCAACATAAATTGACAAGGTAACAAAATTTAGCACTGATCTTTTAAACCTAATAACTTTCCAAACAACGTTTGCATGTGAATGTATAAGAGACAAATTATTTCCTGGCATCTTAGCAGAGATTTGTAAGCTAAATTTTATCAGGCATGATAAGAATTCGATAGCTTAAATATGAGGGACTTGAATTCTTCTGTTTGGAAGATAACAGAATCTGTTTTGTTGAAATAATCTATGTTTATTGTTGGCGTTGAATACCAAGTAATCTACCAGATTATGATGTTATTTACAACATAAATAACTGGCTTTCACCGATGCTGGTTAGTTGAGTTATTGAGAAAGGTGACCCAATCAAGTGGACAATTAGAAGATTGGTAACCAATGACAGAAGCCAAAGTAATCTAAAATATCATAGCTAATCTTTAAGATTATGTCGCCTTTCACAACAGAAATCTTCAGCTGTCATCCATTATCAATTGATGAAGCTGGTTGCTTCAGAAATCTATTAGGTTTCCATTGACAGTCTACCAAATTATGTCGTATGTTTCAACGTGCACTGAGCATCGGAATACTCTGGTTGGCGTCCAATTAATCTACTGGATTGTGCTGTCATTTACAACATAAATCACTAGTTTTCACTGTTTTGGATTGCTTGAATAATTAAGAAAAGGTAACTAATCAGGTAGAAAATTAAATATTGGTTACCGGTTCAAGATGCCAAAGTAAACTACAAGATTACCATAGATAATCTCTAAGGTTATGTTTCATTTACAATAGAAATTTGAAATGTCAGTTTTTTTAAAACTTTTTGAAGTAAACATCAGATTTTAGAACTCTGAATAGTAAATATCAGATTTATAATGTAAACAATTTATTTACTATACAAATAATAAATATTTACGTTGCAAACAAGGAAAAATACATTATTTGCACCATAAATCTATTTATTATGCAAATAAGAATTATTTACACCGTAAACAAGGGGTAGATAAATTATTTACATTATAAATTAATATTTACTATAAATATTTCAAAACGTGACATTTGGTATAAATGTTTTAAAAAAGTGATATTTTCTACAATTTCTGTATATATTATCGGCTTTCGTGGATGATCAATACATGATGTTGGTTGCTTGTGTAATCTGCTAAATATTAAATATTAAAACTTTTTGAAGTAAATAGCATGCTTTGAAAATCTTTATAGTAAATAACATATTTACAATGTAAATAATTTTATTTATTGTGTTATTTACTGTATAAATAAGAATTATTTATACTATAAACTAGGGGTAAATAAATTTTATGCATCTTAAATCTATTTACAGTGTAAATGATAATTATCTACACTGTAAAAAAGGGTAGATAAATGATTCACCATAAAATTGTTATTTGCTATAAATTTTCAAAACCTGTAATTTACTACAATTGATTTCAAAAAAGTATTATTTACTACAAATTTTCAATATTTAATTCATAATCTATCATATCACGTAATATTATTCAACACAATGCACCACTTCCGGAATAATCTAGTTGATTACTACCGATAATCTACTAGATTGATTCCAGAAATGAAAAAATCAGTGGACATTTGCGTGCCGGTCACTAAAGTGATCTAGTCAAATTAAAAGAAACATAATGATAATTCTGTATCTTTAAATAATTTAGTAATGAAAGGTTGGAACTGAGATATGTAAAACCATTTTAAGACTCAAAACAATAAACTATGGAAAGCAATATCAAAATTCATTTCAAGATCTCAAATTATGAATAAAGGAAAGCAAGATCAGAAACCAATCCCTTTGAATCTGATTCACCAACTTTAGTTTGGCAATAGCTTATAATGGCATGCTTAAGTGATGTATTTTATGCATTAACATTTTCTGATATTCTCCTTATACTTGTACCTTATGATGAGAGCGTTCAGTTATATGTCTACACTATCGGTTATAGTGGGCCATGGTTTTTGGAACCTGTTCACTCACCATTTTTCAACCAATTACTAATACGGAGTTTG
The DNA here is from genome assembly GCA_025403435.1 of Artocarpus heterophyllus. NCBI lineage: Eukaryota > Viridiplantae > Streptophyta > Magnoliopsida > Rosales > Moraceae > Artocarpus > Artocarpus heterophyllus. The sequence continues at coordinate 19,103,931 of CM046337.1, forward strand.
CATTTTAATCTTTTAACCTCAGGTATTAACTGTATGGAATTTCAACTTGAGAGGCTTTTTTCACCTCGGTCTTTCAATGACTGGTATTTACCACTTTTAATCAGTCAGCTGTCACTCATTCATACGCGTCCGTTGCCCGCTCAAAAAGGATGGAATTTAAAGTGCAAATCAAATTTCATATTACCAATAAAAGCAACTGTTTGGCTAACTGTTATCCTATTGTATATAGGGTCACACGCACGACATTACTAATTTGCACACACAACATACAACTCTTATTCTCTTGTAATTGTTGTTGCTGTTGCTGCTGCTGTTATTGCTGTTCATGTCATCGTCGTTGTATTCTATATGTACTTGACTAATTGCCGGGGTCGCCTCAATAAATTTTGGGGAATTTTTTTAATGAAATATTCCATATTAAAACTTGAAATTAGGAAAAAAGAATCATCTTATATCATTCAATAACAAAACAACAAATTATGTTAAATGAAAAAAAAAACCAAAATAAAGTTATATCAAAATCAATAAATAAGTTTCCTACTAAGAAAAATGAGCAAGCTTCTACACTTAACCAATGTGCGCAACCAATGTTGAGCTGACTTCAACCCATAGATCCTAAGAAGATAACAAAACATAAAAAAAAGGAAATCAAATAAAATTTCCTCCCCTAATTCATTTAAATTTTATTACTTCAATTGTTTTTCACTTGACTTAATTTCATCTCTTTTACTACTTGTGAACATTTTTTTAAGAGCTTCTTTTTAGGATTTAATCAACACTTCTACTCTCTTCTTTTTCACTCGATTGTCATAACCCAATGCATATTTTATATTAGACATATCTATTTTTTATTTATGTATATTTGAAAATCAACACAACAATAAACTTGAAGATTTTGTTGAGAAGAAAATAGCAATTGTAGTCCTGTGTTTTTTTTTTTTAAGGGAGGATTTTTGTTTTGAAGAATTAAGAAACTAGCATTTGCTAGAAATTTTTGTTATGAAGAAAAAAAACAAAACATAGAGAGATATGAGAGAGAAATAATATTTCAGACTTCCAGTTTTTTATTTTTGAACATATATGTTTATTTATTTTTACATTTATTATTATTTTTTAAATCTTTTGACATTTATTATTATTATTATTATTATTATTATTATTACCACTGCTGCTGTTACTACTACTATTTTATTATTAAATTGTAATTAAGTTGAAATTTGAAAAAAAAAATAATCTGGCACTTTGTTTTTGAAGATGACATTTAAGTGCCTTTTATGCAGGGAGATGTTTTTTTAAAGAAAACGATCTATATTTAATTTTTTTATTTTTCTTTTTCTTTTTTAAAGACAAATACATGCTTGGCTTGGGTACCTAAAACTTGGCAATGTGGTTTAGTACTCTTAAAAAATGTGTCATTCCATTAACGTATAGACAATGCATTTTTTCCTCGGAAAAGATGCTTGCCTTTTTTTCTTTCTTTGAGGAAAAGACTGGAATTTCATTCAACAAGCCAAACCGGACATAACATAACGGGATACAAATCGAGGAACCATGTTAGTCCCATAGAAATCCAGAACAGAATGAAAACCATAATTAGCAAGGGAGTGACCAACAGAATTCCCTTCCCTAGAAGCATAAAGACATTTCCAATAGAGCATGCCATATACTCTCCACAGACTCACAGCAGCATTTACACGTCAATGGACGATCCACACCATTTCTACCAAGTCCCACATAAGATGCAATATCCCAATCACAGTCCTCCAAGCAAAGCTTTTGATTTTAATGGGAATATTTGAATTCTATGACTTCGCCCACCAACATCTATTCCTTGGCGGTCCAGACCTTCTTTGCTCACTTCTTAAATCCCAAGCCAACCAATATCCTGATTTAACCGTAAACTGCTCCTTAGAATCAAAGTGCGAAACCCATTCATTATCGCAAAACCTCTGACTAAGTGGAATGTTTGAATAGCTTCGTGGTCAACTGATAAAATGATACAGTGAATAAAATCTCTGTTCCACTGTCTATTAAGAATAAGGTCCTCCACCAACCCATCATCCCATATCCTCACTAGCCTGCAAAATAGGTCGGAAAGTGAATGGGCGAGGAATCCACGGGTCCACAAAAATTTTAAAGGGTGTTTGGCCTAGGATGGTTTACACCACTAATTAAATTATAAACAGTATAAAGTTCTCGCATGCTATAGTAAAAAGAAAAAAGTTACTACAGTGTAAAAGCTCTCACATGCTACAGTAAAAATAATTTTAGCTAATGGTTCCCACCACCATGCTGAACACCCTATTAATGTAAAGTTACTACAGTGTAAAAGCTCTCACATGCTACAGTAAAAATAATTTTAGCCAATAATTCCCACCACCATGCTGAACACCCTATTAATGTTACAACCCGACCCAACATGCCACTAAATACCCTTTTTAAGTAACTCACTACCCCAAAGGAGACTACGCCAGGGGGAAGATGTTTGCCGTTAAAGACAACGCTAATGATTTTTTTTTTTAATCTTTAAAATAGAACTATTTCCAATACAACCTATATTTTAGAAAAAAATTGGGGTCCTAAATTTGAGAGTCCTAAGCCATCGCTTAACCTCTTTAGAGGTTAAGTCAGCATTGCTAATTGCAAAGCTCATCTTTAACAATGGTATATACTATATATCCAGATAATATATATATGTGTGTATATATATGAACTAGTTTTTTGGTGTTTTCATTTCTAAATAATTACATTTTTAATAAGGATATATTTTTACAATAGTTAATGATATGACATAATAAAAATTCAACCTCATTAATTATTAAAATTTTTTTTATCAACCATCTACTTCGTTACAACCGTCAATTTATATTAAACGGCTAATAACAACAATATTCATTGAAAAAGTAACCATTTAAGCGACACTCAGACATGTGTATATATATTATGACTTATATAAACTATTTAAAGCCTCGCACTTGAAAACATTACTTATACATATTATATTAAATCAATTTATAAAATCGACATAAAACTATAGTAATAATTATGTCTTTAAGAAAAAGACCAGAAAAAAATTCTTGTCACACATTAAATGTAAATTTAATTTCATAAATCTTAACTAAGGCACGTAGATGTCGTTGAAGCAGTATTGGACATATCACTATGTGAACTTACGTTAAGGCATTAACATTACCGTATTAAAAATAATGAAAAGCACTATTAAAAATATATACAACTTAGACAACCTGAATCTAGGTATTACATTAAACGTATGTGTTAGAAATTGCGTAACTTCACCACATCTTTGTCGTTTATTTTTCTTTTATTTGCGAAGATCACCTGCAAAATTAACAACATACTGAAAATAGTAGTCTAGGTATAATGTTTTATGAATTGGGATAAAAACTAAAAAAAGAAACTATACATGTTTCAAAAAAAAAGAAGAAATCTATGTACTTTTTTTATTTTATTGCTATTTTTAGTGGAACAACACTCAATTAAATGTTGGTTATTGCATTTGTGATGAACCATAAAGTCCTAATTTCTCATTTGGTTGAGAGTACAAGATAGCAACAACGTCAACAACTACCTTTTCGATCTGAATAACTGCCACCTATGGCCTGAAACTGAGCTCAGGTGCATTGTCAAAGCCGTTTGCTTTTGAGGCTAAAATATCAAAATTCGCTTGTGAGTTTCTATTGTCTCAATGCAGCAAAGTTGCAAAAGACTTGCTTGAAGAAAAATTATAGAAAAAATACCGTCACCGTGGCTTCAAAAACATGGCATGAGTAATTATTCTCTATTTAAAAAAAAAAAAGATGCATGAATAGTTATATGGATTATGATAAAAATATAAAAAAATAAAATACAATGACCACTTGTATGTACATGTAAAAGAGCGTAAACTAGACCATGTAAGAGAAATGTACTATAATTTAAATAAATAAATTGACTAAAATATCTTCAAGGAAGAGAAGTTCATTTCCGTTCTTTTTTAATTTCATTCTCCTCCATGCATGGGGACATGGAGATCTTTCCTTGTCATGACCGCTCGGAGGAGATCAATCTTTGCGTAACATGAGATCCTTCTTGTTGCATGCGGTTGCCACAACGGAGGAGATCTATTGGCATCTCTACCGAATGTGGGGAGATCTCTTCTTGTGGCGGGTACATGATGAGACATATGACGAGAACCAAAGGAAAATCTTTTTTTTTTTTTTGGGTTGTGGGGTTGGGGGGTTGGGGATTGTAATATGATTTTCATTTATGGAATTTTTTTTTATTTTTTATATGTTCTATGATTTTTGGTGGGTTTTGTTATTTTTTAAAGTATTCTGTTGAGAAAATTTGGAAAAAAAATCTATGGTTATGGTTATCTAATAAGTGATTAATTTGATATATTTTCTAAATTAATTTTCCCATAAATCGTTGCGTATTTTTGAGAATTTTTAATTATGATTTTTGTGTCTTGCAAGTGTTTAAAAGTAAAGAAATGAAAAATGGATGAAAGAAGCTAACTTTGCAGATTAAAATAACATTTATTCAATTTGGAGATCAACCAGAGGATGAAAATTGAAGTTTTGGAAACACTTTCGGCAAAATCAACAAATCTTGCCCGTGCCCCCATGCCAAGGAGGCCTCACGGCCACGCCGTAGCATAAAGAGCCCATGCCCCAACGGAGAAGTCCCTTGCAACCACGCTAAGCTGGACAAAAACATGCCCTTGCGCATGCATTTGATCACCCTGCGTGCATTACAACAGACCTCAAACTTAGCTCCTCGCATGGCCATGTAGTATTTCTTGCCTCCGCATCCGCGCCCATCAGTCATGTGAGAAATTTGTTCGCATGCCCCCGTGCTTGTTTGGTCCTTTGGTTCGATTTCAACCTTATTTTGAAGCCAAAAATTGCTCTTTTTCATCCCAAAGTCTAGCTTATAAATACCTCACCTGGACACAAATTTATATCAATTTCTCACATATTTTTTGCCATGTTTTGGATAGAAAAGAGGAAGAATTCTCGTTGTGTTCAAGGAATTTTGTTCGCATGGAGATTTCTTCTCGATCGTTTAAGAGTTTTTCTCTTTCTTTCTTTCCTTTGAACCCTAATTATGCTTTTATTTTATTTTTCACTGTTTAAATTTATGAATACGTTAGGCTAATTTTCTCTTAGGTTAAGGGTAATTTCTAAGCCCTTGACTCAATTATGTAATTTAATACTTTAAGAATTATATCTAAATTTCCCAATCGGAAATGTTTATCTTTCTCAATTTTTAATGTTTATGATTTTTATTTTGTTTTATTTGGGGTGGCAACCAAGTGAGATAGGATAATTGTCTACTACTAGATAAGAAATTCTTGATCTATAATTGTCTTAATTTTCTAATTATTAGTAGCAAATTGTGACTAATAATTGCGAGAGGCTTTGTTAATTACAGTGAGGAACATAACCTCGGTTGAACAATCCAAGCTTGTGTGTTTGTTATCTAGACTAACTTATCTTTCTTAACATAATGCTTTTGTTGAATTGAACATGAAGAGCTTATTCTAGGTTGTTTGAGGGAAAAGGATTAAGGGAAGAGATTGTTTTGCTTAATGACATACTAAGTAAAAATTGGGATAGCAGAGCGTATTGTTATTTACGGATGGTAGTTCCAATAGTTGAATTGGGATAATTTTGTGCTCAATTGCATAATTATTGTCTAGTGGTGGCAAATAAACCTTTAACCTATCTTATCATTATTTTTTACAATCTCGTGCAATTCAGTTTTTATTTATTTATTTATTTTGTTTTTTATGTTTTAATTTTTTTTAATCATTAAAAAAATCCCATTTAATTATTTAGAAAATTAATAACTTATTAATTAAACTCAATCCACTATAGGAATGACTTGTACTTACCACTACACTAATTAAGGATGACACATTAAAAGTAAGATATTAATTTGGTGTTCCCTTGGAACATACCAAATTTTGGCGCTGGTTGCCCGAGATTGATCATTTAATTAATTTGTTATTAGTTTTCATTCTTTTTTAGTTTTTATTTAATTTGGTTTTTATTTTTCCTTGCTTTCAAGTGCACATTGAATTTCTAATGGTGAAATCGATGAATGCCTTCAATAGGTAAGAAATTTTATTCAATTGTTAACCAGCATCAAGCGTGAGCCATCTCTGGCCCCCTCATCATCCAGCAACTCTTCTGAACTTGGTAAACCTAAAAGAAGCAGAGATGCTAGAAAACAACTGAACCCTCTAGAAGTTAGAAGCTTTAGTTCTGGATTAACAACTGTTATACATAGAGTTCCCTACTCTCGCGGTCCCATTCTAACTTAAGTCGGGGCTAATCCATCTCCTTCCTCAATTTCATGGCTTTATAGATGAACACCTACAAGAATACCTCAAGGAATTCCATGTGCTTTGTTCAAGCATACGCCCGACTAGAATATCCGAAGAACAAATCAAGTTACGGGCCTTTCCTTTCTCCCTAGTGGACTCTGTTAAGGAATGACTTTATTATCTACCTGCTAGCACCATCACTATATAGAATGGTATGAAAAGCTGTTCTTGGAAAAGTAGTTTCATGTGTCGAAGGCAACCACTATTTGGAAGGAGATTTGTGGCATTCGACTATATAATGTAGAGACATTATGAATATTTGGAATAATTCAAGAAGTTGTATACTAGTTGTCCCCACTGCCAAATAAGTGAACAACTTCTCATCCAATACTTTTATGAAGGTCTCACACCAATGGATATAAGCTTGGTGGACGCATCAAGTAGAGGTACATTAGGTGACAAGACCCCAGAAGCTGCAAGAGCACACATTGCAAACATGGCGGCCAATTCTCAACAATTTAGCAACCACCATGAGCTACCAATACCTCCAAAGAAAGTAAATGAGGTTGGTACCACTTCCATAGAACTACAACTTTCTCACCTCACTTCACTTGTTCAACAAATGGCCATGGGACATGTTGATGCTTCCCGTGATCTGGCATCGGATCAACACCACATGCAGTTGTGCACGATCTGACTCTTCCCTGGCTCGCCTCTGCCCGGCTCGACGTACCTGCGACGGGTGTAAGGGTGCTTCGGAGGTGAGAATAAGGAGTCAGTCAAAAGACAAGGGCTCTTCGAAGCTCAAGGCAGGGATTGCTCAGCAGAGGTTGGGAGCTTGTTAGGTGGGAATGAGTCTCTCTCTCTAGAATGCAATAAATGCTTCCTATTTATAGGCTACTACTTGGACCGGGTGTTAGGTGGGTTTTGCCCAAGACTTGGGTGTCACATCAAGGCGTGTTAGGTAGTAGATGACAAGTGTCATGTTCCCCATCGATGGATTGGCACTCATCGGATGGTGAGTTATTTGCCGTTTGTCAGCTTGTAGTGGCGAGTAGTAGTTTGCTCGTGAATAAAGTTAGTCTGACCCGAGCTAGTGCGTAGTCTGAGGCTGCAGCCTACGGCGGTGTAGCCTTCGGGGGCCCTGAGAAGCACCTCGGATGAAGTACGCGTTGCCTTTGAGGTCGGTAGTTTGCTCCCTAGAGGCTCTGTTGAGCTGTTTAGCCGACCACTGAAGTTTGTCTCCTCGGCGGTGGCGTCGAGCTCACCCTCAACATTAGCCCTCTAGTTCACCTGGTCGGTGTTCAGCCAGGTGGACTATGCCGAGTGGGTGAGGTCGGCTGGAAGAAAGAAGACCAAGAGGCACTCCTAATAGGGGTGAGGCAAAAGGTCACGCGAATTTAATGCAGGGGACACATGTCGCACAATGATCGACTGCGTCGCCTGACAGGCGTAATGATCGCGCCTCTTCGTTTTTTGCGCCTAGATTTTTTGCCTGAAGCGGCTATAAATAGGCCTCCATTTTCAGTTGATTTTACACGACTGAAGTGAAATTTTTACACCCAAAGAGTTTTTTAGTTGCCGAGCTGTAGTGATTCAACCGAAGACTTAAAATTTCCAAGCTACCATAGCCCGAATAGGCAATTTCCCAAGAAGTGCAAAATGAGTGACGTCACTGATTCGCAGGATATAAGCATTTCCTGGTCGGGAAGCAATTCGGAGGGTAGCTTGTCCACAACTCAAGTCGACGTTGAGAGCGTGTCCTTGGGACAAGATGGGGCTAGTCGGCTCAGGCAAATCTTGAGGTTCGACTCCCAAACTATCCTTGAGCAGGAGTTCTTGAATCTTATAGACGGGGAGAGTCCGATCAAGTCTTGCCGAGAGCAGGACCTTTACATTAGGGCAGCAACCGCGGGCTCTTTCCAAGTTACTGCCCAGGAGAGAGCCAAGCTTCATGGGGCCGATGATGTCCCGAGTACATCTGGCTGGGATTTTAGAGCCCTAGTCCAATTCAAGGGCGTAATCACCGTGGACGTCTCTGAGGAAGAGCGACTGGCCGAGGAGGCAGAGCAGCCTGAGATCAAAGAGGAAGAGCGGATCCAGATGACCCGGGTTCGGGGGGTGACTGCGTATAGGGTGATATGGCCTGGACTAACCTCAACGGTAGCATATACTAGTGCTATCACGGAATCTCAACTGGTGGATCTTCGTGCTGAGTTCAACATCCTAGACAGCGTGACCCTCCTTTTGCTCGACGAAAGCGATTCACCACTGGAGCCACCCGAGGGGTGTATAACGCTCTATGCAGAGTTCTTTAGGGCTGGGCTACGCTTCCCGTTCCACCCATTTCTACACCGGGCACTTAACGACTTTAATGTGTGCCCGGCTCAACTAAACCCGAAAAGCTACAGGTCGCTGATCAGGATATACGTGCTGTGGAGGTACCACCAGGTCATCGAGATGCTGTTGGAAGCATTCAAACAAGTATACAAGATAAAAAAAGCTTCCTCGGCAGTCCAGATGGTACTATGTCACCGGCTTCAGGAAGGACTTTATCTTGGGCAACCTCGACTCAGATAAACTCTAGAAGTACGAGTGGTTCTACGTCGGCGGTGACTATCTTTGCCTCAGCTGGTGAGGCCGTACCTGGTGACCAACACATGCCGAAAATGTTCAAGCAGGGGCACGTGTGGTCTAAGAGGCCTTGGGCATCGAGTCACGTGATCAGGGCAGTAGAAGACCTATTTGAGAAGCCGGAGGCAACTAGGCAGCAGTCCTTCCTTCTCGAGATTGAAACTCTTTCCCGTTATGGCTGGTTTGGGGAAACCAACAGAACAAATCCCCAATCAGTTCGCCTTGGTCGGTCCGCCGGGCAGGTCATAGTCGCCAGGCCTGGTGCCATAGACGTCCCGAGGCCAACCACTTCCCAATCTGGGTGGCCAACAAGAGGGCCATCATCGTCCAGTTCCGAGGACTCGTCGAGTGGCTCCTTTGATGCGGGGCCACTTGTGGCAGACGAGGACCTCGAGGAAGTGATTCAGCTTATTTACCCATCTCGTTAGCTCCGGATCGGAGGTCAGCCCCGAGTTTTTATTTTGTTACTTGTTTGCTTTTGTGCCGACCTGATTTTAACTTGAGAAGTTTTGACTTGTAGAGATGTCTTCATGGTCGAGCAGCGCTGCTGAGAGACGGGCTTTTATGGAGAGCCTTAGGAAACCAAAAGGCAAGGCCATGGACGTCGGGAGGAAACGTAAGGAAACTCTGAGGACCCACCACCCCAGCCCTCGTGGACCAAGGATGCATTAGAGGAGACGCCAGTCGAGGACACAACTGGGGTCTCTTTCGAGCATCCACAGAGGAGACGCCCAAACTACCGCAGCGTCATCCTAGAGCATCTTGGGGATGTGATGCCCCAGGATGACTTCTTCATGAACATCCACGGGGAGGACTTCTAGAGCCTATATAATACAGCTTTCCGCGCCGCCGTCACTGTAAGTGTTCATCCAACCTGAGCTTTTAATCCCCTTTTTTTTTCTTTATTATCCTGCCGAGCATTAAAGTCTCATTGTTCTCAGACGAGTGCCATTCTGCACATGGTCCACTTGACCAGGATAAAGGACCTCCACAAGGAGAAAGAGATGCATAAGAAGACTTTCCTCGGGAAGTTAGACATCGATAAGAAGCTTAGTGCTAAGAACATTGAGGTAGACCGAGCTAAGAGTTCTCTTTCTCAAGCCGAGGAGGAAGTTCAAAAGGCTAAGGCCGAGGTCGAGGAGGCTTGGAGGCAGGCCAAAGAAGCGAAAGACGAAGCTACAGGCTTCAAGGGCAGCTGACAGCTCTATAGGCTGACCACCAGCGACACTTGGACAAGCTGGCTGGCTGTTTGGCACAAGCTCTAGAGGAATTTAAGGCGTCTCTGGAGTATGCTAACTACTATTCCTTCGGCATGACTGACCTCCAGGATCATCTGATTCGGCAGCACCCCGAGGCTAAAGGCTTTGATTGGTCGCTCATAGTCGAGCCCGAGCAAGGTACTACTTAGCAACAGTAGGGTGAGGAGGTTGTGATAGTAGACGGCGATGGCGACGGAGATGAACAGAGCACAGCCGGCGGAGGAGGCGAGGAAGGCGTGGCTGGGGATGAGACCCAGGCTTAGGCCACTTTCTCTTCTTTTTTCTCTTTTTTTTTTATCCGGGCTCGGGAGGTGCCTAGTTAATTGTACCTCCCCCCGTATTGTGAATAAAATTTATTTCCCGTTCTTCACTTCTTAGATTTTTGTGTACTTTGTTTTAAATTTTCCAAGTGCGAATGTTCTTTGGAAAATATATTCCTAGGTTATAAGTTCCTTAGGAATGTAGTTAGGCCTTCGTCTCGTCGAGTTACAGTAGACCTCGGTCTCAAAATTGAATTAGAATTCAGGCCAAAGTCGGACGCTCCTTGGAAAGGACAATCCTAGATGATAGTTTCCTGAGCTTATGTTTTCGTAATTTAAACCAAGGCCGAGTATTTTATCTCGATGACTACCGAGTTCATCCGAGCAGGGTTGGTGTCCCCGTTTCTTAGTTAATCCGAGTAGGTTGGTGTCCCCGTTTCTCAATTAATTTGAGTAGGGATGGTGTCCCTGTTATCTCGGTCGGGTAGAGCACAACGGCATGTGGATGCCCTCACCCTGTTGCCTCCTTAGACTTGTCTAAGTTTGAAGAAACTTTTACAAGTCTAGAGCTTGTAGGGCACATTGTTGTGCCAAGCGACTTATCGGGTGGTCTGCACGGTAGCAGTTTTAGAATCGATGAAGTACTGATTTTTCCCCCAGTCCGGTTAGATAGGATGACTCTCCCTTGCTGGGAGTTACTGTCTAGTATCCGAGCTAGAGTTATGGCATCCCTCTTTGGGTCTGTATTTCCTTCAAATGCATTGCTCAATAGAATGATGTAGGAAATTTGCATTGCATTAATATGTAGTATTTACATCCCAGCCCTATTCAATAGGCCTAGTTACAAAAGAATTTTGGCCAGAGGTCAAAAATGGTTCCTGGCCTTGACACTAACAAAAGAATCTTTTCAAGAGCTCGGCGTTCCAAGGATGCCCGAGTTGATTTCCTTTCACGTCAGATAATTTGTACGTGCCCGGTCGAACAATGCCGATGACCTTATACAGCCCATCCCATTTTGGACCAAAGGACCCCAAACCGGGCTGCTGAACCGTGATTTTCTTGAGTACCAAGTCCACAATCTTAAAGCTTCTTGGCTGGACCCTCTTATTGTAATACCGAGCTACCACGTGATTCCAAGCTACGTTACGGATCGCTGCCCGGTTTCTTTTTTCTTCGAGTAGGTCAAGCTCAAACATCATTATCTCGGTGTTTTAGATCTCTTCGTACTGTTCGATTCTAAAGCTGGGCAATCCCACTTCTGCCAGGATGACAGCCTCCGCCCCGTATACAAGGGAGAACGGGGTCTCCCTGGCTATTGTCCGGGCGGTTATGCAGTAAGCCTAGAGTACTTGTGGGAGCTTGTCAATCCATGTGCCCTTGAGGCCTTCGAGCTTTTTCTTCAGGTTATCTTTGATTGTCTTGTTTACTGCCTCTATCTGGTCGTTGCCCTAGGGATAGCTCAGGGAGGAAAAAACCTTCTTGATGTCGAGCTGTTCACATAGGCGGAGGAGACCTAAAGACTCGAACTGTTTGGCATTATCGGTCACAATAGTGTGTGGGATGCCAAACCGACAGATGATGTTCTTCCACATAAAGTTGGTGCACTTGGCTTTGGTTACGTTGGTACACGGTTCGACCTTGACCCACTTTGTAAGATAGTCAATGGCTACATGTAGTACTTGAATTGTGATCGGGTTGGAGGAAGGGGGCCAATTAGATCGATGGCCCACTTCGCAAATGGCCACGCCGAGGTAACCGAGGAAAAGGGCTCGGCATAATATTTGGGCATTCTCGTAAACTGCTTACATTTGAGGCATTTTTGAGCAAAATCCCTGCAGTCTTGCTCCATGGTTGGCCAGTAATAGCTCTACCAAAGACACTTTTGGGCCAAAGATTGTCCATCAGAGTGGTTGCCACATAGACCTTCATGGATTTTCTTCATCAGGTACTCGGCTTCTTTGGGGCTCAAGCACTTCAAGCATGGCGTAGTGTAGCCTCGTCGGTATAGTTTGCCTCCGATCATTAAATACTGGGCTGAGCTGTTGCGTATCCGACGTGCATCTTCTCGGTCGTTGGGCAATTTGGTGGTGGTTAAGTATCAGATGATTGGGTCCATCCAAGTGGTCTCGAGTTTCTCGGCTACACTTGCTACTTCCTTGACGATGCTTGGCTCAGCAAGTCTTTCGATGGGAACCGAGGTAAGATCACTATCGCCAAGGCTCGAGGCCAGTCGAGCAAGGGCGTCGCTTCTAAGTTCTCTGACCGAGGGATTTGCTTGAAAAAGTAGGATTTGAATTGTCTGAGCAGTTGCTTGACTTCTTGCAAACACGCAGCCATAGAATTTGCTCGGGCCTAGAATCCTTATGTGACCTACTGAACGACAAGCATGGAGTCGCTGTGGATGATTATGCGGGATTCTTTGAGATCTCTAGCGATCCGAAGTCCAACCAAAAGAGCTTCGTATTCTGCCTCATTGTTGGAGGCCTTGAAATCAAGTCGGAGGGCATAGATCGCCTTGTATCCATCTGGGCTTATTAAAATCACCCCAGCACCTGATCCATCGATGCACGAAGATCCGTTAGCATAGAGCCTCCATTTTGATTCCGAGATAGTGCAATCCTTGCTGCAGCTTGGAGCATCTGGTATTCGATAGGTGACTTCTTGGCTAGCGGGGTCGCCTGTTTGGCATCCGTGAATTCAGCAATGAAGTCCGCCAGGGCTTGGGCTTTTATGGCCGTCCTTGGTACAAAGTACACATCGTATTGGTTGAGCTCTATTGATCATTTGGCCATGCGGTATGATATTTTTAGGCTTTGGAGAACTTGCCGAAGAGGAAATTTGGTCGGTACCTTTATGGTATGGCCTTGAAAGTATGGCTGCAACTTGCGAGCCGAAGTGATTAAGGCAAAGACCAACTTCTCGAGGGGCGGGTACCGTTCCTCGACACCTTGGAATGCATGGTTGGTGTAATAGATGGGCTTTTGGGCTCCATCTTCATCTCAGACTATGACCTAGCTAATAGCTTTCTCGGACACGGCTAGATAGGCAGTTAACACCTCGTCGGAAAAACGTTTAGATAGGAGCGGGGGTGTGGCGAAATACCTCTTCAGGCCTTGAAAAGCTTCCTCACACTCCTTGCTTCACTCAAATCTGCCCTTAAGCACCTTAAAAAATGGGTGACACTTGTTGGTGGCCCGAGAAACAAACCTTGAGAGGGCTGCTACCATGCCGGTGAGCCGTTATACGTCTTTTACGATCCAAGGAGAATACATGTCGATAATTGCTTGGGCCTTTGCCAGGTTAACCTCGATGCCTCATTGGTTGACCAAAAATCTGAGGAATTTACCCGAGCTTACTCCAAACGTACACTTCGCCAGGTTAAGTTTCATCCCATATTCCCAGAGAATGTCGAAGCTTTCCCGGAGATCGGCCATGTGGTCTTCTGTTTGGATAGATTTTACTAGCATGTCGTCCACATAGACCTCCATCATTTTTCTGATCAGCCGAGCAAACATCTTATTGACGAGGCGTTAGTATGTAGCTCCAGCATTTTTTAACCCAAAAGGCATTACCACGTAGCAATATAAGCCCTAGTCGGTAACAAAACCTATCTTTGCTTGATCCTCCTTGGCCATCCTTATTTGATCGTACCCGAAATAGGCGTCCATAAAGCTCAGGAGGTCGTGACCGACAGTGGCATCGACAAGCTGATCTATACAAGGAAGTGAAAAGCAATCCTTTGGGTAGGCCTTGTTGAGGTCGGTGTAATCAATGTAGACCCGCCATTTGCCGTTCGCCTTCTTGACGAGAACGACTTTTGCCAACCATTCTGGATATTTAACTTTTTTGATAAAATCCGCCTTGAGGAGCTTTTGGACTTCTTCGTTTATAGCAGCGTACCTTTTTGTGTTGAAAACTATTCTTTTTTGTATCACCGGCCTGTGGTTGGGTTGGACATTGAGTCGATGACTGATCACACTCGGATCAATGCCGGGTATGTCTTCATGGGACCACACAAACACGTCTCGATACTCGATAAAAAGCCCCTTCAGGTCGGCCCGAATCTCAGGTCTCAGCTGGGATCCGAGTTGGACAGTGCATTCAGACCTCGTGGGGTCTAAAGAGAACGGCATCAAGTCTTCCACCAGGGTGGCTCTTACCTTTTCCTCGGGCAATCTGAGGTCCAGATCAGACAGCATTTTAGGTGTTAGATCGACAGGCAGATCCACTTCGTCGATCGTAAAGATGGCCTAGACGCCTAAATGCTGAGCCATAGCTGCTCTTACGGTATTGGAGTAACAATCTCGAGAAATCATCTAGGATGAACGAATCACTCCCACTCCGCCTTCCGTTGGAAATTTCATGGCTAGGTGATTTGTGGAGACTATGGCCTTCAATGCGTTCAGCGTCGGGCGGCCGATGATGATGTTGTACTGAGAGGGCTTGTCGACAACCAAAAATTCGACAACCCTAGTGATCCGAGCAGCTCCTTCTTCGAAAGTTACGGGCAGGCTGACTTTCCCCATGGCTTGGACGTGCTCTCCCGTGAAGCCGTAGAGTGGGGTTCGGACCGAGACCAAATGGGCATTGTGGATCTTTAGTTTATCAAAGGCTTGCTTAAAGAGGATGTCGGCTGAGCTGCCGTTGTCGATCAAAACTTGCCGCACTACATTGTTGGCAATGGGCAGCTCGCATACAAGGGCGTCATTATGCGGATGGATTAGGCTATTCGCTTCCTCCTCGGTGAACATGATCAGGATATCTTCTTGGTGATATATCTTGTTGACATGCTCAGACATGTTTATAAATTGGCCTCGTTCGATCAACCGAGCTTCTATGACATACGACTGTAGCCCATTCGACGTGTCCCTAGTGATAGGCCCGCAAAAGATCGGGTGGATAATGTTCGGGGTTCCGAGGTGTTCCCATCGTCGCTCCGTGAGCGGTTCGGCATATCTCGGCTTGGCAAATTGTTTCTTCCTGAGGTGGAGCGCGGGGTTATAACTCGTTCAATAAATTCTCACAAGTGTCCTTCCCGGACCATTCTTTCAATCTAGTCCTTTAGTTGGATGCATTCGCGGGTGTTGTGCCCCACATCCTTGTGAAACTCGCAATACCTCGTTTGATCCCGCTTTGCTTTGCTGCCCCTAAGCTTGGGTGGTGGCACCAGCAGGTTTCTGCTACCTACCTGGGCGAGCACCTTGTCGATGGTCACTACCAAAGGTGTGTAGCTTTGAAATTTACCAATCGACACCTTTGGCTTCTCGGATTTCTTCTTCTTCTTCTACTTCTTGCTCTGCTCTGGTGCCTTCTTTTGCTTCTTATCCTTCTTTGTTTCGCTTGGGCTGGCCTCTTCCTTGCGGCTTTTCATGTACTCGGTGGCGTTGGCGTACCTCTACGTATAGCCGAGCATCTAAGAAAATGTGCTCAGCTGCTCGAAGGCCAATGACCAGGTTAATTTTTTTGTCTCGGAGGCCCCTTACGAAAATATGTTTGAGGGTCTCATCTTCGACCTGCTTGACCTCTAGAGCTGCCCGAGTGAACCGGTTGATGTAATCTCGGACGTTACCGTCTCCTTGCTTGATGGCATACAAGTAGGTAATTTCTTTCCTTTGTGTTTTTGTTGTAAAAAATGCCAACGAGAAGGTGTCGGCCAGCTGTCGAAAAGAAGGGATGAAGGATGGCTCGAGTCTTCGAAACCATTATCGAGTAGGCCCTGTCAAGGTTAACAAAAAGGCTTTACACATCGCTTTGTCGTTGGCGTTTTGGAAGAGCATGTACTCTCGAAATAGTTCGACATGCTCGTCTGCATCTGCTGTCCCGTCATAGGCTTTGATTTGTGGGACTTTAAACTTAGGCGACATAGGGGCTCACATTATAGTGTCCGGAAAAGGCTGATCTAAGGCCCCTGCCTCGTCTAGGCCAAAGCGGTTGTTCTAGATTTCATCTATTTGGCGCTACAGCGCTCGAAACTGGCGACTGTTCGTGTCTTCAGGCAGTTCGACCCTGTAGGGTACTTCACCCTCAACACGATCACAGGCCCCAGGCTGACGATTTCGACGTGCTTCCTCGTGGTGCCCGAGCCGGTTAAATACTGAGGCTCGGGAACCTTGAGGAGATGGTACCCGTGCTGCTTAAGGGTCGAGACGGTCTTCTTGGACTAATCGATTATTGGCCTAGGTGACATGCGTGGACCCTCTCGAGTGCTCAGAATCGATCTCTTCGCAGTTGATCGTCTCCCGTCCTGCTCGACCCCTGACCTGGTCAACTGGGGCCGGTGGTGGTAGGGCTGGTGCAGCATGGCATTGAGCTTATTGGGCGAGCTGCTGAGTTAGGATCCGAGCTGCATTCGTGAGCTCTCGAATCTGGTCTTGAGCTACGGGGTCCTCTGCTTGTTCGACTCTGAGAGTGCTTCCTTGCCCCTAGATCGGGATCTCGCAACCTAGGGGCGGCCTCTAGGTCTTCCTGTGTTCGGTTGTTGATTTCTTGCATCTCATGACCCCTCCTGTTAGGTAGCGTCGTCTCTAGTGTTTCCTCGTGTCACCATCTCGGATCTTCGAAGGTAAGGTGGCTGGTATTGAGTGAAGGCGTAGGCGCCCTCCTTCTAGTGCCACAATGTTGATGCTTACCGTGATCCGATGTCGGATCAACACCACGTGCAGCTGCACACGGTCTAACTCTTCCCCGGCTTGCCTCTGCCCGGGCTGGCATACCTACAACGAGTGGAAGGGTGCTTCAGAGGTGAGAATAAGGAGTCAGTCAAAAGACAAGGGCTCTCCGAAGCTCAAGGCAGGGATTGCTCGGCAGAGGTCGGGAGCTTGTTACGTGGGAATGAGTCTCTCTCTCTAGAATGTAATAAATGAGTCCTATTTATAGACTACTACTTGGACCGGGTGTCAGGTGGGTTTTTTTCATGACTCGGTTGTCACATCTAGGCGTGTCAGGCAATAGGTGACGAGTGTCATGTTCCCCCGTCGATAGATTGGCACTCATTGGACGGTGAGTTATTTGCCGTTTGTCAGCTTGTAGTGACGAGTAGCAGTTTGCCCGTGAGTAAAGTTAGTCCGACCCGAGCTAGTGCGTAGTCCGAGGCGGCAGCCTGCGGGGGTGCAGCCTTCGGAAGCCCTGAGAAGCACCTCGGACGAAGTACGCGTCGCTGTTAAGGTCGGTAGTTTGCTCCTTGGAGGCTCTGCCAAGCTGTTTAGCCAACCACTGAAGTTTGTCTCTTCGGCGGTGGCGTCGAGCTCACCCTCAACAGGACACATACAACAAGCTAAAATAATGTGTGGAATTTGTTTCACAATGAGCCATTCCACCAACATGTGCCCAACTATGCAAGAAGGCATAACGGAGTAAGTGAATGCTATTGGAGGATTCCTGCAACAACAAAGGAAGTATGACCCCCTTCTCCAACACCTACAATGAGAGATCGATGGATCATCCAAACTTAAGCTATAGGAGGAATCAACAACCGGCTGCACCAACTCCCATGATCAACCAACCACCAGGCTACACTCAATTGTCATAACAACAATACTAAGCCCAACCCCAACCGCTCCACAAGCTTCAAATTCCCAAATATATTCATTGTTCAGACTCCCAAATATATTCATTGTCCTTTTTCAGCCTTTGACATTCTCTTCAAGTAAGAGTGTTAGTTTTTCTTAAAAAAAAGAAAAGAAGAGAAAGAAAAAAGAAAAAAAAAAAACCTAAGAGGTTCATCTACCTCAACGTATATAGCTTTGACCTATAAATCTCAAGTCATCGTCTTCAAAACACTTTGCAAAAATGTTCTAATCTTGCACGCACTCACCATGTACCTAAACGTAAAAGTACTCATCTTCTTTCAACAGAATTAAAAGGTTAACTACACGAAAAATTCGTGTAAATTCAAAACGTTAAGCGTATCGAGAAGCGGGTGTATGAACGTAACGTCTTGCAAGCATTAAAAAAAAAAAAGGAGTCACCTAGATAGACTGACACCCCAAATTTTGCCTATTGCCACGTGCCACGTGCCATGTGCCATGTGCCTAAACCCTCATTTGGAAATCATGGATTCAACTGATAAGCACAATCGTCACTTTTGGTCTTTCCTGTCAAACTATGAAAAGAGATTTTCTTCCTCTTTCATGTGCATTAATACTCTTGTCTAGTACTGGATTTTCATTTCATTTTCGGATTTCCCATACCAAAAGTGGAGATATGAGCGGGGTAAATAGGTACTATACATATATCCAGGACAATATACATCCAGTTTGTCACACAATACAAGCATTAATTTCCATAGTCTCAAATTATAAAAAAAAAAAAAAAAAAAAAAAAACCTAAGAGAAAAACTAATTAAAAATATGGCAATTGTTGGCCTCCGTACCTTGGCCTTGAAAATTTTTGTGATTACTGGAACCCTGATGTTTGTTAACAATAGGGTCTCTGCTGAACAAGCTGATTGTGAAGAAACAAATATATCTGGTCTTGTATACTGGTGCTCCAAATTCATCTCCAAATCAGGCCCGAAAATTCCTCCGTCGCCGGAATGTTGCTCGATTGCCAAATTTGTAGGCGTTTCTTGCGCTTGCAAATTTGTTACTAAGGACGTTGAAAAGAAATTCGACATGGCGAAGGGTGTTTATGTTTTCAGAACTTGTGGACTCAATGTCCCCAAAGGAATGCAATGTGGAAGTAAGATTTTCTATTAGTTATACCATGTTATTTAGAAAATATTGAAAAGATATTTTGTGGTTATTAAAAACATGATTATTGTGACAAAATTGTCAACTTATAATTTTAATAATAAAGCTCAAATTAATTTTGAAATGGTATAAAATAAAAATAAGAGTGATAAACTAAAAAATGAAGAATCCAAAAAACATGGTTTTCTTTTTCAAGTTTTTTTTTTTTTTTTTCAAATTTTATGTGCAACCTTGCACAAGATGTATTACTTGATTAACTACCTCCTATAAGCTTTCCTTTCGAGGATAATTATTCTGATTAATTAAACCAAAATATATATAGGATGATGTGATCAAGGGCAATCAATCGAAAACAATTTAGTTTTGATCCTTTAGTTCCATATTATATTAACTATGTTTCTCTCTATATGCAGGTTATAAGGTTCCAGATGCGCGGAAAGAGATTATTGCATAAGAGTTATTGCTTTTTTATTATTTACCATTATCTTCATCGAGATGTAATGCTTGCATGAATAAGCAAAATGTTGAATGATCTTTCAAATGCATGCACTACTTTGTTGTTGCTTTTTTTACAGACGTTTGAAATAAATGTTGTGTCTTGCTAAACAGAAAGGAATAAAAATAAATACTTCGCTTTGATACATCTGTCCAAAGATCATATATATAACAACATAAATTAGCAAGATGAATCATTTAACTGATTTTTTAACCCTAACAACTTTCCGGACCAATTATTGGTTGCTTCTTAGCAGAGACCAGCGAAAATTTAATTTGTTGTAATAATTTTCAAGAATGAAATATCAAAGAGACATGATAAGAATTTGACCACTGAAATCATTGGCTGTCACCATGATTAATCGCCGTTGCGCTGCTTGGTAATCCAGCTACTAAATAATAATCCACGGTCTACCGCATTAAGCCTCAACACAACGTACCGGCTATTGGAGTAATCTGATTGATTACTACAAATAATCTACCATTTTGATTCCCGAGATCAACAAATATTACTAGACATCTGCGGTGATTGTGACTGGGTAATCTTTTAGATTAATATCACTACATCACGTAATGATGATTTTGTACCTTTTTAATAAATAGATAATGAAATGTTGGAACTCAGATATGAGAGGAACAATCTTACATTGGGTCCACATGAACCAATTTTTGCATCCAGCATTATATCCACATCCGTAGTGCTTCCATTGTAACATCAAAACCATTTTAAGATGTTAAATTATAAATAAAAAATGCAAGATCACAAATCAGTCCCCTTGAATCTGATTTACCAACTTTAGTTTAGCAATCTTATATATATATATATATATATATATATATATATATAAGCCATTACTTTCCAATCTAATTTTTTGATGAATGTATTATTTGTCAATTTAAGAAGGAATATAAAGGCAAACCACGGTTTTGATAGCTTTTTTCTTTTAAATAATTTGCTGAATTAGTGAAATGACCGCTCTAATTCATCGTAATTTCAAAATGTTAAAAATGACCTTCACTGTTATCAGTAACCCACAATAATCAATGATAATAAATTTATAAATAATAAAACCTTGTGTATCGATGATTATCTGTAGCATATCAATGGTAAACTCTAATACATTGATGATAATACTGCATTATAAGAAATACGATTTTCAACAACTAAAAAATTTGGTCGCAAAATATTACAAATTTTAAAAATGGTCGCCCTTTGATTGTAGAGAATTAGTCACTGAAAGTTTCTGTGACCAAATTTTTTTGTTGTTGAATGTTTCAACGACCAAACTTGGTCGCCAAAAGGAGGTAATGTAGAAACATTTTGCCACAAATTATTAGGTCGCAGAGAGTATCTGGTCGCTAAAGGTTGTTTTTCTGCGACCAAAATTTGGTCACAAAATATGTTATTTGTCAAAGATTAATTTTAGCGACCAAATCTCTTAGCAACCAAATAATAGTTTTTGCGACCAAAGTATTTGGTCCCAGAATTTAATTTTCATTTTGTTTTGGCAACCAAAGTTTTGATAGCAGTATGTTTCTGTGACCAAATTTTTGTCACTGATTGTTTTAATGTTTTTAAGAATAGAAAAGAGCTTTAATCATATGTTTACTTTGTTCTATGTAAACGAAGTTGTTGTTAAAAACATTTAACGGTATTCATACAACAGTTTTAAATTGTTGTTAAAACATTTAACGACAGTCATACACTGTCATTAAAAATATATCCCTTTAATGAAAGTCAAAAAACCAGCTTTTAACAACAATTATTTAAACAATTGCTGTTAAACCAGTCAAATAACTGTTGTTAAAAATTGCTTGCAGAGCTAAACTTCTGTTGATATATAGTTATCTTTCATTCCTTATTACCTTATTATCCTCGTATATATACACAAATAGATTTGCTACCAGTGCAAAAGTTACAAAATTCCCTTTTTGATAGAGACTATTTAAAATAATTACAATAATATATCGACTTCAATGTAAATGTTCGACGTACAAAGAAACTAAAGATTATTGGACTGATGAAGAAGATACCAAAAGAAGAAAAAAAGATTTATAGCTTCAAAATATCCTATGTGAAACCCTCATGCGGAAAAAAATCCTATGTGAATGACTTTCATGTATTATTTGGTCATTCTATCTGAAATTCATCAATCTCTCGTTGCAAATAAGTTTGCATTCCATCAAATTGCATATGAAAAAAGCAATATTAGGTAATTTTAGGATTACAATATTTAATTCGAAATATATTAAAGAAAACTTATTATGTACATTATAGCTTAGTAATATATAAACCTCAGATTCATAAAACAATTTCGCTTAACAATCTCCTTCACCCAGAGTATTGGCTAATAGAAGCATTTATATGCATGAAATTGATCAAATTTGAGTCGGAAATTGGTGATAAGTTCAAGCAGCCCCTAGAGGAGATCTTCGACCTGATCCTTGGTTTAATATTATGAATATAACAACTCTGGTTTTTCATAATGAAAGTGATTTCTACTGGTACAGTGAACCATTAATTTCAAATATTAACCAAAAAAAGGGTTAAAAACCAATTCCCTCAAGAATTATATGCCACCATTAATTAAGCAGTCCATGTAGTTGATTTCTGAGGGAAAACAATACTAAGAATTCTGCCTAGAAACTCAACTATATTTACTTACTTTTAGGCTATAATAATGTGACTTGAAGGTGTTGAAAAAATAGTACACAAAAGAAATTTAAAAAAATTGTATACCACAGTATTTTTTAAAAACACAAGTTTTACATGTTATATGCATAAATTAACCAGATCTTACTAACCTTGTTTACCAAAGAGCTCTTGCAATCGATGAAGAGAAGAACGTTCTAAAAAAACCTCAACTAACTAGTCTTCTTTGCTATTCTCTATCCACGATTGGAGTGCGTGCGGGCGCACGTCGTACAGCTCTTCTACAGTGACTTTCCTTCCAACCAATTGAGAAATACCCAGCACTATCATTCTTGATTTGTGAACGATAGCTCTTCAGGAGAGTTTCAGAGACTCACAGAATAGAGTGCTTACTCTTGATCTCTCAACAGATCTAAAAAACTTTTGAGTCTTACTCCCTATTTACAGAGATCGGACCTGGGGTCAATCATTATCTAATAAGACCTCAAAATTTGAATCAGGATCGATTTTAAAGTGAAAACGCATTAAAATGCGTTTTTGGTTTTTAACTGCCGCGGTCGACCGCGGTATGTGTATCGCGATCAACTGTGCCATCACAGTGACCAATTTATTGCTCTCGGTCGGTAGGCCGAATGTAAAGACCGGCTTGCTGAACTTAGTCTACTGGCAGGCCGAACTTAAAGACCAGCCTGTTGAACCAACGATATATGATCCCTGTGAATCTTTATTTTCCACCCAAGATTCTTTGGATTGAGCCTCAGTTTTAAGTCAACCCAATAGAGAAATTATCTGATTAAAACAATCATATCTAGATAATATCTAGGAAAATAAATATTCCTAATAATTCAAGTTTATCTTTAATTAATTTATATAAAATTAATTCAACCGATAAACAGACGTTAATTATCTGATCCTATTGAATTTCAACCAATCTGATAATTTAACATAAGTCACCAATTTATTGAAAAAACACGTCGTATCATTACAAGATTTATTATGAGTTAGGAAAGGAGACTTGATGAACCTATATAGTTCAAGCTTCCGATAATTATGAAACCCAATATCCCAGATATACATTTCATAATTATCAACTCTAACGCTACTCATTAAAAGCTTAAAACTGCATTCTCGAATTACATAGAATTACAAAGCCTGAATAGCTAAGTCTCCATGATATATCATAATGTATCGTATCCCTATAGGATTATTCATAATCGACTTAAGGGTAAATTCTGTCTTACCTTTCGGATTATTTTCCTCTTACGTTCTATTATCTCACCATCAGCAAACTTACCATCCAAAGACAATATACCATTTAGTTACACCTATGTATTCAAATAGTTGAGCGTTTTAGTTTTTTAATTATAAGATAACACATACAAGAGGATATCATCGACTCCTAAAGAGGAGCTATGGATTCCATATCTATGAATAACATGTCTATGCTATCAAGAGTCAAGTCTCCAACGTACCGGTATGGGTACCATTATAAAATATGGATATCACTCTTTGGTACATCAAAAGACATAAGACAAGACAACGAGCCCATTATTCATCTCTCAGGATTAAGATACAATACACATGATTCTCTAAAGTGAATTGATTTGCTGAGACAGAATTATTAATCCAAATCAATTACATTTTATGTCTCGATCTAATACATTATCACCTATGACAATGCACCAATGTTTCTATTCATGGAGTCCACTTCCGATGGCCAAGACAAACCATCTCCCGTTAGGGATATAGACAACATAACAATCTTTGCATGAATAAAGCACCCAACTTTATTCTTTCAATTGCAGATCTTATAATCTAGACCGTCACTTTTAGAATCACGTCTTCCAATAATCTATCCATTATATGCCTAATTTTAAAGGTTTAGACAGATAGTCTTAGGCTTTTGTTTGCTTATCATACATTCAACAAATATGAATATAAAGAGGACAACAATTTAGTATACGAAGAATAAATAAACTCTTTATTGATAAAAATATCTTTAAAAACATATTATATTTTTATTTCTTAAGGTATACATGTCTAACAAAGGGTCTCTATATTTGCTAAGGTTCAGAATAACAAAAAATACTGATGGGCCGATTTCATATGTCACCAAAGCAAGAACTGGGAACAAACTATGTTTGCAATATTTTACAATAATTATTTATATCTGGGAAAGTGTGAATGGTCCTCTGCCATCTGAAACGAGTATAGTGGCACAAATCCACTGACCTCTCATTGGGATTTAAGTCGTCTCAGTCTGAACTACAAAACCATATGAGGAGTTTTCTGATCATTATTTTTTCCAACTGAGTTTGATGTTACTAGTAGGAACTCTTTTCAAGAA
The DNA here is from genome assembly GCA_025403435.1 of Artocarpus heterophyllus. Lineage (NCBI taxonomy): Eukaryota > Viridiplantae > Streptophyta > Magnoliopsida > Rosales > Moraceae > Artocarpus > Artocarpus heterophyllus. The sequence continues at coordinate 19,128,603 of CM046337.1, forward strand.
AACATTATAAATGAACAAGAAAATAAATGAGAATAAAAATTAATATCAACACCTAAAACTAGAAAGAGAAAGAAAGAACACCTAACCCATATATGCTGACAACGATCTAGTTTGCAAATTAAGCCTGTCAAACCCAACATTGATTTAATTAAAACTAGCAATTGGTAGTTCGAATTAGCAAAACCAAACAGAGGAGTGAATCAACATTGATTTAAGGTAGGGAAGACGGTGGCTATGAGGAGCAAGAATGTTGGCTATGGAACTTGGTATGCTTTTCTTAGTTCAACTTTGGCTTTTTGAGTTTCATGGGTTGCATTAGCCTGGTATTTATGGAAAAAAATAGAACTTAGTCAGATGAAGGGTCTTCCACTTTGATCACTTGGTTGGGGGAGTTCCAGACCTGGTCCCTTGGGAGAATAATGAAAAACTTCCCGTCGTGAGAGAATTTCCCTCAAGATTTTGAATTTTGGGCTCTACAGATTAGACTGTCAATATCCATAAATGTTAATGCCCACTTCGGGTGGCCTACATAGAGAGATCCAAAAGGTGGAAGCTTATCTTACCATTTTGGGGATGGATTATACCTTAGAATTAGATGTCCCTTTGACTTGCTTTGGTAAAAGAGCTAGCTTGTCCCATATAGCAGGAGGTCACATGGCCTTTTGGCTAGGCTCTTTCGGGTAGATTGCTAAGCTGATCTAGCAGATGGGCTGATGACTAATGTGTTAGGTGGGTCAAATAGGCTTTTTTTAGTATTGGACTAAGGCTTTTTAAATAGGTTTTTTTGGCTTTGTTTTATTTTAATTTCTTTCACACCTATTTTATTTCAATTCTAGTTAGACTTAAAGCCTCTAAATTGGGTTGAAAGTCTAATTGGACCAAATAAAATAGGTTTGTTTATATTTCTTGACCTTCCAAACTACGATCCATTTAAAGAACCCTGTCTTATGGCTTGGGTTTATGTACCTTACCTTAGGCTATGTCATAGGACATAAGTTGAGCTTGCAACTGATGGAAAAATAGGTATCAACATCTATCATTGATAAATCATAGTATATCAGCCTAATTTCTTCAGCTATTCATTTCAACCATATAGCACATCAATGATGACCTGTTGATAACAAGTAGTATGCCACTGATAAAATCCAGTACATTACTATTATTAACCTCAAAATAATCTAGACATAATTTTCTCCTCCTCTCCTTCTCTGGCCCTTTCTTCTCTAATTGCAGCACTGGACCTCCATGTACATGGTCGGTGGGACGTTCGAGCCTCCTCTGTCCTCCACGTGTGAGCATTTAGTTTTCCATGCTATCGTGTTGTTGGGGCTTCATGTGATGAGATCTCATCTCGACAAAGTGGTAGATCTCGATTAACGACACTTCAGGGACGATTTGGTTGTCACGGCCTGCGCACGAGGGATCTTAGGCCTTGTTACACTAGCGGTAGAAAGATTGGCTAAGAGTTTGCCAAAGAAAGTTGCCGTTGAAATTTTTGGCGAAGCTGTATATACTCTTCTTCCTTAGCTTCGGTTGCGGATGGGGCAATATTAAAACAAAAGTAGAAAATGTCATCCAACTATCCAATTTTAATATCTTAGGACAAAAATTTTATTATGGACGAAGAATTAGTGACTCAACACAATTCTCCATTAAAGAATTATGACATCCAATCAACCTTAATCCTCGAAAGTAGTGCAACTTGATTTACGTCACTCGTCGATAATTGATTTTGGCTGAGCTATGCTGTACACCATAACTCACTTTTTCTTGATAATGTAGTATGTGAGACCTTTACACTGTGGCAATTAAAAGTTTTAGTTAAAACTGAGAATGCTAAATGTCTTATTAGTGATTATTATTATTATTAGTATCGTTTTATTAAAGCACTATGATTAGCCACATTAGTAATTGTATTGAGGAGGCTTGAATATTGCTGTTAAATGTAAAATTTAAATGTTTTCTCTTCGGTTTAAGGACCTTCTTCTTGTGGGATTTTTTTGAGAGTCCTATCCTTTGTCTCGGTTAGGCTGGGAAAATCATTAACAATTTAACAACTGAACTTATTTATTTATCTTTCGATAGTTCAAGATAGTAATTGCAATTCATTCACGTGTTATGTATTAGCCCGGCTTGTACAATCGAACTATTATATATGCTATTATAGAGAAATTAAAGTGTCGTAATTATGCTCCTTTAGGTGACGTAGTTAAAGGACGAGAGATAGGTTCGATATGTGCATGAAAACATCAATAATTTAACAACAGAGTATCATGGATATTTTTTTTTCTCTATTGGGTGAATGCACCCTTTTCTCTGTCTAACCCAAATCCCCCCATGCCTTCCCAGAAGTTGAACCTGGACCTAGCCGTCAATCCCCCATCCCATCAGATGGGCTAATCCCAGCGGTGTAGAATATCATGGATATTAGGTTCCCAGTCTTGGAAATTTTGTCACAATGCCTGCCCATACAACAGCATCAATAATTGAAGTTGCAAAATTTGAAAAAAGAAAAGAGTATACGTCGTCTCCACTTTTCCACAATACAAGACGAGAATAGTATATATGGCTCACTTTTCCACAATAGAAGACAAGAAGAAAAGGTAGAAAAGTAGAACAAACAAAAGCGAAAAGATTAATTAAGATCTCAGCGCAAGTTGTCACAGAAAGTTGAGGACATTTAAGTTAACTATCGTACACGCATTGTCTTCTTTTATGAGATATTCTTTATGTACTGTCAAGCATTTTACCATTTGAGCATTTTTTTTACCAAGAAGTGCCAAACAAAACAATGAGCCAAAATAGATAAAGCCATGGGCGAATTCATCATCTGTAGGCGGGCTGAAGAGCTAGAGCATAACAGGGAAGCTTTGAAGGTGTCTTAAAACGCTGAATTAGATGATTCTTGGAAGTGGAAATGCCAAGTGGATGCTGCTTGGAAGAATGGAAGATGTGCTGTGGGTGTTGTTGGGTGGAGCTCTTCTGGCTCCCTTCAATTTCTCCACACAGATTGCTTGAGGGCGGTATCAGTTCTTGAGGCTGAACTACTTGCAATAAAGGGTGCCATGGGAATCGCCCTTCAACGGAATTGGAAGTCGGTTCTCGTAGAGTGTGATAGTCAAGTTGCTGTCCGTGTTCTTAATAATACTGACGTGTGTACTGAATGGTGGTGCAAATCTCTAGCGGATGTCCTGCTGGCTTTAACTAAGGGGTTTAGTTTTATTTTTTTCAAGTGGATCCCACGGTCAACTAATGTCGGTGCTCACTCTTTGTCTAAGTGGGCCTTTGTTTCGTCTAGTTCACGCTATTGTACCATTCAGGAGGTAACCCGTGCTGTGGTTGCAATCTTATTTGGTTAATGTAGTTGAGCATTTTATCAGAGCAAAAAAAAAAAAGAAAAAAAAAAGTGCCAAACAAGCAAATAATTCAGTATAAAAAAATGATTTCGGTTTTTATGGCCGTTTTACCACCATTTTTTAGAATATATCCCTCATTTTTCAAAATTAGGAAAGCCGCTGATATCCCCGGAAAGCATGTTAGTAATTGAACTAAAGAGATAAAAACACCCTTTACATACTAGTACACGTGGGAGCCATCGTCTAATCGACAAACATAATACTTCTCAACATTAGATGATCGTTAATAACCGTTATCTAATGTTCACATAGACCAGTTTTGGTGCTAAAGGGTTGAGAATAGACGGTGGTGTTTTACATAAACCATCATCTAATACATACCTAGCCACGTTTTGCTCGAAACAATCCATTGTGGGTAGGCTTAATTTTCTTTGCCCATAGATGGCCTTACCCTATTCTATTGTTTTCATTGACCTCACAATTCATTGATAACATAATTAGAAAACATATACAAAATAATAGAACATGATATATACATATATATATAAGAAAATATACTTATACAAAATAAGTGTTAAATATTTAGTTTGTAATGAATTTTTGTAAAAAACCTACCCATTCTTCCATCAACTCACTCAAATGATAATTAATACAAAAATCTAGGTTATGAAGACTTATGACTCCTCATTCATTATAATATCTGTTGTATACCTTAATATAGAATAGTCACATTCTTTGTCTCCTTGTTTTTGGGGTATAGACTAAAAAACACAGAAATAGTTTATTAGTTTAAATAATAATAATAATTTCATTTTCAATTGCAACTATTTTATACTTGAATGCTTACCTTTTGTGGTTTTAGAAATCTAGTGTTTCTATTACTTGAATGCTTACCTTTTGTGGTTTTAGAAATCTAGTGTTTCTATATGGCATATTGAAGATGACTTTAGTGGTTGTTTTTAATTTCCAAGCATTTAAATCCCTAAATACAATTCGTTAAAAATACAATCAATCGAAAGATAATTTAGCTAGCAATAATAAGTTATATAGTTAACAATAATACACTTACAATTGAATCATTTGGTTGAAGTCGGCGCGTATTAATTGGCCAAGTGGATTGAACCATTAAACCCCAATCTTTTAGGAGTGAAGGAAGCCTAATATCTAATCATCTCAACTGTTATGTGACATGAAGTAAACCTGTTGGCTTTTACTTTGTCCATAAAGTCACAGAGTAAATTTTTCTCATTCTTGCATCGAAAGGCCAAAACTAAACAAGTTTTCGGATAGTTTTGCAAAATTATCCATAACTATATTTTAGAGGTAGTTTTTGAAAAAAGTTTCTTTGCGAAAGTTGTCCTTCTCGTCAAAAAATAAAATTTTTGTGTTTAACGAAAATTATAATTAGGACCAAAACGGCTAAAAACTACGGCTGCCTATTATAGATAGCTTTGGACAGCAAGCCAAAATAGTTTTTTACAACTTTGATAGTTTTTAAAAACAGCTCAGAAACCTATCCTAGAGTCAAAATTACAGTTTTGCTTACTTACAAAGTTTTGTTTAAAACATCAAAATCGAAAAGTTTTGTGGTCGACAATGTTTTAAACTCCAATTCTAAGGCTTCCGTTTTTACAATCAAAGTTTATGAAAAAGTTTTTCATAATATCAAACATGCACAATGCCTGAACTAAACTTACATAACCTTACTTATTATAACAAAATACATGTAAAGCCATACCAACCAATATAAATAAAAATATTACAAATCATTCTCTTACTAAAATATAAACTTAACTCATAAAAATTTAAACTTGGAATTAATTAAAATATTTTGAGAAAAAGTTAAGAATTTTACCCTTGGAAAATCCTTCTTGAAGCCTACTTCTAAGAGAACTTTGTTGCTTCTCTTTTTCTCCTCAATTGTTTACTAAAAACACAAAATTTTCTATATAAAAATCTAATCTTGATTTATCTAAGTAAATAAATGGGAGGATTGAAATTTTCCCTTGATGATAACTATAAAAACTTCAACTTTCTTCTTTTTCTTCTGATCCCACCTAGTTCTTCTCTTACTTTCTTTGATTAGCGATTTTGTTACGGTGGAATAGAAGGAAAATCTTTGGAGAAAAAGTTTAGGGAAAACTGGTTCTTGAATGAAGAAATGGGAAGGAATTTTCTTGGAAAAACTTGTGTTGGAACCGGTTTAGAGAGTGAATATAAGGAGAAATTTTTGAGAACTTGTGGGTTATGAACCAGTTTTTGGAGAAGAAATGGGGAGAAAAAATTTTGGAGAATCCATTGATGAGATACACAAATTTGGGAGGGGAAATGGAGAGAAAATGATGTCTAAATGAAGCCTTGTGATAGTACAAATACTCCCAAAAAATGAAACAAACGCATACATCTCTGTAAGTTGGACGCATACCCTCTATGCCAAAAACCCTGTCCCATTTTCTGTTCTCCTTGTCATCGTAAGGATAAGAAAGGGAGCCACAAACAGACAAGGGCAGTGGCCCCCTTGAACTTTTATTTTTTAAAATTTTTTATTTAAAATTATATAAAAATTATACTCTCTCTCTAAAATTGCATTCTCTCATTCTAAAATTGTATTTTACTCCCTTAAAATTGTATTTTGCCCCTCTCTCCATTAATTTAATTACACTCTCACCCTCCTGACTAATTTATTTGGGCTCCGCTCCTGTGTATGGATCGACCGCTATGGCAAAAGGGCCAAGGCTTCCATGGTTAAATTTCGTCTCCGTACTCCTGGGAAAGATAATCTTAATCAGAATGTTAAATATTAGATGAGTCTGTTATACAATAATAGCAAAATGTTGACCTTTACACTATTGCCATATGTAGTTATTATTATGTCTAGATGGTTGAGGGCATGTTATCCAATTTCTTGGTTAAAAATGGTGCTTATCTTATATCATTTTTGTAGAATTTATGACGCTAGCTATTCTTTATGATCAATCAGTCTTGAAGTGAATCAGACTCGGATCGTGGTCCAACCGTCTCTTTTTTTTTTTTTTGGTTATAGCAATATTATGTTTTTTTTTTTTTTTGGTTCCCATTATAAGTTTATAATACTCTAATTGAGCAAAATTCTCGTCTGATGACTTTGTTTCCCCATCTTATTGATCTAGTTAATGTTACAATTGGTGCAAGGTTCATTATTAACAGCGCAGACAGTCATTATCTTTGTTAATCTTGTAGTGTTAATTAAATTTATAGTTTGTTGATCATTTTGTTGAACCGTGTTTATAATCATGTAATTTTTTATTTTTTACGGTTACAAGTTGCCACCAGTTTGTAATTTCACAAATGTGGAACTACAAAACTATTAGCTCACGAATGCAAATTGGGATTAAATGTGATGCTATTTCTTATTTATGTGCTCTTTGCCATAAAAGAATTTTGTAGAACATAATAATTGGTCATACTATAGACCAATGATAATTCTTTTCTTTTTTTTTTTTCGTATTTGCGTTTCTTTCAAAGAAAGATCATTGATTTGAAATTATGTTACCGTCTGTTGCTGAAACCATTTTCCCCCTAGGCGTGGCAAAATGATTCCATAGAGTTTCAATTGCTGTTATAAATTTGAACCTGGATTAGGGTTGGTTTTGATGCCTTGATCAAGATCACTTATTTGGCTCTATATGGAGCTGGCTTTGCATGGGACAGAAAGAGTCCTTCTATGGCATCTCCTTTGTCTCATGCAAAGCCAACGCAGGGCATATTTTGTTGACTTAATAACGTGCGTAAGAGCAATGCTAACGTGTACAGTGTGGACACCATACGTCAATTAAGTGGGTTTCACCGTATAAAACCCGCTATCTTTTAGTTTAATATCTATTAGTTATAACGCTCAACATCAATGTTGCCTCTAATATTCTTGTGCGCATCATGAAAGAGCATTATTGTGCATCGTCACTGAGCCGATATCGGGTGGCTCGTGACAGGTGAGGCCCACTACTTAGACTGCCCACTGTCAGGCGCCCGAAGTGGGCTCCGTGGTGCTGGAAAGCATTTGTGATTATGAAAAAAAATAAAGCCATTCAACAAAAGGAATATTCACTGCCAAAACAAACAACGCCAAAATCAAGATCACATTAACAGATCTAGCAGGCAGCAAAGACAACATCCTAACAGAATAATTGTTAACATAGACGCAAAGGAAGCAGCCACTAGTTTCAAGATATAATATTGCCAAGATTCCGAGTTCTTAAGTCTCAATATTCACATACACAAAAAATGAAATAATGCGGACCAATACTTTGTAGTTATCCTGGTGGATTCTAGCTTCTCTCTTCTACAACCATAAATCATAAACAAGAATGCTGTCCAGGCTGACTCTGTAAAATTGATCACGACTCATAAAAAAAACAAAAAAACAAAAAAAAATTCTTCCCATATTTGTATGAAAAGGTTGACTGCATTTTTCTCTGTCTACAAACTTGAGCTGCATACCAAGAGTAAGCTAGGAGCTCTAAAAGATTATGGTTTTGAAAAGTTCAAGCCTCATTCTAGCAGCCCTTTTCTCTGCAAGTTTTTTGTTACTCTTTTGGTGTTTAGAACCGAGCCAATATTTCAGAAGCTTTAGTAACAGGAATCTTATGAGAAGTGAATTCCAACTATTCATCACTTGACCCCATTTTATATTAATTTTGGTTCCAACTTCCACGCCAAGAATTCAAACAACTGAAGCAATGTTTGGATCAATCTCAAAACAGAACAAAATAGCAAAATTTCTAGCACCCCCTTGACACAAATGAACTGCAGTCTGCACTCTTCAGGAAAAAAACTGGGATTATCGTGGGAATTAATTTATAGTAAAAATGATAATAAAAAAAACCCTAGAACCCAGAACCCAGAAATACAGAGTGAGGAGGTGGATAGTTCAAAGACAAACTTATACACGCTCACAGCAAAAGATTAGTATTGCTCTATCAGATAAAGAACGTTCAAAACACAAAAACCTTTAAACTGATATGTACATACACACACTAAGGGTGGTCAGTAGTTGTTGAATCACGTATAAACTTAATAAAATGTAAATAAAAAATGCAATGTAATATAGATAGGAGGAAAGGAATGCCAATTACAGTCCTCTCTCTGCTGGCTAGGAAAATGGCATTGAAGTCGCTCCTATAGGTTTTTCACGCACCATGAACAAAACTCTAATAAAAAACAGCAGAAACGGAAAAAAGGTCACAGACTCGTCTGTTTTCCAATCTTACTTCCTACATCTCCAAGCTGATACTGAATACAGTGGCCGGTCTTGCCAGCAAATCAGAACATTTCCATTCTCTTCTCTGATCTTGTAGCCGTCGCAACCGTAACCCTGTAACAACCTCCTAGCCTGCAGCATACCATAATAGCTAAGTGGAAAGTTAGAAAACCCCGCTGAATCAAGCCTTTGAATCCACTTATCAAGCTTCTCATGCCTTTCCTTCCTCTCTGCACCTTCACAAGCTACGATATTCTTTATTTCCTCCCCAAAGAGAATCTTCTCGACCTTTAGTCTTTCCAATGGTGTTCTCGAAACAGTAGATTCTGAGCAATCAAATAACGCTGCATACGAATATAGAGCTTCCAATAGCCTCTCCATTAAAGTGGATCCATTATGGTTAGAATCTTGTTCTGTTATTACCATGAGCTTCGGCGTTAGACCCCACAAGGCATTGAGAAAGCTATCCATCTTCACTGACGTGGTTGGAGACAATGGCGATGATGAGGCTGAGTCAGGACTCAGGCTATACCTGTTAACCAAATCTTTCTCAAGTAACTCCCCCAATGTGCTTTGGTTCATTTGCAGAACGCTAGAAAAGTGAGTTCCGTTCAAATTCTTCGATGCAAGTGGCGATTTCTTTCTGAGTTCATCATCAGAAGCCAAAAGCGTGTGCAACTGTAGAACAGAGCTGACGATTAGAGCCTCCCCGGTCTTGACACGAAGTTTTTCTATGTCAAGATTCTCTAATTTGCTGACGATGGGGTTAAACTGAAATGGAATATCCAACTTCTCTGCTTCCCCCGTCAGCCTATAAGCCATAAGATCTAGCACCTCTTTCTGCTGATGAACTGCAGTAATTCTCAAGTGCGGCGGCCCTTCGGGCCTCGCGTTCGAAACTTGAAGAAGCGCAACCCACTGTGCAGGTTCAGATGAATGAAGATCAATGATATGAACCATCTTTTCACCTTCAATGGCTTCAGTAATAGCTTGATTCGTCAGCACAAAAGAAACCTTAAGAAATGGAAAGAGCTCGAAGAACACTTTCCGGACAAGAATTCCTTCGGAAACCAAACATATTCTCGTCGAATTGAGGGCCTTGTGAAGACCAGGCCAGGTTTTGAGGATACGATCAGCAAGAGCCTCAGTGAAGTATGCGGCGATCCGCTGCATCGTATCCCCATCAGGCGAGGCAAGCTGGGAAATCTGCTCAAGGGCAATATTTGCATTCTCAAGGCTTCCAGAGGCTACATGGTTTGCACAAGTGAGCAACAAGTGGATCAAGTACAAACCCCTCTCTTCGGATTTCAGCTCTTTGAGCCAGGGATATGGTGATCCTAAGCTAGGTGAAAGTGACATTATGGAAAAGACTTGGAGAGGCGATGAAATAATGATTTTTTTGGGAACTTGGGAAACAAAATTAAAGATGAAAATTACCAAGAAACATATAGGAGATAGAGAGCTAACCTCACTTCTCAAAGATAATCTAGACTCTTAACTATACTAACTCTGTTGAAAGAACTAATTGGTTTGAAATGATCCTATGGATTAGTATAAATTAAATAGAGTTATAAGGATTTTAGAATCCGAGGGCGATCAAACCAAAGTAGACCTTTGACATAGAAGTTGCAGAGCAAAGAAACTAACAAAATGTATTAGAATCAGACAAACAAGAAAAAGGGGCAAAAGAGTGGTCAGACAATTGGACGCTTATGATTCCCCAACAGAAATTTGAAGAAGGATCAAAACAAGCTAGACAAAGGATGCGACAGATTTTATTAACTTAAACAAACTCAAGACAAAAGACAAATAAATTTCAACTTAAAAAAAAACAGAGAGAGAAATCAAAATGCAAGAACTAGCGAAAATGCTTACTGGGTTTTGTAATTAGTCAAGAACCCAGATGAAGCCCCATGGAAATTGCAGAGAAAGTCTCCTCAATCTCACTGTTGCTCAAAACCGTCTATGAAGAAATTTCTCTATCTCTTTCTCTCCCACAGAGAGTAATTAAAAAAGGGCTTTTGTTGTTTTGAGGAGAGGACTCCTTCATGGCTACGCTTGTCGACAGTGCGTGGAGGACGCTTTTGTCGTTATTGTTTTGTTGTCCATCTTCTTTCTCTTTCTACAAAAACTTGTCTTTTTCTCTCTCTAAACACTAAAGTCTAAAAACTATGACAAGTTTCTTGTTGCTTTTCTTTTGTCTTCACCTAAGGTGGATAGGGAATCAGGGCTGGAGGAGCCTAAAGGGGGTTTTAATATTTCCAAAGGCCGCAACAATCCAAACATGCGCTTACAAAGACAACAATGCCCTCAGTTTTTGTTTCCTAGTGGGGAATTGCGAGAGAGGCTTCCAAAGGGTAGTTCCAAAACGACATTTTGTTCTCTTCCTCGTACAGTCGTTATCATCTCCCAATATTAAGACAAAGAGACAAGGATGTTAAGCAAGCGTCCAAAAGAAGATGCTTCATTTATCTCTATTTGTAGATTCTTTGTTGTCATTTCTCAAGTGCTACCCTATGGCTCAAATTTCTTTTCTTTTCTCTTTTTTTTTTGGATTTTTTTATTGATTTTTTTTTTTTTTTACGATTTTAGAAAACATGGAAATATTATTCACTTTGTGGAGAATTTTGCTCTAAAATGTAGAGGAAAAACATTCTATTGGTAATGTTGTGAGGTAAAAGTGATGTAATTATACTTTTCAAAAGTTATAATTGATAGGATATGTGCAATTAAATTCTTCAAACATATTCCAAGATCATACTTGAAAATTCACCCAAACAAACACCAACTTATTTGGGCCCTTATTTCAAGAAGTTCTTTACAAATCTGTGGGCGCGTTTGAGGAATTAGCGCAAACACTTCAAGGCCCAAGCCATATAGGTTGCTTTCCAAGTTCAAATTTGCTCTGTTGTATCATTCTACCTTAAAAAAATGCCTTACCTTTGATTGTGATGCTAACTTATGTAGGAGTGGCACAACCACTCCCCCTTAAGATTGCAACTAATAGGAGATGTGCAAACATCAATGACGAAGCCTTGTTTAAGGGGGCTGGAGTTAAATAAAAATTTAAAACTAAATAAATAGCGTAACAAATAGTTAAAATTCTATAATTTTTTTTCTTAGAATTTGTTTTTTATTGGTCATTACGTATATATTTTTCCTTTAAATATAAAAATTTAAGTAGTATTGTATGATAATTTTTTATTTAGAATTTTTTTATTTAGAATCTTTTTGCTATTATGTATACAATAAAAAATATGAAATAATAAAGTGTAATGAAAAGTAAAACTAAGAGTGTAAATGAAATTTTAAAACTATTTGCTTAAAATTTAAAATTACGAAGAACTACGTAGGTGAAATTACATAAAATGGGGAGAAATTTATAAATTTTAAAAATTAATAATAGGTCATTGTTTGCAATTAAAATAATTTAAAAGGAAAAATGAGAAAAATAGAAGAAATAGTATAAATTTTATAAAATTAAAAGTGTATATAATTGGTGGCTTTGGGGGGGGGGGGGGCCGGCTGTGGGTGGCTTGAGCCCACATTAGGCCCAAGCTCCCTTCGTCACTGGCGATCATCCTTTAAACACCTATGATTGCATTCAAGAACCCACCTTAAACACTACTTGTTTGGTTTCTTAGTTTAAGAAGAACTTGATGAATACCCAACAGACTAGCTTAGACAAATAAGGTCTTTATATAAATGCCACAATATTAAGACATGAATTGATTTATACTACTAAAAAAATAATCACAGAGAATATCATAACACAACACCGCACCCTATCTAAGAATGCCAAATATACCCTTGCGGTAGGAAGAAGATCTCAAATGGTTAGATCTCATAGTGGTCATATCTTTGGACCAAGCTAGGTGGCAATATTAGGAGGAAGAAGAAGAAGAGAAGGAAAGTGGAAGGCAAGGCACCATTTTTTAAAGAAAAAGGTTTTAGGATGATGCCTTCAAAGTATATGATGTTTTTAAATGACATACTATTAAATAAATAAAGTAAATTTATTTATCAAATTTGCATGTATGTACTTTGAATACTTTATGAATATCATTAAAATTCGATAATTATCTATGTGACCTTAAATATTATATATAAGCGTTATGTATAGGAGGATAATATTTAATGATGATAATTAAAATGATCAGTGATATATAATTAATTATTCAATTAAAGTATGAAATCTTTAATTGAGCATTACTAGTGCATGTTAATTTCATTAAAAATTGGATGGTCTTATCTGAACCATTAATATAGTGAGTCATATAAGTAATGAGATTATGTATAACTTAGATATTATGTGATATAAATAGCTAATAATTTTCGTTAAATATAGTAGTTTCTAATCACATCGACCGATGGCCATATATAAGATGATCTTAATCTTGAATAATCAATAGACTCATATTCATGGATTCATGTCTTTTGGTTTACTCAATACAGATTTGAGAATCAAAACTTATTCCTTATATCTTGGAGACATAATACAGTAAGTATTTGGGAATACTAATGTTACAAGATAGAATCCATTCATTCTCTAACGAGAAACAAATAAATAATTTTCTTAAGTATTGATTCGGGATTTGAATAATAAGAGCACTCAATTCGTGATTAAGTTCATGAATTTATTATTCATTAGACAATCAATAACACTCAAAGACAAAAGAAGTAATTAGAGAGGTTAACGCATTTCACTAAGCTCTAATTTTGAATTATTTATGGATAATCAATTTATATGTAATGGCTATATAACATGGATGACTATAAGAATTGAGTAATTAAATATATATAATTTCAAGAATACAATTCCAAGTCTTTAGTGGAATTACATTGGAATTAATAAAAGTGTAGTATATTAATTAAAGAGTTTAATTAATATATTTGTTTTATTAGAGCTTGAAATTATGGGTCTATTAGTCCGCCCGCCATCCATGTAAAGAGTGTTGGACAAGAAGAATTATTAGTTTAAATAATTAATTTTAAATTATGAAATTTTAAATTAAAAATCACTCAATATAAATTAATTATGAATTAATTTATATTTATTAAATAATTAGATTATTTGATAAATAAAATAATTAAATTTGGAAAACACACAGTAGGTGGGTACTGTGTAGGTGGCGCACACAATGAAAGGGTCCCATTGTGTGTGGCACCGTCAATAGTAAAGGGAAAGTCCCATGTGCACATTAAAACTTGTTTACAGAGTTTCCATATTTAGTACTTTCAATTTTGAATAAATGTGATTTAATTCAAATATTAAAAGTTGAATGTGGAGGCAAATGAGATTGGGTAATAAGTAGATATTCTCTCACTCCTTCTCCTTAAATTGGCACCCCATACAAATATGGTAGCTGTGTGTGTGGCATCTATGACAGTGAAGGGATTTGAAATTTATATCTTTTATATTTAATTAAATATTGATATTATATTAAAATAAGAAGACTTTTCTAAATTGATTAGCTCTCTTATTCTTTATAAATAGAGGCCTCCTCTATTCATTAGAGATATACTTTTGAGTCTTGGGGAGACTGAAAATATTGTGGAAAATTTTTCGCTCTTAGGCATAAGAAAAAGAAAAAGAGAGAGAAGAAAAGTTTTTCATTCTGAGACTCGTTTTGCTAATGTGTTGATGAGATTTACGGATAGCTTAAATTAGTTGAGTAATCTATAGAAACTATATTCCTCTAACGTCTACCCGTTCATTCAACTAGTGATGAACATTAGGTAAGAAATATTGTGGTTTTTTTTAATTGAGAACGTCCTTTGCTATTTCTTTAATTTTGGTTCATCTCCGATCATTCCGGTGAGCAAAATATAATATATTTACTTAAGCCTTAAATGAGCAAAGTATAATACATTTACTTAAGTCTTAAATTAATATAAGATCTAGTGTTTTATAGAAGTTTTTGAGAAAATTTTTGTTATACAAAATCTGTACCACTAGCACGCTACTATTTTTGTGAAAAATGTTTTCTAAAACTAACAAAAAGAAAAAGAAAAAAAGGCAGGTGCAAACAGGGAAGAGAAAAATTAATTGTGGAGTAACACTAAAACTAATAAATTTGACACATTAATCAAAGAGTTTAATTAATTGTTAAATTTATTAGAGCTTGGGTTATAGGTCCATAGGTCCCCAATACCACCTCTGTAACACTATATTAGATTTTTGAATAGAATGAATTATACATATTTAATTTGAAATTATTAAATTCTGAATTAATTATTTCACACTTGAATTATTACTGTGACACAGAATGTAATGTGATAAATGTTGTCACATTTAACTGAGCATTAGTTAATTCATTAATTGATTATTTTTAAAATATATTATTAAATAAATGTGATTTATTTTTGAATTTAGATTTAGATATATATATATATATATATATATGGTTTTGAACCAAATCTTTTTATATATATAAAATTTTATAATATATTAATAGATATATATTAATATAATATAAAAAAGGAAGAACACGTTTCCCTTACTTATTATATATGTATATATATATATATATAAGGAAACCGAATCACACTGATTCGGTCCAATAAAATAATTAAAAAAAAAAGTAAAAAGTAAACTTGCTTTTACTTTCACGTTTTAGTTTCTAATATATATATATATATATAAGGAATCACATAGTGATTCAAGAAAAGAAGAAAAAGGGAAAGAAAGAAAAAAAATCAATCAAAAAATTACTAATGGCTCAGATATAAAAAAGAGAGATAACAATTATCTTAGAAGAATTATTCACGTAATTCTTACAAAAAACTTAGAGAGAAAAATTGAGAGTTCTTCTCTAAAAAAAAAAGTCTGCTATCTCATGTGTTGAGTACATAGCAGATTCAGAAAAGTGTGAGGAAAATTCATTCTTGCAGTTTGACGCCCACTCGTCTTTCCATTGGTGTGGAGGCCTAGATTGGAAGATCGTGGTGTCAAAAAGAAAGCTAGGATACCCTGATAGTCTTTAAAAAGGTTTGTAAAATTACCTAAAGCTTTCTATAATTAAAATTGGACATCTATTCCCAATGAATAAAGTTTTCAGAAAATTTTTCTTTGTCAACGATCCGTTCCTTCCGCTACGTTTTATATTTTAATTCTAACAAATGGCATCAGAGCTGGTTATAGCATATATAATTTTAATTAAACATGATTTTATTTTGATGATATCATGTTTTTGATGCATGTTTATGGGCACTTTGCATCTTTTTAATTTTTATTCATGAGATGAATGGTTGTTTAATGAAGGAATTTTTGGTCGTTAATTATATGGTCCTTTTGGATTAATAATTTTATTTTCAGTTTGATTAGATCAATCTGTGTAAACCCATAAAGAGGTATAGGCTTTTTGTAATTTATTATTATTATTATTATTATTATTATTTTCTTCTCTCCTCTCCTTCACTTGCTACACGTGGAGCGATAAAGAACAAGATGTCCATTGAATTTTTTTGGCCAGTTGAGAACTTTGGGCCTATTAAATTTCAAAGGTAATTCAGTAGATTGTTGCACAATAAACCACCTGATGAAGACTGCAAAATTAGAGCAGGGAATTATGTATAAATTACAAGAAGACCCCTGTAACTTTTTTTCTTCTCTTATTTTTATGGGTTATAATTTAATTATCCAAAAGGACCCGCCCAAAAATCTATTGTTTATTTTCATGTGATGATTGTGATAACATGTTCATGCATGATAATATGTCATCTAGGGAAGTGCCCACTTATAGTTATTGTAACATGACATGCATACACTTAGCATATTATTTTTTATAAAGGAGTTTATAAAATGATTTAATATGTGGTAGAGTTAATTTAATGAGATTAAATTAATTAGGTTGGTTTTATTGAATCTTAATTTATTAATCAATCGAATAATGTGAATTTAGTTTTAATAGTTAAGACTTCGTAAAATTCACATTAATTCTTAGTTATCTAATTTTAAATTTTTTAATATTTGGTAACTTAGACAATTCATAATAAATTTAGATTTTTTAGAAAATCTGGTAATTTATTTAAGTTTAAATAGAATGGGATTCTATTAACATATAATATAATCTAGTAATTAAAAATTGTTTTTATCTACTAGAATTATGAAACATATGATGTTTTATAAGATAAAACACATCTTTTAAAGTACTAAGTGGGAGAAGATAATATGACAATATAACCTACGGTTTCCACTATTAGCACAACACTGTGAGATTAGGTGGCGCCTCGTGAGGCTTTGATTTCGTCCTCCCTACGAAGGGTGTCCATTTAAATCAATATCAAGGTTGGCTTCCTTGAGATAGGATTTTATAATATATTTCAAAATTGACCTGCCCTACGGCGACAATTTTAAGTTAAGTTGTTAAAATCTAAAAAAGTGGGTTACATTCATGAAGACATAATTAAATTGTTAATTACATCTTGACCAAAATAAACGGTTATTAATAAATATAGAAAATATGAGATATTTTAAATATATTTATTAATTGAGAATGTCTCAATTCAATTCATAAATAATTTGACCTACCCTACGGTGGCACTTTATTTATTAAAATTGAATAATCGTGGAATTAGTAAATTTTTTTTTTTTGCATCATGCATCACGTTTACTATTCCAAAACATATATTTATGATGTTTATGTAACCATGTTAATTTATGCTATTTTATTTATTTATTACAGCAACAATGTCTAATCTTATCATCGTTATTCTCTAAATGAAAAATTAACCGGAGATAATTTTGTCAAATGGAAGAGTAACATGAATATTGTACTGATTTGCGAAAGTTACAAGTTCGTCCTAACGGAGGAATATCCTCCAGAGCCTGCTACCAATGCTCTTCGTAATGTACGGGAAGCATATGATCGTTGGATCGAGGCAAACAATAAGGCCCGCTATTTTCTTTTGGTTGGCATGCTGACGTGCTTAGGATGAAGCACGAAAGCATGGAGACCGCTTATGAGATAATGCAGTCTCTGCAAGACATGTTTGGTAAACCTTCTGAAAAGGCACGCCATGAAGCCGTTAAGGCAGTAATGAATGCAAAAATGAAGGCAGGGATTTCGGTCAGAGAACATGTTCTCAACATGGTTAACTATCTCCATGAGGCCGAGGTCAACGGGGCTGTGATAGATGAAGCCACATAGGTGGGGATGATTTTGGAAACCCTCTCCCCTGCGTTCCTTCAGTTAAAAAGCAACTATTTCATGAACAAGCTAAAATATAATATCACTGAGTTGCTTAATGAGCCTTCAAACCTTCGAGTCTATTTCGAAAGAAAAGACTAAAGAAGCTGAGGCAAATGTTACATGAAGCTCAACCCTCCTCTTCTGCTCAAAAGAATAAGAAGAGGAAGGGGACTGAAGGAAGTGGTAAGTCTAAGAATGAGGGGCAACCTAAGAAGAACAAAAGCAACAACAACAAAAACAAAAAGAGCTCAAACCAAAAGAAGCCTAAAGGAAAATGTTTCCACTACGGCGTAGTTAGGCACTAGAAGAGAAACTGCAAGAAGTATCTTCAGGAGCTCAAAGAAAAGAAGAACAACGGTAAATCAGATTTACTCGTTTTAGAAGCTTGTTAGTTGAAGATGATACTTTAACTTGGGTAGTTGATTTAGGGGCAACTAATCATGTTTGTACTTCTTTATAGATGCTTAGTTCTTCAAGGGAGCTTGTCGACGGGGAACAAACGATAGGAGTGGAAACAAGAGCGGTTGTCTTGGCAAAAGCAGTGAAAGTTGTTAAACTATATTTTAGAAATAAGTTTTTAATTTTGGACAATGTTTATTACATTCCTTGTTTTCGTAGAAATTTTATTTCTATTTCCAGGTTGTTTGAACAAATATTTAATGTTTCTTTTAATAATTATTATATTAATATTTCTAGAAAATGGTTTGAATATTTGTTCTGCGTATCTAGAAAATGGGCTTTACACCTTAAGGCCCAATGAAAAATCACTGCTCAATACTGAAATGTTCAAAGTTGAACAACCAAAACCCAAGAAGCAAAAGATTTCTTCTAATAATGAAACATACCTATGGCACCTTAGATTAGGTTACATTAACCTTGATAGAATTAACAGACTGGTAAAGGAAGGTCCTTTAAAAGAGCTAAAAGTTAGTTCTCTACCAGTTTGTAAATCTTGTCTTGAAGGTAAAATGACTAAGAGGCCTTTCTCTGCAAAAGGCAAAAGGGCTAAGGAACCACTTGAGCTAATCCATTCGGATGTCTGCGGTCCATTGAATGTACAAGCACGTGGTGGTTACGAATATTTTGTCACATTTATTGACGATTATTCAAGGTATGGTCACATACACCTAATGCAAAGGAAATCTGAAACTTTTGAAAAGTTCAAAGAATTCCAAGCGGAAGCTGAAAAGCAAATAGGAAAGACGGTGAAGAGTCTTTGATCTGATCGAGGAGGGGAATACCTTGATACTGAATTCAAGGATTATATGATAGAGCATGGTATTCTATCACAACTCACCGCACCTGGAACACCATAACAAAATGGTGTTGCAGAGAGAAGAAATCGAACGTTGCTTAACATGGTGAGATCCATGCTCAGCTACTCATCATTACCCACTTCATTTTGGGGATATGCACTACAAACTGCAGTATATCTTCTAAACATAGTTTCATCTAAGTCTATTTTAAAAAACACCTTTAGAGTTATGGAATGGTCGCAAACCTAGTATGCGACATATCCGTATATGGGGGTGTCCAGCACATGTGCTGAAAGGAAAGACCGAGAAATTGGAACCACGTTCTGAAGTATGCTTATTTATGGGATACCCAAAGGGAACGATGAGAGGTTGGTTTTATAGTCCATAGGAAAAGAAAATACTTGTATCGACAAATGCCACTTTTCTCGAGAATGATTATATGACAAACTATAAACCTCGTAGCAAAGTTGTACTTGAAGAGTTACTTTCTGATCAGATCAGACCGCAACCGACAACTGTTGTCGAAGGACAAAATGAGGAGACCACATCTCCCTATCAGAATGTCATACCACCTCGACGTAGTGGGAGGGTTGTGAGACCACCTGCTCGATACAGGAAACTTGGAGAAGCAAATGTTGCTATCTCTGATAATGGTGAAGATGATCCATTGACATATCGTGATGCAATGGAAGTTTCTGAGAAGAAAAAATGGCTGGAGGCTATGAACCTTGAAATGGGGTCCATGTACTCCAATTCAGTCTAGGATCTTGTAGACCCACCTGAAGGGATAAAACCCATAGGGTGCAAATGGATTTACAAGAAGAAAAGAGGAGTGGATGGGAAAGTTGAGACTTTCAAAGCTAGGCTTGTGGCAAAGGGTTATACCCAAAAGGAGGGAGTTGACTATGAAGAAACTTTATCACCTGTAGCTATGCTTAAATCCATTCGGATTCTTTTATCCATTGCTACTTGTTTTGATTATGAGATATAGCAAATAGATGTCAAGACTACCTTTTGAATGGCTATCTTGAGGAAAGCATCTATATGGTATAACTAGAAGGGTTTGTAGTCAAAGGTCAAGAGTAAAAAGTTTGCAAGTTGCAGAGGTCCATCTATGGACTCAAGCAAGCTTCAAGATCTTGGAACTTGAGATTTAATGAAGCGATCAAATCTTATGGTTTCGATCAAAATATTAATGAACCTTGTGTTTACAAGTACATTAAAGATAAGAAGGTGGTCTTCTTGGTTCTTTATATAGATGATAACCTACTCATTAGGAATGATGTAGGCGTATTATCTGATGTAAAGAAATGGCTCGCCAACAATTTCCAAATGAAAGATTTAGGAGAAGCAAGTTATGTTCTTGGAATCCAACTCATAAGAGAACGCAAGAACAAACTGTTGACGCTGTCTCAGGCATCATATATCAATAAGGTGCTTATCAGATTTTTGATATAAAACTCCAAGAAAGGTAATTTGCCTACACGTCATGGAGTTTATCTTTCAAAAGAGCAGTGTCCTAAGACACCTCAAGAGGAAGAAAATATGAGACGGATGCCCTATGCATCTGTAGTAGGAAGTCTAATGCATGCCATGTTGTGTACAAGACCTGACATTTGCTATGGGTGGGTATAGTCAGTCGGTATCAATCCAACCCAGGATTAGATCATTGGGTAGCGGTTAAACATATTCTCAAGTATCTTAGGAGAACGAGAAACTATATGCTAGTATATTTTGGTGAGAATTTGATTCTCATTGGATACACTGATTTTGATTTTCAATCAGACAAAGACACACATAAATCTACATCTGGATCAGTGTTTACTTTTAGTGGTGGAGCCATAGTTTGGAGAAGCATCAAACAATCTTGTATTACTGTTTCAACTATGGAAGCAGAATATGTGGCTGCTTATGAAGCAGCTAAAGAAGCTGTTTAGCTCCGTAAGTTCTTAAATGATCTGGAAGTAGTTCCAGGCATGGATAAACCACTCACACTGTATTGTGATAACAGTGGTGCAGTGGCAAATTCAAGAGAACCTAGAAGCCACAAAAGAGGAAAACATATAGAGAGAAAATATCATTTGATTAGAGAGATAGTGCATCGAGGCGATGTGAAAGTTGTGAAGATAGCGTCGGAAAACAACCTTGCCGACCCTTTCACCAAGATGTTAACTACAAAGAGCTTTGAGGGACACTTGGAAGGCTTAGGTCTTAAAAACATGTCTCACCTGCTTTAGGGCAAGTGAAAATTGTTGGGTTTGGTACCCTAAAAGCTGTGACATTGTATATATTGTTAATAAATAAATAAAGTGACATTTATTATTGTTTTGGTTGATTATATGTATTATGAATACATTTATAAACATCAAGAAAATTCCATGATTATTTATGTGGCTATAAATTCAACATATAAGTGTTATTTGCTTAGGGATAAATTTATAGATAATAATCTAAATAGTCCGTAATAATTAATTAAAGTTTGGGATCTTTAATTAAAAATTACAAGTACGGTCCAATCTCATCTAAAATGACATAGTCATTATTCAGACTATTAATGTAGAGACATTGGATTGG